>OX442315.1:37018481-37705148 GCA_949358305.1 Strigamia acuminata
ACTTTGTACAAATTGCTTAAACGTAAACATTGTACACACCGAGCAGTTTAAAATTGGTAGAATATTGTAGAATAAATCAAATTTCAGCTCTATATAATCGTTCAATTTTGCTATTTTTCGTGCTCTGAGATAAATGCATTCTCGTCGGTTCGTTTTGACACGGAGCATGAAAATCGATGAATGAGCATGACAAACACCGCACAAAACTCAAGTGGCTGTACTCAGCTGCTCCTGTCATGTTTGCATTATCGACTCGCCACGCATGCGCGTCGCGACGCTCCATTTCGTGAAAGATGGATATGCACTAGAGGCTTTTAAATCTTAAACCTACAAGACTAGAAGAAAGCACATTGCCAATTCGCACATGTCCAATTGTTGTTTCACCTGTCACATTAAAAATGGTGCCACAAACACCGCAGAAATGGCCTTTCGAGACCCCCAGCAATGCATTATGCAAACTCCCAAGGTGAAGCCTTCAAAAAGGCTGTGCTGTTTCTGTTTTTGCTCTTTCTCATGTTTCTGCGAAAACAGCAAAAACAGCAAAAACAGGAACTTTGAATTATGCCATTTTCAATAGATGTTGAGTATCGAGTACTCGACCTGCACTAAAAAATGAATTTGCCTTTCATTTGTAATTAGAATGCGTCGAAGAGTGCTTCGAAGCTGTACAAATGTTGCGCGCCATTTTAATTTTCATTTCTCCGTTTAATTGGAGGGTCTGAGCAAATATTGATGAACGAGAAGCTGTAGAAGTGAAATCAAAGTGACGCGCCGTGGGGGAGGAATTCGATCGCTTACCTTTTGACCATCACGCAGCCATGTGATATGAGGAGGCGGGTCCCCCGTGGCTAAACATGGAATGCTCAAATCGACGCCGAAACTCACGTTGTAACCCGAAGGCCACTCGATGATCCGTGCGGGTTCTGCAAAAACAATTGAAATACAGTTACTTGAGTCGAGTCGAGTCGGTGTAACACTCTCAAAGTGAAAGAAAGCGTGACAAAAAAGGAAAAGTTTATTTTTCTGCCATTTTCGCGCCATTTACCGATACCAGCGCACTCTGGCGGCGATTGATCAATTTTCATTTACGCTTCAAAATCGTGCGATTTATCTTCCGTTTTTCAAGAGAAAGAATACCAGAAACGAATATTGTTTTTCATGTTTCAATTTTATCGGCTTTTCTGGTTTGTACGTCCGTTTCAGATATTTTATAGGCCCTTAACTTCCGGTTTGTAGATATTTATTATTGTTTACCACCACAAAACTTTTTGTTTTGTTTTGTTTTTACACTAAAAACTTTCGATTGTACCGGTATGTTTGTTTTTAAACTTTCGATTTGTAGGTTTTGTTTTTAACTTCCGCTTTTTAGAAGTTTTACAAACCTACAAAACTTCCGGTTTACAGATATTTTACATAACCTTCTTGCTTGCAGATATTTTACAAACAAGAAACTTCCGATTTGGAGAAATGGAAAGTAGCCCTTATTGATTTTCGTTCATAATTTATTAATTTGTACATTTGTACATTTGTACATTTGTAGGTAAGCAGGGCCGAGCAAAACGCCAAGATTAGAGAGTGCTAATATGTCTTTTTTTCGTTCCAAAAATGCATTATTTCCTCTCAAACGACACCTTATAAATATTTTTGGGGGCGTTAGTTAGATTTTCACTATGATAAATTGATAAGCTAAAAACTATATCCGGTGTACAAGTCGTAAACCAAATTCAATCAAAAAATCATTTATTTCCATTCATTTCATATCTCCACAACTCGCGATCCACTATCTTTCAATCCAAACACTACTTCGCCCCTAATCAAACCCACTTCCGGTCCACAAGTATACACATAAATCATTGACAATTTAACACACCTGCCAAATTATCCCATCATTCCTCCCTAGACGGGTAGCAAATATTGATTTCCCTTCCATTTGTACGTTTCTCCCCCTCATCCCCCAAACTCATCCATCCCTTATCTAGTAATTGGCGACCATTAACCACTCCTGCTTAATGCCACTAGACACGAAGCGGGGAGTAAAGCAGAGAGACAACTCGGGTTGGTTGGGGCGCATGGGCACCTGCTCGCTCGCTCGCTCGCTGCTCGGCTGTTCGTTTCGGATAATGAGCTCCATTCACACAATCTCAAATACATATATCCCTAGAATTGAATTTCTTTTTTGCCCGTTCGTTTTTCGAATTAGGCCTATTTTGATTCTCATTTCTCCATACAAAACCAACAGTACCTACTACGGTAGCGCGTGATCTTTAAAACGAGGGCTGACTGGAGGGTTGTAAAGGGCTCTTTTGCATTCCCTCGAGCTTCACTTTATTCCCATAAGCCCCTTATAAGATAGAATGGGAAAGGGAGGAAGATGAAAGGGAAGAAAAGGAGATGAAATATTTCCTACCTACTTTTACCTTCAACTTATATACAATTTTATTCCATTTTCAATTCAATTCTCGCATTTTTGGTTTGACAGTTC
Source organism: Strigamia acuminata (assembly GCA_949358305.1). NCBI lineage: Eukaryota > Metazoa > Arthropoda > Chilopoda > Geophilomorpha > Linotaeniidae > Strigamia > Strigamia acuminata. The sequence goes on from OX442315.1 coordinate 37,020,964, forward strand.
CTTCCGTCTTTTATCCCCTCTTTCTCGCACATATTTAGGATTTAAAAAATGTATTAGAATGTAGTAGATCATTCCTTTTTTTGCCATATTTTTACAAAATAAAATTATCAGATACGGTTATATCTCTTTCATCCTCGCACTTATCACCACATCTCGAGTAACAACAAAGTTGTGAAATTTCAACTCCCTTTGCTTTCCTTCTGCACGAAATACGGCAGAAAAAATAAAAGTTAGAAACCAAACAGCAAAGTTGAGTATCAACAACACTTTCCCAAACTTGGCATCTCCGGTCGAACTTTTTATGGTAAATAAAAAAAATAAGAAATAAAAAACATTTCTTTTCATCTCTTCACTCAATCAGCTCCTATTCTCTCGAGGCAAAAGAAAAAAAGTCTTTTTGGACAAATATCGCCCTAAAGAAAGGAAAATATTGACAAACAGAAGATAAAATTTGTTTTACGAAAAAGAGAGGAAAAGCAAACCTAATTTCCATTTTCCACTCTTCCGTCTTAATTAATCCGTATGTTTTGGATGTGTGCCAAATTAGGTGAAAGATGTAACGAAAGAATAAAAAAAATAATTTTTTTTTTTGATAAATGTATTTAGTAATCAAATTAAGCCGTGAAGTAGTGAATAATAAATGAAGAAAAAAGAAGTTTCTATCAGTTTGTTGGTGGTTTGACAATATTTTGATCAAGCTGCTTTAAAAAGTGCGCTTAAATTCAAACACGTTCCAGAATCAAAAATAAAATGGAAAAAAAAATGTGTTTTAAAAAAAAAATTTATATTGAAAAATAAGTTTACATAAATTACTTAACTATCAACAAAAATGTAAAAAAGTTAGTACTGCCGTGACCAGGATTCGAACCTGGGTTATTGCGGCCACAACGCAATGTACTAACCACTATACGATCACGGCTACTCAACGTACAAGGAAACGAATTGTCTGTTTAATTTAAGAAAATTGTCATTCTCATGACGTAGTGCGATGACGCCAAGTTTTTCTAAAATAAATGTACACCCAATTCTGTTTTTACATGGTAGATACTTTCAAAAAAAAAAGTGTGTAAAAAATACAGTAGTTGCATTCAAAAACTTCAAAACGGGTCGTTTCTGTCGTTTCGTGTCTTCTGTGATGACGTCATGTCGTGAAAAAATTCGTTTCTTGGTGGAGAAACGATGCATGAAGCATGAGCCACGTTTCAGCTAAAACGAGTTCTGTCTCACCGTGAAGCCCATTTTAAGTGCACTTATTGGCAGCCATTTTGTTATCACTTGACATGTTCGTAGGAATCCGATTATTGTTTTGTTGGTTGAAATGAATGAAAAACTTCTATTACATTTTTAATTGTTTGTTTATCATCTGCGATGATAAACTCAAAAACTAAACCAAAACGAGGGTAAACTAGAAACTAGTGTGCAGCTGGAGAAGTGGAAAAAATAAAAAAATAAAAAATTTTAGTTCGTGGAAATTATTTTTCCTTAAAATTTAAATCAAATTGAGAGCAATTTTTTTTAACTGAGTTAAATCAAACGAAATCATGAAAATCCCGTAATTGAATTGACTGTGTTATATCAAAATCGTGTAAAAAGAGAATATTTATGTATGAATGTATTTAGTAATCAAAATAAGCGATGAAATAGTAGTGAATAAGAAATGAAGAAAGTAGTACGTTCATAGTTTTAATCGAAAAAATTAACAAAAATTTAAAACAAAAAAAGTGTCTCTCTTCTCTACTGCCGTGACCAGGATTCGAACCTGGGTTATTGCGGCCACAACGCAATGTACTAACCACTATACGATCACGGCTACACGAGCGACAGATCAAGAGACAAAATCTACCGGTATTGTGAAATGACCCACAGTTAAAATTAAACGTTAAAAGATTTAAGCCTGGTTGTAATGTACATAATAATAAAAATACCGGTACGTGTTTTGTGCGGTTATGGATATTATTCACACGTGCCCCAATATAGAAAATTTATACAAAAATAAAAATAAAAATTATTTTGGGAAGAAATTATAAATTAATTTTTGCGGTGACCAAGATTCGAATCTTGGTTTATACAGCCACAACACAAGAAATGCAAGGAACGAACCACTATACGAGCCGTACAAGTACAACCCGAGGTACAACCTCATCTAAAAGGTTAAAAGACGTCACATTCGCTAAACGAACCAGAGCGTAACCATCGTCGTCATCCGAAACTCCATTCTTCAATCTACGCCACAAGAGGCCGTTAGCCTTAACCCAACAGCGCTCTTATCACATCTCAATTTTCATCACGTGCAATCTGCAAAATGGTCATCACATCCTCCAATGATTTAACCCTAATTTACTCTCTCAAATCCCCATTAGACTTAACCCGAAACCCCAAATGATCGCCCCCATTACATTTTGTAATAATAATAATAATAATAATCAGCAAATGGGTGTGGGCCAATTTGGACGCATCACACCATCGATTCATTGTCCTCAGTACTGTTTATGTTTAAGCATTAAAAGTGTGTAACTAGAGACTTTAGGTCCTAATGGATATTGAACCCAAGTGAAATTGTCATCCGATGGAACATTAAAGAAGGTAGAATTGAGTATTGACCACGTGCAAGCATATTGGGTGGGTGATGTACGAGTAATTAGCATAGCGAATGAATTTGTTGGTGTAATCAATGCAAGTTTCTTTCAACACGATTTTCATTATCCAATTGCTGTTAACACTCTCATTAAGTGGCAATGAGGCCTGGTTTGTCTTTTAGTGGTGCTGTCATAAACCAATGGATACGGGGGAGGGATTTAAAGTGAGATTTTATCAAATGTACACAATACTGCACGAGTTGGTTACTTAGAAAATGATGTATAGTTAAGACGATGATTATTGTTGTTGCTGGTGTCTGTTTGATGGATTACGGCTGCCATGTAAAGGAAATAAATAGGTTTTGATTCAACGGATATGTCAACTGCGTTCCCCTATGTGTCGGCTCAAGTATAATTCAAAGGAGGGCACCGTAGATCGCTAAGTTTGATTGTTTTCTTTCACTGTACGCTATATTTATTCATTGTATTATTACCCATTTCTAAAATGGTTTATCGCACACGAGTGCCATTACCAGTTCCCATATGATTCAAAAATTATATTTCAATCTATTGTAATGTTATAATGCATTTTGTAATACATTAATGGATGGTATTGATTTGAAAATGAATGAAATGATAATACATTTTCTCAAATGTATTGTGAAATGCATTTATTGCATTTATTGCATTCGTACGTGCGCAGACATAGACAGGCATTTGTCAATTTGATTTTGGTATCAAGATACCGGGCGCAGACTATAGATCCATTTTACATCCTGATCCACGGCCTACAAATTGGTGTTGCTAATTCGCAAGACATCATTAAGGGGTTTCGTAAATGACACGCTCAGCGCTCAAGTGATTGATCCAATAATCACAATCACTGCATTATTGAGGTCCAACTGACTTGTGAGTATTTTGCACGTCGTATGACTTTTATTTATACTTTTTTTTAAATCAAATTAAATTTATTTTGTGTTTGTTAACTTAAATTGATTATTTATTTATTTTTATTTATTTAATAATTTACAACAAACTCTCTTTTTCTTAGTTTAAGCATTCTGCAGCACTAATGTTTCGGACGATTATACATAAGCGCTGAAGCCATTATACGAGTGATTGGCCCACACAGGTCACATGATAATCGCTTCAGCATGTCATTTGTAAAACCCCTTAATTTGTCATTACAGATAGCTTGAATCAATGCTATTGCCTTCCTTCTCTTGGAGGAGTCTGTTGTCTTGGAAACCATCACCCTGACACTTCGTGACAAGAAGAACGCGATAACGTCCAACAGACAGACCACAGGGTTTCAAGATTTCCGCTGCCCTAAAGCACAGGATATCTAGAAAAGCTGATGAGTAAGAGAAGAAGAAGAAGAAAAAGAAGAAGAAGCTGCTGGTCAAGTGCAAGTTACTGGGGGATTTCTACACGCGGGTCGAAATGAATCAAAATGAATCGACCGAGGAAATAAATTGAGACCAATAGAGACAAATGTGCTGGAATATGCAGAAAACTGAAAAAAAAACCCAATTTACCCATTAATAAAATTATTCTAAAATGTAAACCTAATTGGATTTTTTTTTCATGAAAAAATGTAGGATTAAGTTGAATCTCAGGACATGCAAGAACACTTTGTTCAATTTGTCTTATGGCAGATTAATTTGTCAGTGTCAGTTGAGAAGAGAATTTTCCTCCACTGAAAAGACTCAATCACGAATTCAATTTCCCATCCAGCGTACGAGTACGAGGAATTTATAATTGTCATTTGTCAATCTAAACATTTCTCTAGGCAACTAACACAACAAAGAATAAAGCATATGGACTAGGTACGGAATTAAATCTCTATTGCAATTTTGATCACATACTTGTAGTGGGCAGCTGGGCACCCATCCAAGGTGGAATTCAAAGCATGAATTGCATGGCAATTGAGAATTTGAAATTCTGCACTTTAGATTCTTTATTCATCATGAATGCATGAGCGTTGCACAATTCAGCACACTTCTATTATGTAATAACACGTGCAGTAATGTATACCCAATAAGCAATATCCACTAGTATTACCTAATAAGACTTCAAAAATGTACTAATCCATCATGACTGCGCACGTACAAAAAACAGGCAAATGCGCCATCTCAAGGCAGAATATAAAATCGCTAGAGTATGTGACGTGCCCAGTATCTCGATGCCGATTTGCCGAATTCAAACACTAAATTCCGATTTTTTGCACACGAAAACACAAATTTCTCAAGTAGGAATTTTTCGTATCAATTTAGCATTATAGCACATCTTGCGTTAATGTCGTAATCGCATTAAAGAAAAGAGAAAGTAATAAAAATGGAAAAATCCCAAGCATCAGATAAAATATTTCATTTCACTTCATTTCCATTCTAAAAATTCAATAAAATCAGCATATTACAACCTATGGGAACCATATTAACAGCAAAAAGAAAAAAAGAAAAAAAAGAAAAATTAAAAAGAAAGAAATTCTTTACTTTACTTGACTAGATCACAAATCAGCACGGAGTTAAGCTTTGCATCACTTTCACTTTCACATTTCCATAATTCACTCGGTTCGCCCATTGTGGAAGTCAGCCAGGAACAATTTCTCCTAAAGCACCATAATTCATCACGTGATATATTCAAACTGCACAACACCCACCTACCCAACCAACTAATATGCATCTCACTGCTTAACATTTATAATTACATTCTACCTTTATCCCAAGACTCCACATTATACACCCAAAAGAACTAATTCTGCAAAACTAATTCCGAACCACTTAAACTCCAATCTTAATACGGGCCTTTTAAAATCTAATTAACTTTTTTTCCCAGTGTTCGTCTAACCAATCGAAAGTCGCCATTTGCAGTTCAATTTCAGCCGCTCGCCGTGCTGTCAGAATGCACAACGGATGGGAGGGCAGACGGCACACAGAAGGGAATTTTTCACGTGCGCTTGAGCAGGTTAAGCCTGTGCCACATTCATCATTAGAGAGAACATCAAACATGATCCTAATTTGGAAATAATTTTCTAGCAGATAAATGCAGTGCACTTGTGCAAATTGAGCTCGATAAATGGTGGGTGTTAAGTCCTTATAAATCTGCTTTAATTTGCAACAAATCACAGATCTGACAACAATTTCATCAACAAAATTGAATCCCCCTTCCCCCTTTCTTCATCATCATTTCAAGTCAGCTAATCAAATATTCATGTTGCCGCATTAAATATGCATTCTAATTTAACTCGAGTTCATTTTAAAGCAAAGTCAAAAATTCGGCACTGATGCAATACAGGGTAGAACCCCCTCGTTTATTTCTTTGAATTCACCAATTGCAGTGCAATTTTAATTTTGCTTCAGAATACTCTCAAATTTCTTAATTTCACAGTGACACTTCACTGCAACGCACTAAGGGGCAGCGTATGAAAAATGCTGTGGTTTCGTTATTATAATTATCTGAATTTCATAAGTTGCGTTACGAAATCCGTGCGAATGAATCCCCGCCACTTTTGCACGTGTACTATGCACATCAAAGTGATATTTTATAGAACACAACAAGAAATTCAATTTGTTCGGCTGAGCCCGACCGACAAATATCATCCGCGAACATGACAAAGGTTAACTCCCCCTCACGTTCATTTCGCGTGCCGTGAGCGTCACGTTTTGCCGGTGTTGGCTCGGTTTATATCCCGCGCTGTAGGCGAATTGCGATTTTAGGTAGGAAGTAAGATTGGGGTAGCGGTTTAGTTTGCCATTCAGAGCGAGCGATGTTCGTGGCGGAGAAAAAGCGCGAGTGAAGTGAGGAACGTGAGTTTCAAAGCTGAGCAACAGGCGATCAATAATTAATTACTGATCAATGGCCCAAAGGAAATGCAGAGAGATTCATTCAAGCAAAGTTTCTCCCGGATACGAATGATTTAATCATGAGATAGATCCAAAAGGGTTTCTTCCCAATTTGCTTTTAGAAATCGCTTTTTAAACAAATTTCACTCGCAGTGTTTGAAACTAACATCAAATACTCATAAAATGGAAACTAATAGCAGAATTTGATTGGCTCAAAGAAAATGCTCTCTACAGTTCGAGCCCGGAAATTCATTCGACGCATTTGATAATTTCACCAAATCCGTTATTTACTAGTTTTAAGCCTAATATTAGGGCTAATAATGTTCAAATAAAGTAAATAAACAATAAATAAAATCATTAACAAAAGTAATTTATAACATGGTATAAAAATATTGCTGCTTTAGGGGAAGTCCATAAATTACGTAACGCACCAAAGGGGGGGGGGGGGGGTTTCAAATTTTGTTACGTTCCATGTAAAAAACAAATTTAAATTTTAAATAATCAAAATATAATCATTTTTTTATCGACCTTGTCTGACTTAAGTACTGCTCATACGGTAAGAAAAGAAAAGAAAACCTGCCATCCTCCCTTTGCAACCGAGTTAGTTCTCTGTGCTTTTCCTTTCCCAGTTGTCAGTGCAAGTGCAAGGTTTGGTCCTCATGAAAAGGGACTTAATGTTGGTTCCTATTCGGTTCCACAAAGATTTCGAATGTCCAAGTAATGAAATGAGAGTTGCACACGGCTTCCTTCTCCCACCTCACTTAGAAAGTCTCGCGCCCATTTTATGGATTTCAGCAATTCGCAGATGGCCAAAATCTCGCTTTCTGTCGATGACATCGCGACTAATCGTTGTTTTTTGGTTTTCCACGTTATTGTTGTTGATCCAATTTTTACTATCATCCCTGTATGTGATTTTGCATCTTGGGTGACGTTCCAGCTTGCGTCCGCAAATCCTTGTAATTTCCCCTCCTCATTTGAGAAAAACAATCGCATCTCAATCGTCTTCTTCAGATATCGCATCACTCGTTTGACCGCTCTGAAGTGTAATTGGCGCGGATCTCTTGAATATGCTGACAACGCACTTATTGCGAATGATATGTCCGGTCGTGATATTATCATCACGTGCATCAGCGATCCTATCATTTGCTGATAAAGTTGTTGGTCAACTCTTTTTGATTTCTCAAAATCATCTAAGTCTTGTCCAGTAGCCATTGGTGTGTTTGCAGTGACTCCGTCCATCAGCTCGTATCTCTTCAAAACATCGTTTATGTATTTTTGTTGACCAATTAGAATTCCGTTGTCCATTATCGAAATTTCCATTCCCAAAAGAAAATGCACTTCCCCCAAGTCAACAATTTCAAAAACTCTTTTTATCTTCTTTAAAATCCGGTCCAATATCTTTTGACTAGTAAACGCAGCCAAAATGTCATCTACGTACACCCCCAGAATAATAAAGTCATTTTTTCTCTTGTAAATATACACACACCTGTCGTTAATTAGTGGTGTCAGGCCAATTTTCTGCAATTCCGTGTCCAGTCTCTCGTTCCAACATCTCCCTGATTGTCTCAGGCCGTACAGGCTTCGTTCAAGTCTGCAAATCAAGTCCTTCTGTTCATATCCCTCCGGCTGCTCCATGAAAATCGTTTCATCAATCAGGCCGTACAGGTAGGCTGTTTTTATGTCAAACTGACGCGTCATCAATTTGTGCTTGGCCACCATGGATAAAATGATGCGGAGTGATTCGACTCTTACAACTGGCGAAAAAGTTTCTGTGTAATCTATGCCTGCTCTCTGGGAATACCCCACTGCCACCAATCTTGCCTTGTATTTATTTACACTCCTGTCTACGTTGAGTTTTATCCGATAAATCCATTTGCTCTTTATCGTAGTCATTTGCTTTTCCTTCTTTACTAATGTCCAAACATTGTTCACGTGCAATGAATCTATTTCACTATCCATCGCCGCTTTCCACTTCTCTTTGTCGTCACAGTTTGTTGCTTGCTCGTATGTTTCCGGTGTAAATAAGTCGTCAACGCCTTCGAATGCTACATTCGCCGCTTCGACCGCTGCATTTACTGCTTCATGTTGTGCTGCGATGCGCTGTGATCGACGTACACCTTCTTGTTGCAATTGTTGCTCATGCTGCTCCATTTGTTCCGCGTGTCGCTGCTGGAGCACGGCTTGTGTTGATCCCCGAGGTCTGCCAACCTGCGCCGGTTGTACCTGTTGTAGATTCGGCTGCGCGTCTTCAGCAATCACTGCTGGTCGTTGAGCATTGTCGTCATCGTTATCATTTGCTTCAACAATTGCCTCGTCTTCGTATTCTTGACAAAAACGCCTATTTTCGTCCGGTTTTGTCAAATTAAAGATGTCCGCCCCTCGAATTTCTTCATTAAATTCCACTGTTCTACCTTCTTGTATTTTCTTTTCGGCTGGGACGTAAATCCTAAATGCTTTTCTATCCGTCGAGTATCCCACGAATATTCCGCGTTTTGCTTTTTGATCAAGCTTTTGCCTCTTCTCTGCTGGGATGTGCAGGAAAGCCTCACAACCAAAAACTCGAAGATGTTTTATTGATTGCTTGCGCTTCATCCACATTTCTTCTGGAACTAAATCCCCATTTGGTTTCGTCAAAGTTCGATTTTTTACGTGTATCGACGTTGAAAATGCTTCGGCCCAAAATATTTGCGGTAGGCCCGATTCCAAAAGTAATGTCCGTGTCGCCTCTATGAGCGTTCGATTCGTACGCTCCGCAATGCCGTTGCTGGCTGCATTAAATGGCACTGTGAGCTCGTGCAATATGCCTTCATCGTTGCATAAACGTTTAAAATTCTCGTTGACAAACTCGCCTCCGTTGTCGCTTCTAATACGCTTTAATTTGTTCCCCGTTTGCTTTTCCGCCATTGCTTTAAATGACTTGAAGAAATCAAATGTTTGAGATTTCTCGCTCATGAAATAAGCAAACTTCTTGCGCGTGAAGTCTTCAGTAATTACAAAAGCGTACCTGCTTCCTCCCATTGATGGTGTCTTGAATGGTCCAATCAAATCCATGTGTATTAGTTGCAAAACATCATCCGATTGCTTCTCGTTTATTCGTTTGTACGGGCTCTTCGTCATTTTTCCGAGTATGCACGCGGTGCATTTCTCCAATGGTGCATTGTTGTATTCCAACCCGTAAACCAATTCCTTGTTGGTCATCTTGTCGATTGTTCGTTCGTTTGCATGACACAATCGTTTATGCCATATTTCCTTGGTTTGTTTAGTTGTTGTGGCAACCGCATTCGCTTGCTCTTCTTTTTTCAGTTGCAATAAATACATGGTGCCACACCTTGCTCCCTTTCCAATCGTCTCTCCAATTGGACTATTAATGTCCGCCCAGTTTCCCCTGAATTGCACGGTGTAATTCTTTGCCGTCAAGCGCGGAATTGAGAGCAAGTTCCCCTTCAGCTCTGGAACAAAGAGCACATCTTGCAGCAAAATCTTCATTGTTGCTGCTCCGTCGAGTTGACAATCCAAAATTATGCTTCCTTTTCCAGTTGCTAGAAGCTTCACACCTTTCTTGGCTGTGGTTATTGTTGTCTCCATCTCAACAAACGTTTTAAACAGCTCGCGCTTGCTCGACATATGCACAGAAGCTCCTGAATCTAAAATCCAGTCGTCAAGGTGATCGCTCGATTCCAATTCAACCACTAGCGCGTGTTGTATTGTTGCAAATTCTACTTCAGCCTGCGCCATTTTTGCCGCCTCCTTTGGTCGTTGCGCCATTTTCGCGGGGCGCTTCTCTGGATGGCGCTGCCAACAGTCTTTGGCAATATGGCCACTTTTGCCACACTCATAACAAACAAATTTTGTCCCACCTTTTGTTTTCCTGCCTCCCGAATTTTTTCCGACTTGTGCCTTGAACGCCACTGTCCCGCTTTCCGTCGCTGCTCCTTTCGAATTAAACGCTGACCATTGGTCCTCCATTTTGAGTTCACGTCGTAATTCTTCAATTGTTGCGGCTGCATTCGATCGAAAATTCCTTGCAATGTGGGAAAATCTTGTCACGAGACCACGCGTCACGTACATCATCAATTCGCGATCCTTGATGTCACGTCCGACTGCCTTGGCTCTCGATTGAATCGACTTCGCCCTGTTTAAGTAGCTGTCAATTCCCTCGTCGTGTTTCATACGTAATTCGCTTAATTCTGCCGCCGCGTCGATTTGACGTTCTTCCGTCGTTCCGGCGTACAGCGCTTTTAACGCATCCCAAACTTCTTTTGCACTGGTTTTCCCCATGCAATTCGTCGCTTCCTCGTTCGAAACGGTCAAAATAATGATGCCGAGTGCCTCGTTGTTGTTTTTCACCCAAGTGTTATATTTTATGAGATTATCTGCGTAACCCGGAGCGCCCACCACCGGTTCTGCCACTGCTGGATCCGTTATCATATTTTTCAAACTCTTAGCTGCTAATAAAGTTCCAACCTTAAACTGCCAGATGAAATAGTTCTCCGGTGTAAGAAGATCAATCCGATTCAACGAACCGCCCGAAATCGCATCCGCCATTTTTCACGACGTTCGATTTTCGAATTCCGTCACGTGCGCACTTCGTTCTCACTCGAATCTTCGAAAAATGTCGTCTGAGTGCCGTGGATACTTCTTTTCGAAGAAAAACCGGCCTTCTGCTACCACTTGTTGGTTCCTATTCGGTTCCACAAAGATTTCGAATGTCCAAGTAATGAAATGAGAGTTGCACACGGTAGGATGAAACATAAAACACGTCTTTACTCTACGGTATTTTTACAACAATTCAATTGCACGTGCATTACGTGCGTGCAACGTTCACACATTTGATAACGTTAAAACTATTGACAATTTGTAACAATAGATTAAATCTAACACTTAATAGATGTATACGGTTCCTAGCTGGACAATAACCTACAGCACCATCATCTTGGATAAGAAAATGTTATAAAAAAGCTGTCGGGACCCTTAATTACAGTGCTTTGGTGTAATCAGCGCCCTCTTTCCATAAAATGAACAAGTTATTGGGACATTATTTCCGCCAGCAGTAATTTGCCCACTGACCAAAGGGTCAGTGGGTTTTTAAATGGAGATGGTCGAATCCCATACAGATGTTGGATGCTAATTGACCAGTTCTTACAAAATAGCGCCATTCACGGTAACTATTTAAATGGTTTACAGCTGTTTGCAATATTATTTTGAATTATTTGTAATCAAACTGTATATTTTCCTTCTAATTACGTAGTCGAAATGAATTTTTTTAAATGATTTGCAGTGTAGCCAAAACCTAAGGGCAGAAGATCTTGATTTAAAGGGAGTCTGGCTCTATATATTTCTGGTATAAAATGCACATATCCGGTAAGTTGTTATAAATACATATAGTCTTCTTCATTTATTAAAAAAATCAATTTTAAAATCATTTTATTTTCTTAAATTCAAGTGCACACGTAGTTCACATGCACGCATGCATTTAAGATAAAAGAGTCCCGTAACAATAAATTACTTTAAAGTTGTTTGTGTTAATAAATGAAGAAAACTTTTTCACAAACGGAATTGATAACAACTCATGCATTTTATACCCTGCACTACAAATCAACAATTTAAAATGAAATCTTTACTTCCTTTAGTCATGCTTTATTTTCAAAGCTGAATTCACGTGGACTCAATTTCAAAAGAAAATTAATTACATACCATATTCCAGCTAAGTGCATATACTGTTGACGAATCAAGTCATAACTATAACATGTTATAGTACGACACAATAATGCTTCAAATTTAAAGTTTCGTTTCGATTCGTCAACAGTTGTGCGCGCTACGATTTTTCGAAAAATAGTTGTTGTCTACCCCTTTACATAGCTATCCATTACGCCTTTTTTTGAGGGCTTTGGAGACCCATACATCCAATTTAGTAAAGTTTCCTGGGATATAGACAGTATCAAATCTGTTTAGTTTTTAATTTTATCTCATTCTGTTCACAAGTTATGAGAAATATTGTAAATAGTCACTTTTTGGAGTTTTTAATTTTTTTCTCTTCAACTATTCATTTTTTTTCAAAAAACTTTTAACGAAATGATAGCTCTAACAATCCTTTAAATCCTCCTAAAACCATTTTTACTTATGAGAATTAGTTTCTGAGAAATTTCAAATGTTAAAAGTTCCAAAAATAAGAATATGACATTTTTTTGGCAAGAAGTTGTACAGTAGGCTGTCAAATTATATTATAAAACTGAAACCTGTTCAAATAAACTCCAAATGTACTCCAAATGTAATAATAATCTGCTTTTATATTATTTATAGGTGTTCCGTTCCGTACTTCCAATTTATAGACCTAGGGTGGTTCAAGTTTGTTTACACATTATATTGCTTTCGCTTTCTGCCTGCTGTTTACTTCCCTTTCTTGCTTCTAAGTTTCACATGCGTTATTCCAACCCCAGACCTTACATTAATAATACATTTCAGACTTTTAACTTTTACTCGAACATTTTTCAAACAGTAAAATGTCAAAATTATCCGGAAATATCTTGCGATCATTCCTGCAATTTTGGAACAATTTCAATCAAGTTTTTAATATTTGGAAACAGTACATTTTCCTGACTGTCACATGATCCATCTTCTATCGTTCTAAACATCAGATAAAAGGCTCAAAAGGTATTTTTTGTTAAAAAATGACAAATTGATATCATTTTTCCTGTCTACTTTCCATTAATGGCAACAGCCTTCAAGCTGAATACATTGCTTCAGGAAACGAAGAGAAAAATGCAAAAAAAGGACCCTTCTGTCAACAAATGTTTTTCATGAATGAAAGTGGAGAAAAAAAAAGAAAGAAAGAAAGAAAGAAAGAAGACTTCCACAGAGTAAAGTGGAGCAAGTCCAATTGATTGGAAATGCTATACCTTATTTTCATTTCATTGGACTTTCCATGACAACAAGAAGGTTCCTGAGGAAGATCCTTGAATGCACAAGGAAATAAATTTTGGGATGTGATTACGGTATCACAAGTTCAGAAGCAAGCAGTCAATCATTTATTAACCAGTTGTCACCCGTCGCATTGCGACTAAATGTTTTTGAAAATAATCTGCAATAAACGATAAAATTGATTGTAATAAGCTTAAGGATTGCATATTATTATTATTATTTTTATTAAACACTCCCATGGAGTAAATTAATTATTCATATGGTTTCAAAATACATTGAAATTACTTGTACATACAGACCTAGGTATTTATTAATATTGGGGATTGGAGATTATAGACTTACACAAAACGTAATGCAAAATAAAAAATAGTGTGCAATGTGGAATCCAAAAAACAACAGTGTGCAATGTGGAATTAGGAAATTATTAAGTTTGGGATGGGATGGGATGGGATATCCATCAAATGTGTACAAAGGGGTCTTTTAAAGAAGATTAAATTCGTTTTCATGTTGAAATTGGTTCGTAATAAATTAAAACTAATAAAACATTAACGCCCTGTCATTTTTGTTTATGTAAATAAGTTGATGCATTTTGCTATTTGGCAATATTTAATTCATTTCATTTCAATTCAATAATTCAAAAGAAAAAAAAAAAAAAAAAAAAACATTTCATATTTGAATGTCATTTCTTTCCCCGGCTAAAGCAGAACAAATATTTGCTTCCGTGAGCAGTTCAGAAAGCAAAGCAAATTCTGCTTAAGGGTCAAGTATAGTGTCAAGTCAACCGAGTGGCAAACGTCTTACCAATTAAAAAAGGCAATAAAACTGGTCTATATGTATATCAGTACTTGCAGATTCCATCCGTTAATAAAATAGCAAGCAGCAAATTGAATAATTCAAAATTCGCCCCATTAACCACAAACACACAATTTCATTTGCTGCCATGTTTGATGTCAATTATAGTGAGCCCGTAGATAAGCCAATTTAGAGGTCCAAACTTGACAAAAGCACAAATTGTCTATACATTTAGTAACGTGGTAGTGCGTAGGTACTATGACAACAGGTCATGCAATATTCACTTTGTAAAAAGACAGCAAAGTGCCAGCTCAGATGGGAAATGTCAAATGCAAGAGCGAATAAAATTCCTATTGATCTGTCGCGCACTTGTCTGGAGGCTGTACTTAGGTGCATCTCCAAAATAGCCAATCATACACCAGCAGACATACTGTGTGTATCACATTTCCATCCATCCATCCCGTCCTCCATTTCCTGCGCGACTCCCTCCTCTTCAATTATTCACGAAATAAAAACCTTACACCAATCTTATGCTCGTAAAAACAATTCATAACTTCCTCTTGATAAAACATGAACAAAAATATAATTTCTTTGATGCTTCAATAGGTGCCGTGGTCATAAAACTAGGCTCACGTTCTTAATGCTAATGTGGCAATTCCACAGTTGCCTCGGGCGAAATGTCTAAAGTTTCCTTGTTTGTTTTCTTTTTATAGGAAAATGACATTTTTAAAACCCTTACTGTAATAATCTCGTGTTTTAAAGCAGCTAGGCACATGGGCCTCTTGTCGGCCATCTTTTACAAGGAATCCATCCAAATCTACCACTAGAAGAATTTATAATTTTAATGTAGAGCTAAGACCCAAGAGGACAGTTCTTTTTAGCGGAAATGTAAACTAGCGCCAGCAACGGAAATAGTGACTGGGGCCAACTCCCACCCTGGAACCCTGGACCCTTAAGTTAAAAGCCTAACTCTACCTTTACCCATCTACCCACTGACCTACGGTATCTAATTTATGTCAGCATTAACAACCAAAGTTACTGCTTCCATCATGATGATGCTTTAATTTTCAATTGAAATATGAATTACACCGACTGAGTCTATTAAACCGTGATCAGTTGATTTGCTTGTAAAAATAACTACCGGTAGTTATTATTCAATTACATGTTCAGCCAAACCGGCAGTACCAAAAATTATGAATGGGATTCCGTCGTGCGACTGAAACTCATCTTGTCCGGCCACTTCAACTGTAGATTGAGACAAGCAGTTTATAAAGCAGTTTACTCTAAATGACCTACCGGTACCTTGTTCGCACCAGAAAGTTTGAACTGCTTCTGGCCTGATATTGGCTTAAAAAGTTCAGGCTAAAGCGTTCGCAACAAAAAGCAAAATGCCACATATCTAGGCTAGCAAGCAGCCAATAGACAATCAACTGACCATGTTACGCAAAGAATTGTGGGAAGTGACCTTGGCAGTTATCTAGTTCTTTGGCAATTATCTAGTTCACACAACTGCATTAGAATTATCTAGTTTAAAAATTTTTAAACTAGATAATTTTGGACTAAATGCGTTCGCACCAAGTACCAGAACTAGATTTAAACTTTGGGCTAGCCCAAACTTTCTGGAGCAAAGAAGGTAAATTCAATCCTCAAAAGACGAATATGCTTCTCCTTAAATCACTTAAACAAGTCACTTCAATGACTGAATTGTTGATTGAACGCACTAAAAACTGAACTGAACTAAAAAAGATGGCTACGACAACAAGTGGTAACAATAGCCAATAGCAGGTGCAGACGAGATAAGTCGCTTCCATAAGTTTAAATCCTCTTACAAATTCTTTCAAGTTGACTTCTCAAAGACATGATGCAAAAAACGTCCTATCCTGTTTAGAGAATGAATGAATAAGTCTATTGAGGATTCAATGCACCACGCCACTTTATCTCGCGGTATTCAGATTAAGAAATGGGTTTTTTTTAAAAACATCTCATCGTTAATGTACACGACACACCGCCAATAAAATTGCCGAACCGAAAACGAAACACAACACACTTCATGCTTTTGTTCTCCCATCAACCCATCAAACCGCGAATTGGATTTAATAATATTTTCCGTATTTAGTTACTGTAGCACCTAACCCTCCCTATACATTTAAAATGAAAACCAACATATCGGTATTTTCTGACTACCAGAGGGCGTGCGCGCATGCGCAACGCCAAGTGTCCTTGGAAATTAGTGCACTACTGCCTTTCTCCTTACGCTGTGGAATGCACATAACGTGTCTTGTATTAAATTTACAAAGTTTTGTTTAGACACCTACGAAGTTCAAACTCACGACCCTTGTTTAGAAAATCAGTGCTCTACTATTGAGCTAAAGAAGAAATTGGAAAGTTTTTATAAACCGCTTGATTTTATCAAAAAAAAAAATTTAATCCTAAAGCCTCATTCATAATCGTAACAACTACTCACTAGTACTATTAAATATTAAAAAAAAATTATTTGCCTCCTATGAGGATCGAACTCACGACCCCTGGTTTACGAAACCAGTGCTCTACCACTGAGCTAAAAAGGCAGATGTTGAAATATCTTTTATTTTATTCACTTTTGTTGTGTTTTTTTTTTAACCTAGAATATTTGCCCACCATCTAGAAGACGTTTACGTCTATGAAAACGTATAACAACAAAGTTTGACGAACATAATAATTTTTTTAAAAGAAATAATTACCGGTAATTACTATTCAGTATTCTTTGGGTAATTAATTGCATAAAATATGAATGAAAAGAGAAGGAAGCTGCGCAGTGAAGTTACTAAGTTCACGCTGTGCCGTGAAGTCAGAAATTGGAAAAAGAAATTCTAACCGCAACATTTTTTATCTTCTCTGCGCAACACATTAAATACAAGTGCTGCACTTTCTTCTTCTATATTTTCTTTTGTACCGAAACAAAATGTTGATAAAAAAAAAAAAACTTTCCTTTCTCAGTATATAGCAAAATACAATGCCAATTGAACATGTCTCGGAAGAAAATTAAACAAGACAAGAAAGAAATTTCACCCGAAGAATGCGAAAAAGACAATAATAAAAGGAATAAATGAAATATAAGCAAGAAAATTGTAAAAAAAAAAAAAAAAAAAGAAAAAGAAAAAAAGGTTGGAAAAGATTATGAGATTTGCAAGAGAAAGAATAGAGCCGCAAATTCCATTAGATGGTTACCGAATTCCCACATCAAACAGCAAAGAAACGATATTAAGGAAACGTGGAAACTCAATAATAAAAGAAGGAGAATTGAAAAAATTATTGATTCGCTTTTAATTTTTTTCTTTTCTTTTGATATTAAAAAATATAAAAAAGGGCCTCGAAATTGATTTGAAATAATGTTGGTAATAGAAGAGTGCGAATGGGAATTTATTGATGGCGTTAAGGCGCTGCAAATGAAATAAATAACGGTTGAAAAATGTTAAAGCGTAGCATATGTTTTATCGTCTATTATTTTTTGCTGCTCCGGTAGAACATTGAGCGACAATAAATAATCCTCGATTCATGTGTACACTACTTTCCAGTATAATACAATATTTTGTGTAAATTGTTCATGATTTTTGTGTAAAAGTACGGACATCGATCAAGCACGAATTCCATTCGAATTTACCACGAGATTTGACAATATTTACCACGAGATAGGCGTGATTTGCCGCGTTATCGGACGAGATTTGCCGCAAAACAGAACGAAATTTTTCGCAAAATGTCACGTCGTTGGACGAGATCGGACGCGTTATTGTACGAGATCTGACGCGTTATTGGACAAGATTTGCCGCAAAATTGGTGAAAATTGAAACCAGGACGAGATTATCCATATCCGCTAGATTGGATGAGATTTGCCGCAAGATTGGATAAAATTTGCCAAATTGGATGCGACCTGCCGCTATTGGACGAGATTTGCTACCGAGTTCAGAGAAGATGAAGAAAACTTGCAGAAACTACAGTATTTTTCTTGTAATTTAATTTCTGCAGACTCAATAATACAAAATTAAATTTGCACCCATAATTAAACCTCTACAGGAAAAAAAAACTGAACACTGTCCTGATTGTTTTCTAACCTTAGGGATAAGTGTCGAGCCCAACAAAAACGGCGGCTCGACGCAGGCATTTTTAATCCTTCCTGTATAAATTAAGAAAGCCGAAAAAACATTTGACAAACGTGGAAAAATAATTCCAAAGTTAAAAAAAATTCAAAAGTAATCAATCGTGCTAAAAAAAAATCAAATTTATTTGCAAAAAAAAAAGAAAAGAAAAAAAAAGAAAAAAAAACCATTTCATTTCCTTTTTGAACTAACACTAACAATGATTGCTTAGTTCAGTCTTTTATTCCCTGCACGGCGTAATAAAATATGCATTAAGAATCTCCATATTTTGCACAAACTTGCCCAATTGAGTTTACGACAGGCAGGTGCATTTATTTCTGCAGACAGCTCGTGCTGTTAAGCAAACCCAATCGTTCACCAACAACCCCTTTGACATGAATCCGTCCATTGATGAGCCGAGACGATTGGCGAACTTGGCAAACCAAGAGCGACATTGCAAACGGCTTCGAGTCTGCAGTCTGCACCACACATTATCAGCCGACTGAGATAAACGACCTAGCGATTTTCGGTTATTTTCCCTCCTTTACAACTGTGGGTAATGGCAGTCACATTACGGCGCAGTCGCACCATTCCTTAACTGCAAAATGGCGATCGTAGATAAACTTGAGTCGTTGATAACGAGCAACCAAACTCACTTTTTTTTCTCTTTTTTTTTTCTATTTTCTTTTTTTTTTCTTCTATTTTCTTATTTTCTTTCAAAATTCTCAGCCACTTTGATTTTAAGCAGAGACATTTTTCAAACAGAGTTGTTGATTGGTGATTGGAAAGGGTTATTTGCCCTCAGCGACAATCTGCATCCAATCAGGAGCGGAATTTAAGATGAGAAGACAGGAGAAGATAGCCCAAAGGAGAGGGAGAGAAAGAAAGCTTTTCGATTTAATTCCATTCGCAAATTGTTTGCTTATGTGGATGAATAATTGATTAGAGAGATAAATCAATATTGCAACACGGGTGTTTCATTTAGACGTTTGCAGCAGAATAACTTTAAAACAAAGCCAAATTAAAAAACTGTTTTCCTGAGCTGGGTGAGCTATTTTACGGCGCTTTTTACTCAAACAGACCGGGCCAGAACTCAGCGGTACGAGCGAGGTAAGCACCGCCCGGCGCCTCAGTGCCTACTAAACTAACAATTATTCTAGACGGTTGTAGGCATTTGCAATAGCAATAGCAATAACGTTCGGAACACTAGCTGCATTGGAAAAGTGATTTACACTAAAGTTGGCTTCACACCTGCGTATCCGCAGGTAAGTTGTATTGTAGTTAGAGGGAGTTCCCAGCATTTTTTTCCGCAATAAATCCGCATTTGAGGCGCATATCTGGGACATATACTTGTACTACTGTAGTACGTAATTGCACACCCACCTTAAATGCATATTTTAAACGATCATTGGAACAACTAAAGTTCTTCAAAGGCTGTTCACTGCAACAAATTTAGAAACGCTAGAAAGCATGTTTAGATTTGGGCTTACCGTATGTTTAACCGAATTCTAAACATGCTTTCTAGCATGTTTAAATGTTGCGCGCATGCCCACTGCGACTAAAAACTGACTACATCGGTCGCCAGTTTTTCATTGTTTTTATATTGAATTTTAGTTTTTATATTGAGCATTGCAGTAAAATGTCTTATTTAAAAAAAAACAATTTAATGTTTTTAAAACCCCATGAGCTTGAAAACACGTCATTTTGAACGATCAAATTTAGAGATTCGTGCATTGTTAATCAATGTTAATGCTTACCTTGAACCTTGATGAAAAAATATTCGGAATGATGAGCACCCAGAGAACTCTTGGCCACACATCGGTAAAGTCCTTCGTGCTGCTTGGACACGGAATTTAAGACCAGTTGACCGTTTCTCACTTCATGGGTCAACATTCGCGATCGGTGTTTCTGCCATGTGATACGAGGTGGTGGATCTCCTTCAACTGTGCAATTAAACGACAAAGAATCACCAGCAACCGCCGTCACGTTGGATGGACTCAGGATAATATGAGGCTCTGCAATTGCATAATTAAACGCATTACATGCATGTATTTAACACAATGTTATCAAATCACAGCTTTGAAAAGTGAAAGATATAAAGTACTGCTTTTAAAGTTGAGCTTTTTAAAAGAAGAGAAAATTTCTTAATTTTTTGCATTTGTCTAGCTCTAGTGTTACTGCATTACAATAACAGCTTTTTAAGATGCGATGACTTTAAAATAACATGTCAAGTTGCAATGGCATGCTGTCTTGCACATGTCAAGATGACAAATACAGTCTAAGTCACTTTGCTGCAAACTCCCAGGAAAGTTGAGAGTGACTGTTTTCCAATGTCTCCTGCCTCTCTCTTCACGCCACACACTTTTATTTTTTAAACAAACAAACTTTTGAATCTACCAAGACCAACTTTAGGCAGTTGAGTAACATTGTGAAAAGAAAATGTCCCATGGGAAATTTTGCTTAGAAAGCAATAAAATTAAGTGTATTATAGAATTCAGGTTTATATGGGGAGTCAAATGAGGAAAAAATAATATTTCCCCGAATTAATTGCAAAGCAAATATTCTTCCGTTTTACACAAGTTCTAAGTCAACTTCTCTCTTCTTTTTCTTTTTTATCTAAAAAGATTTATTGGATTTTTGCCAGATGAAAACACTTCCATCAACTATGACCTCCACAGATCACGCACTTGGCACTCTCCCATCCAGCACATCTTCAATATTTCTCTCGCAACACTCTTTGGCTTTTTGCATGTGCTAGTCAATACAATAAATGCCAACAACACGAGAAAACTCTTCATTAGTGAAACTAGCAATTTAAAATTGACCAATCCCAGTTCAACAACACATGAATATTTAAATTTATTACGGTACATCCAAAATCTGCTCATTACTTGCAAAATCCTTCTCCTCTAAACGCTTTCAATTGATTGAAAAATTGTAATGACAAAATGCACGCTGAAACCACACAAAAGTGGACCGTGGGCAAAATCAATTAGGGCCTTCACAATAACGCCTCAAGGTGGCGATGCATGCGTAATGAAGAGACCGTTCTTTAATCCCCCGCCCAAGGCTCCTTATTGATCAAAGTCGAGTTAAGCCTCGTGCCACGAAAATGTCGACGCCCCAGACATGCCATGCCCAAAGGATTACGGAAGGATCAGAGCTTTTATTATCAATTCCATTTCAGCTGACATTCCATTTGTGCTCGGCTCGAATCATTCACGATTCTGTCGCGGGTCTGCTCAATCCCCTTCACTCATACAGTATCTGCATAAACACTTTTTAATTGCAAGTATCAAGTATAGAAAAGCCGTTCGGCACACTGGAAGGAAACACCCAACTCGGCTCTACCTCCTCGTGCCTCTCTCCGGCTCATTCTACTTTCTATTGATTTCAATGACAAATATTGTACTTATACACGTTAGTGGCCCCAAATTCCAACACTTGGTGCATTTCAAACCATTTCAGATCCTTTCGCATAGAGAAACAAGACTGGCTACTTGCAATCTGTTTGCAAAAACTTGCGACAAACTCCCATTGGGTGCACACGCTGTAGCCGTATGGTTACCAATGCAAAATAAGATGCATTTCATAAATATAAAACCACCCGCAAAAATTGGCTTCCCAGAAAAACGATTAAAACAATCACAAAACTGTTTGTTGCACGTGAATATTCATCCAATTTTACACCTTTTACTCATTTCAAAACAATTCTGAACACAAATAACTACTGGTCATAAATTAAGAGCAAATTTTTTTGCAATGTTTTATAATTATAAAGCCAGTCACAAATTTCATCCAAAAAATTTTTTTTGAAGATAAAAAATTGACACAGGAGGGTTGTTTATACGTACATAAATGTCATGTTACAAAAATTGTACAATTGTCAATTCCAATTGTTGTAAAAACAATGCATTGAAACCCACTGGTCGCCCAAAAAATTAAGATTAAATTAAGATTCTGAGTGAAATATTGCACATAAGGGTTGCTGGTGAATCAACAAGAATTTCATACATTAATGCATCAGAAACAACAACTACCAGAGAGATTAAGAGCACCGAATATTTGAAATACAGGAAAGATAAGCAAGATGTGCTCTTCATCTCTTCTCAGGTCACTAGTTTTGTCTATTCATCCTTCCTCAACATTGTTTGTTGGGCTTACTTTCATCTTTTCTGTCTGCAACATTTTAGTAGAGCAGGTCTTGTTTTTCTTTCTTGTATTTCAAAATTTTTGAAATGAGTCCTAAAATGCACACAACCACCAATCTTCTTTTTTGCTTTGTTGTCATCTAACCAAACAAAAAGTAAAAAATAAAAAACCTTATGCAGCACAAGTGACTCAACTGCAAGACGCAAACAATGTGAAAACCCTAAAGCTGGAGGAAGGGCTTGTCTGATGCTTGACTTCAGAGCCTAGTAGACAATTTATCATTTTATTTGCAAATTTACAACAATAACAACAAAGAAAAATAATACATCATCCATAATCTCCCTTTCTACCTATGAAAAAATGAAAAGAAAAACTAAAATAAAACAATAATTCCGTCAGCAACAGTTGTTCAAAGCCTACATAGGCTGCTGGATATGTTTGGAGATGACTTATTTATGACGTCATGAATTTTACATGAGCCTCTCGCACAACACTGTAAAAAGAATGTGCAACAGATCAATACGGGAGCCCCAGACCAGTCTCAAAGTGTTATTGATGAACATTTCATACTTCAAAAGTGAGATGAGAGTAACCGCAAAATTGAAAGAGATGGAAACTGCGAAAACACAATGTCACCAATAATAAACGGACGAAAAAAATAAAATAATCTTTGTCTTCTCTTTTACTTCTCTTTTATAAAAAACAAAAAACAGCTAACTTATAAGCAATAAGAAAACTACAAATTAACAATGTTATAATGTTATTTTACAATGGTTTTTCTCAACCATTGTTACGATCACATGATCGTATCACCTGACCTCATTTTTCCAAAGATCTATTGGCACAATGTAGAACTACGTCTGGAGTGGAACGAAGCAATCTTTCGTGGGAGTTGCAGGTGCGTGTTTCATTGTTGTCTGTGTTTGCTGTTGGTATCGGTTTGTGATTTGTGATAGTAGAATTAAGATATGTATTTGGTGAGAACGTAGGTTTACGAAATAGTTTCACGCGCATGATGTGCTGTTTACTTGGAGTTTGCGCCATTTTGTGTAATTTTCCCATCACGAGATGGCGCGGCTGAATATTGTCGTTGTCGCGATCTAATTGTTTGCATTTCCGTTGCATGGATTTAAAAAAGACGTAGTTGTACGTCAAAAGCATACTAAAAAGAAACTTGAAATGCGCATTTGTTGCCGAAATCGTGTCTTCCTTAATAGAAACTTTGCATTAGCGCTTGTGCACACAACACAGCAGAGCTCAAGTCACTCAAGTCGCAACTCCTCGGTATGCAAACAACGTTGAGCGCACCTTTTGTAATTTAGTCAGCACACAACTTGTCAAAACCAAAACCTTTGACATTAACATGCAAGTTAAGTATAGAAAAACAAGTCAGCAACACATTTCGCACCTGAAACAATATTCAACATGTTTTTCTAGTTAACTGACACGTTTAATTAAAACAAAGTAATTATCCATGAAAAAAATTGAGACGCATTAAACCTGACCTCCACTCCACTCCACTCCAAGCCACTCCATTGCATGCATTAAATTGTGGTTGATATTCGTTTCGCTTTCATCCAGCATCACAACTACCGCCCTTTTGTGGTTGCCAACCGCCTTCCACATCGTCCACACCCAGCTTCATCTTCCATCTGTCGCTATTCCCATACTCAAAACTCTACCCTCCCATTCTTAACAAACCCACATTGAGTGGTTTCTACAATTGTCTCTTCACGTTCACCCTTAATTAGTTGCACGAGAAGAGAAGAGAAGAGAACCACCAGATTACTTATTTTTATTTGTCCAAAATTTAACACTTTGTCAAAGGAAACGCGAAATGTGTAAATAAGCACGATGCAAATTCAAAGAACCTTCACATCCGATGTAATCACGCAGTCGCAACTGTTTTCCGAACTTTATACGATTTTCTAGAGACTGTATCCGAAACAAATAATGCGAATGCGCAGGCGCACATTCCACATGATATAATGCAAAAGAAAAAGAGAGAGAGAAAGAGAGCGCGCGCGAGAGAGAGGTAAAAAGGAACATTTCGATTTATATTCCCACAGATGAATAGTGATCTTCATCACCATCATCTTCAAAGTGCATCACGTCACCTTCCCTGTCTAGCGGTAACCATAGCAACCGGGATGCGACGGTCCAACTCCCACGAGACTGCCAGGAGACGACTCTTATCAGTCGAGGATTGTGGGACAGCGTGAGTTAGAGACTGCTTAAAACGCTTACAGGCATTGGGACTAGCGAAATGGAGAGAGAGAGAGAGAGAGAGGGAGAGAGGGGCGTGAAATCGAGCGTGGACTTCCCCTTGTGGTAACAGTCAAAAGCAGCAAAAAGAAAAAGAAAATGAAGAACGCATTTTCAAAGTTTTATGTAACAAAGATAAGGAGGAAAGATATCTGAGTCTCTAGACAAATTTACACCCAGAGCAGGGTCAAAAAATATGGCGAATGCTCCCCAAAGTGAGGATGCAGGAAGGAACGGAGATAGGCAAATTAAATCCCCAGAGACGACTCGGGTTAAATAGATAGTACTGTATGAGTTATGTAGTCAGTGTTGCATATTGATAAACGTTTGTTTAAGTGTCTCAAGTGTGGTCTCTATAAAAACACCAAAATCATCAAAATATACCTAATAAATACAACTTTTCTAGTAAAATCATAGAAACTAGATTTAACTTCCTGCAATATTCTAGAATATCCCACTTAGTGACTAGACATTGATAAATGCTAGTGGTCAACTGTAAAGATATAGAGATTCATTTCCATTTGGTAATTAACCCAACCCCGTCCATTTGTTTTGCTGTCAACTCACGTCTTTAAGGTCAGGGCACGTGCATTGGACTCATCCTGCCGTGTCATCTTTTGTGATAATCAATGGATGGCACATCCTTTCGCCATCCCCACTGCTTCCTCTCTTCTCTACACCCCGGCTAAACATCGAAACAAAAGAGGAAACTCTCTCTATTTATGACACTTCTCATTACAAGTTACAACTTCTACCTCAACTTTTATATATAAAAACAATAAAAGCCAGTCCAATCAACTATTACGCTACTGGAACTGATATCCTGGATTCAGTTGCTGTGGCAACCAAGCCCGAGACACATTTGACTGCCATAGACTGCTAACACTATCAAATAAATCCGTTGCGGTGCGGCTTCATGGCTAGTCTGGGCCACAACGCAAGTTTTACAAGCGAACTAATGAATAAGATTCTATATGATATTTATTATTAAGATGAATAAATCTCTTATCCTTCTAGAATTATTATTATTATCTTTTCACAAAATACAGATTTGGGCCAGATGTTCTCAACAAACATACAATTTGAATAGAATATAATTTCACTGCTCCTAAAACCTTTTAAGTTCTATTGGTTTTAGGCTTTCATAACGTCTGAATCATCTGCTCTCTCTCTCTCTCTCTCATTCTGTGTTATCCTAAACTCGAGCGCTTTCATCACCTGCAAATAAACATCAATTTCCGACAGTGCCCATCATCCTCAGATGCGTCCAATTTGCCGGACCTAATTACAATCCAATTTGCAATTGCATCTCCTCTCCTCGCCCAGCAGTAAAATTGCCCTCACTTTTCCTGCAGACATTTTTATTCCTCCCACTGATTGGATGCTGGGGGCTGTAATTGCCTGTTAATCTTCGGTTCTAATAAACAGTTGAGCACAAAGCTGTGACTGCGAGGGGAAACATCACATTAGCTCCATTCACGCACACCTGATGCGAGGCTACATGTACTGTCTATTCATGAAAACGAGGCTGGAATTCTAACAACTTCTTTGCTCTCTCTCTCTCTCTCTCTTCAGTGTCACCCTACATGACAAGCACGTTGTAAACAAGAGCAGCAAAACGACACTTCATTCCGCGCTTCACTGCCTCGTCTTACGTCAACTACCCAATTCATTCTCTTTTTTCTCTCCTCTCCTCTCCGCTTTTAAAGCAAACAAAGATCTAACATGTGTAAAATCCAGATTTGGATTTAATGTTTAGTAATGATTTCAATTTATGTTTAATTTTAGTGTTTTATTTCGAAAAGTGTTTTAAGTCTCTTTGTAATTGTTTTTATCGAATATCGAATTGTATTGGTAATGTTTTAACGACAATAGTGTTTTTTGATCGAGGGACACCAAGAGTGCCCTCTGGTGTGTAATCTGTAATTTTGACCGGTCCTTGTTGACCGGAAGTTGACCCCGTTTTTGGGATTGACCACCATCTTTTTTACCTGTATCATCGTGTGTCACCACGCGATTTTCCTTGTTAAAATCTTCAACGATTAAAATTAGTTAAGTTTAAAAATACGTCTCAAATTGTTGCTCGCGCGTGCTGCAATCGCAGCTAGATTATTTCGAAGTCTCGAAATTGGTGCCGAAACCCGGGAGAAAAATCCAGGAACCTGAAGAACTGAAATCTATAAAAACCGCAAGTAAAATTTGAGAAAAATAAAAAATGGCCGAAGATCTCAACGTGATCAAGTCACAACGAACAGTGGCCAGAAGAATGACGACCGCCACTATAACCAAGGCGAAAACGATTCTTGCGGCAATACCACAGAATGAACTCGAACTAAAAAAAATTAAGGCCAACCTGAAGGCCAAGTCCGCCGAATTAAAGGCGTTAGACGGAAAAATATTGGCGGCGTTGGTTGACGACGACGAGATCGACCAAGAAATCACACAGTGCGAAACTAATTATAATGAGAAGATAATCGACTGCGAGGTCGAGCTCGAAGAAGCGCTGAAGAAAATGAATGCGCTGGCAATCGCCCCGCCACTCGCCCCGATCACCAACAATTACCATGGTACCGTTAATGCCCCGCACGAGACGACGATGCGACTCCCCAAGTACGAGGCCATAAAATTCAGTGGCGACCCCCTCGAATGGGATGATTTCTGGGGGAATTTCGAAATCAGCATCGATTCGAAGCCTAACATCACAAATAAAAGCAAGTTGGTGTATTTAAAGTCGTATTTGGACGGTGAAGCGGCGCTCGTGTTGAAAGGACTGCCGCCAACTGATGAGAATTACCCCGTCGCCAAGGAACTTTTAATTGAACGTTACGGGCGAAGTGACGTTATTCTCAGTGCGCACATGAGAGCGTTAATGAAAATGCAACCTGTAAAAGATATTTTAGACCCCGTGCCTCTTCAAAAGCTCTACGACCGCTGCGAGTCACACGTGCGCGGATTGTTGGCGTCAAAAATGAACACTGAAGCTATCGATGCGACAGCTTGTCCGCTGATATTGGGTTTGGTCCCAAAACAAATTTCACTAGACTTTTCGCGACAACACCCTGATGGGAAATACAAAGCAAAAGACTTATTGGACATGATTCGAGCTGAACTAATTCATCATAGCAAAATTGATAGTTTTCAGGACCTGCATCGCACTAAAGACCAGGAGAAGTCGGGAAAAGCAGAAAAACAGGACACGGAGAAGACATTTCGCAAGAACAACGATCGTGTCCCGTCTGCTCGAGTATTGAGCACGATGATCGCCAACTGCATGTTTTGCAGTAAGACCCACGAACGTGACGGCTGTTCCACGACTGCAGCGGAGCGAAAAGAATACGTGGTTAAAAATGGACGGTGTTTTAAGTGCTTAAAAAAGGGGCACACGTCGAAAACGTGCTCCTACCGAATCACGTGTAAGATTTGCCAACGAAATCACAATCCTTTGGTGTGTGATGGAGCGAGGAAAACCGTTAATGAAAGTTTGACCACTCACGTGGCTACGTGTGCAGAATTATCAGCGTTCGTCCCTCCTCCTGCTGCAGCGTTGGCGTCAATTTTTGTGCGTGTTGTGCATCAATCAAAAGAAGCGATCGTGCAGTGTCTTCTCGACCCCGGCAGCCAAACGACATTCGTGTTGTCCAGTCTTGCTAATGACTTGGGGTTGCAATCGAAAGGAACTGAAAATTTGTCCGTACTGACTTTTGGCAGTCAAGTGTCGCAAAGTGCAAAGCGAGAACGATTCGAGTTGAATTTGTGCAACGTGGACGACAAGAATAAATCGCTCACGGTCACAGCAATCGAGACGCCGTGGATAACGCGGCCGATAAAAACTGAGTTGCAGGCTGGCTTGCGAGCCGCCTTAGCACGCAACAATATTGTAATAAATTTTGAACAATACACTAATTTTGATGTTTTTTGTTTGATAGGCGCCGATAATATCGCTAAAATTTTGACTGGACGTCTCGAGAAGTTTGAAGAGGATCTGGTGGCAATCGAAACAATTTTTGGCTGGGCGTTGATGGGTAGCTCGCCCAACGTGACGACTTTGTCTACAATGGTCACCCGCGTATTCAACGTGCGGCTCGACGACCGCTTAGATGACCATCTTAAACAATTCTGGGAACTCGAAGCGATTGGAATCCGACACGAGTCCATTGACGAGTCGCCAACAGATCGCAACACGTGCACAAAGCGCTTCCGCGAGCTGGTGACGCGAGAGGACGGACGATATGTGGTGCCACTACCGTGGTTAGTCGATGCCAGTCAACTCAACAACAATTTTGAAGTAGCCAAGCGGAGATTTTGGCATTTGGTGCGCAAGTTCAAGAAGAACCCCGGCTTTTATCAAGCTTACAAAAAAATCTTCGACGATCAGCTGAAAAACGACATCATCGAAGAAGTGAAAGTGCAAGACCCAGAACATTCATATTTTATGCCGCATCGTGCAGTTGTGCGAGAGGATCGTGCGACGACAAAAATTCGTATTGTTTTCGACGCGTCATCAAAGGGAAAGAACGAGCTTTCGCTGAACGATTGTTTGGACAGCGGCCCCAATTTGTTACCGGAAATATTGAAACTTTTGGTGCTATTCCGACGTGAGCTTGTAGCGTACATCTCGGACATCGAAAAAGCATTTTTGCAGCTTCTGCTAAGACTTTGCGACCGGAACTTTGTTAGTTTTTTGTGGGTACCAGAGAATTGGGACGGTTTGGAATTCCTCGTGCCAAGAATTATGCGTCAGAAGCGAGTCACGTTTGGAGTCAGTTCCAGTCCCTACTCGTTAAACGACACGATCCAAATGCATCTGGACGAAATGGAGAATTTGTATCCGGACACCGTCAAGCAGATTCGAGAGAAATTTTACGTGGACGACCTTCTGGATTCGATGCGAGCTGAAAATCAAGTTTTGACCGTTTTTTATGAGGCGCGGAAGTTGATGATGGACGCGCATTTGCCTTTAAGAAAATGGCATTCGAATTCTCCACGACTACGAGAAATATTTGCTAAGGAGATCCCCGAAGATGAAGAAATTATCGCCGCCGAAAATGGTCAAACTACCGTGCTAGGTTTGATTTGGAATTACGAGACCGATAGACTTCAACTCGAAATAGGAGAATGGGCTGAAAAGAAACCAGAAAGCGGTCAAGGATCGAAGAGGGCGATTGTACAAGCAGTGGCGAAAATTTATGACCCGTTGGGCTTCGCCTCACCATTCGCGATCGTCGGAAAACTCATGTTTCAGGAGTTGTGGTCCAGAAAAATCGATTGGGACGTCCCCTTGCCCCCCGACATTGCCAAGCGGTGGTGTGAATGGTACGAACAGGTGACAACATTACGAACAATCTCAGTCAAACGACCGTACAGTCCAAACTTGAGCGACAACTCTCAACAGGAAATTCATCTCTTTTGCGACGCGAGTCCGAAGGCGTACGGCGTCGTAGTTTACGTGCGCACAGAAACAAATGGAACTGTCGACGTGTCGTTGTGCATGTCCAAGTCACGCGTTGCGCCGTTGAAGCCACTTACTTTGCCAAAATTGGAACTCATGAGCGCCCTTTTGTCATCACGCGTTGCAGTGAAGTTACGAGTTTTGGAAATCAAGAAAATGCATTGTTGGACCGACTCTTCAATTACATACTTTTGGATCCAACAGCAACAGAAGAAAACTAATCCTTTCATCGCGAATCGAGTACGGGAAATTCGTACAAACACCGACGTCGAATCTTGGCGACACTGCCCCGGCAGGGTAAATCCTGCGGATAAATTGACGAGAGGGATGGAAGCAGTGAAACTGGTTGACGATAACGAGTGGTGGCAGGGCCCCGAGTGGCTACGAAAAGGTGAAGAACATTGGCCACAAGAAATAAGCGCAGAATTAGAAACCCAACTTGAAGAGTTCGAAGAAAATTGCACGAGCGTCAACGCGACTCGATCGGCGGAAAAAATGGAGCCGATATTCGCCCTGGAAAACTACAGCAGTTGGACAAGAGTCGTAAGGATCACAGCCTGGATGCTACGCTTCATTCGAAACTCGAGAAAGAATCAATCAATTGTCGGACCGCTGAAAACTGAGGAAATCGAGGCAGCAGAAACATATTGGTTCCGCCATGCTCAGCGTTCAAGGTTCGCAGAGGAATTGGATTGCGTGCAGAGCGCTGTGAAATTAAACAGAGAATCACCGCTATCGCAAGTGGAATTAATCATCGACGAGAGAGAAGTACTAAGAATAAATTCTCGAATTCGCGACCACATCGGATCGAAAAACTTCATTTATCCAGTCGTATTGGACGCGGACTCGCCGATGACCAAATTGATAATAAGGGACTGTCATTTACGTGCCTTGCATGGAGGACTGGGAGATACGTTGGCAGAATTTCGCTCAAGATTTTGGACCCGAAGAGCCAGAAAAACGATAAAAAGTTACGTGTCCAAATGCATAACGTGCCGTCGCGTGAACTCGAAGCTGATGACACAAGCCATCGGGCTTCTCCCTTCTGACCGCATCAATCGTGCTGCCCCCTTCCAGATAATAGGCGTGGATTTCGCGGGCCCACTTTACATGCGGAGTGGCGAGAAATGTTATATCGCATTATTCACCTGCGCGGTAGTACGAGCCGTACATCTGGAGTTAGTTTCAGACCTGACGACAGAAAAGTTTATTCTGGCATTCAAACGTTTGATATCACGACGAGGAATTCCGAGTATCGTGTATTCGGACAACGCAAAAACGTTTAAGCGGGCAGAAAAGGATTTGGCGCTGTTCATAAATGGATTTGCAGGCGAAGAGTTCCAGGGATTTTTATCTCACAACAAGATACAATGGAAATTCATTGTCGAGTTGGCTCCTTGGTGGGGAGGCTTTTGGGAGCGCCTCGTCAAGACGGTCAAATTGAGTCTGAAGAAAGTTCTGGGAAGATCGTCGCTTTGTTTTGAGGGACTGACAACTGTATTGACGGAGGTCGAAGCAATAATAAACTCGCGCCCTATAACCTACGTGACGGACGATCCGACAGAGCAAGAACCGCTGTCGCCATCACATTTTTTGATCGGGACCCGAATTTCAAGTTTGCCCGACATTTACAACTCGGAGCATCACGTCGATATTTCGAAGAGAACGGAGTTAGTTAAACGATGGAAGTTGCGCCAGAGATTTACAAATTTATTGTGGCGTCGTTGGTCCCATGAGTACCTCGTGGAGTTGAGGGAATTTCGACGAGTACGAGCATCTAAAGAGATTTGCGTTAACGATTTAGTCCTCGTGCAGGAACAGGGTCAGCCACGCATGACGTGGAAGACGGCGAAAATTACGAAGACGTTTGACGGTAGAGATGGGAAAATTCGATCTTGCGAGATGATGCTGCCGGGAGGGAAAACGTTAAGAAGACCGGTGCAGAGACTTTGCTCGTTGGAAGTCGCCGACGACAATTAGATTTGTGGTTTTTTCCCCCGGCAATGTAAAATCCAGATTTGGATTTAATGTTTAGTAATGATTTCAATTTATGTTTAATTTTAGTGTTTTATTTCGAAAAGTGTTTTAAGTCTCTTTGTAATTGTTTTTATCGAATATCGAATTGTATTGGTAATGTTTTAACGACAATAGTGTTTTTTGATCGAGGGACACCAAGAGTGCCCTCTGGTGTGTAATCTGTAATTTTGACCGGTCCTTGTTGACCGGAAGTTGACCCCGTTTTTGGGATTGACCACCATCTTTTTTACCTGTATCATCGTGTGTCACCACGCGATTTTCCTTGTTAAAATCTTCAACGATTAAAATTAGTTAAGTTTAAAAATACGTCTCAAATTGTTGCTCGCGCGTGCTGCAATCGCAGCTAGATTATTTCGAAGTCTCGAAAACATGTGAATGCTTTATCATGTAATTCAAAAGACACCGACAGAAATATGTGCCAATGAAAACGACATTTTTTTATTTCCTAAAATTATAGCACTAAGTATGCGCTTTGTATTTGCTCCGTGATCGTTTAGTGATTAGTACATTGCATTACATCGCTTAAAATTTTTCAATCAAAATTCAATTTTTTATCCTTTTCATAATTAATTTCTGTACCATTTTTTGACGTCTCTCCTTCTAATTTTTTCTCTCCCCTTTGAAGGCAATTTATAATGGGATTTGTAGTAAAAAAAAAAACTTACCAAGAGTGGCCATTGAAGACAGGTTTCACCAGATATTTTATAATTGGGCTTAAAGTCTTCCTCATTTGTCAACAACAATTAAGCTGAAACATGCTCCAATGGGATAAAGTAGACTTACAGTTTTCTTTTCTCATTAGGTTATGGAAATGTAATATTAAATATGCTTCAAGATGATAATTTCTTCCAAATTAATCCTTGCAAATAATTCGAGCCCCAAATAATTATTCACGTTTCGGTGTAAAAACACTTGTTTCAAGACTGGTGCTTTTTTGGAAGCCAACTAAACTAGATATCAATTAGAAAAGCACTGAAACTTGTACAGACACACACAGGACGTTTGTGTGTTGAGGTAGCATCCTTTGAAGTGGTTTGGTTATCTGAGCATGCACATTGACCTTTCGTTTTGTCTCATAAAAACGGCATTTTGAATTGGTGTTTTCAAATTCAGTTTGCTTCTTTTGGTAAATGTTGATGTAGAAATAACTTCACTCAATAGTTTAGGGTTGACACAGAGGCCAAGGGCCGGTCAAGCCCCTGGTCAGACCCATGACATCATATAATACCTATTAATATATACTGCGGATAGACCCAAAGCATGACGATAAAAATGCATCCATCCCATTCCCAAGTGTCACTGTAGCCGCTTAGCTGTTTACATGATTCATCTACTTGTAGCTTCAACATGTTTTAATGATTTTCAGTTTCAGACCCATAAACATTCTTCTGCAAACGTTTTATCCAAAATGTATTTATTTATAATTTTCCAACCAGCTACACTTTAGGTAAGTACGCAGTAAATTCAACATTAAAACAAGCACAAACACTATGAAAAGGGTTCAAAAGCGTCGCCTCGGCGATTATATAGCAAAGCTTTTAAACGCTAGTCTCCTTAATGTCTTTAGATGTTTGTTTAACTATTAGATTGTGCAGAAAATACACCCCAGCTACGTAAAACAGAGAGACCATAAAGTTAAAACAAATTTTGCATCTGCAACATTTCATAGGTTCAACAACGGTATAAGTTGTTAGTTGATAGCAATCATTTAGCAGCTTTTGCCAATTAAAAGCTTACTCACATTTTTATAACAAAATGTAAAAGTGGAAAGCTCACAAAATCGTCCGGTCTAATCATAGACTGAGCATTGTAATTTTCTTATAATGCACTCTTACGCCAAAAAAGTTCATTGTTGCATGAAAAATACCGTATATGATTTTACCTAAATACATCGTTCTATACTCAAAACCACCACAACGTTGACCTATGGTTTGAGCCGTATCACTGGTGTAGTGGCACAAAAAGTAGCTCATAACACCATATTTGTAAAAAACTCCAGACCATGTGATCGATTACCAACATTGTCAAAGGTACAGAACTACTTTTCCACGTAGTAGAACACAGTACACAGTTAGGCGTAAACCGGCTGGCATAGGTCAACGTTGTGGTGGTTTTGAGTATACCTAAAAAGTACATGTACATCTTCATTTAAAGGCACATCATTTCACCTAACAACTACATAGACACTCGTGTGGGCGCATTGGGGGCTCGACCAAGGCCCCGGATTTCTATTCTAGGGTCCCCATTTCAGTTGATCAATGTCAAAAATAAAAATAAAATAAAATAAAAATTTGGCTAATTTTGGTTTAGTTTAATTAATATAAATTTGGTGGCCTCCATTTGGTGCCCAAGTACTGTAAAGTAGCGCTGAACAATTACATTTTGCATCTAAAGTACATCATTTTACCTAAACAGTACATTGTTGCATCCAAAGTACATCATTTTATCTAAACAGTACACTGTTGCATCTAAAGTACATCATTTCACCTGAACAGTACATTTTTGCGTATGAAGTAGATCATTTTGCCTATTGTATACGTACTCTGTTTACAAAACCTTATGGCAAACTCCCATTGTCCGCAGCCATTGCACATTCGAACAATAGTTGTAAAAAAAAAACACCGATGCACCCGGACCCACCACAAGAAGACCGGTAAAAAAAATAGCGACTAATGACTATTTTTTTTACTGGTAAGGCGGTCCAGGTACAGTTTTGGTTCCACTTTCAGTCCCATTTCAAAATTCAAAATATAGTAGTTATCAATAATTTCTTGCTTGATCCTTTCCTTACTATAATCAATCCATTTACCTTTCAATCTCAATCTCCATAAATTCTCTATCGCCACGGTGCGGCCCAAAACGTCTTTTGCTAACAGCCGCTTAGTCTGTTACTGAGCACATAAGTTGTAGGCAATAAAGTAACTGATTGAACTTACAGCATTTACTCATGAATAACACAAAAGCTCAGGAAACAAAAATCAATACTATGGTCCGTACATTACATGAAAGAGTAAAGAGCAGTTAACTCAAAGTAAAGCTCACAAATCTTACAAATCAACCTCTACTGCGGTTATGAAAAGATTAAAGAAAATGAACATTTGGTTGTAAAAATGTCTGCTATTAACTCAATACATTCATTCATACGCCAATTTGAGCACAAAACTCATCAATTTATCCGTTGCCTGCTTGTTATTCACCATTCCACCAATCACGGATCAAAGTGTGACAGCACAGAAAATAGCCAGATATACAAAACACGGACAAGGTCTGCCTCACGTGTTGACAAGTGACATTTGAAATGAAATGAGACAACAAGCAGAATTAGACTTAAGCATCTGTGAGTCAGTCCCCTTTGAACCATGCACTCTAGCAAGACATAGATGAATGGGCCAACAAGGAATAATACAAACATTAACAGAAAACTTCTTGTAAGAATCTCCCACTGACCACACAGCTGTCACATCACAGCATCCCAAGGTGGAAATCCATATTTACAACAGCCCTTGCCCTTTAATCATAACTGCCAAACACTTTTTCACCGATAACACTTTTTTGTCTATTCATTTTCAAACAGTACAGTGTGTGTAACTAGTTTTGACCCGTTGTTTTGTGAATAATGTAATGCAATTGTGCCATCGGGTAGCTTCGCTCACCCAATACCATCAGTGGGTATTCTTTTTCGTTGTTCGATCCACAACTATGACTTGCACAATCCGGCGAAATGAATTCGCACGACGCAACGCACCTTGATTAAAATTCACAATTATGGAACACAAAAGTATAATTGGATTTGGCAGGGAAATAAAAAAGGTCTGAAGAAGAGCTTTTCAACGCACAAAGCCGTATAAAGCAGTATAAATTAGAGTCACCTGGTCAAATAAAGGTGAGGGCCACAGGTCAGCGCACAAACCTACTGGCGCATAAGATAATCTGTAGCCAATTAGAAAGGAGCCTACAACGCTCGAGAACAGAACCGAGCCGAGCCGAGCCGAACCGAGACGGTAACCACGGCAACAGGAACCCCCTCAAGGAATATTTCATGCTTGCACTTGCACCCTTCATCACTCTCACTCCGGTGCAAGCCTTTGTCAGTTCCATTAATTTGAAAAAATAATGCGCCAGTCAATTAAGCGAGTGAAAAATCACATCCACTCCTTTATAATCACATTGCTATTACACGATTATTTCCCTTTTATCACCTCAATTAGTCACTAATTACCAATGATGGCCAGCCAAGCTGTTGCAAACGTTGCACAAACGCATCACACCTGTCTCGTTCAATCAACCAATAGCTGATCGAAGCCGAGCCGAGCCGAGCCGAGCTGCCAACACCATCTGTATGTGCATCTGCTCCATTTGTTAATAACCATTTGCTACCATGTGCGGACCACCTAGCAAGTACAGAGTATGGAGCTCGATTAACAGTAGTCAGTAGAATGTATTTACATTCACTCTTCTAATCGAAGCAAAAATTATCTATTTTATTTCTCACTTCACAAAAGAACGACGACAAATGAGCGAGTCAAATGCATCAACCATAGTCAGTCATTTATTGATTCATCAATTTTAAACTTGTGCTTGAATTCGGCATCAAAATACTTGTACCAGGTCATTATCTTTAATATAATTAATATTTTGCTACATATCTTAGCGATGGTGTCCTTCCATTTCGGAGAATGATATTCGTTCGAGTTGATCACAGTGCTTACATAAATAAGTAAGAATTGACTTAATCCACTCAATTGGTATGATACACTAGCCCGAATAAAATAAGCCTGCTGGAGGAGTTGGAAAAGGTCCCCACACCTGACCAATTGCTGCGAGCCAATGGAAAATAAAATCCAATTTAGTATCCCTTCAAGTGTGTCAACGGTCCGTAATCATATCACAAGAAACCAAGAAGAAGCTGTCACGGTATCGAGCGAACGAACAACCCTTTCAACCCATTGTACGCACAAGCAAAGCATGAACAAGTTCCTCATCAATCACAGGTTCCCCTTCTGAAAATCGATACAAATATTGTTCAATAGGATTAATTCGATCTATTCACATCAAAATTGAACTCAAAATCGGAGAAAAATCCTAATTTTAGTTCAAACAAGTTAATTCAACTAAAGTGCACACAAAACTGCACAAAAAATGGACAAAGAATGGCATTTGTCATTTGTCCACTGCTCCAGCAAACACAATGAAAGCCAATTTCCGTTCGTATAAATCTTACATTTTTTTATGTGGATTTCGTTTGAATTCATAAGCTGTATTCGAATAGTCATTTACAGTGGCAGGTTAGCTAAAAAGAAATGTAGCATTTCACTTTAAAAATTGAAACTTTGTTTTCTAAAATAAGCAGATTTGAACTCCTAAAAATGTCATTTTTCCCAAATTTCAAATGCAAATTGTTATCGTTTTATCTAGTCAGCTTAACTCGTCTCGATTTCAGTCTCCGCTTTCAGTCGCTTTCAGTGCACAGTTTTAAATGTAATTCTAAACAAGCTTTCTATTGCAAATAAAATATGCATTCACAGACTACACTGGAAAGTTTATTTTTTCTCGACTTATAAACTTTAAATGACATTTGATGTTTAAAAGGATATTCGTTGCGCCTTGCGAATGATTACGTGTGGTGTCACAGCAAATAACTTTTGCAGCGGAAATCCAAGTGACACTTAAAAAAAGCATTTGATCTTTAGAAAAAATATATATAGCATTTGAGTGTGAGACTAACTACTAATTAGTGTTGGGCCCGCATTTCATGCACACACATCACTAGGATTGATTTTTCTGACAAGTAAGTTAGCCGTACAAGTAATTGTACAATTAACATGTAACTAACTTTTTTCACCGCTTTACTGTTAACAGACAATGAAGACGTACATGTTGCTCGCTTTCTGCCTACTATCACTTATCCTGATCCAGAACTGTGATGGCAAATTGACGGAGAAAATTGAAACCTACAGACGCCGAGATAGTAAGATTTCAATACAACTTTATTTATGTTCAGATGGTTTTAAATAATAACAAATAAGTAGACGTGCAAGGTGAATCAAACAACGTTTTAGTGTCTCAGTGCGCTCAAACTGATTGGTTATTAGAAGTAGGTTTATGACATCATAAATAAAAACAAAAGTATAGTATTAGACATATTTCTAGTGTCCTCTTCCCTTCCCTTTCAAGGGCTAGAAAATTTTTACATTTGTAAAGTATGTTTCTCTAACTGGGAAAGAGTAGAAAATATTTTCTATTTCTGTGTGTTTTTAATTTTGTTTGTGTTTACTAAGTACCGTAAATAGAAATCAAAATTCCTTTAATTTCACTGCTTATTGCTTCATCTGGAAGGAAGCATAGTGACAATTGGAAGATTAAGCAGCAGTCTAATTTGTGAGGCAGCCATTTTGAATTTGACTGCAAAAACCACTCAAAAACCACTCCAACCATAATTTTTTGTTTTTGTGTTTTTTAAATTAAATTTATGATTTTTTTTTGTCCATTATGTTTACAGAAACAGCAAAAAAAACACAAACAGAAGTTTAGAATGCACCTAATGATTTCTTTGGAAAAAATGTCCAGACAACACTTTGTTCAAATGTTTCATTTTAGATGATGTCATGATTTTAAATTTTTTCGCTGTTGACCATTAATGTCATAGTTGCAAAGCACGTAATATTAAACTTAACTAAATTGATCCATTAATTTCTGATAGTGACATGAGTTGCGTCCAAAGTTTCCGTTTAAATTGTTTTTGCTGTTTTTTTTTAAACTGCAAAAGAGCTAACTACAAATGTTAATAAAACAATAAACCAAATAACAATTAAAACACAACAATCAAGATCAACTAATCCCCATGCAGTTGGTTAAACGTTGCGGCACGAGTTACTGCAGTGCCCCTTTCTAGTTTTTTTTGCCTTGTTTATAGTATACGATAGATTTGGGTCTTTTGCGAGTAAATAGTGATTAAAAATCCCATTATTTCAATCAACTAACGAATTGCGGCTCACTTGTTCGAACCACAATGCCTTTCTTTCCCTTTGATTACGTTTCAGGAGGTGGATGCGCCTGAAAGCGTTATGACGAATTGAAAAGTTTGACCCCTCGATCTAACTTTGGTGGCAGCCATTTTGAATTAAATTGTAAAAAAAAAAACCAAACCAAGATACGTACAAACTACTTCCGAAACCACTCCAGTTCCAGTCTTGGTTTTGGGTTTTTGCGATTTTTGGTGATTACCGGTATTTACGGCTGTTATTATAGAAACACCCAGAACAAACTTTGAACGCACCTTTTGTTTTCCTTATTAATATTATTTTACGGAGTATTTTTTATTTTTAGAGTCGTGCTACGAAAGTTGTATGTACGAAGCTGATTACAGCCCAGATCGAATCAACACTTACAGCCGAGCTCTAGTCAAAGCCAAAGACAAGGGAAACAACAAATGCTCATGCAAATTTGAAATTTCTTATCCTTCAAACCCAGGATACAATTCTGGATATAATTAAACAAATCAAATAATGACTCGATAAACTGTACTGAAAATGAAATAAATAAACAAGTAAAACATACAGTATAGAGTATAGGAACAAACACAGCAGTTAAGCAGCATTACAAGTACTTGTAGGTCTGGTCTGGTCTGGTCAGTACTTGGATGCAGATGGGTCATGTGCTGGCAATCTCTAACTTGACTGATTAAGATACTACTTATGACAAACTCCCATTGGTTGGGCATATTAAGTTATCACAAGTTCAAGAATACTTGTACATGTATTGTAGCTTGATCGTGTGATCCTTCTCAACCAAAACCAAATAAGAAGGGGGTCAATTTCAAAATACATTAACTGTTAAATACTCACTAAAATATCTGCAGAATGTATTATTAACCACTTACAAATTCAAATTAATATAATTAATATGCAATAAATGTAATTCTAAACACATTTCAAGTGGCTGGAACAGAATTGGAAACTTGATCACAAACTGTTCAAAACTCTTTAAGTTTGGTTCTAAAAGTAACCACTAACTCACTATTCTTAATCAACGTCCTCTTGTGGCGGATAGGTGCGTTTTACAACTACTTTTCTATTGTTCATTGGTATCCGTGATGCAATGGCTGTGGACAGGTCAATAGTCAATAGGAGTTTGTCATAGGTAAGTTTTATGAAACAGAGTAGAGGCGCATTCATTAACTCAAAAACGGTCGTTTAAACCCATTTAAACGGGCTAAATAAGTCGTTTAAACCCATTTAAACGGGCTAAATAGCCCGTTTAAAGAGTTTTCTCGTTCCACTGGCATATTTTTGGCCGCCATCGTGAATTTCCGAAGGATTGATCGCAACGATTGGAGATCTAAGTACAATTTTGCACAAGTTATTCATTTCTTTTCGAGGAAACAATAATAATAGTTGTCACTGTAATAATTATTAGGACTGGAAACAATAGAAGAAAATGAAAGGAGGAAATGAAAATCTCGAAAATAAATGCACGCATGGGACTTGCCAGCTTGGATGATGACCTAGAACTTGATCTGGAATCCCAGATTGCATTCAGATTCGATAGCATTCTGAAACAAAACATTTCATTTAAAAATTTGAACGAGACAAAAATTTAGATGAAAAGTAATTGAACGCGCCTACTGTTTCTATGGCAAAGTAAGAAGTAAGAACATCTGGCACCCACCTCACCTCCATCTGGGTTTTCTGTGGTTTCTCCAGTTGTGTTCTTAAGAAACTTGTCCCACAGATTGCAGTTTGCATAGTCGAATCCCCGTACAGGCACACTGCCTATGGGTCTATGGCCACGCTAAGTGTAACAATACAATACAATACTCTATTACGTGTTTACAAGTAGTTGGATTTTCAATTAAGAAAAAAATATACAGTGTATACTCTGTGTAGACCGGACACAGGACGTGTCCATCCCAGAATGTTGTTCAGACTAACAAGCTGTCCGGACGAGAGAGGAGATTTAACATTGCTGAGTGCAGCTACCTCCAAACATGTCCGGACCACACAAACTCGAACTCGGTAACCAAGAGCCCTGAGCTAATTGTTTATACAGTAAAATTGAAACTACATGTCCCAGCTTTATCAAACAATTATAACATGGCATTTACACATTAAACTATAAACACCACGAACGATTGAACGAACATAATTAGAAATTTTCAAATTTGATGATATTGTCAAAATTGTTGATTCCATTTTTCTATTTTAATATCTAGCAATTCTTCAAATTTAGTGTCAATGCTTGGAAATATCGAAAAAAATCTTGAGTGAAGAAAATAAAATAGCAACCTTTTTATGAGTACCGGTAGTTTCAATTGAAGAAGTCAGGAAATTTTGCATCAAAAATACTAACTATCCACTTGCTTGAAATCGTTGATTCAATCAAACAATCAGCACATACACTTAAAAGTGTTCTCCTGTTGGCACGCACCAGCCATCTCATCTATTAACATTGCATGTTATCATATCTGGATTACAAATTCCATACATTTCATCTCACCTCATTTCACACTGCCAAACCGATAATTATTCCATTATTGCATTATCTCTGGTTAGAAATAAAGCAGCCGTTAGGGATATCCAAAAACGTTTTTGCACACTGTGTTTGTGTTGTAGCGTCGTAAATAACACACTAGTTTTCCTTACTGTCATCTGCCGGATCCGAATATAACCAGACAAGTCATACATACCTCTAACCAACAGTACGGCTGACTGTTTATTGGTGAAAATAGTCTGAAAATGCCATTTTCACA
This sequence comes from Strigamia acuminata, assembly GCA_949358305.1. Classification (NCBI taxonomy): domain Eukaryota; kingdom Metazoa; phylum Arthropoda; class Chilopoda; order Geophilomorpha; family Linotaeniidae; genus Strigamia; species Strigamia acuminata. The sequence goes on from OX442315.1 coordinate 37,062,858, forward strand.
TTTTTTGGTCTGAAAAACATCATTTTGGGCTGAAAAATGTAAAAATGATATAATTAGGCTGAAAAATGCCGTTTTGGGGCTGCAAAATGCAGTTAGAGGGCTGAAAAGTTGCCACCGTTGACACGGTAGTAATAATAATTACGGAGTACCAAAAAAATCAGAAATTCAAAATGGGCAATTTGAGAGTTTCTTATTTCTGAAACAAATAAATCAGATTTTTAAAATTATCTCAGAATAATCAATAATGGCGAAGCTTTTTATCCCACTCCAATGCCATTTGCTTTGTCACATGGATGAATTGGCTTTAGGAATAATAGCACATATTTGTTTAATGAACAACCCTAGGGTTTAAATAATGCAATGATAGTAAAATTGAAATGAAAATTTTTAATTATAATGTGGACGTAGTACAAAACAGCTACCGAATACCCCTAGTGACACGTTTCCTTCAAAAAGAATAAAAACATGTCAGCAGACTTTGATTGGATTCAAACCAAGAGCGAATGGAGCGAGAGACAAAACAAAAATCCTTGACAAGATTGAATTCATTTCTTTATTTCCCCTCAAAACCAAAATTTGCATTTCCATATTCCTCGCAACTACCCTTTTCATATACCCTAGGTGTCCCTAGGTCACCATTGTAAACTCATTTTGCCCTCTCACCTGTTTGCAGATAAAAGCAGCTTTCCTGCCCCACTTAGCTCATGAAACACAAATTGGGTCTCATTGATTTATCCCAAGCTCCCTCCCTCCCCCTCTACTCTACTCCTGCCCTGTAATAGCTGTTCCACATCCCCTTTATTCACCCAAGAGTCTCATTCTCAGGTTATGCATAATAACATACCTTAAGCCCCACCTCCACCACAAAATGAGAACACAATTTGAGTGAAATAAAAATTCAGAAAGAAATACGGCAGAAGGAAGTTGTTACAAATCCCCAATTTTGGTTGCGTGGACTCGTTAAAAAGCCCCGACGACAAATTGTTTGCACGACCTCCTTCCAGTGATTCGCTTCGCTCTAACGAGATTTCATTTTGAGACGAATGTTTCTGCACTGGGCTTACTTGTACGAACCGCCGCTACAGTATTGTTTATTCATGCAGCTAACGGACAAAAGGGAGCCTTTGATCTTCCATCATGCAATAGGTCAGCGGAATTATTTACTAGTAATAGATTTTTTTCCTTTTCTTTTCTTTTCTTTTCGTTTTCCTCTTGCATTCGCTCCAACGGTTGCTGTGTTTGTCTTATGCCCCTGATGTGCTGAGCACTGCACATTTGCTGCTCGCATTTTCCGCTACGCTTGGTTCGCAGCTCATAACGTACAAGTGAGGGAATATGCTGGAGGATCGAGTGTGACCAGAGGGAACTAGTGGAATGATTACAACCTTTAAATTACACCTTTAGTCTGCTAGAGCACAAGTTTTTCGCAATTGGGTTTCACTTCACACACGTAAAATGAATTTCAGCAAAATGTTCCTTATAAATCATGGTTATCTCCGCAAAAAGTTCAACTACTGTATAGCGACCAAGCTTGTAAAAACGTTCAATTACCGTATATTTATTTTAAACTGTCATTTGTTCAGAAATAAAACCTTTAAGAACTCGGTTTTCTCAAAAACATAACTAATTATTTCGTTTTTGCGAAGTCCAATTTTTCTGCCAGGAAATAATAGACGTGAAGACCATCGCAAACTAGCGTACAGTGAAGCAGATACTAGTATGTTCCTCGAAACGACTGTTTCACTGCAGCTTAAAGCCTGGTCATTCGGTGTCTCAATATCCTGTTGCAACACACCCCGAACGAATGTTTCACTTTTATGTCTAGAACGTTCTTCCCTCCGTCATTTTTTTTGTGGAAAACTTCGAAATTGCAAAACTGATTAAACTTTGAAACGTTGGTAATTGTATATTAAGCGCAAGTTTAATCCAATTTGAACACAATCTAATCTTCAAAGCTGTAAAAGTCGAATTAACTCGCTTCTCGTGAATTAAACAGCTGATTACCACGCGGCAAATGGTTTGTTAAACATCTCGGGCATATTCTTCATTGACCGGAAAAACTCGGCCCGCACACCTGGTCTCAATCGCCATTCTTCATTCTTCTCATCTCATCTCTTCTCTGCTCTTCTCTTCTCTTCTCCAATTGCAGAGTGTGCATTCCAGTCGCGTGTCGGCGTCATCAATAAAACGCAACGCGGTAGTCAGTCAATTGGTGTAGCAAAAGGCGCCACAAAGTCGTCTTTGGCACGCTTTTTGTCTATACACACGAGTACCGTAAATGGATTTGCTGGCAAACTCAAGCGCACGAATAACTAACTCCTCGCGGATAATGTTTTATTATTCCATTACCACGACATGTTTCGCTAGTCGATTTTAGTGCGCTTTAAGCACGTCGGGGTAAAAGGAATAGGCATAACCGTGTTTCCACGAGTGTAGCGGAGCAGCGGCCATTAAATCACGAAATGCGTCGGAGGAAAAGTTTGTTCGTAGTCAGTCGCAGCTGCTCCATAGTAAACTCCATCAATTTCCATACACGTCGCCAATATGTGCCAATGCGTGCCCTTATACCGCACGACAGAGGTGATTCGGCAAATTTTACTCACTATTTTATCCAAACTTTTTAATAAATCTCATTTTGATGAAATTGGAGGTAGAATGCAAAGCTTTGCATTTGCACCGAAAACTGGGAAAGCCACGTGTATTATTGGCTGATGGCTTCCAACTTCCAACTTCCACTCAAATTTGAGTTTGTGTTGGTCCGTTTGTTTGGTTTGGCGCAACAGTACAGAACCATTATCAGCAAGCTTCCTTGAACGAAGCAATTTGCACAAGTCTGAACAAAGACTCATATCACCTACACTGTATAAGACTTTGAGCCAATCATACTTGTAGAAAAAAGCTATTTTCTAATCCAGTGTTGCTTCCGTTACAGCATAGTAGTAATGTGTTGCCGTCACCATGATATCAACAACAAAATTACCGCAGTAGTTTCCGTTATCTGTACCGTGCACCAAAAGAATTCTCCTTATTACTGTTGCCGTTCCTGGTTCCATTAGTTCAAACCGCTTCTCATAAGCATAGAAATGCAGTAGCTGCGACTACCGTACGTACTTCATTTAAGCGTACAAATGGCGGAAAATTAAAAAAAAAAATTAAATACCAAAACTCTGTCGCTGACAGGTCTTTTTCTTATACCATTTACTTCGTGAAACTCACTAATTGATTAATAAATGTGCAATGATCATTACTGAAGCTTTTGCCTCGGCCAATTTATTTGTGTCACGAAATGCTTCGCTAACACATGTCCAAACTAATCGTGTGATAACATAGCACATAAAATGCTCCGAATCAATAAAATTACTACGAGGAATGAGATAATGAAACCGAAGAAGAACAAAAAAAATCACTAAATGGCAAAACTGACCGGCAATGATCACAAACTTAAACTGTCCACATAGAAATGCTAATTTATCAATGCGAACCGTTTCGGGGGTCAAAACAGTTCTAAGTACAGTTAATCAATCACCATGCGCAGTTTAAACGCAAAGTCGCGAAGCAAATAAGAAATATTGAGATTCCAAGTGGAAAGAAAGTAGAGGAGGAGATTCAGAATCTCCTCTCCGTCTCCACCTACTGCAACAATCAATCATTCATCAAATAAATGAGCCACTTTACAAGCAACTACTCCTCTGGGAAAGAAAGCCATGAAAACAAAAGGTTAGAACAATATCCGGCCCCACAGTTTTACTGCTTGTTTTTACGTCTTCTTCTTCTGGAGAATCTCCCTAAAACATTCTGTTTGTCCACCAAATTACAACTTTAAAATGCCTTTGGGATGCTCCGTTTCCATAACGACACCGCCAGGTGTGCATCCACAGGATAATAACTTAGCAAGCCCAGCTTCAATTCCTCGTTCCCCCCCCCCCCCCACCAGTTGCTAAGCAACAAATCAGAAATAGCAAAAAAGAGAAGAAAATTGTATTCTTTTTTATTTTTTTTCTTGGATGGTCAATTCAGTGCCAGCAGATGGCGCTTATTATTCGGATCTAGTCTAAAAGCTACAACTCCGCCCGATGTTGGCTTCACCTGAATATAAAGAGGTGTGGCGGATGAAGAGCGAGTCGAGATGAATGCGTTCTAAATTGGTCGCCATTCTTCACTGATTGCGGGGGTGGAACTGGGAAAGTTCGAATTTTTCACGCATTTACTGCTAAGCCGAGCGCAACTTCATTACGCCGCAGTTTCCAGGCAGGTGAATTTGCCCGAGCAACTTGAATTAAATTTTAATGACGTGTTCGTAATGGGATGGGATGAGATGGGATGGGATGGGGAAGAAATCCTTTCCCTGCCCAATCTAATGTAAATGAACAGAGATAGCTCAAATTTGTTGACGGGAGGAAAAAGCAAGTTGGGTAGCGCCAACCCAACGCCGGACTCAAATTTGACCTTCGAGGTCATCCTCAAGGTTACATTGTATTGTATTGTATTGTATGCAGGGAAAGAGAAGTAGGCAAAAATAAAAAGGAAAAAAATTCAGTCGGAAGGGTATTTTCTAATAAATAAATAAAAAAAAATGTGCGTTGATGTTAATGGAAAAAGCTAATGACGCATCAAATGCAAATATTTCGAATTAATCATTCTGTCTCCATTGTAGTCTTGACCCACACATGACTAAGCAATCTGGTCCAAAGTGCAAAAATGATGTCATTGATAGATATCGCACCTACTCGTATCTATATTTTTTTTTAAACATCTCATCTCCCCATTATTTCTTTCTGTAGTGTGAATCACTTAATTATACCTGTCAGGACCTTGTCTTATGTCGCCATCCATCTCGTTCCACAAAAAATAAAAAAAATAAAAAAAACTCCAGCAATTGATGAGCAGCTGCACTTAATGCTTTACTTTTTGGCTTTTGCTTCCTCATTTTCCTCCATCTTTCAAGTAAATGAAAAAAGAAAGAAACAAAAAAAAAAACAAATGGAAAAAAATGGCACCCATTAATCTCCAGAGACTATTTGACATCAGTTTAATCTCCGGTTAAATTTACACGTAACAACTCAATCACCCAGACTCTTTAAAAGTGAGAAATTAGCACAAAATTTTTCACAGAAACCTTTGGTATTACTGTATTAGTACTTGTACAACACAAAATCTAATTTGACGACCTTTTTAAACCAAATAAATATCACCTACGAACCATGTGCTCACATTTCCAACATAGTATTATTTATTACTTGATTGATCTGGACACTCCAGAAAGGTAAAAATAAGCAAAGCATTACTGTGATGTAGGTTGTGTTGACTCATAAATTGCAAATCACCTTGAAACAAGGTGTTGCCACTTTTTAATAATCGTCTTGCTGACAGTGGTCTGACAAGTGCGCATTTAATACACAGTAGTAGCTTAAGCAAATATTTCGACACCAATGTCGAAGATTAGCATGCCGACCTCGTTTCGACATAAACATGGATAAATAAATGTCAGCTATCCATTTCCTCTTAGTCATCAAAGAGAAAAATGAGAAACATTTGCAGTAATCATGAACAATTGACCTTTTAAACAAATTTTATGTTGGATAAACTGACGAAAGGTGAGTCCAACATTAATCACATTAATAACATTGGTTTGATTGATTTTCGCTGGACGGTGCGGTCAGCCTGTCACCGTGGATCACCAAAACCGGAAGCAGACTTGAACGATAGATTCAAGATCATCATCTTAAAACCGCTTCCGCAGCAAATGTGCAACTTTGAATCGTCCACACACCGTACTTTTTCGGAAAACAAAAATGGCTCGCAAACTTCACTTTGTCAACCTTATAATGAATGTTAATAGGTAAGAGCAAGTACAAATTTGATATCAGAAGGTTTTCGCCATTGTAGACAATAAAACAACATCATAAAATGCTGTAATATTTAAATAAATCGCTATTTGAAAAACAAAGTTGATGTGCACAATGCTTGTAAACATATGCGTTTAAAAATAATTTCGACACCAAATCAGCTTTCCATTCATTGACCTAAACCGCATTGATCAAGAATGTAAAATGTTGTTGAACATCGACTATGACCAAAGTTATAAAAAAAAAAATTAAACTGTTGGAACTATTGGATGCGGAGCTCCCCGTTATGATTATGAGGCCAACAAAAGCGTTGGGAGCCGGTATAAATGACTGGGGCCCGAAAGTCCGAGGGAACCTCTGGGGGAACCTGGGGGATAGAGATTTCGGAAACCAACCAACCTACCCGGTAATGGAATTTGCGGCTCTCTTCTTTTTCGTGCAAATCTCATAATCTTTTCCAACTTTTTTCTTGCTTATATTTCATTTATTCCTTTCCTTTCCTTTTATTTGTGTCTTTATCGCATTGCTAGGGCGATATTCCTTTGGCTTCTCAATTTCTGTTTTTGGATCCAAAGGAAATTGTACTTTTGATTTTTCAGTATACGCGCAAGCGCAACCATGACAGAAAGAATGACCCAGAATTTGTTCTGGAAGTTCTCACTTGGGGTTTAGCCGGAGAGGAAATTACACATTTCATTATAACTAACATCAACAAACAAAACAAATTTCTAAATGTTTTTTAATGCAAAAATAAATAAATAAATAAACGAATAAACGAATTGCCAAAATGTTGTCAAAAATACCAAACCAGTGGAATCTCGTGCCAAATCTCGCGGAATCTCGTACCATCTCGCACAAACCCACGCCGGTTGAGTAACGTTTCCTTCCTTCACCCATTACACATGAAAATGAAATTCAACTTGGACGTTCCGAGTTTGCAGGACATTACGCGCGCTAAAATCGCAGAAGTACTATGGAAAAATTACTCCGATGCGGTCGTTGATTGGAAATTAACCGATAAGGATGATCCGTGGAAAAGAATCGAAAAAGACGTTTGCACACAAATGGACGCTTTAGATATTCCGCAAAGTTTAAAGCCACCTTTAATTGCATTTGTCAGACACGTCGGTAGACAATTGCTGGAATGGTTCATGTACTTAATACCGCACGTGTTCGACTTTTGCCAGAATCGGATCAGCCAAATGCTGACAAATGTAACTCGTTGCACGCGATGGACTCTACACGGCAAGTTAAACTGGACGGAATCAACTCAACTACTCTCACGCTCCGAGGATTTCACGCTCTTAGAGAGGTACGACGTCGCCTGTATGTTTTGCATACCGGATGTCATTGACGATCTTCGCAAAAAGTGTGGACCCACCTTAAAAATGGGCTATCACGGCACGAATTTAAAGAATTTGATGACAACTTTTTGGAACGAGGACTCCGCGCAAATATCTTTCGCTAAGAAATCCGACATGTTTTGCCAGTGCGTGGAATACAATAATTTGCGCGGCGTCGAATACTTCTGGTCACTAATGAGTGACGACGAACGGAATCAAATGGTTTCGAGGCTCGCGCAGTTGGAAATGGAACTCGACAAACTAATCGAACAAATTCTCCGTGATATTAAGCAGAATAAGGGCAAATGCGATAGTTTTGGCACTTCCGTTTTGTGTTTTATTCTTTCGCAGTTGGACGAAAAACAAATGAACGCCGTTTTCTTCTCGTCCGTTGGATCGCAACTTTGTTTTCCTCTGTTGTTGGATTTCACTTACGTGGAATTTTTCACGCCGATTTTAAACCACGTTATGAAGAATTTTTCGGAAGACAAGTTTTACGACACGCTCGAAACTTTGGTGAAAATGTCTCGTTTGGACGATTGTTTGCACCAATCTAAGATTAAGACATGTTTGACCAATTTTTTGACAAACGCACCCTCTGCTTTGAAGAGTTCGGCTGCCGAAGACGTTTTCGAAAGTTCGTTTCCGCTTCTTTTCGTCGGGCCGAGCTCTTGGCAGGATGCGATCAACATCGAACTATTGTTGCGCGACATCGGCGTAACGCGCAGAAGAAGGTTGTTGTCGAGGTGTGTTTCGCGCTACGACATGGACGGCCAAGAACTGAATTGGGATTTGTTGGCGCGTGTGGCGCAACGATGCATTACAACGATGCAAGAATTGACGATTTTCAAAAAGACTTGCGCTTCTATTTCGTACAAAGTTTGCATTAACTTTGAAATCGGTGACGAAACTCAGTGGCTAAAAGTTGACCAGTTTTTGTATTTTTGTTTTCCAAACGCGGTCGAAGTCAAAAAGTTCAAACAATGTTTGGCGTTTGAATATTTTGCGGGAGATGAAATAGTGCAACCGGTGTCCGTCGATCGTTTCTTAAGTTGGTGCGGGATAACTTGTCGCGAAGTGAAACGTCACTTGATGTCAACGTTAGACGTCATTTCGAATTCCTGCGGAGTTTATTTGCATTGTTGCATGGAGGAAGACCTAGAAAGGGCCACGGAGTTGTTCAGTGGTTTGAGTGTCAAAGAGAGAAGACGTGTTTTGTCGCTCACATTTTTTCAAATTGTTTCGTGCGGACATCGTAATGTACATTGGGATTTCGTCGAGCTAGTTGCTCGGAAGTTTATTTCGATCGATGAGGAAATGAGCGTTTTTAAAGAGAATTGCTCACGTATCGCTTACCACGTTTGTACTTTTAATTATGATATTGGCATGTTGCAAGAACAGCAGCCATTGATGGATAGATTTTTGAATTTTTGCCTTCCGAATGGCCACGAGAAAAGCAAGTTTAAAAAAAGTTTGGCTTATGATTTTGTTACTGCAGCTGATATTGTAATGTTTGATCAAGATGATGTTGAATTTGCGCACCAGATTTTGTCATGGTGTTGTTTAACGGCAGAAGAAATTGAAGATTTCATGGCAACTTATCAATTCTTACACTTAAATGCGGATTAGAGAGAGACCTAGCTGCAACATGTATGGAGGTGCAAGTAGTTAATTGAAATAAATTTAATGGTTTAAATAAACACACTGAATAAAATTTGTTAACAAATTATTAAATAAATTATAGTGTGAGTGAACAACAGACAACACTCGGTTCAATTTTCTATCTTTTCGGGCAAGATTATGGTTGGTGTCAATTGACAATTCAATTCAACCCAACAACGCAAAAAAACAAACCACCAATCCTAACTCCAGACAAGCAAATCACCCAATCACCACCTGAACCACAAGCCCTCCGTCACAGTTTATAAATATATTTTTGCAGAGGGGCCGTAAAATTGACGTTTTGCACCCGGTAATGCACTATTCACTCGTGTGCAATAAACAATTTTATCCATTTCTGTTTTCGTGTGTAAAAATGAAATTTAGTGCCTGAATGTGGCATCAAGATACCTGGCGCAGGCTGTAAATTAAGAAAAACATAACAAGAATGGATTAATGGCATTAGCACAACTGCCTCTTTAGCTCAGTGGTAGAGCACTGGTTTCGTAAACCAGGGGTCGTGAGTTCGATCCTCATAGGAGGCAAAGCAGAATTTTTTTTTATTCGACACTTTAAATCTTTTCTTTTTTGGAAAGGAGAAAAATATAAAAACGTCATAATTCTAGTCTAGAACATACTAATTAGCTTTTGGCAGTACAAGATGAGTTTCAATCAAGCAACAAATTCACAGTTTTCTGGACTGCTGATTTGACGGAACAAGTAATCGAATAAATACTTACCGGTATTGATTTTTACAAGCAATTCTACTGATTGTGAGTTAAATAGACAAATTTAAAATAATCCGTATTTAAATTGAAAACTAGAGCATCATCACGAGGGCAGCAATAGTTGTTAATCATGACAGAATTTGTTGCGTTTCCAAACCCGGAGAGCTCGGTAGAGCATTATTTATTAGGCTTCTAAGAGTCCAGAGTTCGAGTCCCGTTCACGAAAAACTTTTTATTTTTTAAAACATTAAATTGTTACAAAATAAAAAAAAAAATTCTTTTTATGTAAAAAAACGCGATTTGGTTGTCAAAGCACATTCATTATGGAAATGTAACAACAATGATAACGTGTCAGGATGGTCGACAAAAAATCTCTTCCTAATCACCTCTTGGTGAATGAAATTTTCAACTGGTGAATTACAACTCTCAAAACAATTCAAAATAATAATAACTAATTAATAAATACCGTAAATAAATTTAAAATTTAAAAAAAAAAAAAAAAAATAAATAAATAAATAAATAAATAAATAAATAAATAAATAAAAAAATAATATAATAAGCTCTTGCGATGGCCGGGAATCGAACCCGGATCAACTGCTTGGAAGGCAGCTATGCTGACCATTATACCACCATCGCGGGTTAACAAGCAATGCCTGGGTCTGGTTTATAAAAATTACAAAAGAAAAATTCTTTAGGCTTGTGACTGATGGAGCTAGGCAAATTGATTTTTGATTATTTTTCTATTTTTAAAATTCTGGTCCAATTTTGATTTTACAAGAAAACTAAACACTCCAGATAGCTGCAGTGATTAGAATGGCCGAGTGGTCTAAGGCGCCACTTTAAAGTTTCAGTCTAGTTGTTCTGATCGTGTGTTCAAACCTTTCGTCTTGTAATATTTGTTTTTATTTTTGAAATCTTTTTCTAATTTTAATTCATTCCAGCCAAGGCCAAGGATACCTACAATAAATAAATGACACGACTGATTGCTGTTTTGGAATTTTTGCAACGCTTTTCCACATGTTTTAAGAAATGTCGAAACTACTAGGCGTAGAACGCAGTGTTATGGGAAAGAGCAGGCGTGTGAGGGGTCCGCCTGTCAGGGCCGGATTAAGGAGAGACCAAGAAAACTATTGCCCTCGATACAGGTTATTACAAAATGAGTTTGTTTTTTTTAACAAATATACAAAAAAGGATATTTTACAACCTACGGTAGCAAACGCGTTTTTTTCCAGCTGAAAATTAACTTCTACAACTCAAAACGTATTTTTCTGCCTGGAAAAGCATTTTTGTTTTTGGTTGAAAATAAATAAGCTATTAATAAATATTATTATTATTATTATTATTATTATTACAGCATTACCGGTATATTGTATTATTACTAGACATCGGCTTTACGCATCTTTACGAATGTAATTGCGTAAACAGGACGTGAGTGCAAATGTCGGACTGCTTGTTTACGTAAACGTCACGGTGTTACTTGCATTAATAATTATATCTAAAATTGGAGAATTCTTTGATATTGTAGATTTGGGTAAATCAAGTGGATAAGAGAGAATGGCCAAATAAGCTATACGTCTGTCTCAAATGATGTAAGACTTGTGGAATCGTTAAATCTGGATTAGTTGAAGTTCGTATTTCTGTTGAGACGACTTTAAAGAGTAGATGCTTGATCTACTTGTACTACCGGTAGCTATTGTGTTATTTCTAGCTACTAGTTTCCGTCTTCCATGAAGTGTTATTTGTTTACAACAGTTCTCACGCTGTCAGTCCTTTTCATTCAAGGAGATGGCAACGTAAATAACAAAATTACAATTCTGATCGACCAACGCGAAAACGGTGAGTTTCACTTAGAATACAATCAGCCTCAATGTCATCAATTTAAAGTCAGTCTGCACAATGCAATCCAAACCATTCCTCCTACCGCAACAATGGACAAATATACCTACTGTATGTTTTAAAAAATAAAGAGTATAATGGTACTGGTAAAACAAAATATTCCATTTTAGGCTTAAAAATTTAAGCTTAAGACTATTCATTAAAACTATAAAAGTTACAGAATGAGAATCCAGAATTCAGAGTGTGAGAAAAATTCTCGTACATTATGTCTCGTTCTTGTTCTTTTAGAGTCGTGTCACGTGCGTTGCGCAGTTGCGGAAACCTTCAGTAAAACAATGCAGTGGAGGTCGCTGAAGTGATTGTTACAAAATGATTATTTTTAAGAATTTTGAATTTTTTTTTATTTTTTATGTTTTTAAAGAATTTTTAAGAACTTAGAATCTGCGGTAACTACGCGCAATTCCCCGCAAAAACTTTAGAACAGGCGTATGTTGCCTGTTCCTTAGCAAACTGTGGATCCTAATTTCACGCTGCTGGACTAAGCGACTCTTCCTAGGGTTTTGCACACCAGTGAAGATACCTTCACAGGTTTGTTCCGTGTCTGCTTGCTCGCGCCTAAGTGCCACAAGCATATTGAAAATGCCTACATTTTTGGCATCAAAACAAGATCTCAGGAGGAAAGTCGGACCGAATATTCCCGTTGGGAGCCATATGATGTCAATACGTAAGATCAAAATATATTATGTGATTATAACCAAATGTAAAATGCAGAAAATTTGCAATGACTAAATAATAAATGTGCAAAGTAAATTAAATTGAATTTGTTTATGCCTGCTTTTATTGAGTTTTATAAATCAAATTTAGTTGCAACACAACACAACACAACACAGCTTTTCTCGCTTTTCTCGTCCTGGTTTTGGTTGCTTAAATAAATACCAGGATGACATTCTGGTCTAACGAAACGCTAGAACATCTCTCTGATTTTACTAAACTATTGCAGCAACAAGTCTATTTTATACATTTATATATTTTATATATTTTATGTATATGTATATTTTATATTTGTTTTCAGAAAATTGTAATGTAATTAAGTTTAATTTTTTAACAAATATAAAATTACAAACATTAAAATTACTGCTAAAAATAAATAAAAAATAAAAGTAAAAATTTTCATACGACGTAGATAACAGGATTTGAACCTGTGTGGAAAGATTCCTAGTCCATAGCCTTAACCACTGGGCCACCACTACAAACTGTTATTGTCTTCAGGCAGGCAGTCATGTTGGTGAACAAAGTTCTGATGTCATTGTAAATTACTTTGGTTCTAGAGTAAGGTTAGTATAAACTAAACTACACTTGACCTTTTTACTCAAAAAGAATCCTGTGTGTTGTGACTGTTTGTAACAATGTGAGAGAGGTTGCATTTAAATAATGAAAGTATTGACTGTTTAGATAATAACAATACTTTATTTTTTTTAAAAATTAAACAATTGTGAAATACACACTCCTTGGGTCTCCTTGTTAGCTAAACATGAAATGTACAGTCGTAGACAAAAAAAACTTCCCTTCAGTTTAGCTGTTTTAATTTTATGTATTATTAATTCTCAGGTCTATCTTTTAATACTGTTATTAGGGCAAGATGAGACCAGATCAAGATTGATATAATTGAATTTTAATGGATTTTTATGCCACCTGATAGATAAACTTGTAACAGCTAAACTGAAGGAAAGTTTTTTTTTTGTCCACGACTGTACAGTAACAATTACGTCTATTATATAATATTACAGAATCCTCAAAGTGATTGCATTAAGAATCTAATGGCTAAAGCAAAGCACAATCCCCAAATAGACATCGTATTAAATAAACTCATTTAAACATTTGAAAAATCTAACATGACTCCAACGACGGCAGAAGACCAATATCAAATTACTCATTTATTGATGAGCTTAATAGTTTTCAAATTACTCTTGACTTTTATTAATTAGCCACATATTTCAAGAATCCTTGAGCTAACAGCTAACCTAATCTAATGTGAGCAGTGCAGTGCACGGCTCGGCTCGGCTCGAGAAAAGTGAAAATAAAATTAAACTCACCAAATAAAGCAGCATCCCTTCCTTACTCAATTCAATTCCAACACGAACACTGTATGAACTTTCCAGTGGATTAATATGACAAACAAAATGCAAATTAATCACCTCCTCTGCCTCCGAGGGACTTGAAACCAATTCAGTAAGAGGATCCATCAAGAGTTGCAGATGCCATTAGCCGCTGTAAGGAAAGAATGGTGCACGAGATGTGCGTTAGAGACGGAAATAGAGAGAAAGAGAGAGAGAGAGAGAGAAAAGCAAAATCCTCCAGGTGCATTCAGTTTCCTACTTGCACTTTATTTGGTTCAAGCTAAGAAATAAGAGCTTAAAGTGGCGACACCACTAGAGGATTATACAGCTGGAATGGAGGGAGCAAAATCCTCTCCTGAGGTATGTAACAAGTTCATCGACGAAAAGAAGAAACAGCTAAGCTGTGTTGCACTAATTAAATCCGGCTACATCTGCACACTGAAACTTGAATGGACTGCACAATCCACTCTTTTTTCACGGGCTTCTTTTACACAAGTAAAATTTTGCTAGAGTAAAACCTGTCTATGGCAACCACCACTCACAAGTCAGAGTGGAATAAACAGAGCAAATAAAACCAACAAGTAAAGAACACGCAACGCAGCCTTTCTGAGGCAAATTATTACGGCAACCTAATTTTCCAGATTGTCACCACATATTAAAGCTGGGTTCACACTTGTGTTCACACTAGACGCAACGCAAGAAAACTGACGCAATGCAAGCTGCTTGCATCCAAAAATTCTTGACGTTGACGCCAATTCCTGCTTCAACTCCAAGTTGAAGTAAGCGACGCAACGCAAGGTAAGATCTTGCAGCCAACCAATCAAAATCGACACCAACTTTCGTCTGGTTGGCGAGACTTTGCCACATGCAAAGAGGCCGCCATTTTCAGATTCTAGAACTAGTTCTAGAACTAGATCCAATTCCAGGTTTCATTGAAACCATCTGATGATTGGCCAGACGCAACATCAATTATTTCAGCTCTGTTCACTAGGTTTGTGCGGTAATTTTTTCTGGCGTGTGCCGTACGGTATTCATATTCACACGTGCCCTACAGTGTGAACAGACTCTGCGTTGCGTTTGACTAATTTTTCCTTGCGTTGCGTTGCATCGCCCCTAGTGTAAACACAAGTGTGAACACAAGCGTGAACCTAGCGTTATCTTTAAAATTTTCAGACACAAGCAAAAATCCAAACCTGCTGCATCTATACTCTAGTTGCAGTCAAAAAGGCACTTTACAAGATGTCATCCCATTGGTTGAGCCAGTTTACTACTAACTCCAGACTGTATACTACTTCTAGGAGAAGTAGTTTTGATTTTTATTTATTGTTTTGCTTGTTTTGACTATTTTAGTTAACGTTATTTTGATTTTTTTTTAATATAAAATGTTATTTCTATCATTGAAATGAAGTTTTACGCATATAAAAATGTGAAACTCATGTTTGTTATGTTTATTGGTTACTTCGTCTGGAATTTTGAATTTTTGGACCGTTGCCTAGGCAATCGATTACAATGTCTGTACATTGTAATGCAATTCTGGTGTTTGGGTCTACTTTTCCGGATCACTACACCAGTAAACTGGCTCGACCAATGGGACGACATCTTGTAAAGTGCCTTTTTGACTGCAACTAGAGTATATAGACAAAATGAAATGAGTTATAATAGGGGGTTTCATAAATGATGCGCTGAAGCGATTATCATGTGACTTGCGTGGGCCAATCACATGAATAATCGCTTTTCATGCTTAAAACATAACATAACATAACCGGAAGTCATGTGACAGTAGTATAATCAATTGAACCTGACGTGGGTCTTCAATAATAGAGCGATTGCGATTATTGGAATAATCACTTCAGCGCTTTCAGCGCATCATTTATGAAACCCCTTATTATAATTATGGATAATTTTGAATCCCTCTGAAAATACAGAACTCATAATATTTGAACAAGATTTTCCAGACAAGATATACTGTGCGGTATATATATTTTAAAAAATGAAATGTGATTTAATTAGTTGCAGTTGCCAACACTCAGTTGCCATTAGATGCACACGTGCTAGCAATTTGCAGCCATGTATTTCAAAAATGAAGTTGTACTGCTCATAACTAACAAAAAAATTAATTTCAGCCATTTTATATTTCTAGCAAATTCATCTGTACAGTAATATACAGTATACGAAGCCGACATGCCATAGCGGCTTTGACAACTTGTACTTTGCCAGTAAGATATGAAAGTAAGCAAAAGTAAATTAGTTTTTAAACTCCAACTTCCGCGCAAATTTGACAGCTAAAATGAAGTTTAATTTGTGACTAATCTGAATAATCAAAACAATAGAGAAAGAAGAATGATGTGCCGAGTGTGAGTTATTTACATTTCATATCTCTAATCAACAGCTCTGTAAGCACTTAAATCAATAAATGCGGATTTGTAACTGCAAGCTGATGATACCTAATCTGGCCATTTTTCTTCATTCTGGTGTTGATTAAGTGATGCCAACACGCCTCCTCGACCTTGAGGCGGTGCAATTAGCCTCGTACGCGCCCTCTGCCAGCTTTCTACCCTTTTTGGCTTTTTGTCACTCATGTAAAAAGATTACTGCACGCCTTTGCCTTTTCCTTTTCCTTCTCTAGTCAGTTAAAGTGACGAATGGACTCGACTCGGCTTTATCATCTACTTCTTTGGTTTAACCCTAGTGCTTTTGCATGTAATCAAATTGTTGAATAAAATTCTCCTCTCAGCGTTGGGCGTTCCACAAACCTTTAAACCCCAGAAATGCACTCAATTTTGATTAAAAATTCTGCGACTTTCTTTTTCATCTCAACTTATTAACCTTTTGCAGATCAATAAACGGAGGAACTCCAAACAACACCACTAAAAAGCCAAGCATTAAGTTATCATCAAATTTTCTACAAGAGGAATAAGCCACATCCTTCCAGAATTGAAGACACCTTCCTCTACCCAGAAAAGCGAATCCGTTTCATTTCACGCATTTGATTTAAAGCGGGCACTGATCGCATTAGAGCGCTCCAACTAGCAATTCATTCACTTTTACTAAGACCAACTCATTCCCTATACTCTTGTTCGAGTCAAAAGAGTCCTTTCTCCCATTGGCCGAGCCTCATTACTCCTAACTCCATTTAAATTGATATAATTTTGATTGTTTTTCATTATAAAAAGTTTTTTCCATTTATAAAATCAAGTTGTATGTACTTTTAATTTAAAACCTATGTTTGTTCTGTTTATTGGTTGCTTTGTCAGGAAAGCAAACAATTTCATAACAATAGGTAATCGATTACAATGTCTGTACATTGTAAGACAATTCTAGTGTTTGGGTCTATTTCTTTGGACCGCTAAACCAGTAAAATGGCTCGGCCAATGGGAGAAAGGACTCTTTTGAGTTAATAAGAGTACAGCTGAGATGATCACCTGGTCATTCCATGTGTGTCAATGCACAGGAAAAGCAACCAGCCAATGAGAATTAGTGGATTCTCTGGGTGAATATTGTACACTAAACGATTTTACCACCTACAGTATAGTTTCATTTCCTATTGGCCCTTAATAGTACTTTAAGTTTCAAATTACAATTAGTTGTGTAACTCAAAAGTCAAAATATCTAAGGTATAATTACTTTGACAGCTGGGTAAAAAAATCAACCAAAAAAAATCAATTATTCAAAAAAATATAAAAAGCATGACAAGGGGAAAATTGATGTAAAAAGAAGGAAAAAGAGGAAAAAAATTAATTCATAATTTTTCCCTCCAGAGTGAAAAATCTTTACAGGAGCCAAAGTGGGTATTTTTTTAAACATCAATCAAACTGCACAAACGAGGGTATTTGACATGAATGTAATTACACTTTGCCATCGATAAAATTGAACTGGTAAAAAAAATGATTTTTCAAAAGATTTTTTTTATTAAATTTTTTTTTCTTCCTTTTTTAACATTCTCTCCCTCTTGTGGTAACAAAAAAAAAGAAACATCATTCAATTTTATCCTGTTGATCACTTAAGTTCTGTCTCCAATCGATCTAAAGTATCTCCTACACTCTCTCAGACAAATTTCTGAAAAATATTGCAATATTGAAATAACCTCTAAAATTTCGACAAAAACAGTAGAGTTTTTCTGAAAAATCATCAGAAATAACATATTTTCTAAATTCTAAAAATCCTGAAAAATTCTAAAAATCTTGAAAAACTTCAAAAATTCCTGAAAAACTTTGAAAACTCTTGAAAAACTTCAAAAATTCCTGAAAAACTTTGAAAACTCTTGAAAAACTTTGAAAAATCAGTAAAACAATGTGGTTTTTCAAAAAAAAATTAACAACAAACAACAACAAAAAATCAAAATTCTAAAATTTTCAAAATATTCTAAAACTTTCGAAAAATCCTCAAAAAACATTTTCCACAAAATCATAAAATATCGTAAAAGAAACATTTCGATAAAATCATCAAAAAACCAATCCATTACCAAATTCGAAACAAACAATTTTTTTTAAAAAATCATCAAAAAACTATCAGTAAACCATTTCCAAATCGGAAACAAACAATTTGCCGAAAAAACATTTTTAAAAAAACCTTAAAATTTCCCAAAAAAAAAAATCTTTTAACTCCCGATATTCCACATCCAAATTTCTCCTTCCAGTACTTCAGAACCACCAACAATTTACAGCATTATTTTATCTGCAGCACATACACATTCAACTCATGCATGGGAAAAAAGAGCGTGGCAAATACGCATCCACATCTGCGACACCCAAAAAGTGTTTCTCTATTGATTTTTAATGGCGAAAAGGAATGTTAGGAGAGCCAAAAATTCAACACAATATGTTGGTAATAACCAGCGCGAGGCCATAAAACCTTAACAACCCATGTTTTAAATTAACATCAAAAAGAAAAATCCAAAAATCGCACAACCCAACAACTCGTACACAAAGAAGCAACTTCCATTGTTTGCGCCTGACATTGCAAGTGTCTCAACCAAAATTTAACGCATCTTTAATCACATTTCACCCACTGGGTATTTGTCGTTTCGTTTCGTTTGTAAACAGAGTGTAGTGTCCCTGCATGCGGTCGATACACTTGTCGATAAATATCAGGCATAGCAATGAAATATTGGTAACGACAACGATAAAGATGTCAAATACAGATGGAACGTAAACCACAAATTCTTTTTATTTATTTTATTATTTCAAAAAAAAAAAGAAGGAAAAAAAAATTGTAATCGGATTTGAACAACCAAGATAAGAGAAGCAGTTTGAAAATAACCCAACCCTACTTTTAAATGGCATTTCTAATGATCGAAAACCCAAAAACAAAGTCTGCGCCTCATATCTTGATGCCAGAATCAAACTGAAAATCCCCATCTGCGCGCAAATAAACGAAACAAATACATTAATACTATTCAGTTCATTCGTGTACAATAAACAATAGACATAGAACGGGTCCCAGAAAGTTGGCCGGATAGGAGAGGGTATTTAATATTGCTGGGTATAGGTCGGGACCAATTCAGGACCTCCAAACTGTCCGGACTACGCAGCTGTCCGGTCGGTGCTATAAGTTTAAAATTGTTTATTGTACACGAATGAATTGAATAGTATTAGGTATTTGTGCGTGTTTTCGTGTGCAAAAAAAAGAATTTAATGATTGAATTTGGCAAACTGTAGACTGATTGCAACTACAATTCATTGGACAGTTGCAATCATTTGTGGCGAAGGAACAAGATTAATAACAACTGTGCAACTAAAACTAAGCGAGTTTCAAACAATCCTCCGCACCATTCGTCAGATTGACGGTTCCAATCATTTGAGGTCTGGTGAGAGTTGGCGCCTCTAACGTAGAAAAATCCTTTTTTTTTTTAAAAAAAACGACTTCAATCAAAATGGACCGCCCTTTCTGATTTATTGCTGTATTGCCTGTGCATTTGAGACCTGGCAAGTGGAATCAATAAATGAGTCATTTTCAATTCCACTTGTTTGCCAAGAAATCCAAACTGTAATAAACGTTCAAATACCGATCCGTTTTGAATATTTGCATAAAATCGAATTTCCTTGAAAGCAGCTCCTGTGACAATATACAGTATGTATTTTAAAAACCATTAAGATGTTGATTTAAAACACTGAAGATTTTAAGAGATATTAAGGCTATTTTACTACCTTATGTTAATTTTATAGTAAAAGATTCGATGAAATCTACTGTAAGGTTTCATCATTAGTCAAACAGCACCAACACGAATCCCGGATCATCCGCATCAAACAACTGATCACTATACTCGAGTTGCACTCAAAAGGGCACCTCACAATGTGCACTCCCATTGGTCGAGCCAGTTTACTGGTGTAGTGATCCGGAAAAGTAGACCCAAACACCAGAATTGCATTATAATTTACAGACATTGTAATCGATTGCCTAGCCAACGGCCTAAAATTCAAACTTCCAAACGATGTAAGCAATAAACACAACAAACATGAGTTTGACATTTTTTAATGTGTGAAACTTCATTTTAATAATGGAAATAACATTTTTTATTAAATAAAATCAAAATAACAAACTAAATTAGTCATAACCATCACAACAATAAATAAAAAACAAAACTACTTCTCCTAGTAGTAGTATACAGTCTGGAGTTAGTAGTAAACTGGCTCGACCAATGGGAGTGCACATTGTGAGGTGCCTTTTTGAGTGCAACTCGAGTATAGTTCGCGTTCTTAAAAACACTGATGCTAAACTCTTTTTAAAACGAATAATTTCTTCGGCATTTGGGAAACAAAACTCTAGAAATCGATCCATCACTGACCTGTCATCAACAAACGCGACATTCAAAAGAGTCGTGCAAACCTTATAAACGACTCGAGCGCAGTTCCCCTTAAAAACCATCAATTTCTCTTCCGTCGAAATGATTCTTCGAGCAACATCCTCCACAAAATCCCAATCAAATTCCTCCCTTTCCTCCGCGATAACGTCAAGAAAACTTCGGAATAAAATTCTCCTTCTATCATCCGAACTCTTATTAACAAAAAAGGATACAATCCTCGGCAAATCTGATTCCAAGCACCGATCGAAACAACAAAACAAAGCGCCACCTGTCGGAAGCAAAAGGCGCTTCACTTCCGGTAAAGTAATTTCACACCAGCTCAAATACTTATTTACAAATGCCAATTCCAGAAAGGTTCCGTAACAAAACGCTAAATTCTTCTTGAACTCGACGATTTCTTCCGCATCCGAGAAAGAAAAACTCAAAAACCGGTCAATCTTTGGCCATTTCCTTTCGTCACCAATATTTAAAACGATGCAAACCTTGTAAGCAACGAAACAACAATCTCTCTTGAAATTTTTCATTTCATCATCCGTAGTAATCAACCGTTTCGCCGCGAAGACCAAAAAGTCCCGAGCAATGTCGCGCATGTTGTCACTGAGTAAGGACACACATCTCGACAGAATTCTCCTTCCGTTCTCCACACTCACAGCCCTCAACAATAACTCAACGTTGTTGAAATCTTTGCCACGAATATGTCTCGCTTAAAATATCTTGACAAATGGAACTCTTAATTTCGGAAGAAGCATTCGTCCACAAGTCCGTCACGCATTGTTTCAGCTTGTAACGATGCAAATAATTCGGCAAAATCGAAGTACACACCGTCACCATAGGACGACGACTCATCAAAGTGGGTGCAACAAAATCCCCGTACAAAAAGTCAACCAACAATGGAATGTAAACTTGTGATCCAACGGAGGAGAACAAAGCACCGTCAATTTGTTTTTCATTCAATTGAGAAAGGAGAAACCAAACTAAGCTAGTGCCGGTGATTGAACTAGAACCGTCGCCATCATTGTCCTCCTGATCATCAATGATGTGCTCGATGAAACGATCCAAATCGCTTCTTGGCCGTCCATTGCGCCAATTGAATTATACATCGTATTATTCCAACATCGCTCGTATCAAATCCAGTCAAATAGATGAGACTATCGCGCAATTGTCTGCCTATATCCTTTTCACATACATACACAAAAAAGGTTTTAAGTAGTAAGTAATCGTCAAAGCATTCACTCATTGACTTGACAGGCGTCTGTTTCAAATTCTGGCCATTTTGCATGGAAAGTAGCGTGAGAATACCAGTCACAGTCAGTATGAGACAGAAAATAATTTCTCCACATAATCACCGCATTTTGGGCCAGCACCCAAACATCCAACCTGTAATTCATCGTGGTAAAAAATAAAACTGACATTAAGTCAAGTTTGATTTCAAGGATAATGGTTGTTGCAACGATTTATGCTTGCCTCGACACGTTGTCTCAACTAGTGTACTTGTATGTGAACTTCGTGAAAACGTTTAACCTCGCGAAATTGAAATTGTTTCAATTGAATTGTATCAATTTTGAGTTGTTGGAGAAACTGCTTTGAATTTTTATACACGTTATCTATCGATGGAAGCAAGAAAAAAAATCAACGCGAAATTAAATGATGGTCATTTGATACCAGTGACTGTCAAAAATAATTCTGGTCCGGTTTGCATGAAAAAATCAAACTGAATTGAAATAAAATAAAATAAAATCGGTATTGGTTGACAATTTTGCCAATTTTGTCAACAAAACTCATCCGAGTTTATTCGGTTGGCGTTTTGTCGACCTAACACCAAACTTATCCTAGTTCAGACGGCATTTCCAAAACCACACTTACACCTCATTCATATCTTGCAAAATCCTAAAAAAAATTCATAACCAATTCTGCTAAAAACCAGGCCGAAACCCGAAAGCAATCAATAATTTGCGCACCAAATTTTCTATAATTGCAATTAACAGCTCTTTGTCAATTAATTATATTAAATTTATTAAGAGAAATTGAGTTAGCCCACCTGGTGAGTGCATTAATGGTGGCACACACACTCCCTCTTTCTTCCCTTCTCCAATCATCAGCGCGCACAACACAATGATGTCATCTGACACATGAGACAGTTTATGATTCAACTCATTTCTTGTTAGTTAGAGAGCTCGCTTCATTTAGGCGTTCGTATTACCAGCAGCTCGATTCATCCTCCGATGCACACCTGAGTAATCAATATCATTGGTCACAAACCCCCACCTGACTCAGTGCAAACACGGCTAACCAGAGAACTGCATCAGGAAATTGATGATGCCGAGCCACGAGGAAAAAGAAACTCAATATTGTCACAAGCTGATTGGCTCATGTAACATGCACGCCACGTTAATTTGTGTATCTACATACAGAATCTCGTGTAAAGAGATAGAGAAATGTTTTCATAGTAAAATATCCATATTGGACCTCGCTCGATTAACCTGTAGAGCTGAGGTATGGCGGAATTACAGACTACTCCGTTCCCCATTTTGCTGCTATTAACCGTTAATGTCGATACAGTACACTAGAGTACTAGACAATTACAAACGGAAATTATATTACGTACTCACTTGTCAGTGGTTTTGGTTTTCATGTGGATAATGAATTAATAATAGTTGTTTGATATTCTTATTTATTAATCGCTATTATTACGGCTGTGGATCATGTTTCTACTTTCAGGTGTCATATGAAATTGAAATTAAAATCGAAATTCTAGGATCGTTGTGGAATTTGAATCAAACACATTTTTCTCTAAATTTTTCTCTAAATTTTTCTCTAAATGCACATTTCAGACAATTGAAGACGTAAATGCACAATATTAAAAGTTCCCTCAATATATTTGATTCGACTTGCACAAAATCCATATTATCTCTTTGAGTGAAGCTTCCAGCAGATAGAGATCAAATGTGATATTAGGCAGAAAAACTTGCACTGCAGCAAAATCCATATTAAGTGGCGTGGCTGATGCATGTACGAGTGAGTACCAGCCAATTTGCATTACAACTTTAGCCACTGAATTGAAAATCTATCGATTAATCAAATTATATTCATTGGCAACTTGTTTGTCTCGTTCGTAGATAACAACACCAAATTCCATACCATCCGACTGCCCATTATATGTACAATTGTCCACATGAAACAATGGTAATAAAAGAGCCTCACTTTAACCGATAGATAAACGACAATAGCTGCTTCCTCTAATCTACACAAAACCTTTACCTTTGTTCTTCTAATCAAGCTATTCCATCACTCTTGATTTGTCCATATGTCAATTATCCGAGCCATAAATCCACTTCTTCTAAACTTCTCTCTCTCCCTCGACACCAGATGGCACGGCACATACTGTATTAGTCTCCTATAACCATTCAGCTGTTCATTCTATTTATCATCTTCAATTACACACCCACTTTAAAATCCTCCTTTTTCACGAGACAGATTTAAAATTATTACTTTTAATTCTAAAAATTAAAAGAAAAAAAAGTCGTCTACCGGTCACAAATTTAAATTTCAGTCACCTGAGATGCGCTTGAAAAACATGACCCTTTTAAAAGAAACTTTCTCCTGACACTAAGAATAATGGAGCCATTGCTAACTCGTACAAATCAGCCCTCACTTCTTCACCGCACCAAAAAACCAACAAAAAGAATGTCCCATTCATATTTTTCCAAGCTTGAAGTAAAGTGTGCCATTTGTGTCGAGCCTAGAAGAACTCGTGCAAATATTTTGTTTTCGACCAAAGTTTTACCCACGAAATAAAACAAAACGCCGGTTGAGCAACGTCCAAATTTGACCGTTAACGAAGCAAAAAATTAGACAAAGCCGTAAGTTAACAACATTTATTTGCAATATTTGCAATAGAATAATTTTCTTACCAAAAATCTGTCATTGATACAATGTTTACTTCTCCGTGTCATATCGCTTTCCACTTTCCAACTCAATAAAAATGAAAAGCATCATCCACTTCCGCAATATAAACAAAACAAGCGCATTTTCTCAAATAACATTCTGGAATTTTAAGTGACTGCATTTTATAAACAAAGCTATCGTGACACAAAAATGGAATTCAATCCGTTCCTTTCACCGTTCAAATTTAAAAATATATATACAAATGAAATGGTCCTACCTCCTTGACCCAACGTCTGTTGCAAATTGGGGACTAGAAAGGAGAAAAATCCGACCCACAAGATGCGAGTACGATAGTGGGAACTCGCCATTTGGTCTTCTCCCCTTGTCTCTTGTTTTGTCCCGGCGGGCCACGCTAGTCCAAGGCCCACACTTATTCCTTCCGTTCAAACACTCTAGTTCGAGATGAATTCAACTGATCATGAATGGGCCGTCTTTTCGCCGTGTCCACTCACTGGTGGAGAAACTGTAGTGCTTCCCACGCGTCGGTTCCTTTGATTCGCTAGCAGACTACAGATCGTCCTCGCTTTCTTTCTTCGGCGGCCCTCCATCGGACATGCGCAGATAACGTTAAACAGCTGTCGCTATCTAGCGTCCATTTGTCGACGCAATTTATTTCGCTATTCTATTTGATGTCATTTACCGCACGAAGTTGTTTCCGATTAGGATATTTATGACATCATTAGAAAGTAACCTTTGGAATAGGGTTTGATGTTCTACGTCATATTTTATATTTCTTATATTTATTTTCGCATAAGTTTTTGTTCGGGAGTTTATTCCGGGGCGTTTTGAAAAATTGTAAGGAATTTATACGGTGTAATATTATTTTTGCCTGGAAAAATTTGATTACAAACCTGTGCCACCGTTATTTTAAACAGTAAAATAAAAAATAAAAAAAATCTGTCGGATATGTTTTTGTTTTTACATAAGGCCAAAGCAAAATGGCGTCGGGACAGAGGGCCTTTGCCCAGAGATTGATGCGGTAAAAATGATTTGTGTACTTCATTACATCGTATTAACGCTTCAGTTTAACTTTAACGAATTTAGGCAACAAGCTGCGGACGTACGAAGGCAAATTGCAAATTCCTACAATCGAGAATCGGCTCGCGGCTCTGGAATATCGACAGGATTAACGATAGTACGTGATTGACATAAATACAAATTTTAAATCATGTTTATTACAATTTAATCATCTAAATATCCAGGTGCCATTATGCGATGTGGTTGACCCATTGGATTACGAAGATTTTTCCCAGCAACATCAAACGCAAATGTCGAGAGATCCAATGAGGCATTTGTTGGAGTTCCCCGAAGACGACTTGGAAGTGTGCGTGGAGCCGAGGAAATGCAGAACGGTGGAGCCGGTTGTACCGGAAGAAAATTTGTACGTCCTACTTTAATTCTTAAAAGTTACAATTTGATCGCTAACTAAATATTATTTTTTTTAGATGTGAACTGAATGCGCATGTGCGCGATTGTGTTCAATGTTACACCTCGGAATGGATCGTGGTTCATCGGCGTTATCAACACTACAGTTCAAGTTGTGCGATGCATGATCCAGTAGCGCATAAATTGATCGCGATCGGGAATACGTCGAAACAAGAATTCGAGATTGATTTAGACGATAAAAAAAGTCCGACTGAAAATGGAGTTGCTGCTGCATCGCCTGTAAATCACCAGGATATTGACAGTGATGAAAAAGTACAATTTGGAATAATTTAGAGTTTTTTTTTATTTTTTTATTTTTTTATTTTTGTTTGTTTGTTTGTAGGAATCGTTAAATTCGTTGAATGAAACTCCACGTGGAAGTTGGGCGAGTAGTGTGTTTGATTTGAGAAATTCAGCGAGCGATCCGTTAATTCCATCATTGCTCGATCGAGTTCCCATTGAAGATGTGGATCATTCGAATGAAAAAAAACGTTCTGAAGAACGACAGGAGTCCGTTTTCGCACTTTATCCTCTACAGGATGAAGTAAGTTTTTATTTTGGAATTTTTCTCAATTTTTCTCAATTTTTTTTATTGGATATTAAAACGTCGTTTACATTTTAGGAAGAAATAGTAGAACGTCGTTTACCACCTGAAATGCCAGCGGAACAAATGGGTCATCGAATTTTAGTCAAATGTTTAACTCTTAAGTATAAAAATGTATTTTTAATTTTAACCAAAAAATAATTTTTTTTTTTATAAAAAAAATTAGACTGGAATTAGAAATTGAACCAATTTTTGCCATTATGGCATTATACGATGCCAAAGAAAAGAAAAAGGTTTCTTCTAAGATAATATAATTTGTATTTTTATTTATTTATTTTTATTTTATGTTTTTTTTTAATTTTTCAGATATCTGAAAATTTTTATTTTGACATGAATCCGGAACCACTGAAACGAATGTTATCCGGTCACATTGCGTTCAGTGATATTTCAACACTAGCTCGTTCCTGCATTTTCGATATCACTTCACCCACCAGCGACATATTTTTAGTTGTCAAACTTGAAAAAGTATTACAAGGAGATATTAATGAATGTGTGGAACCATACATGAAAGACGACAAAGTTTGTGAATTATAATTAATATTTAATAACAAAAAAAGCTACTGGTAATTTCTAATTACTTTATTTACATTTTAATAAGCAGAATCGCGATAAAATTAAAGCAAACGCCGTAGCGAGTTGCGAACGACTAGGAAAATACAGAATGCCATTTGCATGGACCGCTATTTATTTGATGAATATCGTTAACGGTGTTAATAGCCAAGAGCGCGATACTGGAAGTGACCGCGACAGCGCTAACTCGAATAGCTTAGGTGAAATCTCAACAAGAAGAAGAAAAAATTAAAAATTGGAAATTAA
This sequence comes from Strigamia acuminata, assembly GCA_949358305.1. Taxonomy (NCBI): domain Eukaryota; kingdom Metazoa; phylum Arthropoda; class Chilopoda; order Geophilomorpha; family Linotaeniidae; genus Strigamia; species Strigamia acuminata. The sequence goes on from OX442315.1 coordinate 37,089,979, forward strand.
ATTGTTAAAATTGTGTTATTTCAGAGAGGAAAGCAAGTACCGGGAGTTTCGAGGCATTTCGGAAGAAAGCAGGTGACACCACTTCACTTTCGCGAAGAGGATCTTTGGAACGAAAGAATTCTTCCTCCGAAAAGCAAGGGAGTTGGTCAACTGAAGATTTGGGCTCGAGTTTGAGTTGTTTCCGACCGGTCACGCTGACTGTATCTAGTTTTTTCAAGCAGGAAAGCGAACGTCTTCGAGACGAAGATTTATATAAATTCTTGGCCGATTTAAAACGACCTTCATCCGTTTTAAAACGATTAAAATGTTTGCCCGGGATACTGAAATTGGACATTTCGCCATCTCCTGACGAACACAAGTACAGTTTGTCACCGGAATTGGCTCGATTGGTTCCCTACCCCGACGAAAAGGGTCGACCGACCAAAGAAATATTGGAATTTCCAGCCAAAGAAATTTATGTTCCGCATTATACATACCGGTTGGACATTATTCGGTGAAAAGAAACTCTCAATGTTGAATTCTTTTATTTTTTATTTAGAGATTTACTTTTTGTGTACCCCAAAGACCTGAATTTTGCAAACAGACCCGGTTCTGCTCGTAACATAACGTGTAAAGTACAGTTGATGAGCAATGAGGATGATGAAAATGTCTTGCCTGTAACTATATTAAATTTATACAATTTTGTAGTAATTTAAATGAAAAATTTCTATTTTAAAGGTTATTTTCGGCGAGTCCAGCTGTCCAGAGTTTTCGACGTATGCCTTCACGTCCGTTAGCTATCACAACAAGTGCCCGGATTTCTACGACGAAATTAAAATGAAAATTCCTGCAACACTGACCGATCAACATCATTTGCTGTTTACATTTTACCACATCAGTTGTCAGAGAAAAGAAACCCAAATGCCCGTGGAAACCCCAATTGGATATACTGTAAAATAATAATAATAATAATAATAATAATTTATTGTTTTTTATTAAATATTTCCGCAGTGGCATCCGATTTTCCGCGGTGGCCGGCTCCAAACTGGTGAATTTTCGTTACCGGTCATGATTGAGAAGCCTCCGACGAGCTACGCTTCGATCAGCACCGCCGTAACTACTTAAAATGGGATATTTGGTCAATTACGAATGTTAATTTTGTGTTTTAATTTTAGGTTCAAATTCCTGGAATCAAATGGGTAGACAACCATAAAGGAATTTTCAACATCACGATCGAAGCAGTTTCTTCCGTGCATTCTCAAGATAAACAGTTGGACCGATTCTTGCAAACGTTTGCTGCCATAGAAGATCAAAATCTGCCGCCGCGCATGTCCGATCTCGATGCAGAAAACGATTTGAAGACGAGCGTCCAAGAATTATCCGAGACTCGGATTGAGCAACTGGTCAAATTTCTCCCTTTGGTACTTGACAAATTGATTCGATTGCTCGTCCGTCCGCCCAGCATCGGCGGACAAACGATCAACATGGGACAAATGGCTTTCGAAGCGATGGCGCTCATTGTTTACAATTTATCGGTATTTATTTTTTTAAATCTTCTTGTTTTTATTTTTAATTTAATTTTAATTTTGTTTAAAGACCAATTTGGACATATACAACGATCAACACAGTCGACACAATTTATTAACGACTTATATTGGTTACGAATGCACGCTTCCACATCCAGACAATTGTTTTTACGGTTCTAGCGCGTCCACTCCGACGAGTTACGCGTTACAAGGTCGTCCGATGTCGACGCCGTTGATGAAAACCTCGTAATGATGAAATTAATGGATGATAATTGCAATTGATGACTGAATGATTTGTTGTTAGGAGTGCGAGTAACCCCGATCTCGCCGGTCAGTACAATCTGGACGATGGGGAAGTTTCGCTTTACACCCGCGGTTTGGACCGGTCTACAAGTTTACGAACCGGAGCACCCTATGAGAGCAATATTTACCTCATAAAAAAATATTCATCTCGTAAGATCGTTCACGAGGAACTTGCTCTTCAATGGGTCGTGTCTAGTGGATCGGCTCGGGAACATGCATTGACGAATGCCTGGTTCTTTTTCGAGTTGATGGTCAAAAGTATGATGGAGCATTTGGCCGGAATGGGCCAATTGGACGCACCGAGGAAATTACGCTTCAGCGAACAGTTTACTGACGATATAACCACCCTGGTCACGACCACAACGTCCGACATAATCAGTCGATACAATCGCGAAGTGAAGGACATGAAAGTACAATAAATTAATAATAATATTAAAATTAATTAATAATATTAAAATTAATTAATTAATTTAATTAATTTAATTAATTTTAGTTTATTCAAACACTCAATACGAGTCTGGCATTCTTCCTCTTCGATCTTTTCGCTATTATGGACCGGGGTTACGTTTTCTCCCTCATTAAAACGTACTGCAAACAAATTTCGGCCAAGATTTCGTCACTGCCAGATGCCGGGCACTTGATCGCTCTGAAATTAGAGTTTTTACGAATCGTTTGCAGCCACGAACATTACATTCCATTGAATCTACCTTTCGGTGCCCCCTTGACTCCTTCCGGGGCATCTTCGCCGTGTCCCAGCGTTTCTTCGAGCACGTCTCAGAGCTCCTTTATTTCCAGTAGTACGTTGACGGAGCGTGGCAATTTTGCAGAGTTGACCACCGATTTTAGACAACAGCATTTTCTTGTCGGATTAATTTTGTCGGACCTGGCTACAGTCTTAGAAATACAGTTATTATACTATACTATATACTAAACTAGAAATATTTTAATTAATTACTCTTATGTTTTTTTTCTCTTTTATTTGTAGTAATCCAACGGTTCATATAAAAGCGGTCAACACCGTGCGCAATTTATTGACGTGCCACGATTCGGATCCACGTTACACCGATTCCGAATGCAAGGCTCGTGTGGCCGCTCTTTATTTACCACTCGTTGGCATCGTAATGGACGCGCTGCCGCAGCTGTACGATTGGCATTCCGATCATCGTGCTCGGCCATTGTCGAATTCTGGCGCCAACTCCGACTACGACCACCAAAATTTTAATCAATCGGTCGCGATGGCGATCGCAGGTGGAACTATTTATATGAAAACGATCGGTCACGATTCGATGGATCCATTTCAACAAGTAAAATAAAAATTTACAAATAACAAATTATAAATTATAAAATACGAAGAAAAAAAAATTTGTTTCTTATTTCAGTCAAGAAAAAGTCAGTTGAATGCAGAAACGACGCGTCATCTCCTCGTTTGTTTCTTATGGGTTTTGAAAAATGTAGAAGTAGCTTTATTAAAACAATGGTGGTCGGAGTTGCCAACGTATCGTTTACACCAATTGCTCGAAGTGTTATTCATTTGCGTCTCTTGCTTCGAGTACAAGGTACAGATATTAATGACAAAAGTAGTTGCTTGATGTTACGTTATTTATTAATGTTAGTGGTGGAATGTGACCAAATTAACACGATTAGTGCGGAATTGTAGTTGCTAAACTAATCTGCGCATGATTAATTCTCTATTATTAATCATTAACTCGTCTAATTCTAACGATATTCGATAATTTTTAATTGATTAATAAATTTTGATGTGAATATCAGGGAAAGCGATGTTTGAATAGGAGTAGGAAAGGATTGAAAAAAACCAGGTCACATTCTACCCCCATCGGTGATGAACTGTTGGTGGTGGGGGCATGGAAACTGGCCGCTACACGGTCTTTGAGTAATTCTGGAGAATCGAGCGCACCTCAGGTTCACATTTTTAATTTTTTTTAATTCTTTTTTTTAAAATTTAAAATTTAAAATTTATTATTCATTTATTTCTTTATTTTCATTTAATTTTTATCTTTTATTTCTAGGGCAAGAAAAACATCAAGAAATATGTGCCGCAAAATTTTCGAAAAACGACGGACATCAAATCGAAATTAGAGGATGCCATTTTAGGTCAAGGAAATGCGAGAAGTGAAATGATCAGAAGGCAAAAAGGTTTTGATTGATTTAAAAAGAAAAAGAAAAAAATTATTTAATTAAATTAAATTATTTAAATTTGTAATTAGATCGAAATCCACCGTCGCCTAGTAGTCATCACGTGGACCGTTTGAGGTGGCGTAAAGACCAGACTCATTGGAAGCAGACGACGGAACAAATCGAAAGACCAAAAAGTGAAATCGAAAACGATGCGCACCTCGAAGGAAATTTGGCAACGGAGACAACCATGATCATAGTCGACACTTTGGAGATAATCGTACAAGTGGTTTCTCAATCCGACAACTTGCAAGGCCTTCTGGGAACCGTTTTACGCGTTCTATTGCACGCTTTGGCTTGTAATCAGAGTACGGCTGTTTTGAAAAATTTGTTCGCCACTCAAAGATCTTTAGTATTTAAGGTTTGTCGTGTAAACGAGAGTTTGAATTGATTTTTTTAACTTGGCTTATTTATTTCAGTATCCAACGCTGCTGTTTGACGAAGAAACCGAACAATGTGCAGATTTATGTTTACGTTTGCTGAAACATTGCAGTTCGTGTATTAGTAGCGTGCGTGCTCAAGCCAGCGCTTCCCTCTACCTTCTCATGCGACAAAATTTCGAAATTGGAAACGTATAAATTGATGATTGGAATTTGTAAAAATTATTTAAAATTAATTATTTGAATTGTCTGATTATTTGAAAGAATTTCGCGAGAGTGAAGATGCAAGTGACGATGTCGCTGAGCTCATTGGTGGGCACGAGCCAGAACTTCAACGAGGAGTACCTTCGGCGGTCGCTTAAAACCATACTGACGTACGCGGAGGAAGACGTGGAGTTGCAGGAAACGACATTTCCGGAACAAGTTCACGACATGGTTTTCAACTTGCACATGATTTTATCCGACACCGTGAAAATGAAAGAATTTCAAGAGGATCCCGAAATGCTTTTGGATCTTATGTATCGTATCGCAAAAGGTTACCAAAACTCGCCCGACCTCAGGCTCACTTGGCTCGCAAACATGGCGCAAAAACATACGGAAAAAAGTAATCACGCCGAAGCTGCGCACTGCTTGATACATTCTGCCGCTTTGGTTGCTGAATATCTGCACATGTTGGAAGATAAATCTTATTTACCTATTGGAGCAGTTACGTTTGAGGTGAAAGAAAGAAAATTACCGTAATTAATTTTAAAAATATATTTATTTATTTATTTATTTATTCATTTATTTCTAGGCATTGACACCTGATGTTTTAGAGGAAAGCGCCGTTTCGGACGATGTCGTATCACCGGACGAAGAAGGGATTTGTACTGGGAAATACTTTACCGAGAATGGGTTGATTGGCTTGCTCGAACAGGCCGCTAGTTCCTTCAATTTGGTATTTAAAAAAGGCAGTTTTTAGTGCTATTTAGGTGTTTGATTATTTTTTGTTCGTTATTTTTTTAGGCTGGCATGTTCGAGGCAATGAATGTTGTGTATAAAATTCTCATTCCGATCGCCGAAGCTAATCGAGATTTCAAGAAACTCGCGAATATACATAGCAAGCTGCACGAGGCATTTTCGAAAATCGATCACATGGCCGGAAAACGGGTCTTCGGCACCTATTTTCGGGTCGGCTTTTACGGCAGCAAGTTCGGCGATCTTGATGGGGAGGAATTTATTTATAAGGAACCGATATTGACCAAATTGCCCGAAGTGTCTCATAGATTGCAGGTGGAATATTATCGCAATTAATTTACATCTACAATTTACGAATTTACGAAATTACGATTCGTGAATTTGGTGATTTTATTTCAGGGTTTTTATGCGGAGAAGTTCGGTTCGGAGTACCTCGAAGTGATCAAAGATTCGAACACGGTGGATCTAAGCAAATTGAACCCGGAAAAGGCATATCTGCAAATCACGTATGTGGAGCCTTATTTCGATCTGTACGAATTGAGAGACCGTGTCACACCCTTCGATAAAAACTACAATATCAGTAATTATAAGAAATTATTTTTAAAAAATTATTTAAAAAAATTTAATTTTTAAATTTTTCTTCAGAGCGATTTATTTATTCAACGCCTTTTACGATGGACGGTCGCGCCCACGGAGAATTACACGAACAATACAAACGTAAAACGGTCGTGACGACCACCAATAGCTTCCCATATGTTAAAACGAGAGTTCAAGTGGTCGATCGTAAACAGACAGTTCTTACGCCCATTGAAGTGGCCATCGAAGATATACAGAAAAAGACATTGGAGTTGGCGCTAGCGACTCAACAGGAACCACCGGATCCGAAAATACTCCAGATGGTGCTTCAAGGCTGCATTGGAACCACAGTCAATCAGGTCTCGTATTAAAAAACTCAATAACAATAGTCAATAGCTAATGATAACTTTAATTATTATCTGATCATTTAGGGTCCGATGGAAGTTGCTATAGTGTTTCTTTCGGATTTAGTCGACGGTGACAAACAGCCAAATAAATATCAGAACAAACTTCGCCTCTGTTTTAAGGATTTTTCTAAACGGTTTGTTTACTTATTATTTTCATTATTAATTTGCATTTGTAAGTAATGTACGGAATTTATTTTATAGTTGCTCCGATGCGTTGCGACGAAACAAAACTTTAATCTGTTCGGATCAAAAGGATTACCAACGAGAATTGGAGAGAAATTATCACCGATTTACCGAGAGGCTTTTGCCCATAGTCACGCTCAATAGCGGCCAATTGGTGGCGCGAACGAGACGTCGTATGGTCAATGGCAATGTCGATGCAAATTCTTTGCGCTTTTAAATATGTACATTTTATTCATTTTTTCCAGACCAAAGGTCACTCACTTGTCAGTTTTCATGCTTCGATTTAAGATCTCATTCATTTAAGCATCATATATTTTTATTTTATCAAATTTGATTATTGCTATTTAATTTTGTTTTTAATGTTTGTAAATGAACACGTACGTGTAAAGGATAAACGTTTTTATTAGAAAAACTTGGAAAACAGTGGACAAATAGATTTTTTTAAATATTATACATGATTAATAAAATTTAAAAAAAAAAATTGGAATGATTGGTTTGTTGAATATGTAATGACTAATGAGATAACTTCCGTGTTTCATTAAATGCAATTTGTTTGTTTTTCTAACAGCTTCTAACATCTAAATAAATACCGGTAAGAATTAAAAAGGGTTTTTCTCTATAAAAATAAGTTGCTGGTATTACAACTCCTCAATAACATTATATAACATACTATATAATATCTATAAATAACCGATTGCACTTGTTTAACAATACTACAAAGACTATAATATCTTGAACAAAAACCCTCAAGTATTTCTAAAAATACAATCAACAAGAAAAAAAGAAAAGAAAACAGATCTAAAATGTTTAAACGGAAATTTACGAAGACTGGAGTAGTTTAGCGCCATTGATTCCACGGACCGTCACTTTATGCGGTCTGACTAACAAACCATGATTTGGTTTACAAGTAAAATATCGTTTCTCTTTGACCGAGCCGTCGTTTTTGCCAATAGGTTCCATAAACTCGACACCTATCCATGTATTCTCCGCAAATTCTACGGGACCAATAAACCGGATAACCCCTGGTAGTTACAACAACAATCATTAACATTAAGAGCAATAAACAAACGATTTTTTAATCAATCAAAATAGGCTTACCTATTTTGTTGTTGATTGAAACACTCATTCCTTCGGACAACCAATTTTCTTTGGTGGAAGTTACTTTTCGGAAACTTCGTTTTAAACTATAAACAACAAACTATATAGCACTTACACTTGCACTTGTAAATGAAACAATTTCGTACTACCTGGAATTTCGTTGTTTTGTAGACTGCGATCGAAGCGATGCATTTCGTCTTAAAGATGATTTTAGTGGAAGTTCTTAAAAATAGATGAATAAATAGCGTGTCATTGAATTAATCGTGAATTATTCGTAGCATTGCAGGTATTACCTGGGGTACTTCTTAAGCTGGAAATATTATGGGTGCCTTCAAAAGACGAGCCCATGTCGGACAAATACTCTTCGCTGGAAGTTGTTAGTTTACTAAGTCGGTTCTGCGGTGCAAAAATCCCGTGATTCTTTGTGCAAGTGAAGTAACGAACGTCTTGAACTGATCCGTCATTCTTCCCATTGGTCTTATCCAATTCGATGCCGTACCACAAGCCTGCAAATTAAACGATTCGACCGACGTATTAGAATTGCAAACAATACAATTCTCGAATCTCGACGTACCGTTTGCAAACTGTGTTTCGCCAGCAAAGCGAATCGTTCCTTTTCCTCGCCCAGTAATAAAAACCCGCTCTCCAACTGGCAAAACATTACTTTCTGCTTTGCTAACTGCAAGACCTACCGGTAATGGATGTCTAATTAGTCAACATTTATTAGAATATTCAATTTATAATTTTGCGCGAGAGTGATGTCGGAAAATGAGACTTTATTAGATAATGTTTTAATTTAATTTGGTACCTGATTCTATTTTAGAAGTGACGTGTGACAAATCCATTCTCGGATAATTGACCCTCGACTGAGAAGTACGAACAGACGCCTTCCTCGTAAGCATCGGGCTTCCTTCCTTGCCAATCTTATTAATTGGTGCAAATATGCCATAATTCTCAGCACACTTGAAATACAGCACACCTTTAACAGATCCATCGTTTTTGCCTTCGGCAGCATCCAACTCTATGCCGGCCCAAATGCCCGGCGAAAACTCGGTTCTTCCGCAAAACCTGAGCGTGCCCACCCGCCTACTGCTGCCACAAACAAACACCTTATCCCCTAATTTAAGGTTCATCGACTGAAGCAGAGCGCGGCCCGAAATATTCTCCAATCCTGGCTCTTTGGGTAAAACTCCCGCTTCCGCGTGTCTCAGCAACTCCTGCACCTGAGCTATAACATCGACCACATCTCTCATCGGTTTAAACGAAGCGGCTTCGGGTATGCATTCCAACGGCGTTCGCCCTAAATCATCGTGAACTGTCGGATCGGCGTTGAATTCGAGGAGCGTTGCGACGGCTTCTAGGCACAAGTTGGCCGCAGCCACGTGAAGCGCCGTGCCGTTCTCAAATTCCGGGCACGAATTGTTGATATCTGTTTCCAAAATTCAATCGATTCATCAAATTTAAACGAATTAAATTAGGTACAATTTTTCAATTTTAATACCTTTTCCCTTAGAAGCCCTGAGTACAAGTTTAATCACCGGCGCAACACCGAAAAAAGCGGCGTAATGAAGAGCCGTCATTTGCGTCCATCGACAACGCTGGTACACGCCAGCGCCTCTCTCTAGCAGCCGCTCCACGACACCAGCTGCAAGATCAGGGTCTCCGATCCCTTCTGCTCCGGCTTTGCACGCGAAATGAAGTAAACTCATGTCCGTTAACCCATCCCGGTCGTTTACATGAGCACCTCGTTTCAAAATCTAAATAAATAAATAAATAAATAAATAAATACCGGTAAATGAAAAATGTAAAAATGTAAAAATGTAAAAATTAATTCTCTACCTCGTCCATAATTAGATGAATGTTTTGCTGCGCTTGTGGGGTCCATTGTCGCATGACTGCGAACAATTGTGCGATTGACGTTTCCGGTTTCAAGAGATTCTCTCTGCATTTGGGGCAATTTGGGTCGAGAAAAACCAAGCCCATTGCGATGCAATTTGAGCATAATGGGGCATCGACTGGTGGATGAGAAATTGCAGTTTCGCGACTTGTTTTTGGGGCTGGATTCGTGTTTGTTTCAGCATCTTCGATGATTGTTCCGTTGGTCACGACGCTATTTTCTTCTTCACCTGGGCGCAAGAATAATTGTTTAATTAAGTTGTTCTTTTAGGAAATTAATAATGTTTACAACCATCTGTAACTGCAATGATGATGTTCTCCTCTTCTTTCGTCATTTCAGGCAATTTAAGCTTCAGATTGATATTTTTCTAACAACGAAACACGTTCCATAAAAGCACAATGGGTGAAGTCAATGAATAAAAAAAGATTAAAAAACGCTAAATCATCCGCAATTGGTGGCTAGTCCGAGGGCTAGTCTCTACTGCCGAGCATCCAAGGTTGAGAGAGACAGATGTCGTTTTTTAAGTTTGGCCGCTTGGAGAGTTAGGTGCACTGAGCCTCCATTGGCTCATATTGGTGGGTCGTCATTTGGCGCCCAATATGCCTGGTTATGTATTCAAGCAAGAAACTGAAACTGAAGAAAGTAAGTCTACATTGACTCCCACTCTCGAAATGACCAGTATTGCTCATTTTCCAAATGTCTCAAGCGCACAATTTCATTTTTTTTCCAAATCTACATCCGTTCAAAAATACTTGTCTTCTATTTCTACATTTGACAAAATACACATTATCAAAAATAGACATCTTCAAAAACCTCTTATTTCATGTTTCCAAATTGAAATTTGTTCGTAGCGTCATACGAATTTGAAATCAGTTTTTACATTTGGTTGAGTCATCTCACCTGATTCCTTACAGAACCATCAAGTTGAAAAAATTCAAAAGCATGAAATTGAATTTAGGGGCATCTTAAATGACAAATTTTAGCAAGTAACCGAAACTTATAAACGATGTGTTTCCACTTTGCTTACACCTGTCAGTAACAATAAATTTTCTTTATACATTCCTCCCAATGAGTCCGCTGTTGATCCATCGAATAGTACAAAAATCAATCTAAACAAAAGAAAAATCGATCATCTAATCAAAATTAACCTTAAAATGTAATAAATTACAGCTTTTGACATTTTTTGCTTAAGAGTTACGAAATCGATAGATAGAAAACTTAGCTGACTGACCCAAGGTCCAGCCAATGTAGCATTTCAAATTTCAAGATGTCGCCCCACAATTTATTAATACCACAGTAAATGAAAATAACACCAATCTTACAGAAAAAACTTTTTATTATCACATGGAAATGTAAAACATACTTTTTAAACATAAATTGGAAATATAGAATCGACACCCGGCTCTTTTTGAACATTAGAACCATTTACATCCTTGAGAAATGAAATTTCCAACTTGAAACTTCACACAGTACAAAAAGAACAAAACAAAAACAAGTTTACATTTGAGAGACGTGGAAAAATATGAATGAAGAATAAAAACTAAAAAAAAAACAAACACAAAATATAATTATCATAATAATCTTCGTGGTTACCAACCATCATCATCATCATTCGCAGTGGGAACGTTATCATACCCAGTCTACAAAAAGCAAAACAAAATTAGCAAAACAATTACAAAGTCCAATTGCGTTTAAAATAAACCAACCTCATGACTTCGTACATCTCGAGTCGAGTTTAACCCGTCGTAACCACCACCAGTTCCATAATTGCCCTCCTGCAACCAATCCGGAACATTTTGAGTCGCCTATAAAAAAAAAATAAAAATAAAAATCATTTAGCCCAATTTCCCGCTAAACTTACTTGCGCTAGGATGCGCAACAGCGGTCCCCGCAACTGCTCATCCACCCCCGAGTCGAAAAAACTAACGGCATTGCCCATGTTGCCAACACGGCCAGTCCGCCCAATGCGATGAACATATTCGTCAATCTCTTTTGGCAAATCGTAATTTATCACATAATCAACTCCCTTGATGTCCAAACCACGTGCAGCAACTGCAGTTGCAATCAACACTTTCATTTCTCCACTTTTAAACGAGTTCAAAGCCATCTCCCGCTCCCTCTGCAATCGATCTCCATGGATACTCGTCGACTTGATTTGATTTTGACTCAGATACGTCGCCAAGAAATCAGTTTGTCGCTTCGTCTCGACAAACACGAGAACTTTTTTATTCTCGTTAGCTAAAAAAAAGAAGAAAAAAAAAATTAAAATAATGAAAAATTCATTTTGTCTATTCCAAATTACTATATTCGGTGAGTAGCGCCACCAAACGGTTTTTCTTATCCTTCTTCTCCACCTGTTCGAAACTCTGGCTCACATCCGTGTTTGCACTTCCCACATTTCCAACCACGACAAAACTATAGTCATCTTTAAGGAATTTCTTGGCTAATCCTTGAATAGGCGGTGGAAACGTCGCACTAAACATGAGTGTGTGCCTCTCTTCGATCGACGGCATTGACGAATGGTTTAAAAGTTCTTTGATCGCACCTTCAAATCCCATGTCCAACATTCGATCGGCTTCGTCCAACACCAAATACTTCAACCTACCAAACGAAATCTAAAGGAGAAAAAAAAATATAAATTATTTTCTTTTTAAATTCTTCTTTATTTAATTAAATTCTTACTTTTCCTCGCTTAACAAAATCGTCCAAACGTCCGACGGTCGCGACTAAAATATGGCATCCTTTGTCCTGCAACTCGCGCAACGAATGTCCGACCGTAGTGCCACCGTAGATTTTGGCACATTTAACGATGCTTCCCCACGAGAATTTCGTCGCATCTTGGTGGATCTGAATGACTAATTCGCGAGTTGGAGCAATGACTAGCGCAAACGGTTCGGTCGTTTCGCTGTACGATACCGCATCGCATCCGGATGCCATCAAGTCATTCACTATCGGAATCATGAAAGCAGCCTGGGAAAAATTTAAAACAATTTATTAAAATTATTACAAGTTAACTCGTTAGCTTATTACGGTTTTTCCAGATCCGGTTTGAGCGCACGCCATCATATCTTTGCCCCCGAGGAGCAACGGAATGCAGGTTTTCTGAATTGGCGTCGGTTTAGCATAACCGCACTTAACTATATTTTTTCTCACCAACTCTCGAAGCTCTAAAAAACAAAACCAAAAACAAAACAACAAAAAAAATCAAATAATTACTAACGGTAAACAAAAGAAAATAAAAAGTAAAAAGAAAAAGAAAATCAAGTGAAAAAAATGAAGAAATTGAATTAAAAACATAGAATCCAATTTAAGCATATGTACCGTCAGTTTCAAACGAGTCCATAGTGCTGAACTTCTCGCTGTTATTCACGGTGATTTTGATCTTATCATATTTATCGAAATTAATTCCCGATTCCAAATGGCTGGCAAAGAGGTCGCTTTCATTGCTAGTATTGTCCGGCGGTACGTAAGGCGCGACTAATTTGCGTCCACTCTCATCGATCACTTCCTCGGTACAATCCTTAGACATATGTCCCTCCTTTTTACACCTGTTACAAGTGCCGTGCGACGAGTCGCCACCTTCCTTTTTCGGTTCCGGACAATTAGCGGCTATGTGTCCATCTTCGCCACAATTTCTGCAACCTAAAGAAAGAAATAAATTAACCAAATCCCAATTAAAACCACAAAAACCAATATATTAAACAGTTCGAATACCTCTTCTGCTTCGCTGTGGCTTGGGACAGTCCTTAGACATGTGTCCCTCTTCGTTACAATTATAACAAACTACAATTTAAAAACAAAGATTAATACATTACATTTTTTTAAAAATTCATTCATTAACCTCCTCCACGACTAGCGCCAGCATTTGGACAATCTCTCGAAATGTGCCCTTCTTCGTTGCATTTATGACAAACTAGAAATCATAAAAATAAATTGGTTTTTTGAATTTTTAATTCAATTTGATTAAATTATTAATCATTTTTATGGTCACCTCGGCTACCGGAAGATCTATTATCGTTACTACCAGGATTCGGACATTCTCGAGACATGTGGCCTTCTTCACCGCATTTAAAACATGCTGCGAGCAAAATAAAAATAGAAATAAAAAAAAATTCTAATAATGAAATATTCGATTATACCTCTTCCTCCACCTCCACCTCCACCGTTACTACCAGGATTCGGACAGTCTCGAGAGATATGGCCGTCTTCGCCGCATTTAAAACATGCTGCGAGCAAAATAGAAATAGAAAAAAAAATAAATTCTATTAATTAAAAACTCGATTATACCTCTTCCTCCACCGCCACCGCCACCGCCACCGCTTCGTGCACTATTCGGACATTCTCTGGCCATGTGGCCACTTTCGTTACACTTAAAGCAGGCTAAAAAAAAATTTAATAATTATATGTGAAACTCAGTCAAATTGATCGATTAAAATTACTGTTGTTTCCGCCCGAACGGTTCTCCCTATATCCGCCTCCGTGTGGCACATCATCGTTCTTGTTCCAATTGCTCGAACCTTTCGGTTGCCAACCGTTACCCCCGCCGTCATTATTCGATTGCCAATTGTTTCCACCACTCGCTGAATCATCGTTCCATTCACCATCTTCCTCGTAATTCTGTTTCGCGTTACTTTCGAACTGATTATCACCACCTACAAAAAAGAAAATTAAATTTCACAAAATTCTCTCAGAAAAAACAATTTAATACCCGTCTTTTGTCCTAAATTGCTTCGATCGTAGTGCTTTTTCTTCATATAGCCTCTCCCAAAGCTGAAATAATAAAATTAAAAATTAAAAATTAAAATAAATTTTCATTTGAAAGTTTTAGTTTAAATAAACCTCGGTGCCATCCCGCCGTTGTTTCCATTCTGAAAAAAAGCAAAGATTTAAAAAATAAAGCATGATTTAAAAATGTTTTAACTAAATGTCAATTTTAACATAAGGCCTATTTTTTTTTAGGGAACACGTGCTTCTTGGCACTTACCATGTTTTCCGACCCCCAGTTCGCATCGTCTTCCTCCATGTTGTTTTGTGCAAATTCTGTGTGTTGTAAAATAAGTTGTAGGTCAATTAAAAGAATCGTTACTCAATTGCACATACCGTTGATTTTAAATCGCTATCTAATCTAAGTAGAAAGATTAAGGTTTAACAAGCACAACTCTCTCCGCCCAAGAGACGACACAAAGCTCAATACGAAAAGTGCGGGGCTTCTCGTGAGCAAGTTCACTGGATTCTAGCTACCGGATGTAGGTGTCGCTATAATATATTATTTATTCATTTATTTAAACGAGATTTCACGGTTAATTTATTTTAATTTATTTTTAAACAAACTTTCATGTGTTATGTATTTATTTGAGAAAGCGAAGACAATATCATGTATTTATCCGAGTGGCTCGAAACATAAAACTGGGCCGTTTCGTGTAATGTCATGTTAACGCACAAATCCACAATTAGATGTCGCGATTTTGCATACGCTTTCTGCACCAAAATGAATAAGATGACGATACGAAATTCAGTTTTGCGTCGAAAGACGACAAGTTTCGTTGTTTGTTCTTTTAACACCATAGGAGAAACTATGTAAAAATATTAATTTGAAATTTAGTGTGGTCCTACGTCATGTGCATATTTTATACACAATCACATAAAAAATAAAAAACCATTTCGGTGTTATCTGTGATGGTTTGTGATATATTTTATCGAAGGAATCATGACAAAAGGCTATTCTATAAACCTGTTAGGTAAAAAATGTGTATGTGGATAGATCAATGATCCTAAATACCTCCACCAAATTTATTGATGTTTATTTTTTAGAAATGTGAAACCTATAGTCACATTTCTTGAGGGGGCAATTATTCCCAGCCCCAGTCAAAGGTTTATGAGGTGCGATCTGAGGGGGAACTATCATCTGTGTGCACAACTGTGCATAAACCAACATCCGCCTCACGCACAAATATTCAATAGCAGTATTTGAAGCACGAGGCATTACATAATTTAGCAATCATTTTTAAGTAAACCACGATAATTTTTTATGTATGAAAATGAAGGAGTTCAAGTCTCATTTTCCAGTCGCGCTGACTGGATCAAATGACGGACTATGACCATCTTATCAGGGGCGGATCTAGCTTTTCGGGGGCTCGGAGCTTGAGGATTTTTCGGGGCCCCTTTATCGAAATTTTTAATAGCGACCTTTTTTCTTTCTTCTTTTTTTTAGACACCATTTTTTTTTTTTTTTAGTGAATTGCCTTGTGTCTTGGGGGCCCCCTAGAGTTTGAGGACCTGGGGCTCAAACCCCATTAGCCCTATGCTAGATCCGCCCCTGCATCTTATGAGATGGTCAACCAAGATAAGGTTACTTTACCTTATCTTATCTTGGTCACCACTATTTTTCCACGACAACCGTTTTTGCTGACTGGTGGACCATGATAACAGGGTAACAAAAACAATATTAAAAATTTAAATGAAAGACATTTATTATGAAAAAAAAAAATAAAAAAAAAATAATAATAATAATAAAAAAAAACCAGTTAAAACACACAGGAAAGTTTTGTCGTTCCAGTGGTAGTGGTAGCTTGGCCTTGGTTTTGGTGGAGTTGTCTCGAGAAAAGAATCATGGTGAAGTAGAAAGGTCCAACTTTATTTTCAAGTAATTTCAACATTTAATTTTTTCCTGTCTTTTGCCTTTAGCAATTAATAACCAAATTATTATTATTATTAATTTTTACGTGATGCTCGTTTCGATTTATAGTAGCCTTTATCTCTTACTAAGTCAAGTGCAGCTGAGCGACAGGTGGCTTGTTTTCCCAGAGTGGATTTTATATCATATCGGCCAGGCCCACAGACAGCCTGCGAAATGAAGAAACCAATAAACCAATCAATACAAATATATTATTATTATTATTATTTTTCTACACCCGAACTAGATATTTAATTTGTGAAACTTGTGTAAACACCAACTTCCATAAAAAGACAATTTATCTCCGGTAATTTGAGATTTTTGATTCTGGGAGAAGAACTTAAATTACAGTAAATATGGCTAATGCTGTATTCGGGAGTCATGGTGGGTTGTTCGAGCAAAAAAATTCATTTCTGACAAAATAATCTTGTGTTTTTAAAATAGGAAGGAAGACCGGGATCTCGAAACCTTAATTGCTGTAAAGTGATCTTTTCTCATGGAAAGTATCGATTTACAATGTTGTCTTTTCACGCATGGAAATCTAAATGTTAACTTACCCAGTCTTTAAAAAATCGACGAGCATTTAGGCTGTCAAAGCGTCGACAACTTCCGTTGAAAGGTATGTCTTTGACGTTAAAACTGCGCTTAAATTCAATCCGTTTTGGATCATAAAAATGGGAAGTAGAACTGGCTTTCTACAATAATAGTGACTAGTAAATTGCTCGTTTAATTCATCCTCATACTTACAGGAGCCCATGAATGTGCAGTAGACTCGCAAACAAATCGACCAGTAGGTTTAGTATCCCTCTCCGTGTGCGCCATCTTAATCGTACCTTTATTAAGCATCCTCGCAGTTGTGGACTCTATACCAATTTGCTGTGACACGGCATCAAATACTTCCTGAAACAGAACAGTAATGTTCTCACCCAATTTACAAAGGTACGAAAAGTACAGTATGTGTATGTACTGTTTGAGGAAGCCATCCTGTTCTGTTTCGTGCTGTTCTATCTCCTGAGAACAGATCATACGGTCCTCGTTGACTAACTTTTCTTCGAAGGAAGTCGCCAATTGTTAGCGGTGCAATTCCACGAAAGTACACATTTGGAGCAAGGTAATCACCCTGAAAAAACAATGTATTGTAGAAATAAAGTAAGACAGTCAACAGTGATTCATTAGCAGTACTGTAGTGGAGGGTTAAAAATTGGTAAAAGCAATGATGTGCTACAGCGAGTTAAACTGTATAATTTAAAAAAAATTACTCTGGTCTGAAATGGCTTTCTTGGCTGATTTGCCATAAGTGTCTTTTTCCCAGCACAACATAAAGGTCTTCTTGTAACATCACCAATTTGGATATGTGGAATTCCTCGTATTCCGTAATTGCCTGGTCCAGGATTTAAATTCTGTAAATGTTACAACAATACCGATACGTACACATTTTTCAATATTTTTGTTAAAGTGTGCGTTACTGGCTTGTGTAAACAACTGTGGAAGCGTGGTTCTTTGCTGTGTAATATTCCTGACGTTTGATAGGGTTTCTGGACTTCTCGAATGCTGTATTTAGTTGGCCCTAGAAGTTCCTCCTTAGCTTTGTTCTTCTCCCAGGTATCCAAATACAGCACGCAAGGAACTTTACTGGTTAGCTCCGTTTTTAAAGCCAATTCCCAATTAAGTCCTTTGATTTTGTGCTTCAATTTCGCTTTTGGTGTTTTGACTGTGGTTCCAGGTTTGTCTGTGGGCTTAGCAGTAGGCTCGCCTAAAGCTTTGATTTTCTCGTATAATTGTTCAAAAGTATTTCCCTTCACCTGAAATAAAAATTGTTGACAACTAATTAGGAAAAGGCCCATCGTACTTATAGATTACAAGTATTATACTTGAGTAACAACATGTTGTTGTTGTGGAATAGTGTATAATGTCTTCTTCAGAAGAGCAGGGTTTCTGATAAATAGCTGGGGGTGAAGTCCCTTGTTACTAAATCTGATATTCAAATTTTTTTTAGGTTTAAGTTTAAAGTTTTTAAGTTTCATTCAAACATTTCCAAAACCTTTCCAAATTTCTTCCAAAAGCCACTTTTTTTGATTTTTGGCTATCTTTTGGCTTCATTTTTGAATTTAAATAGACAGGTTTTTAGTAGAAAATATTAAAATATTAAAATATTAAAATAAAAATATAAGTTTTAAAATGTACATAGTAACAGCTGCTTGCTGCCAACTCATTACAATGTTCGAAATAGATGCTAGCATTGTTGTTATTATTTCTTTGTTTTTAATTTGGTGGGAAATGGCCGACACGAACTAGAGCAATCTCATTACTATTTTTTAACATTTCATATTTCATTTTGTCACCATGGCAGAGGATCACATCGTGGGAAAAGATAAACCTGTTAAACCTCAAAGCTCAGTTCCATCTATAAAATCATCTGGATCAGCACCTAAAAGTTTTGCACAAGTAGTTGAAAGTGATGTAGCAAATGAAAGAAAGTTGACTTATAAATCAAGTTTTGGAAGAGCGGATGAAGTAGAAAATGAAATTATCATCACAGGCGATTGCAAACTTAATCACATTTTGTAAGATTTAATTTTTCTCCACTTGCATCTCGCGCTGAAACAAAAATTAATTAATTCTTTAGGGTTCTGCATCAAGAAATTCTTTGCTGTCACACCTCTCAAGATGGCCGCTTGTTTGCAATAGGATTACTTGGAGGAGGAATAAGAGTATACTTGTAGTCTTACTAAATTAAGTCGAAAAAGTTTCCCCTACACATGATTTGAATTGTGGTTGTCATTCACTCATTTGTCTGTAAACTGAGCAGCCAGAATTTAAATGTTTTTGCAGTCGACTTTAATTTTCTTTGAGGATAAATCACTGCTGTTTGGTTTGATTTTGTAAAATTCAGGCTAAGCTCCTGCTTACCTGCTTATTATGCTTATTATACTTATGTTAATTACGGTAGATTTTCACATTTCAAATGTATTTCCAATTGGCTTTTCAGGTTTACGATCCACCCGTTGTGAGTTGCCTCTATGTTTTATCAACCAAAGATGTTTTAAAAATTGGCCTCCCAGTTACCGCAATAAAATTCCAACCTTCATTGAAGCAAGGAGCTTTGAAATCGCACGTGCTTGTTTCCAGTTGTATGCTCTCATATTTTTACATCCATTGCATAAGACTGAAAAATAATTTCTTTTAGACTCTTCTGGAATCATTAAGTTTTGGAATGTAGAAAACAAAGAATGTCTTTACACGATGGAAGAGGACAGACAAACATTATGCATGGCATTTAGTAGAGATGGGACTATTTTGACAACAGCTGGTTTCATTCATTGAATTGAATTGAATTGAATTGAATGGCATTGCCGTTCTACAAGAAAACAAACTTTGGTGTTTTTTTATTGTAGGAGTTCAAGGGAAAATATATGTGTACAATGTGGAGACAAAACAACAAATGATGATATTAGAGCCTAGGTAAATTAAGTTCTACGCGATATACCGGCACACATTCTCATTTTAAAATGTAAATTTCAAGTGAATCACGAGCAACTATAACGGGTCACAAGTCCAGAGTTTTTTCCCTGTGTTATCATCCCTTGGATTTTCACAATTTGTTATCTGGTGGATGGGACAGCGTCGTTAATGTAAATTCGTGAGGCAGACATTTTAGATTTGGTTGTGAAAACAATTTGAAAAACTGCTCAAGGTTG
Organism: Strigamia acuminata; assembly: GCA_949358305.1. Lineage (NCBI taxonomy): Eukaryota > Metazoa > Arthropoda > Chilopoda > Geophilomorpha > Linotaeniidae > Strigamia > Strigamia acuminata. The sequence goes on from OX442315.1 coordinate 37,109,849, forward strand.
AGCTTTCTATTTTCTAAAGCAGTTTTTGGTGCCAATTCTGCAGTGTTGTTCCCGTTAAATACTCCGTACTTTATTTACTTTATTTACACACAGCGCACAACACGAAAACGCTAAAAACAGCAAAATTTTCATTTTCATTTTCAACTCTGAATGAATCTATTGTGTTTGTTTTTCTCATACAGATATGGGATAACAGACAAAAACATTCAATTCGATACATTCCCGGACCACACATCTGTGGAGAAGGAATTGATATAATTCCTGAAGAAAATTTAGTTTTAACTGCAGCTTGGAACAAAAAACATCCTTTACAGGCAAATTTAGCAAATTAAGCAAAATGAAGCATCAGATTAAAGTTTCAATTTTTAACAGCTCTGGGATTTTCTGTCGTGTGAGTTGGTAAGGGAAATTATCCCTGACACAGTTAACTGTCTTGTAAGTTTTCCATTTCTTTTAGATCGCTTTTGTGATTCTAATTTTGAAATTAATTTCAGAATTACTGCGGTCAGTTTCTAAAGAAGAAATACATTATAGCGGGTGGCAGCAATGTCAATATGATTAGGATTATAGACAGATTGAGCTACTCAGTAAGACGATCATTCACATTCAATCATCAGCAGTGGCGTAGCAATCGGGGGTGCAGCACGTGTGCTCACAAGGGCCCACGAGCCTAGGCAATTTGGAGGTTTAAAATTCTATCTACGGCTCGGCTCAGCTAAAAGGCCCATCAACCCAACTTGCACACGGGCCCATTGACTTTTTGCTACACAACTCATCATCAGGATATGTGGACATTTCTAAATGAAGTGCAATAAATCTTTTCAATATGGGGAGGAATTATCTTACGTGCAATTAATCGTTGTTGATTGGTCAACATACACAGTGGCAGAATACCCATGGTTGCCCCAAACAAATGAGTTTTTAGCCCCTCCCATCCCGAAAAAATAATATCGCCCAATGTGCATGAGATACAGGGGCGGATTTTGCTGTTCTGGGCCCCTTGTAGAAAAAAATAAGGCTGTATAATTATTTTTTGGAGCAAAATTGCACTAGTATGTGGTTTAATAATCAATTTTTTAGAGCAAAATTGCATTTTTGTGGTAGAAAAGTAAATTTTTTGGTCTAAAATTAAGTTTTTTTGGTCTAAAATTAAGTTTTTTTGGTCTAAAATTAAGTTTTTTTGGTCTAAAATTAAGTTTTTTTGGTCTAAATTTAAGTTTTTTTGGCCTAAAATTAAGTTTTTGGCCAATTTATTTAGTTTTGTTTGACCCCGATTTGGCGCCCCAAGTAAGCGATTGCTCCGTCTGTAACTTATCTTACCTAGCGGCGGCCCTGTCCATAAGACACACCAGGCACGTACTAATAAGTGCCTCATCAGTTTTTCATTATTTTATCAGTACTGTAATTCTATTTCACCCAAAAGGCACAATTTTTCAATTAGGAAAATGTGCATTTTGTTTGTAACCATTGAAATCATGCAGGCCCAAGAAAACTGTGCTTAGGGACTCCATTGGTTATAAATCCATCACTGAATATAGCGATGGATTTGCTAATTCTATATAAAAAAGGGAAACTGTACTTTAAAAGTAAATCAAAACACTTACCGTATTCCACTATTTTCAAACTTCCGCTTTTGCGTGGTAACAACATTAAAGAATGTGCAAAAATATTAAACATCATTGTTTTTGGCTATTAATGACCTGACTCACGAAAAAAAAAGAAAAAGCAAAATTAAGCAATATTTTGAAAAAAAAATGTCTGCATGTCCTGGTGTGCCCATCATACATTGCCAAACACATTAAAAATCTTTATTTACAGACAATTGCATCGATGAAAAATATGACCAATTCTATTTTCAATGTTAGCCACAATCCATTTTTTGTGCATCCAAAAGTGTTTGCACTTTCTGGAAATAAGATTTTTATTATAGATGTAAAACTCAGAGAAACAAACAAAGATTGACCTACTTCAAAAATCATCAACTCTGCCTCAAAATTAACAGTCCAGGTGCATTGTTCCCGTTCAAAATTAATTTTTTTTTAGAAATACAAAATTATTTATTCAATATGTCTCATTATATAAAGTACACAAACTTGAAATAAAGTCAAATCAAATTGTTTCAATATTTATTTTAATTTATACATAAAAAAAATAAAATAAAAACAATTGTGGTTCCCTTATTTAGTAAAATATGTTAAGCCGAATGTCTGTCTATAGGCCAGGCTGTAGAGTGTTCACAAAGTCTTTATACAATTTAAAACTTTTTTTTACACGCTAACAAAAGATGGTAACAAAATAATTCTTTTTGCATATTATATATTAATAAGCTATTATTAAAGTTTTAATTCGTATTTTGTTTCTTATTTCAGAGATTAATTTAGACATGAAAATAATTTAAAAAGGAAAATATACAAAAATGACTACTCCATAAAAAACAACAACATTTCATAAATTTCTCCATAGGAATCTGAGGAGGCCCAATTCCCTGGCCTCCTCATTCCCCAGGATGATTGCTTGTGAGCTTGTATGAAAGATATTATAAACTGTACAAAAATAAGGGACGTAAATGACCTTAAGCAAAGAATAACTTGTGAAAACTGAGCGTTTTAATTCTATTTCAAGTGCCATTTTTATATTTCCTAATTTTTTATATTTCCTATTTTTGTATTTTCCAATGTTTGTTGCATTTTTATCTCAACTTTTTAAACTCATTTAATTTTCTCAAACTCATGTAGTGTTTATATCTTCCACCTTCTCACCCTAAATATTCCATATCTTAAAACGTACATCTGACCCTTCCTAGAATTCACTAATTAGGATCAGGTGTCCTTTGCTCACCAATGAGAGAGCGCCAAATACCCCTTTCCCCCCCCCTCTAGTCTTTTTGAAATAAAACAACCAGTGTTCTTTTTACAACTCACATGAAAGTCTCTTTTATTTTTACACATGGTTCAAACTTATTTATTTTTAACCAATCTACCAGAAAATTGTCCCTAAACGCAGTTAACCCTTATTCATTTTAAGGTTAAGGAGAACAAAGGCAGAAATTAAAAATCAGTTAGATTTGGTCCGTGCAACGAATGGGGGACCATATTGAAGTTTATTAACTATTCGAAATAAAACTTTACTATATACCTTACGTTATGTACAAGTTTCAAAAGCATCTGATTTCTTTTGTATTTTTAGTAAATTTTTCAAATTGTCTAGAGACTTCGTAAACACCCTGTATATCACATTTTGTGACAAAATACGTCACAACCATGTAGATAAGCGCCGGTTGCCATGAAAAAAAGGGGCTGGCTTCTGAATTGTTTTTAGCTTTGTCGACCCCTGAACATATGTTGTCTTAATCTAATTTATCCAGAATATCTACATCTTCATTATATTTCAATTCCCTTTTCCATACACTAAATATAAAACTAACGAAACTCTTCTCAAAAATGTAAATTGTTACAATCACAGATAGCAAACAAAACAAACCAATCGCTACATGTAATACAACGTACCGGAAGCCATGATCACAGCAAAATAATACCTGAAATGTAAAAAAAAGTTACATTTTAAAATACTATCCTGAGTCCTAATTTTTATTTACTTCCGATGCGCTGGTAATGCAAAATGAAGCGAAAATAGATGCAGCTGTCGCGGGATGCGGAACTAGACCTTGCAGTGGCTGATGACTGGTTAATTCAAAGTTACACTTTATAAAATAAATGCTAACAAATTTAAAATAACATTTGTTTGGTCATTATACAAATTACTACTTGTGCACTTTAATACCTATTCAGTATTCGAAACGCCATATTGGCGCAATTTGCCATGATAAATCCAATTCCAGCGAACAATTTAGTCAAATACCACGATAAACAAAGAAATACCACAGATAAAATGAGCAATTTGTAATTTAACCTAAAACAATTAAGAAAGATCATTGAAAACATATTCGCTAGACATTTAATTCGACAAATTATTACTTGTCAATATCAGACTTCTTCATTGTAGCAAACGCATAACATTCCGAGATGCCATTAATGGCCAAAAACAGGACGTAAACACAATTCCAACGCAATAAATTGGGACCAGAACCCGCAGTAAGTGTGCTCCCGCCGTATATTTGTAGTAAAAGAAGAGAATACGGAAATCCAAATGCCACAATGATACCACCAATAAGTAACATCATTTTAAATAAATTATGTAGAACTTGTGCTCCAATGGCAACATTTCTCTGAAATTAGTACATAAACATTTTTAGACACGAAAATGCATTTTTTAGGTGCAAAATCCATTTATACAGTAGATACCGGTATCTATATGACATTTTTAGACAGTTATTATGTGCGAAAATTAATTTTTAAATTCTTACGTTAGTTACATTACGTACCGGATTTTGTTTTTTCAGTGGTTTATTCCTTTCGATAGTTTGAGCAAAAAATTGGTATCCACTTTCCTCAATCGGCCGAAACAGAAAGCGAGCCGCTAGACTACCCAAGTTACTGATGACATCGTAAACACCTTGTTCGCCAAAATTCAACATGTTAAACACAGTCATTATATATCGTTCACCTGTATTAAAAATAAAACACATCAAAACAAGCATATTTAACCAATAATTTTATTTCACCTAACTTCAGTTAAAATTTGTTTCAATAAACCCTGTTTGAGAAAACTATACGTGAGAGTAGAATGTTCGGGGGACAAACTTGGCTGCAAAAACATTGATAAAAAGAAACCACTAAACTCTCGTTACGGTACGTCGTAAATACCTCGTGCGTTAATCGCTGCGGTAGAAACTCAAAAATGGATTTAATGGGACCGATTGAATTTTTGCGTAAATAATGAACAAAGTACAAAAAATAAATAAGTATCCAAATAAAGGATCTCAATGCCTGAAATGAATAAATAGATTTTTTTTATTACTCAAAATATTTACCGTTAATTTAATAAAGTATACCTGACCCAAACAAAACCCATAGATCGCATACTCCGGTTTCAAATACACAAAAGCAGCCAGCACAACGCACTGCGCAGCGATTGAAATGCACTGAGCAAACACCTAGTCAACGAGTTAAATTTAAGGTTAAATTCTCAAATATTAATTAATACGGTATTTTGAATTCACCTTTAATTTGTTAAACATAAAAATACACGACACGATTTGCAACGGTTCCACCAAACGTTCCAAAACGCAACAAACTTGAACTACAATAATTGCTGCGTAATATTGTTGTTTCCATGGTTCTTCCGGTTGTTCTAGTAATGTTAACCAGACATAGCCGAGTAAAACAGAACATAATATACTTGTTGGGACCCTAAAAATGTAAATTACTAGTGGATTTTTTAAAAAATGCTTCAAATGAGTTTATTTACGTTAACCAAACGAGGTTAATAATTTGCTGCCATTTTTTATAATTTGGATTTGTCATACATGCATTTTTAAATGCCTCTGTACTCAGGAAAGTGATTGTGGAATACAATAAAAATATTCTGCAAAATTAAGTAATTTTAGTATTTTTTTAAATTTAAATTTTTAAATTGTTTATACCTGACATTTATTATACCTAAAACATCTTTGGAAATAAAACGTAGAATAAATCCATTCAGAACGAATGTTTGTAACCTGAAGAAAATCTGAAATAAAAAGTTTGTTTTTGTTTTAGTTTATTTTTATTACGTATTTGTCAATATTTTTAGTCTAATTTTTACCTGTAATAGTACATTATACGATACCGACTCGGCCGCACCCGATAAAATGTTATTGCTATTCATTTCCACGTTTTTCTCGACATAACTTCAAATTAAATAAAAGTAAAGCTTAAAATCGGTCAGTCAGCTGGCCATAGCTCCGCTCGAGTTCAAGACCAACGTTATCGAAAAGGTTTGTACATATTGACGTAATTCGTCACTAAACATATTTTTAATCTTAATTCTTTTTAAAATGTATCGACAAATTACAAAAGTTTTAAATTTTATGTTTAAGCCGTGTATTGTTTTAAACATTTAATGTAATTCTTCTTACTTTTCTATTTTTTTAAAAATTGTTTAGACTATATAGCCTTCTGATGATAGATGGCGCTGGTGTAATGTTTTCCTTCTTAATGGCGAATGTGACAACCACAGTTTCTGAAGGATAATTCACTTATAAAGCTGTATCGACGGTTGCCATCATGACGAATGGTTTGTTTAAATGAAATTATCGTTGGAAGAAAAAAAATTATTATTTTTTTCATTTGTCTTAGTGTATTCGTTTTGCGGTGCAATCGTATTCGGGTTGTTATTAGTCTGCACTTGTTCCTACATTCGACGAATTCCCAAGCTGAAACAGATGCTATTGAGTGAAAAAAAAGGAATATTTGGTGTATTGTATAAAGGTAAATCATGATGGGAATTGACATAAAAAATTAACTTTTTCAACGTGAAATGTGAATCCGGTTTGTACTAATAAAGTTGTTTTTATGATTTCAGCATCCGTTATTGGTACAAAACTACACATTCCTGTCTCATTAACCTGCGTTTTTATGTCAATTTACATCCTAGTGTTAAGTTAGAAAAGAAAAGAACTATTTTTTTGGTTAAAAAGCAACAAGTCATATCTGTATCTGGACGCCTAACTGTGTGAACACAAAAATTTACTTTAATAACCATCCTTAGGGAATATTGAAATTTAGTTGTTTGTCTCGGCTATGTATTGAGTTATATTTTCTTTTTAGTTTTATTTCTTTGCAGTTTACAGAACGGATGAATGTTAAATGCTTGTTTGTTGTAACACAGTTTGTTTACGTTAATAAATAGGTGCCGTATTTGAAATGATTGCTTATTGTGCTCCAGGATGAATAAACTTTTGTGCATTTTGGGCAGAGCGAGCCCTAAAGCTTGAGAAAGTTCAGCAATTACTGTCTTGGCAGTCAAAAACGCCTTTTTGATTTAAAAATGTACTTTTTAGGCACTCACTATATGATTTAAAAATGTACTTTTTAGAATCATTTGTAATAGGGTTTGACTGTCACCAATATTTTTAATTTATCAAACCGCTCGGCCGATGTGATGCAAAATTGACATCACATGGGCCACATTGGAAGAAGAGGAATTGTCTTGGGCCGCACATAAAATGTCCTAATATTAATTCTGTTTGCTGTCTACGGGAAACAAACATTAGAATCTGAAAACATTTTTTTAAATCAGGTGTGCTGGGCTGCATCCATAGCCATCTTGGGCCGCGGGTTAGACACTCCTGCTTTAGGTCAATCGCAACGATCGAAGATCTAAGTACGATTTTGCAGCTGTTTTTAAGTTTTTCGATTAAACAGCAGTAATAATCATTAATAATAATTATTAGGACTGGAAATTCAATAAAAAAATTTACTTTGGTCATTTTCATTTATTTGAATAAATAATTTTTAAAACCATATTTTTAAAGTAAAACAGTTTATTTCAGCAAAAATAAACTGTTTAAACCTGTGGTATTAAAAAAATATATTTTTCTGAAATATCCGTATCAGTATCGGTATCGGCCGATATTTAGGAGGACAATATCGGTATTGGCTGATATCGGAAAATATTGGTATCAGTCAAACCCGAATTTGTAATCGTTATCTATTTTAAGTTTTTGTAGCTTAATGTCGTGTAGCCTACATCTACAATATTACACGGTGGCAAGATACAATATATAGTTTCTAAATTTCCACATGTTCATCTACATAAGTTTATGACTATCGTCTTCACCGGAAAATAACACCATGGTGTTGTATAAATGTATTCGAGTTTCTTTAAAAACTGTAATTTGTGAAACATGTTGAAAAACACCATGGTGTTGTACAGTTTCGAATACAACACAAGGGTTGTGTTATATTCGAATACAACACCATGGTCTTATTTTCGGGTGAGGACGGTAGCTGCTGGTAGTCATAAATCTGTATAGATGAACATGGCGTAATATTGTCGGTGCAGGCTACACGATCTGGTTTCATCCCAAATTTTTATTATTGCATTTATTAATGTTCTAATGGTATAATGGTATAATCAAATGTGCAGTGCAGGTTACTACTGGGCTGTGCATAGTCTTTTCTCCCCGCATGCTGTGTTACTACACACATCATTGCAGCATTGTGATCGGCGGGCCATTTTGAAAAATTGTGATGCAATGACATCATCAATTTTCAGAGCCATGTTTTGAGATCCAAAACTTGAATCCCAAACAACTTGCAAAACCGAGCATAGGACCTAATAAACGGGCCCAAATTGAACGCATTTACAGTTACTGTAGGCAGCTTATGCTGTTTTTTTTAAAAAAAACCAAAAACCACAGAAACAGAAAATTTAAATGCACTGAATTGAACATCACACATTTTACACACGAGTTGTTTGATTTTGTTTGCCTGAACTGTATGTAAATCCATCATAAACCATTAATACCTTACCATGTTTACTGGTAGTAAAACGGGCTAACATTTCGAATGACAATTGAAAAATGACAACCCAATAAGTATTAATTGCCATATATTCGAAAACCGAACAAACGTTTGCAGAACGTTTGCAGGACGTTTCAAGTCGTCTCATAACGTCTTCGTTATTTTTTGTAACGTTTTTAGCAATTTTCGGTCGTTTTCATTATTTTTGGTTCATTTTCGGTATTTTTCTGTCATATGCGGTTGTTTGCTGCCCTTTGCTGCTCTTTGCGCCCTTTGCATTTGCGGTAGTGACTTTGCTGCACTGCATTGGAAGAAATGGTTTGGCGGGTTATGGGGTTGGCGGAAATAACTTGGTGGTGGTGTCGTGCTACGGTAATCGCAGCAATGGAAATTACTTTGCTCCGCTTTTGTTGATTCATCTTTTAAAAACAAACATAAAACATTAGAAAACAACAAAATTAATCAAATAAACAAATTTTACCTTCCAAAAATTTGACCAAAAACATAACAGTAATAGGAATAAACGTTAGGCGAATGAATTTGATAAAATCTCGAATTCTCGGGAATTGTTTTTATTTTTCTTGGGAATCGGGATTTCGACAATGCCCAATTATATTATTCAACCTCAATTCAAAATACCTGGGACATGTAAAATAAGAATAAAATAACCTGGGACATGGGGCGAAAAGAAAAGAAAGATATTTTAATAAACAGAAATTAGTGCAAAATAGCCATAATTGGTAGAAATAAAGTAATTACCAAGTCCTAATTTACATATTTTGTATGATGTAATCGCTATTAGCCTAATGAGACAATAGCTTTAGTTTGCACTCAAACAATGGTGAAAATTGTTGAAAATATAAAGAAAACAAAACAATACAAAACAACAAAACAAACTTTTGTTGGAAGAATTATCAACCATTAAAAACAACTGGCTCACTTGCAATTAGGAAATCAACTTGCAGAGCAAAGACAACTTCAAAACGAGATGACAAAGATTGGTGTAATTGACCAATTTTCATCTAATTCAAAGGAAATCAACTTTTTGATCATTCTTTGGCACTGCATGGGCAGGTGTGTGACCGGTCAGCAGTCACAGGATTTTTTTTATAACCAGTCGCGGAATCCATATGGGATTTATTATACGGTAACACGGGTCGGTTCATTTCTACATTTCTTCAATTTCTTCAATTTTTACATTTCTAATCTTTGGGGCAGCTGATAGGTGGATGTTCACGGGGGTCAGGGGGCTGACAGAATGTGCAAATAGAAATAATTAACTTGTAAGTGCCATTTTTTAAAACACTCTTTATACTCTTTAAAATGAAGGAAGGAATAAACTGTATTCATTTTCATCTTAAAAACTGATCAACCGGATGAGCAGGATTGCTACCGTCTTCCCCCGAATATAACACCATGGTGTTGTATTCGAATACAATACCATGGTGTTATATTCGGGGGAAGACATGTAACTTTGCAAAAAAAGGAAAATTGTGAAAATGTATTTCTAACTGTGATTAAAAAAACAAACAATCTCGTATGTTCTTATTTTTTTTGTTTTATTTAAAGTAATGAAAACAACAATAAAAATAAACTAAATAAAAACGTACGTGTGCTGTATTGACAGCAAACGTTTTGGAAGCGTACACTGTACGTCTTTCATATTTTTCTAAAAATTTGAATATAACACCATGGTGTTGTATGCGAAAACAATGAAAAAATTTGAATATAACACCATGGTGTTATAGCTGAAGTGGTGTTATATTCGAATTTTTGCTCAATGTTTAGAAACTTGCGATTTTGAGCAAAACTCGAATACAACACCATGGTGTTATATTCGGGGGAAAACGGTAGTTTGCTTTATACGTTAAGATAATATAATAGCCAAAATTTATAGTTTTTTTTATTTTATAGTTTTATAGTTTTTTTTTGCTTCAGTGTTTTTTTGGGGAGCGTTTTTAATTTTAGCATGTTTAATTTAGCTTATTTTGATAAATTTTTGATTAATTAAGGTAAATGTAACGTGGACATACACGTTACATACAGCGGACAAAAAATAATCCATCCAATTACCATTTTACTAATTTTATCTGATTTCTTTTGAGATGGTGAATTTAAACTGATATTTTAATGGCAAAAATGAATTCAGAGGTAATTTTTATTTAAGTTTATATCGAAAACAAAAGCACGAAGTCAACATAGTTTTTTTTTTTTTTTTTTTGTATTTGAAATGAAAGTTAAAAGCAAAAAAATTACCCATTCACGCAAAATTTTTGCCAAAACATTTAATTAATAGGCCGCGGCTCTTTCCCCTTCAAGTGAAGTGGAATAAGTCCCAGTCTCTTTCCGCTTCAGTAAGTCTCTCTTGATGGAAAACAATAACTAGAAACTATTTAATATGGTCTATGGCTTGGAAGTGTTCAGAAGTGTTTTCCATGCCCGTGCTGCATTGCTGCAACCCAAGCTAAGAGCAACTGCTGGCCACAAGGCCAAGAGACCACACGGGCATCATCACGCTGATGATTATGCTATATTGTTGCCGTGCCTCTGCAGGGCATACAATTCGAGTGTGACTCTTAATCGCAGAAATAAGAAAATCTCTTTTTGGAGTGGTTTTGTGTTTACTCACTCGATAACGTTGATCTGTACGTATACGGATCGTACCTTGTCATCTCTATACATTTGAAGTGAAAATAAAATAGCCTGGGACTAATTCAAGGACTAATTCCATTTCATAATTAATATTTTGTTGGTTTTCTTTGGATCTGATGACTGCCTGGTACTGCCTAGCCAAGTTTAAAGGTTCTTTCGGAGTAATCGTGCCGTAATGCTCTATGTTTAACATGCTTTTACCATGCTGGAATATAAAATTCGATTTTATTCGTGATTTTCGATAAATTGTTAGGAACCATTCCCTTCGCCCACATATTGAGTCATAATATTAAATTTATTATGTATAATACACAAGCAATACAAAATATATATTGTAAGTATATACCTGACGAAAAAATAAAGAGTAAAGACGGTCGTTCTTAATCAGTGGGTGAGAAATTGTACGCTGTATTACAACCCAACTTGATAATGTCACAATGCGCCATATTCTCTCCATTGGTAGTCGGAGAACATGTCCTGTTATTAACGTCACACATTGTAGAACAGGTGGAAAGCGCGGTCACGGGTCCACCACGAATTACTTCGCTATTAAATGTGAGTTCGTAATTCGCACTAGTTGTTGAAGGAATTCCGCGACGGGAAGAAATCCGTTGCCTGTTGGTAATGCAGCAGCAACACGAACAATGTTTTGTGCAAGACTTGAGAATCATTCGTCGGAAATTGCTGGACATGAGACTGTAAATAATGGGGTTGAGACAACTGTGCACAAACGGTAACTGCATACATGCTACACGAATGGAATAAATTATTGGAGAATACAAAGTTAAGCCGTATTTAATAAGTATTTGCATGATGACTCGTGGTCCCCAACAAATCAAAAACAGCAGAATTACCAAGATAAGCATCTTGATTACCTAGAATAACAAAAAAATAATAATAATTCTCTCTTTTTTTTTAACTTTTGATGGGCATGCGCACAACATTTAAACAACAAAACGTGTTTAACGCAATTCTAAACACGTTTTGTAGCATTTTTGCAGTTAAATGGTTTTTCAATGACATTTGATGTCTGAAATATGCATTTAGACTGGTTTAATTAACTTTTCCAATTCACCTGTTTCCTCGCTTGACGAACGTCGTCTGAAGTATTGTGCAGGTTCTTATGATGAACCGATGAACTGCGGAGTAAACTGCTGGAACCAGAAGGTGAGTGGTATATGGAATTTCGCATTGCTGCACTAATGCTCACTCGAGAATCAAAGTTTGTGCTGCGATTAGAAAAGCTGGAGTTAATATCGTACAGAAAACAAAAGATGTTGTTACCTTCTTATTCTTGTCATGTTCCTGACTGCTTTAGTACTAATCCATAGTTCTTTTATGACACGTGAATAACAAAATACCATGAGAAGACATGGGACGATAAACATTATACAACACTGGTACACTGCAATGACAAATGGCAATCCATCACCTTCATCTCCATCCCAACAGTAAAATATTGTTATTGTTATGTTTGATTCAGTGTTGTAATAGGTGAAAGGAACTGTGCTCTGCAAGTACAAAAAGTTGTCAAATTAGGCATAGTACAAAATATCGTATAGTAAAGATAGAGTGTCCGAATTTGATACAGTGACATTTTTCAGTGCTGTTGAAAGCACTGAAAAATAAAAATAAAACTGTATTTTGGTTTTATCTGTAAGTTGGTGGAGCACATTTTTTATGCCTGTGACCACTGACCAGGCTCCTAATCCCAACCCAAGCATGCATACTACTGAGCACACAAATGGCTTTACCTCGTCAAAAATTCATGGCTAAAAAGTTATCCATTATAAATGAATAATAACCGCGATAATAGCCGCGGTTATTATTCGAGGGCGGCTCTTATATCAAATCGCCTCTCTCGGTCGTGGCTACAATTCGAGGGCGGCTACAATTCGAGGGCGACTTTTAATCGGTAACATACGGTATGTACACTAGGGGTGTTCGTGGTTGCGATATAGTCTTGTGGACAGAATGCAATCAATTTTTCAGAAAGCTATTAATTTAGTACACGTCGACTTGATAATTGAAGGGGGAAAGAATTTAATAAACTCCCAGTTAATTTAGTAACGGTTGAAACCTCCAGATGATGCTTCTGTCCTGACAGCATACGTTTTTAATACTTGTAGGAAAGTTTTCTTTTTGTTTACATCAAATATAAACTACGTTCACAACCGGCAAAAATGTGGGTTTTCTTACAATTTCCCTTTGTCCCGTACACCCAGTTTGAAGTTTAGGACATAAAAAACTTTAGCAAGTACAATATGTGGGCTGTAAAGGAGCAAAAACAGCACTTAGCGCCTTTATGGTGTGTAAACTTTAGCAGAGTTAAATTTAAAAAATCCTACGAGAGATAAATGGATTATTTTTTTTTTTTTTTACTTATTTAAAATTCTTGCAAAGGAACGTTGCATTCTATTGGAGAAAAAATTCCTGAAGAGAAAAAGCAGTAAATAGAAAAGGGGGGGAAACAATCATTAACATACCCTTGTAATAGTGACTGGAATAGAAAGTATCAGAGCCACAATCCAGACGAGAATGAGTGCACGGCGACAGTTACTCATCGTGCAGAACGAACGGCTTTTCATTGGATAAACGATGACAATATATCTGATAAAAAGTGAAAAAGAATATTATATTTATGTCATAAATTAAAATTGTAAATTTGACACGTGGGGGCGCCATACGTATAATGCTCGACTCGAGAGAAAAAGTAATCAATAAATGGAGAATTTAAGACAAAACTTTGTTGAGCTCTGACTGCATTTGAACATTTAAGAAATAAAAAATAAATAAAATCTAGACGCAAGAATTTCAAACTGACTCGGTTTGCCAGTACTGTGTCGCTGCTAAACTTGACAGCCAGACATTTATAGGATGTCAATCTAAATTAAATTTTGAGTTACTAGCAATCCTGATAGGTTTGCCCTTTTGACAGAGGCCTATGTCGTGTGATCGTATATATTCTTGTCATATTTGACATGATGTAGATAGTTTAGTTATCTATTCTAAGGCGTAACACTGACGAGTGAGTTAGGTGACAAACCATTTCAAAGACATGGCATGAATTTATGCATCGATTTTCTACGGGTCAGTTGTCGACTCCATAAAATAATAAGAATGGGTCTAAAGTGACCAGGGCAGTTACAAAAAAAAGTGCAAAAAAGAAGAAAAAAAAGAAAAAAAAGCAGCAAGTCAGCAAGATAGAGCCCATTCTTAAGGGGAATGATTTATGTTTTATTAGAAATAATTTGTTGGATTGAAATATGTGAGAGTATGAAAGACATAATGAAATGAAAAGATAGAAATGAAGAGGAATAAATGTGAAACCTTTCAAGACTGACAGCAGTTAGGTTGAGAACGGATGCAACAGCTGAAACCATTTCAGCGTATGAGGAGAGTTTACAGATGGCTCCTGCTTCGTCCCATGTGACTACAAAATAATGGAGTGTTTCTAACGGAATGCACACCACTAGAAGCAGAAGATCTGCCACTGCCAGACTCACGAGGAACATGCTGTAAAAGTAATAATGACAATTATATTATTTTGTTCTTTTAGTCTTTGTTATCTCCAAAACAAAATTAGATCATGTACTAATTGAGAAAGTGAACTGTTGACTCAATTTCTTGTAGTGGATTTTAGGATTGATTTGAGCTTCCTTATAGCACCAAAGTACCTTTAATAACAATAACAATAATAATAATCTCGTTCAGAATTCATTGGTTTGGCTGATTAAGTTATTTTCTCTTCAGTATTTACACACGTAATTATAGTAGAGCATCGATTATCCGAACTAATTGGGAGACATACAAGTAGGTGTTCATAAAACCGATTTGTTCGCATAATCGAACATTAGGTTTATACACGTACGTACTGTACTACATATGATAATAAAAAGTCATTAGATATCGTTAAAATGCATTAAAAACCAACTAAAAATGGATAAAATCATCAAAAATAGTTAAAATGCATTAAAAACCGACCAAAAATGGATAAAATGCATTAAAAACCGACCAAAAATGGATAAAAAAATCATCAAAAACATTAAAAATAAGTGAACAATGTTAAGTGAAAATTGATTAAAAATCGATTAAAAATCGGTAAAAATCGATAATAAACAGCTTACAAGTTGTTCGGATAACCGATCGTTCGTATAACCGGTGTTCCGATAATCGATGCTCTACTATACAAGTAATTAATTGTACATGTGCTTTTATCTACGTATTTTGTGACGGTTACACTGTCATGCACTTTGTTAGTATAGGACGATTACTTCACCAATAGATGGCGCTGATGCGTTTTAGCGGTAAATTCAAATTTCGACAATTTTTGAGTGAATAAAATATAAATTACTATTTATATTTTATTCCACTGCAACTTTAGACACTTTTAAATACTTTTGGATGTTTAAAAACTAGTTGATTTATTTGTCACATAATTCTATTGAATTATGTGCAAACTCTACACCTGGTGAAGTCACCCCCCATCACCCACTGTGAGTTGGACTCCTTTTGGATTATAGTCAAAGGGACTTAATCCAAAATGTGTCCTGCGTATCCAGTTCCTGTAGTGGACCTAGTAGAAGACTATGTCCTGAGTATCCACTTCCTATGATCTGGGATTGGATGGATTTGACTGCCCAGTGATCCCATTGGATCACTGAACAGCTATTCTCCTCACCGAGTATATATCCCCCTGCAAAACGGATATAGCTCGCTCTTGTTCTGTTTTTGTTTGATACTGATATTACTTGAGCACATATTATACTTCTCTGCGTTCCGACAATCCGTTGTAGAAATACTTTGTATTTAGTGTAAGTATCTAGAGTGGGTAGAAGACTCACAGACACACTGCCCGCCTCTTCATGCCAACATTCCGTTGTAGAAATGTTGTAACTAGAGTGAGTAATTCACAGACACATTTAAGTGTAGTATCTAGAGTGGGGTACAACCCACAGACGCACTCCCTCCAGCTTCATGCCAACATTCCGTTGTAGAGTGCAGAATCTAGAGTGGAGTAAAATTCACAGACGCATTGGTAATGTAGAATCTAGAGTGGAGTATTTATATTTCACAGACGCATTATCAGAGTAATCGACGCGGAGTAATTTCCCGGTTACTCTCCCGCCAGCCAGGACCGAGTGGAGTAATTTCCCGGCGATGGATAACCTTTCCTGCGAGATATTTCGATTCAATTCGTTATTGGTTTGACGGAACATTTAAGTCTAACTTAGATGTTGATTGCACTCGGGGCAAAAAATAGCTCGGCGCTATTTTAATATATTTTACTTATTTTCATAGTTTTAGTTAAGTTTGTGACTCTAAAATATCATGATTAATTCCATAGAATTAATATGAATATTTATTCTCACATTGTTACATCTCGCGGTAATTATTGATTACAACAATTATCTGCGATGCGATGTGTGTGACGATACAGAAAAGTCAACCGCACCTCTCGGATATAACCCACCCAGCCTAACCATTTACACGCCTTTTAGAACCAAACCCCGGACCATTTAGAAGCCAAAGCCATTCATAGATGACATCTTTTACGTCACAGCAATAAGACCGTTACAAATTCTTATTGCATGACTGAAGCCTTCAAATGATATTATTTCAGGGCTTTTGCCAAACAACTGTATAGTTTAACTTCTCGTCATTTTAGCCACTTGTAGGCATAGTATTTATATAAGGTTCAAACCGGAATAAATGTTATATGTTTTGAGAAAACATCAGGTTTGCATATTTTACATTTTCACACAGATAGTTCACACTTTAGTTTAGCAATTGCTATCTCCAGAAGGTAATCGTCACACGTGGAGGTTCTACCGAGATAGGTTGCATTTTATCGAAGTGAACTCTGTGATCGAAGTGTAAAATTGAAAAATGAATTTTCTTGATTATTTTATATAGATATTATAATTAGAAAATTTCCGATTTTTCTCTATAAATTTACTGTGAAATATCCATTTGTTTTCAAAAAATTCTCATTATCTTTTGGAAATATCTGAATTCGAATTTTTGGATTATTTTGAAAAAAACTCATTATAATTCCGAATCTCTTACGAAAAATCTATTATGATTTTATTGAGTTTCCCAGAATATTCAGCTATATTCTGGAAAATTTCGAAACCTTGAATTTTGATCAAAAAACGAATTTGACTAGAAATCCTGCTGACTGAAAAATAAAAGTTAAAGTATTTTATTTTGCTGGTTAAAAGCTTGACCAAGTTTCTATTGTTCTGTTTTCAATGTTTTTGATTATTATTTTAATCTTTAACAAAGTAAAGAATGTGACAAAGAGAACCACTCACGATGCAGCTCGGAGTAGGTCATCCAGATGTGACATTGTTGAGAATTTCGGATTAGAAATTATCAGGAATTTGTCAACATCGCCAATCACAGCAGACTGTCTTGACAAAGGAGATTTTCCGGAAGCTAGTTTGACAACCAATATTCAGCCACACTTGCTTTTCGACAGTGCGACCATCCAGTTGTGCCTTTGTGACCAGTGCCCGTTTGGACCATTCTTGACCACGCAATAGGACAGTTTTTCCGAAGCCACTTCAGTTTCAGCAGCTAAGGTTGTATTTTTTCAAATTATTTCTTAGTTTAATATTAAGCGTGTTACATTTACGCTAGTTCAGTTAAAATCTTATTTTTCCTTGTTGTACGTGTATTTCTTTGAGTATTATGGCCCGTAGACCTGTAAGAGTTCGTGGAACACGAGGAAATCGTGGAGCACGACGACGTGGTGGTATGTGTGAAACACCAAGAGGAATTGTGGAGTCTGATCTAGAAAGCCAGGGGGAAGAAAATGTTCCTAGAGACGTTTCCAACCCAGGTAGTTCTCGAACGGATCCACTATCAGTCCCACATGATTTAGAAGTTTACTGTCGCCATTACCAATTGGAAGTGACGCAGTTTTCCTCTTTGTGTGAAGCTCAACAATACACGGCGAATAATCATCACGAGAGAAATCGTGTAATTACTCCCGATGTAGTTGTAACCAACGAACAAAGTGTTTCTATAGATCGAACTGGCCCTCGTTCGCCGGCCACATATCGCTACCAGCAATTGCCTGGATGGCGAATGAATGTTGCTCGTGACGACAATGGGCAGTTAAATTCTTCACTATCTGTTCAACCTTTGATTCAGTTACCAACTAGTTCTTGGCGATCGAATTCGGCCGAAAGAATGGGAAATTCCGGACAAGGAAATATTTCTGCGCCAATTTCCCGAAATTTACCAAGTGCGACGGCTGTAAATAATATTTTACCCGCTCCCACTGGGAATTTGAATGATTCTTTCAGAGTTCCACAGCCTCGAACTAATCTGTCGGTCCAACCAAGGGGGAGAAATGAAAATTATCAAAATTTTCAATCTCACACCCAATCTGATGGAGATTTTAGGAATTATAGAAATTCCCGCTCTCAAGGTGGACGAGCTCCGCCGAGAAATCAACGATTTCCCGGAGCTCCTGGTGATCCGCGTGACTCCGATCCTAACTCGAGTAGTGACGAATCTCACGCTGGTGGAGGGGGAAATTATAACAATAATTTCCACCGACGTAATAATTCTCGTTCTCCACCGCCACCTGATAGACATCAAAATTTTCAAGGAGAGCCAAATCCGCCACCCAGAGACCAAGGAAGTCGGTCTACACCCAATTCGAACTCTGCTTCTAATTTGTCGGACGAAAATGTAAAACAAATTATTCAGGGTTTAGTTGGTCAAATCCGAAGCCCGAGTAATCCCAGTCAGAATTTTGGAAAAGGAATCGAGATTCCTATTTTTGACGGGAAACAGACAGAGGTTGCGCGATTCCTTGAAATCGTCAAAGCTGTCGCACTCGGGAAAGGCATCCCTTTAGACGACATGGTACACACTGCTGTACCTGGACGACTATTAGGCCATGCACAACGTTGGTTCCATAAGCAACGCCATACTTTTAACAGTTGGCGAACTTTCGAAGCCTCTTTTCTCGATTGTTTCGACCTCGTTCCACTTACAAGAGAAAGGCGACTTCTTAATGTAAAACAACGAGCCGACGAGTCACTTTATAGTTTTCTTCTGCGTTATACGCAAGAACAAGGTGAAGTGCCGCCAGGTGATAAAACTGGACGTGCGCAATTATTCGACAATTTAACTCAAGAAAGTTTCACGGCGTTATGTACACAAGGAATGTATGGTAACTTTACAGTAGATGACATTCTACAATATGTAGGAGCAAATCGCTCTAAGTTTGAAAGTTCTCAACTTGCAGCAAAATTGGAGTACGATAATCGAGAGAATCATCCTACTCCCAAACTTCACGAAAAATCTAAGATTTTTCCTTCTAAAACTTCACTACGTTTAACGCAAACTCAAGATGAAGTTGAAAATGAAGACGAGTCGGAAAATGACGACTCAACTGACGATGGTTCAATGGAGCGATTATTTGCCGCCCAGTATGAAAAGACTACTGGAAAATGCTTTTTCTGTCACGAGCCTGGACATTTTAAAAGAGAATGTCCCGCTCTTGCCAAAAAATTAGCAGGGAAATCAGACTCGTTAAATTCAAATAAAAGATTTAACCACTCTGCTCCCAACCCCGAGTTTAAACGACCCAAACAAAATTGGGTTACGTCAGAAACTTTAGACTCCAAATTTACTGACTTCCAGAAAAACATGGTTGACCTGTTAATTAAGCATTTACCAGCAGCCACTGAGTCAGTCACTCCCGACGAGACAAAAAACTGATTCAGGGGGTTGTTCAAGTTGCCCAACCCCCGCTTAAAGAGTTGTTTCCTTTCTCGGAATTGTCAAATGATTTATTTTTACGAAAAGATGAATTTAAATTAAGACATAAGCCTAGTCATCTCACAGTACCTTATGTCGATGATTCGAAGAATAAACCACCATCGTTGGTCATTTCTTACGAAGCCGTACCTGTCTGTCGAAAGACTAGCAGCTCTACTGGCGGTGTCGATGAAAATTTAAAAGTCATGACAGACCAACTAGAAAATTTGAGTATTTTCAGTGGAAGCTGGAATGCACCCAAGAAACCGCTTGTACCCAAGGTTTTCAAGTTAAGAAAACTTCTTAAACTTGAAAAATGGAACAAGAAAGAACGAAAAGTATTGCTTGGCAAACTTTGCAATAGCAAATTAATTAATGGTGGCAAAGATGATCCGCGTATGAATGTCCAAATTGGAGGTTTGGATTACAACGCACTAATGGACTCTGGAGCCACCCAATGTTTTATTGGAGTACAACTCCTCTCAAACACGGAAATTCCGGTGGAATTCATACAAGAATGTCCCCGGGGAATGCGTGTCTGCGCGGTCGGAATAGATCACCGACCTATCGGTCAAGTTTGTCTTTGTGTCAAATGGGCCGATAAAAGGAGAGTTACACCTATGACCTTCATAATTCTACACAAGAATGTATGTGGGTTAATTTTGGGTCACAATTTTATGCGTAGAACGGGGATAAACCCTAATCCCCGACGAGCAGTGTTCACCTGTGATGACATGCCCGGATGGACAGCCCCGTACGAGACCACTGAACTTAACTGTTGCTTAGCAAGCATTAAGACTTTGGGTCTCCAAGGTGAAGGAACTCCCACTTCACCGGACTGGGCAGAAAAACTCGTCGAAGGCTGCAACAGTTCGGCGGAAGAAAAACAGTTACTCGTAAACGTTCTTGTACAATTAAAAAACGTATTTCGAGACCAACTGGGCTGTACGAAGGTGGCCAAGCACAGCATCAAGTTTAAACCTGGTGCTACTTGGAAACACCAGCCATATAGAATGTACAATCCGGCCAAGAAGGCGATTATGACGGAATTGGTCGAGGAGTTGGAGGCCGATGGGTTGATCGAACCTGCCACTGGCCCTTATATAAGTCACCCCGTCATAGTGGCTAAACCCGGCGGGAAGTATCGATTATGTATCGACTACCGCTGGTTGAATGCGATCACAGAAGTTGATGCAATTCAAATGCCAAGTATTGACCTATTAATTCACCATACTAATCAGGCCAAGTACTTTACATCCATTGATTTAACTAAAGGTTATCATCAAATGGAAATGGAGGAGGAGGATAAGAGCAAAACTGCTTTTTACACCCCAAAAGGCAAATTTCAATTCAAGAGATTGCCATTTGGTCTTTGTAATGCACCTAGTTCTTTTCAACACCTCATGACTACCGTATTGGGTGACTCTCTATATAAACATGCTCTGGTTTATTTAGACGATATAATTATTTTTTCCGACACATGGGAAAATCATTTATTACATATTAAAGACGTACTTGAGAAGTTGGATGCCGCGAATCTAACTATCAATAAAGACAAGTCAAAATTTGGTCGAACATCATTACGATTTTTAGGCCATTTAATTTCGGAGGGATCTCTTCTTCCAGACCCTGACAAAGTCTCGGCTGTAAGGAATTTCCCCAAACCGACTTGCTCTAAAGACATTCAAAGATTTGTAGGACTTGCGAATTTTTTCCGAAAATTTATTCCTAACATCGCAAATATTGCTCGTCCATTGACCAATATTATGCATGATCAAGCAAAGTTTGTGTGGGATGATCCACAAACAACTGCATTCGAAACTATCAAAGATATTTTGTGTGACAAGGACCAAGCCCTTCTCCACATGCCAGATATGAATAAGCCTTTTGTCATTTTGACAGATGCTTCTCATTCAGGCTTAGGTGCAGTACTCTGCCAAGATGTCGAATTATTCTGTGAAAAGAAACAGAAATTAATTATGGTCCCGAAAGCAGTCGCGTACGCCAGTCGAGTGTTACACGGGGCCGAAGTAAGGTATTCTACGCCGGAATTGGAGTGTTTGGCCGTTGTATGGGCAATCGAGAGATTTCGCCCATATATAGAATACACGACTTTCACTCTCGAGTCCGATGCTAAAGCCCTTAGCTGGTTGATGAGTACGCCGGAACCATCCGGAAGGTTTGGTCGTTGGGCCGTCAAAATACAATGTGGCGCGTTTAAAATTATTTTTAGACGCGGCGCAATGAACCAAGTAGCGGACGCATTATCACGCGCTCCACTGTCTGCACTAGACACTCCGGATTATGATTATATCGAACCAGAGGAGATCACCCATTTCTATCCAACTTGGAATGGAAACAGGTGTGCATCTTTACAAGTGACGGAAACTGAGCGCAAACATTTTCTTACAAATGTTGGCCTTAGTTTAGACTTTTTCTCAGAATCATATAATCCAGTTAGATTTCATGATTCTGGAGAAAAGGGGGAGGAAGAAGGATGTACAAGAGAAAATTGCAGACATATAGATGTCCACAATTGTAATCACGAAAATGTACACACTGCGCTAACAGATATCCTAAAAGTAGTTCCGCCGACGCGAGACGAAATTATCGAAGCGCAGCTTAAAGATCCAGCATGTAGTAAAATCCTTGTTTACCTAAAAGGAGACGAAAAATTAAAAAATCGTGTCACGGATAAACATTGGTTAAACGCGATTCGTGGCTACACTCTCGACGAACCGGAAGAAAATAAAGGTGTTATGCTAATTTATTTTGCTCCGACCGATGAGGAAGAGTTAAACGACTCCGGCAACGGGTTTAAGGCGGTAATTCCACGCTCTCTCGTGAGACGTGCATTATTCGCATGCCATGGCCACCCACTTACAGGACATGCCGGCATGAGCAAAACCCTAGATAGAGCAAAACAGATGTATTTCTGGCCTAGAATGAGCAAAGACACTCGAAACTACGTTCGCAGTTGCACTCATTGCCAACAATACAAACCTAGTCAACACCAAAAGCATCGGGCAAGCTATACACCTCACAACATGACCAACCCGTGGGAGACTGTAAGCATTGACCTGATGGGACCAAAACCAGCCGGTCGTTCGCAATTAAAATGGATTTTAGTAATCATTGATAATTGTACAAAATGGATTGAAGTCTTCCCACTAGCGACTGCATCAAGTGAATGCATCGTTAATAAAATGAGCGAAGTTTTCCACCGTTGGGGATATCCAAAAAAGATAATCTCCGACAACGGCAAACAATTCGTGTCAACAATATTTAATGATTTTTGTCGAAAAAATCACGTAGATATTGCTCACATTAGCCCATATCACGCTGCCGCTAATATTACAGAGCGGGCTAACAGGACTTTAAAAATGATGTTAGCTTTATACTCGGACATTCACTCTCACTGGCCAAAATATTTAAATTCTTTTGCCTTTGCGATGCGCACCGCTAAGTCCGAGGCAACAAATTGTTCTCCGATGATTCTTAATACAGGAAGAATCGTTCCTTTGCCATTTGACCCGCGTATTACTAAACACGCCATCAAATTCGACAAAGAGAATCCCGAAGCCTACGTCTACAGCATTTTAGACGTAATTAGACGTGCACACAGCGAAATGCATCGGAAAATTCAATCGAATTACGAAAAGCATGATCGACTACATAAAGACAAATATTATATTTGTCAATTTGCCAAAGGAGATCTCGTGTGGAAAGCCACACATATTTTATCAAATAAAGATAAAGGGATTTCGGCAGGATTCGCTGAGAAACGTGATGGACCTTGGGAAATTACGGCTGTTCTTGGCGGAGGTTCCTACACACTACGTAAGCTTTCTGATAACACGAAAGCAAAAGCGATCAACATACAGGATTTAATGCCTTATATCCCAAGTTACCCGATTGAGGAATGGACATTAGATCAGAAAGTCGGTACCAACGAGTCACACCCGACTCCAGATTGGATGGCAGGTCAGGTTATTAATTCTCCAGAATTAATAAATGAACCTGTGTCCATGGAAACAGAGGATTTAGTTGAAGAGAAAGAGGAGGAAACTTCTCAGATTTCTTCTAAAGAGGACGAAACTCCTCAAAATTCATCCAAAAAGAGGAAAAGATTTCCATCTCCCGTTCGACAGTCTAAACGTAGACCCAAGCCGAACACAAAATACGTGACCGATTTTGTACAACTCGTAAATTGTCTAAAACAAGTCAAGTTGGGTTAGGACACAATATATTGAAAATATTTTATTTTAAATAAATATTTCCAATCATATTCACGAAGAATTGTTAAATTTTATTAATTAAAAACATTTTTTTTTGATGTGGATAAAATTTAACAAATGTTTGAGTTATTTTTTACACAAGCTGATTGTATTCAAATTAATCTACGTGTAAACATTTACTTGAAACTGTGTTTCCCCCTTTGGGTTAATAGAAACTTCGAGATGAGTAATTACAAACCAATCAAATTACTCCTCGAAACTCCCCTTAACCCCTGGTTTGAGATTATCACTCACTTGTTCGCCAAGTTTTGTACTGGACTGAAATCAAGGATTATTCTCGACCCTTCGACACTTTAACGGATTTTCGCTGAAATTTAGTGAGTTAAAATCTAGATGATTTTGAACACTTATCGTTTATTTTACTGATTTTTTCATTTGACGAATATCAGTTCAAATTCAGAAATTATCGACACGACGCTGATTATCGAAACCATCTCGTGGACAAAATCGCGAGTAAGCCTTTCACGAACTCACTAAGTGAATTCCCGGTAAATATTTAAGCAATATTTTGTCAAAATTTATAATATTTTGACATTAATTGACAACATTTATTTTGGTTAAGCGTTCATTACGGCGGACTTAGAATTCGCACGCGCCGCACAACGTTTTTATCGGCCAACATCGCCGGAACCGAACAGCCCTCGCAAATACGTGAAGCTAGACATTAAACTAGCCAAGTATACCCTTCTAGGACTACACCTAGTTAGTAAGTGTTTATTTTATGAAAGATAAAATATCTCTTAAGTTCCTTGGAAATTGGTGAGCAGACATGTGTTAACAAGTCACGTGTATGATAGGGGCAAACGCCACCAGATGTCGGTAGTAAATTATTTACTCGGACGAATTGTGGAATTATTCGTACAATTAAAACCATGTAAAATGACTATTGTCGGATGCTAAAAAACACTTACAAAAATATTTTTTTTTTAATATTTTTATATGTTTTTTAGTTATTATGTCGTGTAGATACAAAAATTAGGTTTATTTCATTAAATAAACACTAATTTGAATATTTTATCAGCGATATTGTTTTAAACGATAAAATGAAATTATATGCCAAGTCGAGAATAATTATTAATCTTAATAATTATTCGACAAATGGAGGAAACACACTAACAAGGGAACTTAAGAATTAATTATGAAATTAATCCAGTTGTTGGTCGACAATTAATTTAATTTGAAATTAAATTAATTTCCGACGGTTGATTCATGTTCTCAAATAAAATTTATATTTTCTTGAAGATGCAATGAGTCGCCGAGGTCGTGCTAGCAAGCGACAGTACGTGCATTGGGATCCAGAAGAGTCGGAAGAGACGGATTATCGCTTTGTTAATCCCTCCTCTGACCCCGAGCTCGTTGCCAACTGGGCCCGTGATAACCCGGATCTCGTACCGCCACGAATTAGGACCGCCATGGGTGTTAGCCCGACCGACTCGCGTCCTTCCAGAGGCCGTCAAGCTAGTCAGCGTGTTGTAACCTATGATGCGCCGAATTGGGATTTTTCTGACGACTCGTCACAATACTCCCGTTCTGCCTCGAGGAGACGGCGCCAAGATGACTTCTCACAAGAAGAAGAATCGGTTGAAGAAGCTCCGCCTCCAGCTACCAGCAGGCAGTTTGCCCGACCACGAAATCCGCGTGATACCGCTAGTCGAGGCAAGACTGGCAAATCCAAAGGACCCACCAAGTCCACGTTGGCATCTTCATCCGAAGCGCTGACCCGCCCAACATCGCAGGCTCGCTCGATATCGGAGCTAAATTTGCCAAGTTACCGGAAGCAGCGAAGAGAACACGTATTTCGAGATATGGAAGCTGCCGCCTTGGGGACTAACATCATGCCAAAGTCGAAGCTGATGTTCTGCCCATTGTGCGCAGGATGCGGATGGTTGTCGTCCTTGTTATCCGGCATTCACGCCGTAGTCTGCGTGAACTGTCACGGTGGTAAACGCGTTGCCATATCCAGCATGTGGAATGAAGAAATTCTTCCATTTATCGTCAAGGGGCTAAGTACGCCGACAGCACGCAATTGGGCGATGTGTCGCGAATGTGGCCTCATCCACCAGGGCCCGGAGCAGGCTATTTATGTAGACCCGGCACAAATGTCCAGCACCTCGACTCCACGAGGAGGATTTACGGAGCCACAACGCGAGCCGGAAACTCCCACCCCTGCGATTGATGGAACTCCGGTTGTCTCGGCGGAAAACCTCCCAACGAACGAACCAACGTCAGTTACTGCGTCTGATTCTCCGCCGGTGGCAGCCGATTCTGGTCCGCAAGCCGCCGCTTCTCCAGAGGGAACTTCGGCTAACAACATGATCGTAGCGACTATTCCGCTCCCCGAAGTAAACAACGCTGCTGAACCGGTTATTTTACTGGTCCACCCATATATGCCGAGACCAGACATGTCACTCACGGAACAAACGAAGGCAGAAGTGGAACATTATTTCCCAATTTTATTGGAAGCAGCTAAACGTATTAGTGTGTCGATTTCAAACGACCGAATTCCAGATTTGAGCGTGCCACTGGCCGTGATCCAATGGATTTTTCATCCATCCCGGCCGGAATCTTTTCAAACTCGCTCTTTTATTTGGTGTAAGATTTTACAGCAGGTCTCAGCAGCAGCACACCCGTTGATTCGTGAGGGATGGCACTCTGGCTTACCCGACCATCACTTGGTTTTCTCCGAGCCAACCAGCGCTAACACCATTCCGTTAGGAGGGCCTGATCCCCTGGAAGTATTCACCGAAGAACAACACAGAATGCTCCTAAATCCACTGATCCATGACGTTGAGCCAGATGTAGTACCGGAATTGGTAGCTATTCAACTTAATTCTCCACCCGCAGCCGTCTCGGAAGTTGTTACATCCATGGAAGGATTTATTGAGGATGAAGAGTTGGACTAGAAAAGCGTCAACGATGTCGAGATCCGTTACTTTCCCGATATCTTCCCCTTTTAGGCAAGACCAGAAGTAACGAGTCCATTTTCTCCATCTCCATTTCTTGACCCGAGATGAAATCAAGAGTTAGTCAGGTTCAGGTGTATTTTATGCCGTTTTTGTGAATAATTCAAAGATCTTTAATAGTTAATTTAACAATTCTGTTAAAATTTGATTACGAGTCAATGTGAGTTTGTTTATATGAATACTAATTTTAATACTTGAATTTTAACGTGTAAAGTGTTATTTTGCAAATCATTATATTTCCAGTGAGAAGTTAAGTTTTGTGAAAATAATTGTTAAATTTTATTAATCATTTGTTTGGTACAAGAGTTTGATGTTAGTTTAAGTTATCGCCTTTTCTTGATGCAGTTGTAAGTCCACCTGTAAAGAGAGATGGAAGTTATTATTGATAATTGAAAGTTTTATAACCCTAATAAATATTTTTTGAAGCATTTGATTAAGAAATACTCTTTATTTATACTATTAAGATATAAAATAAAGGTTTTTACTTACCAAGGATTACAGCTCGAGTCCCCTAGATGACAGTGTGGTCTTGATCCTCAAGATATTCGGAATAAATAGTATGTTAATACAGGTATTAACATATATTTAAGGGGGACTTGTGACGGTTACACTGTCATGCACTTTGTTAGTATAGGACGATTACTTCACCAATAGATGGCGCTGATGCGTTTTAGCGGTAAATTCAAATTTCGACAATTTTTGAGTGAATAAAATATAAATTACTATTTATATTTTATTCCACTGCAACTTTAGACACTTTTAAATACTTTTGGATGTTTAAAAACTAGTTGATTTATTTGTCACATAATTCTATTGAATTATGTGCAAACTCTACACCTGGTGAAGTCACCCCCCATCACCCACTGTGAGTTGGACTCCTTTTGGATTATAGTCAAAGGGACTTAATCCAAAATGTGTCCTGCGTATCCAGTTCCTGTAGTGGACCTAGTAGAAGACTATGTCC
The DNA here is from genome assembly GCA_949358305.1 of Strigamia acuminata. Classification (NCBI taxonomy): domain Eukaryota; kingdom Metazoa; phylum Arthropoda; class Chilopoda; order Geophilomorpha; family Linotaeniidae; genus Strigamia; species Strigamia acuminata. The sequence continues at coordinate 37,137,915 of OX442315.1, forward strand.
TGAGTATCCACTTCCTATGATCTGGGATTGGATGGATTTGACTGCCCAGTGATCCCATTGGATCACTGAACAGCTATTCTCCTCACCGAGTATATATCCCCCTGCAAAACGGATATAGCTCGCTCTTGTTCTGTTTTTGTTTGATACTGATATTACTTGAGCACATATTATACTTCTCTGCGTTCCGACAATCCGTTGTAGAAATACTTTGTATTTAGTGTAAGTATCTAGAGTGGGTAGAAGACTCACAGACACACTGCCCGCCTCTTCATGCCAACATTCCGTTGTAGAAATGTTGTAACTAGAGTGAGTAATTCACAGACACATTTAAGTGTAGTATCTAGAGTGGGGTACAACCCACAGACGCACTCCCTCCAGCTTCATGCCAACATTCCGTTGTAGAGTGCAGAATCTAGAGTGGAGTAAAATTCACAGACGCATTGGTAATGTAGAATCTAGAGTGGAGTATTTATATTTCACAGACGCATTATCAGAGTAATCGACGCGGAGTAATTTCCCGGTTACTCTCCCGCCAGCCAGGACCGAGTGGAGTAATTTCCCGGCGATGGATAACCTTTCCTGCGAGATATTTCGATTCAATTCGTTATTGGTTTGACGGAACATTTAAGTCTAACTTAGATGTTGATTGCACTCGGGGCAAAAAATAGCTCGGCGCTATTTTAATATATTTTACTTATTTTCATAGTTTTAGTTAAGTTTGTGACTCTAAAATATCATGATTAATTCCATAGAATTAATATGAATATTTATTCTCACATTGTTACATCTCGCGGTAATTATTGATTACAACAATTATCTGCGATGCGATGTGTGTGACGATACAGAAAAGTCAACCGCACCTCTCGGATATAACCCACCCAGCCTAACCATTTACACGCCTTTTAGAACCAAACCCCGGACCATTTAGAAGCCAAAGCCATTCATAGATGACATCTTTTACGTCACAGCAATAAGACCGTTACAAATTCTTATTGCATGACTGAAGCCTTCAAATGATATTATTTCAGGGCTTTTGCCAAACAACTGTATAGTTTAACTTCTCGTCATTTTAGCCACTTGTAGGCATAGTATTTATATAAGGTTCAAACCGGAATAAATGTTATATGTTTTGAGAAAACATCAGGTTTGCATATTTTACATTTTCACACAGATAGTTCACACTTTAGTTTAGCAATTGCTATCTCCAGAAGGTAATCGTCACAATTTTAGACAGAGATTAGCGCAAAATAAAGTATACGGTATTCTTTTTTTTATTTGCAGTCATTTCAAACCCATTTTCAAGGTCATTTTGAGGACGAAACAATTGTGAGCACGAATTACGAGTGCGCTATCTTGAGATTTATTATTTACCATTTACCACACTTAAAAAGATAATTTATTGGTGTTGTATTTAGTTTAGTTTAATATAGAGTAGTATAGTAACATAGTCGATAAGTTTAATTAAATGTATTCAACATGTTTCCAATTCCTCTGTGAATACATGACAGGTTACAAACATTTACTGTATTAGGCATATTTCTTGTGAACGAAGCTAGTATTGCTCAGGGACAGTGGACAACAGTAGCAGCACGAGGAATGAAGCAGTGATATCTGACAATATCAAATTTTGCATTGTAAGTTTAATTTTATTTTGTTTATTAACATTTTTTTTAATATTTTGTTTCATTCTTTTCTGCCATTGAAAAGGGCAGCATAAGTTTCCTTCATCTTAAGCGTAAAGTTTTGACACCAATGGTTTTACCAGAAGTATTGTCTCGAAGTCGATGATTGTTCAAATTTACGATGCGCGAATAACAAGAGCAGCCATTACGGTAAGAAATTAACATAACTTGTTTATTCAAAAATTAACATAAGGGCGCAGGACGCAAGCGCGTCATGCAAAATAACAAAGGTCAAGATTTGGCCAATGGAGTAGAACACTCCAATTAAGTACGCAGATAAATTACTCACAGAAATGAAGTTTTTATTTCGAACAACTTCCGCTTGATGACGTAATTGTTTAGGAAAAATGTATGCATCAATATTATTACGTTATTAGGATTAGGACAGGCATGCCAGTTAAACTCATTGTCTGTATAAAATACCAGTAACTAACTTTCCATTTTAGATGAAAAATCAAATACACAAAAAGCTGTGAATTTTGTGTGTAAATGCAACGATGAAAGGAATTTTTTGAGCATGTTTTCGATATGCTATCCGGGTTACGAAGAACGTATCTGACAAAGTTGTGCGCTTAACAGACCATGTCAAAAGCCATCGTAAAGACATTATTTTCTTTTTGCGTTTGATTACGATTATTAAATGCAGTTGGAAGTTGATAACAAAAGGTATACTCGTAGCACACTGCAGAAATGGGTCACACAGAGGAAATCATCCACCAATGCCCATTTAACACTGGCTTTAAGTGCCAGCATTTAAGTAATGCAGTGTAGCTTCCAATCAAGCGACGAAACAGCAGTTGCAGCTATAAACCGAAAAAGGAAGCCTGACTGCTTTAAAAAGGTCACTACCCACAGCGAGTTGCTGGTTTACATCTCCACAGCTCGTCTAGAATTAGGGAGGAAGTTGTACGTGACCAATCTTTGGTCTTCCTTCGTTTCCTGAAAGCTGCGTTTCACATTCAGTTCGAGTGAAGAGATTGTGCTGCCTCGTCTGCATTTTTATCTTTATTATTGGTTTGAGGGAATAAAGATTGCACTTATATATACTAGTATATGAAACATGGTTGATGGTTGATTTGATTTGTGACGGTTACACTGTCATGCACTTTGTTAGTATAGGACGATTACTTCACCAATAGATGGCGCTGATGCGTTTTAGCGGTAAATTCAAATTTCGACAATTTTTGAGTGAATAAAATATAAATTACTATTTATATTTTATTCCACTGCAACTTTAGACACTTTTAAATACTTTTGGATGTTCAAATGCTAGTTGATTTATTTGTCACATAATTCTATTGAATTATGTGCAAACTCTACACCTGGTGAAGTCACCCCCCATCACCCACTGTGAGTTGGACTCCTTTTGGATTATAGTCAAAGGGACTTAATCCAAAATGTGTCCTGCGTATCCAGTTCCTGTTTTGGACCTAGTAGAAGACTATGTCCTGAGTATCCACTTCCTATGACCTAGGATTGGATGGATTTGACTGCCCAGTGATCCCATTGGATCACTGAACAGCTATTCTCCTCACCGAGTATATATCCCCCTGCAAAACGGATATAGCTCGCTCTTGTTCTGTTTTTGTTTGATACTGATATTACTTGAGCACATATTATACTTCTCTGCGTTCCGACAATCCGTTGTAGAAATACTTTGTATTTAGTGTAAGTATCTAGAGTGGGTAGAAGACTCACAGACACACTGCCCGCCTCTTCATGCCAACATTCCGTTGTAGAAATGTTGTAACTAGAGTGAGTAATTCACAGACACATTTAAGTGTAGTATCTAGAGTGGGGTACAACCCACAGACGCACTCCCTCCAGCTTCATGCCAACATTCCGTTGTAGAGTGCAGAATCTAGAGTGGAGTAAAATTCACAGACGCATTGGTAATGTAGAATCTAGAGTGGAGTATTTATATTTCACAGACGCATTATCAGAGTAATCGACGCGGAGTAATTTCCCGGTTACTCTCCCGCCAGCCAGGACCGAGTGGAGTAATTTCCCGGCGATGGATAACCTTTCCTGCGAGATATTTCGATTCAATTCGTTATTGGTTTGACGGAACATTTAAGTCTAACTTAGATGTTGATTGCACTCGGGGCAAAAAATAGCTCGGCGCTATTTTAATATATTTTACTTATTTTCATAGTTTTAGTTAAGTTTGTGACTCTAAAATATCATGATTAATTCCATAGAATTAATATGAATATTTATTCTCACATTGTTACATCTCGCGGTAATTATTGATTACAACAATTATCTGCGATGCGATGTGTGTGACGATACAGAAAAGTCAACCGCACCTCTCGGATATAACCCACCCAGCCTAACCATTTACACGCCTTTTAGAACCAAACCCCGGACCATTTAGAAGCCAAAGCCATTCATAGATGACATCTTTTACGTCACAGCAATAAGACCGTTACAAATTCTTATTGCATGACTGAAGCCTTCAAATGATATTATTTCAGGGCTTTTGCCAAACAACTGTATAGTTTAACTTCTCGTCATTTTAGCCACTTGTAGGCATAGTATTTATATAAGGTTCAAACCGGAATAAATGTTATATGTTTTGAGAAAACATCAGGTTTGCATATTTTACATTTTCACACAGATAGTTCACACTTTAGTTTAGCAATTGCTATCTCCAGAAGGTAATCGTCACACGTGGAGGTTCTACCGAGATAGGTTGCATTTTATCGAAGTGAACTCTGTGATCAAAGTGTAAATTGAAAAATGAATTTTCTTGATTATTTTATATAGATATTATAATTAGAAAATTTCCGATTTTTCTCTATAAATTTACTGTGAAATATCCATTTGTTTTCAAAAAATTCTCATTATCTTTTGGAAATATCTGAATTCGAATTTTTGGATTATTTTGAAAAAAACTCATTATAATTCCGAATCTCTTACGAAAAATCTATTATGATTTTATTGAGTTTCCCAGAATATTCAGCTATATTCTGGAAAATTTCGAAACCTTGAATTTTGATCAAAAAACGAATTTGACTAGAAATCCTGCTGACTGAAAAATAAAAGTTAAAGTATTTTATTTTGCTGGTTAAAAACTTGACCAAGTTTCTATTGTTCTGTTTTCAATGTTTTTGATTATTATTTTAATCTTTAACAAAGTAAAGAATGTGACAAAGAGAACCACTCACGATGCAGCTCGGAGTAGGTCATCCAGATGTGACATTGTTGAGAATTTCGGATTAGAAATTATCAGGAATTTGTCAACATCGCCAATCACAGCAGACTGTCTTGACAAAGGAGATTTTCCGGAAGCTAGTTTGACAACCAATATTCAGCCACACTTGCTTTTCGACAGTGCGACCATCCAGTTGTGCCTTTGTGACCAGTGCCCGTTTGGACCATTCTTGACCACGCAATAGGACAGTTTTTCCGAAGCCACTTCAGTTTCAGCAGCTAAGGTTGTATTTTTTCAAATTATTTCTTAGTTTAATATTAAGCGTGTTACATTTACGCTAGTTCAGTTAAAATCTTATTTTTTCTTGTTGTACGTGTATTTCTTTGAGTATTATGGCCCGTAGACCTGTAAGAGTTCGTGGAACACGAGGAAATCGTGGAGCACGACGACGTGGTGGTATGTGTGAAACACCAAGAGGAATTGTGGAGTCTGATCTAGAAAGCCAGGGGGAAGAAAATGTTCCTAGAGACGTTTCCAACCCAGGTAGTTCTCGAACGGATCCACTATCAGTCCCACATGATTTAGAAGTTTACTGTCGCCATTACCAATTGGAAGTGACGCAGTTTTCCTCTTTGTGTGAAGCTCAACAATACACGGCGAATAATCATCACGAGAGAAATCGTGTAATTACTCCCGATGTAGTTGTAACCAACGAACAAAGTGTTTCTATAGATCGAACTGGCCCTCGTTCGCCGGCCACATATCGCTACCAGCAATTGCCTGGATGGCGAATGAATGTTGCTCGTGACGACAATGGGCAGTTAAATTCTTCACTATCTGTTCAACCTTTGATTCAGTTACCAACTAGTTCTTGGCGATCGAATTCGGCCGAAAGAATGGGAAATTCCGGACAAGGAAATATTTCTGCGCCAATTTCCCGAAATTTACCAAGTGCGACGGCTGTAAATAATATTTTACCCGCTCCCACTGGGAATTTGAATGATTCTTTCAGAGTTCCACAGCCTCGAACTAATCTGTCGGTCCAACCAAGGGGGAGAAATGAAAATTATCAAAATTTTCAATCTCACACCCAATCTGATGGAGATTTTAGGAATTATAGAAATTCCCGCTCTCAAGGTGGACGAGCTCCGCCGAGAAATCAACGATTTCCCGGAGCTCCTGGTGATCCGCGTGACTCCGATCCTAACTCGAGTAGTGACGAATCTCACGCTGGTGGAGGGGGAAATTATAACAATAATTTCCACCGACGTAATAATTCTCGTTCTCCACCGCCACCTGATAGACATCAAAATTTTCAAGGAGAGCCAAATCCGCCACCCAGAGACCAAGGAAGTCGGTCTACACCCAATTCGAACTCTGCTTCTAATTTGTCGGACGAAAATGTAAAACAAATTATTCAGGGTTTAGTTGGTCAAATCCGAAGCCCGAGTAATCCCAGTCAGAATTTTGGAAAAGGAATCGAGATTCCTATTTTTGACGGGAAACAGACAGAGGTTGCGCGATTCCTTGAAATCGTCAAAGCTGTCGCACTCGGGAAAGGCATCCCTTTAGACGACATGGTACACACTGCTGTACCTGGACGACTATTAGGCCATGCACAACGTTGGTTCCATAAGCAACGCCATACCTTTAATAGTTGGCGAACTTTCGAAGCCTCTTTCCTCGATTGTTTCGATCTCGTTCCACTTACAAGAGAAAGGCGACTTCTTAATGTAAAACAACGAGCCGACGAGTCACTTTATAGTTTTCTTCTGCGTTATACGCAAGAACAAGGTGAAGTGCCGCCAGGTGATAAAACTGGACGTGCGCAATTATTCGACAATTTAACTCAAGAAAGTTTCACGGCGTTATGTACACAAGGAATGTATGGTAACTTTACAGTAGATGACATTCTACAATATGTAGGAGCAAATCGCTCTAAGTTTGAAAGTTCTCAACTTGCAGCAAAATTGGAGTACGATAATCGAGAGAATCATCCTACTCCCAAACTTCACGAAAAATCTAAGATTTTTCCTTCTAAAACTTCACTACGTTTAACGCAAACTCAAGATGAAGTTGAAAATGAAGACGAGTCGGAAAATGACGACTCAACTGACGATGGTTCAATGGAGCGATTATTTGCCGCCCAGTATGAAAAGACTACTGGAAAATGCTTTTTCTGTCACGAGCCTGGACATTTTAAAAGAGAATGTCCCGCTCTTGCCAAAAAATTAGCAGGGAAATCAGACTCGTTAAATTCAAATAAAAGATTTAACCACTCTGCTCCCAACCCCGAGTTTAAACGACCCAAACAAAATTGGGTTACGTCAGAAACTTTAGACTCCAAATTTACTGACTTCCAGAAAAACATGGTTGACCTGTTAATTAAGCATTTACCAGCAGCCACTGAGTCAGTCACTCCCGACGAGACAAAAAACTGATTCAGGGGGTTGTTCAAGTTGCCCAACCCCCGCTTAAAGAGTTGTTTCCTTTCTCGGAATTGTCAAATGATTTATTTTTACGAAAAGATGAATTTAAATTAAGACATAAGCCTAGTCATCTCACAGTACCTTATGTCGATGATTCGAAGAATAAACCACCATCGTTGGTCATTTCTTACGAAGCCGTACCTGTCTGTCGAAAGACTAGCAGCTCTACTGGCGGTGTCGATGAAAATTTAAAAGTCATGACAGACCAACTAGAAAATTTGAGTATTTTCAGTGGAAGCTGGAATGCACCCAAGAAACCGCTTGTACCCAAGGTTTTCAAGTTAAGAAAACTTCTTAAACTTGAAAAATGGAACAAGAAAGAACGAAAAGTATTGCTTGGCAAACTTTGCAATAGCAAATTAATTAATGGTGGCAAAGATGATCCGCGTATGAATGTCCAAATTGGAGGTTTGGATTACAACGCACTAATGGACTCTGGAGCCACCCAATGTTTTATTGGAGTACAACTCCTCTCAAACACGGAAATTCCGGTGGAATTCATACAAGAATGTCCCCGGGGAATGCGTGTCTGCGCGGTCGGAATAGATCACCGACCTATCGGTCAAGTTTGTCTTTGTGTCAAATGGGCCGATAAAAGGAGAGTTACACCTATGACCTTCATAATTCTACACAAGAATGTATGTGGGTTAATTTTGGGTCACAATTTTATGCGTAGAACGGGGATAAACCCTAATCCCCGACGAGCAGTGTTCACCTGTGATGACATGCCCGGATGGACAGCCCCGTACGAGACCACTGAACTTAACTGTTGCTTAGCAAGCATTAAGACTTTGGGTCTCCAAGGTGAAGGAACTCCCACTTCACCGGACTGGGCAGAAAAACTCGTCGAAGGCTGCAACAGTTCGGCGGAAGAAAAACAGTTACTCGTAAACGTTCTTGTACAATTAAAAAACGTATTTCGAGACCAACTGGGCTGTACGAAGGTGGCCAAGCACAGCATCAAGTTTAAACCTGGTGCTACTTGGAAACACCAGCCATATAGAATGTACAATCCGGCCAAGAAGGCGATTATGACGGAATTGGTCGAGGAGTTGGAGGCCGATGGGTTGATCGAACCTGCCACTGGCCCTTATATAAGTCACCCCGTCATAGTGGCTAAACCCGGCGGGAAGTATCGATTATGTATCGACTACCGCTGGTTGAATGCGATCACAGAAGTTGATGCAATTCAAATGCCAAGTATTGACCTATTAATTCACCATACTAATCAGGCCAAGTACTTTACATCCATTGATTTAACTAAAGGTTATCATCAAATGGAAATGGAGGAGGAGGATAAGAGCAAAACTGCTTTTTACACCCCAAAAGGCAAATTTCAATTCAAGAGATTGCCATTTGGTCTTTGTAATGCACCTAGTTCTTTTCAACACCTCATGACTACCGTATTGGGTGACTCTCTATATAAACATGCTCTGGTTTATTTAGACGATATAATTATTTTTTCCGACACATGGGAAAATCATTTATTACATATTAAAGACGTACTTGAGAAGTTGGATGCCGCGAATCTAACTATCAATAAAGACAAGTCAAAATTTGGTCGAACATCATTACGATTTTTAGGCCATTTAATTTCGGAGGGATCTCTTCTTCCAGACCCTGACAAAGTCTCGGCTGTAAGGAATTTCCCCAAACCGACTTGCTCTAAAGACATTCAAAGATTTGTAGGACTTGCGAATTTTTTCCGAAAATTTATTCCTAACATCGCAAATATTGCTCGTCCATTGACCAATATTATGCATGATCAAGCAAAGTTTGTGTGGGATGATCCACAAACAACTGCATTCGAAACTATCAAAGATATTTTGTGTGACAAGGACCAAGCCCTTCTCCACATGCCAGATATGAATAAGCCTTTTGTCATTTTGACAGATGCTTCTCATTCAGGCTTAGGTGCAGTACTCTGCCAAGATGTCGAATTATTCTGTGAAAAGAAACAGAAATTAATTATGGTCCCGAAAGCAGTCGCGTACGCCAGTCGAGTGTTACACGGGGCCGAAGTAAGGTATTCTACGCCGGAATTGGAGTGTTTGGCCGTTGTATGGGCAATCGAGAGATTTCGCCCATATATAGAATACACGACTTTCACTCTCGAGTCCGATGCTAAAGCCCTTAGCTGGTTGATGAGTACGCCGGAACCATCCGGAAGGTTTGGTCGTTGGGCCGTCAAAATACAATGTGGCGCGTTTAAAATTATTTTTAGACGCGGCGCAATGAACCAAGTAGCGGACGCATTATCACGCGCTCCACTGTCTGCACTAGACACTCCGGATTATGATTATATCGAACCAGAGGAGATCACCCATTTCTATCCAACTTGGAATGGAAACAGGTGTGCATCTTTACAAGTGACGGAAACTGAGCGCAAACATTTTCTTACAAATGTTGGCCTTAGTTTAGACTTTTTCTCAGAATCATATAATCCAGTTAGATTTCATGATTCTGGAGAAAAGGGGGAGGAAGAAGGATGTACAAGAGAAAATTGCAGACATATAGATGTCCACAATTGTAATCACGAAAATGTACACACTGCGCTAACAGATATCCTAAAAGTAGTTCCGCCGACGCGAGACGAAATTATCGAAGCGCAGCTTAAAGATCCAGCATGTAGTAAAATCCTTGTTTACCTAAAAGGAGACGAAAAATTAAAAAATCGTGTCACGGATAAACATTGGTTAAACGCGATTCGTGGCTACACTCTCGACGAACCGGAAGAAAATAAAGGTGTTATGCTAATTTATTTTGCTCCGACCGATGAGGAAGAGTTAAACGACTCCGGCAACGGGTTTAAGGCGGTAATTCCACGCTCTCTCGTGAGACGTGCATTATTCGCATGCCATGGCCACCCACTTACAGGACATGCCGGCATGAGCAAAACCCTAGATAGAGCAAAACAGATGTATTTCTGGCCTAGAATGAGCAAAGACACTCGAAACTACGTTCGCAGTTGCACTCATTGCCAACAATACAAACCTAGTCAACACCAAAAGCATCGGGCAAGCTATACACCTCACAACATGACCAACCCGTGGGAGACTGTAAGCATTGACCTGATGGGACCAAAACCAGCCGGTCGTTCGCAATTAAAATGGATTTTAGTAATCATTGATAATTGTACAAAATGGATTGAAGTCTTCCCACTAGCGACTGCATCAAGTGAATGCATCGTTAATAAAATGAGCGAAGTTTTCCACCGTTGGGGATATCCAAAAAAGATAATCTCCGACAACGGCAAACAATTCGTGTCAACAATATTTAATGATTTTTGTCGAAAAAATCACGTAGATATTGCTCACATTAGCCCATATCACGCTGCCGCTAATATTACAGAGCGGGCTAACAGGACTTTAAAAATGATGTTAGCTTTATACTCGGACATTCACTCTCACTGGCCAAAATATTTAAATTCTTTTGCCTTTGCGATGCGCACCGCTAAGTCCGAGGCAACAAATTGTTCTCCGATGATTCTTAATACAGGAAGAATCGTTCCTTTGCCATTTGACCCGCGTATTACTAAACACGCCATCAAATTCGACAAAGAGAATCCCGAAGCCTACGTCTACAGCATTTTAGACGTAATTAGACGTGCACACAGCGAAATGCATCGGAAAATTCAATCGAATTACGAAAAGCATGATCGACTACATAAAGACAAATATTATATTTGTCAATTTGCCAAAGGAGATCTCGTGTGGAAAGCCACACATATTTTATCAAATAAAGATAAAGGGATTTCGGCAGGATTCGCTGAGAAACGTGATGGACCTTGGGAAATTACGGCTGTTCTTGGCGGAGGTTCCTACACACTACGTAAGCTTTCTGATAACACGAAAGCAAAAGCGATCAACATACAGGATTTAATGCCTTATATCCCAAGTTACCCGATTGAGGAATGGACATTAGATCAGAAAGTCGGTACCAACGAATCACACCCGACTCCAGATTGGATGGCAGGTCAGGTTATTAATTCTTCAGAATTAATAAATGAACCTGTGTCCATAGAAACAGAGGATTTAGTTGAAGAGAAAGAGGAGGAAACTTCTCAGATTTCTTCTAAAGAGGACGAAACTCCTCAAAATCCGTCTAAAAAGAGGAAAAGATTTCCATCTCCCGTTCGACAGTCTAAACGTAGACCCAAGCCGAACACAAAATACGTGACCGATTTTGTACAACTCGTAAATTGTCTAAAACAAGTCAAGTTGGGTTAGGACACAATATATTGAAAATATTTTATTTTAAATAAATATTTCCAATCATATTCACGAAGAATTGTTAAATTTTATTAATTAAAAACATTTTTTTTTTGATGTGGATAAAATTTAACAAATGTTTGAGTTATTTTTTACACAAGCTGATTGTATTCAAATTAATCTACGTGTAAACATTTACTTGAAACTGTGTTTCCCCCTTTGGGTTAATAGAAACTTCGAGATGAGTAATTACAAACCAATCAAATTACTCCTCGAAACTCCCCTTAACCCCTGGTTTGAGATTATCACTCACTTGTTCGCCAAGTTTTGTACTGGACTGAAATCAAGGATTATTCTCGACCCTTCGACGCTTTAACGGATTTTCGCTGAAATTTAGTGAGTTAAAATCTAGATGATTTTGAACACTTATCGTTTATTTTACTGATTTTTTCATTTGACGAATATCAGTTCAAATTCAGAAATTATCGACACGACGCTGATTATCGAAACCATCTCGTGGACAAAATCGCGAGTAAGCCTTTCACGAACTCACTAAGTGAATTCCCGGTAAACATTTAAGCAATATTTTGTCAAAATTTATAATATTTTGACATTAATTGACAACATTTATTTTGGTTAAGCGTTCATTACGGCGGACTTAGAATTCGCACGCGCCGCACAACGTTTTTATCGGCCAACATCGCCGGAACCGAACAGCCCTCGCAAATACGTGAAACTAGACATTAAACTAGCCAAGTATACCCTTCTAGGACTACACCTAGTTAGTAAGTGTTTATTTTATGAAAGATAAAATATCTCTTAAGTTCCTTGGAAATTGGTGAGCAGACATGTGTTAACAAGTCACGTGTATGATAGGGGCAAACGCCACCAGATGTCGGTAGTAAATTATTTACTCGGACGAATTGTGGAATTATTCGTACAATTAAAACCATGTAAAATGACTATTGTCGGATGCTAAAAAACACTTACAAAAATATTTTTTTTTAATATTTTTATATGTTTTTTAGTTATTATGTCGTGTAGATACAAAAATTAGGTTTATTTCATTAAATAAACACTAATTTGAATATTTTATCAGCGATATTGTTTTAAACGATAAAATGAAATTATATGCCAAGTCGAGAATAATTATTAATCTTAATAATTATTCGACAAATGGAGGAAACACACTAACAAGGGAACTTAAGAATTAATTATGAAATTAATCCAGTTGTTGGTCGACAATTAATTTAATTTGAAATTAAATTAATTTCCGACGGTTGATTCATGTTCTCAAATAAAATTTATATTTTCTTGAAGATGCAATGAGTCGCCGAGGTCGTGCTAGCAAGCGACAGTACGTGCATTGGGATCCAGAAGAGTCGGAAGAGACGGATTATCGCTTCGTTAATCCCTCCTCTGACCCCGAGCTCGTTGCCAACTGGGCCCGTGATAACCCGGATCTCGTACCGCCACGAATTAGGACCGCCATGGGTGTTAGCCCGACCGACTCGCGTCCTTCCAGAGGCCGTCAAGCTAGTCAGCGTGTTGTAACCTATGATGCGCCGAATTGGGATTTTTCTGACGACTCGTCACAATACTCCCGTTCTGCCTCGAGGAGACGGCGCCAAGATGACTTCTCACAAGAAGAAGAATCGGTTGAAGAAGCTCCGCCTCCAGCTACCAGCAGGCAGTTTGCCCGACCACGAAATCCGCGTGATACCGCTAGTCGAGGCAAGACTGGCAAATCCAAAGGACCCACCAAGTCCACGTTGGCATCTTCATCCGAAGCGCTGACCCGCCCAACATCGCAGGCTCGCTCGATATCGGAGCTAAATTTGCCAAGTTACCGGAAGCAGCGAAGAGAACACGTATTTCGAGATATGGAAGCTGCCGCCTTGGGGACTAACATCATGCCAAAGTCGAAGCTGATGTTCTGCCCATTGTGCGCAGGATGCGGATGGTTGTCGTCCTTGTTATCCGGCATTCACGCCGTAGTCTGCGTGAACTGTCACGGTGGTAAACGCGTTGCCATATCCAGCATGTGGAATGAAGAAATTCTTCCATTTATCGTCAAGGGGCTAAGTACGCCGACAGCACGCAATTGGGCGATGTGTCGCGAATGTGGCCTCATCCACCAGGGCCCGGAGCAGGCTATTTATGTAGACCCGGCACAAATGTCCAGCACCTCGACTCCACGAGGAGGATTTACGGAGCCACAACGCGAGCCGGAAACTCCCACCCCTGCGATTGATGGAACTCCGGTTGTCTCGGCGGAAAACCTCCCAACGAACGAACCAACGTCAGTTACTGCGTCTGATTCTCCGCCGGTTGCAGCCGATTCTGGTCCGCAAGCCGCCGCTTCTCCAGAGGGAACTTCGGCTAACAACATGATCGTAGCGACTATTCCGCTCCCCGAAGTAAACAACGCTGCTGAACCGGTTATTTTACTGGTCCACCCATATATGCCGAGACCAGACATGTCACTCACGGAACAAACGAAGGCAGAAGTGGAACATTATTTCCCAATTTTATTGGAAGCAGCTAAACGTATTAGTGTGTCGATTTCAAACGACCGAATTCCAGATTTGAGCGTGCCACTGGCCGTGATCCAATGGATTTTTCATCCATCCCGGCCGGAATCTTTTCAAACTCGCTCTTTTATTTGGTGTAAGATTTTACAGCAGGTCTCAGCAGCAGCACACCCGTTGATTCGTGAGGGATGGCACTCTGGCTTACCCGACCATCACTTGGTTTTCTCCGAGCCAACCAGCGCTAACACCATTCCGTTAGGAGGGCCTGATCCCCTGGAAGTATTCACCGAAGAACAACACAGAATGCTCCTAAATCCACTGATCCATGACGTTGAGCCAGATGTAGTACCGGAATTGGTAGCTATTCAACTTAATTCTCCACCCGCAGCCGTCTCGGAAGTTGTTACATCCATGGAAGGATTTATTGAGGATGAAGAGTTGGACTAGAAAAGCGTCAACGATGTCGAGATCCGTTACTTTCCCGATATCTTCCCCTTTTAGGCAAGACCAGAAGTAACGAGTCCATTTTCTCCATCTCCATTTCTTGACCCGAGATGAAATCAAGAGTTAGTCAGGTTCAGGTGTATTTTATGCCGTTTTTGTGAATAATTCAAAGATCTTTAATAGTTAATTTAACAATTCTGTTAAAATTTGATTACGAGTCAATGTGAGTTTGTTTATATGAATACTAATTTTAATACTTGAATTTTAACGTGTAAAGTGTTATTTTGCAAATCATTATATTTCCAGTGAGAAGTTAAGTTTTGTGAAAATAATTGTTAAATTTTATTAATCATTTGTTTGGTACAAGAGTTTGATGTTAGTTTAAGTTATCGCCTTTTCTTGATGCAGTTGTAAGTCCACCTGTAAAGAGAGATGGAAGTTATTATTGATAATTGAAAGTTTTATAACCCTAATAAATATTTTTTTGAAGCATTTGATTAAGAAATACTCTTTATTTATACTATTAAGATATAAAATAAAGGTTTTTACTTACCAAGGATTACAGCTCGAGTCCCCTAGATGACAGTGTGGTCTTGATCCTCAAGATATTCGGAATAAATAGTATGTTAATACAGGTATTAACATATATTTAAGGGGGACTTGTGACGGTTACACTGTCATGCACTTTGTTAGTATAGGACGATTACTTCACCAATAGATGGCGCTGATGCGTTTTAGCGGTAAATTCAAATTTCGACAATTTTTGAGTGAATAAAATATAAATTACTATTTATATTTTATTCCACTGCAACTTTAGACACTTTTAAATACTTTTGGATGTTCAAATGCTAGTTGATTTATTTGTCACATAATTCTATTGAATTATGTGCAAACTCTACACCTGGTGAAGTCACCCCCCATCACCCACTGTGAGTTGGACTCCTTTTGGATTATAGTCAAAGGGACTTAATCCAAAATGTGTCCTGCGTATCCAGTTCCTGTTTTGGACCTAGTAGAAGACTATGTCCTGAGTATCCACTTCCTATGACCTAGGATTGGATGGATTTGACTGCCCAGTGATCCCATTGGATCACTGAACAGCTATTCTCCTCACCGAGTATATATCCCCCTGCAAAACGGATATAGCTCGCTCTTGTTCTGTTTTTGTTTGATACTGATATTACTTGAGCACATATTATACTTCTCTGCGTTCCGACAATCCGTTGTAGAAATACTTTGTATTTAGTGTAAGTATCTAGAGTGGGTAGAAGACTCACAGACACACTGCCCGCCTCTTCATGCCAACATTCCGTTGTAGAAATGTTGTAACTAGAGTGAGTAATTCACAGACACATTTAAGTGTAGTATCTAGAGTGGGGTACAACCCACAGACGCACTCCCTCCAGCTTCATGCCAACATTCCGTTGTAGAGTGCAGAATCTAGAGTGGAGTAAAATTCACAGACGCATTGGTAATGTAGAATCTAGAGTGGAGTATTTATATTTCACAGACGCATTATCAGAGTAATCGACGCGGAGTAATTTCCCGGTTACTCTCCCGCCAGCCAGGACCGAGTGGAGTAATTTCCCGGCGATGGATAACCTTTCCTGCGAGATATTTCGATTCAATTCGTTATTGGTTTGACGGAACATTTAAGTCTAACTTAGATGTTGATTGCACTCGGGGCAAAAAATAGCTCGGCGCTATTTTAATATATTTTACTTATTTTCATAGTTTTAGTTAAGTTTGTGACTCTAAAATATCATGATTAATTCCATAGAATTAATATGAATATTTATTCTCACATTGTTACATCTCGCGGTAATTATTGATTACAACAATTATCTGCGATGCGATGTGTGTGACGATACAGAAAAGTCAACCGCACCTCTCGGATATAACCCACCCAGCCTAACCATTTACACGCCTTTTAGAACCAAACCCCGGACCATTTAGAAGCCAAAGCCATTCATAGATGACATCTTTTACGTCACAGCAATAAGACCGTTACAAATTCTTATTGCATGACTGAAGCCTTCAAATGATATTATTTCAGGGCTTTTGCCAAACAACTGTATAGTTTAACTTCTCGTCATTTTAGCCACTTGTAGGCATAGTATTTATATAAGGTTCAAACCGGAATAAATGTTATATGTTTTGAGAAAACATCAGGTTTGCATATTTTACATTTTCACACAGATAGTTCACACTTTAGTTTAGCAATTGCTATCTCCAGAAGGTAATCGTCACAGATTTATTCTGACTTATCATTTTATTTCATGAGGCACAAAATGTTATGATGATAGAATTTTTTTATAACTTACAATACCGGTATTATACAAGTATGTATTAAAATTAAATGTATTATGAAATGCATTCCACAATACTATTTATTACTTAATTTATCAAATATGAATAATGCATTGTCAAAATATATTTGTCACAATACATTTTAGAAATTATATTTTAAAGTACTATTGTTAGAGAATTGCAAATGCATTGTCAGAATATATTTTTTCAATTGTATAAGGCGAGTCAGAAAAACCTGACGATTTTGAAAATGTAATTACCTTGTACCTAATTAAAATTTTTATTTGAAACTAAAAGCATTAAACAGAGTTTGAAATGCCATTTTTATGTCTGAAAAATTCTATTACTCAGATGCGTTTCTTTGCTCCGCACACGCATTCAATGACGCGCCGTCTATTGGTTGAGGTATTGTTTCCCCACAACAATGACTACTCTAGTCGAAATGGTGGCTAAAAAATAAGTTGATAATAATCTTCCAGTCTCTCTGGCTCACAAGGAGAGCATCCGAGTTATATAATTTTCCAAACATAATGGAATTTCAAATTCTATAATGGTTTTAGCTTCAGGTAAAGAAAGTTATTAGTTATAGAGTAATTACATTTTCAAAATCGTCAGGTTTCTCTGGCTCACCCGGTATTATAAAATGCATTATTTAAATTTTACCAAAAGCAGTATCGGTATATACAAATTTTCCAAATGGAAAACAACAACTTGATATCTTATTGGTAGAATATCACTAGTGTAAGTATTAAGTTGTTTTGGAACAATTATTTTTGAACTCAACAAAAATATGTGTTGATAATATCAATACTAGTATAAGAAAACTGTAATAACTTATTTACCTTGTAGCATTTCTGCTGCTTTTATCCCTCGTCATTGTGGTGATGATGATGACATTTCCAATGACTCCCACGAGAAATGTGAGGGCATGAGTTATCATGATGGGTACAAAATGCGGGTTAATAAACCATGGTTTGAGCATATCTTCAGGATTATCCATTGAAATGCATGCTCCCATTCCTATTGGATCGGAAATATTACACGTGTTGACCTCGTCCATTTTTCTATTCTAAAAAATAAAATGTGTAACTCATTTTTAAATTTTAAATTTTTTTTTTTTATAAAACGGATGTACCATAATATGAAATAATATAAATGAGTAAAAGGTTTTTGTAGTGAAAACGCGTTCCAATTCACGTTTTGTCACGTTCTTTCTTTACAAGTTGACAACAATCTTACAAACAGCTTGTGGGTGTTTTGAAAGTGTTCGCCAACATCAATTTATTTTTCCCATTCAACTTTTACCACTTCGATTGCACCAATGAACCGTTGACAATATTGTGATAAAAAGTGTCAAAAGAGGAAGAGTTGAAAAAGTCTGCGAAACTCTGATAACAAATATGCTTTGGGGTTTGTGTTTGTATCAAGTATAAAAATAGCGGTTTACGCCTTTCAAATAAACTTCCCTAGAAATCTTTATATTTTTCATACGATATCCAGAACACTTTACATACAAGTACACTTATTTGGTATTTTTCATTAAACCAAAGAAACAAATGACACGTTTAAAGTGTTTTGATGCACCCATAATGTCTGCAAATAATATGAATATTGATATCTGGAACAAAATAAGAAAAACTAGATTACACTATTGAAAGATGGCGCTGATCTCATTAGAGCTCATTAGAGCTCATTAGAGCTCCGAGGCTCCAACCAACAATTAATTCACTTTGAGCAGCCATGTTTGTTTCTAAGGCGAACTCGTAGGAAATGAGTCTTTTGTATTTGGCCAAAGACAAGAACTGCTGTCGTCTTTGGTTTGGCTGAGATGAACACCTGATCATTGCCTTTGTATCAATGCACTGACAAAGCAGTCAGCAAATGAGAATTAGTGGATTTTCTGGGCGAAGAGTTTTCTCACGAAGTTGTGGGTATATTACACTTTTTACCAGCTCAAACAGACAGTTTAAGTCATTTGGAAGAGGATAAGCTGAGAGGATGCGTCGTTGCTTCGAAAAATGCATCTGGTGAGGTGAAATTGTAGCAGGAATGTCATTGTGTGTGGTGTGGCCAACGGACCACTTAACGGATCTGCTTTATAATGTAAGCAACAAGTGAACAAGCACATACAGCTAATCGCACATACAGTATCGTCTTATTGTTAGAGATACATGAGTACCGGCATATCGGCTTTAGCACTCAGCAATTTTATGAATATTGAATATTGAATATTGAATATTAAATATCTTATCTTATCTGAGCGCTTATGCATTCCCCCAGGTATTTGAAATAGCACAGCATAGCGATGATATTGATGCGCTTTGATACCAAGGACAAAGGTTGTGTAATATTTATAAATTTAACTGCAAGTACTGCAGTGTTTTCTGAGAAGGGTCGACTAAATTACTGTTGACCGTCACTGATATTAGCTGTATATTTTTAATCCGGCAGAGATTAAATTATTAAATAGGTAGATGACTCAGCCTTCATCCATGATTGATTAATCCTCATATGGAATTATAGGTGAGTAAGAGGTATCCATTGTTGGTTGTATAGCTTCTTTGGGTTTCATCACGAATTGTCACCATTTGAACCACTTTGATTGATTGATTGATTGATTGATTGATTGATTTAAAAGCAAATCTTAATGGCCATGACGAAGGAAGAAAAAACGAGAGCCAAAGTTTCATGCCAAATAAAATAGTAAATAGAATAGTGTGCTTATTTTCTATTTCGGAATTGGCAGTTTCTTCATTCTTCGTTTTTCAAAAATTATATTGTACGAAAGTAGGTGGATTCACAGTCTCCATTCCGTTTTAAGTTGTTTTTGGTATTTATATACATAATATGGACATCAAAAACAGCCGTAATTAGCCATCATCAAACCTACCGATAGGGTAGGTGCATCTTCCACCACCAAAAAAGTGAGTACTGTATTGTAAAAGCAGAATTGTGTTGCAAGAAGTGAGCTAAAATTCGTTGATTGGATGAAAGTGAAGGAATTATAATTGTGTTTACTTGTGTGACTGTTGAAAAACGGTGTTAGTTCTAAGATCGACACCAGATGGCGCCGATTGACTGAAATTGCGCGAGATTCGAACTATTACAAATGTAAGAAGTTTTGAGTGCGATAAAATAAGACACCTGATATTTATTGATGAATAAACAGTATTATTATTACGATATTGATTCAATAGAATCAATATTAGCTAATATAAACACAGGAAAATACATTACGATTTTATTAAGTGCCAATTGGACACTTTTAGACAATTGGACATTTTACAAGGTCCGGCCGGACCCTCTTTTCCCTAAAGTGACCTGCGAATCCATGGATTCAGGTGACCACATTGTTCTCCAAATATATTTTATATACGCTCTGGTTTGTTAGGTTATTCCATAACCGTGGATCGGTTATAACAGTGTGTAATTGTGCGTGTTTCCGTTTTAGCGCATTGGTGACGATGTAATGGATCACGGTCCAAATACGGCCTCTTAGTTATGATTTGTTCTTTTAGCATTATATAGCTTGTGTTTACAAATCCTAAAGGATTCTTTCTGTACCATATATGATTTGTCCTATTCACTATAAGAGATTTGTTCTGTACTTTGATGGAGTGAGGTCACTCTCTTCTTGGCCAAACTGAATAAAGGTGGCGGCCATTTTAGGCTCTGTTCGTTTATTTTCGTCTCGAGACGGTTTTTCGGCGGAGGATTCGACGATCAGCGCCGAGGACGAGACGACGAAGTGTCGGGCACGGAATCGGAACGAATTTCGGTCGGAATTGTGTCGAATCAGCGGTGGACAGTTCCCACAGGCAGTAAGAACAGTACCCGAATTATTAGAATTCTTTTTGGTGGAATTATAAGCCTTTTTATTTGCGAGACAACTGAAAGTAGCTTTCACGATGACGCCACAATCCAAGATGGCGGCGCCCATCGTTTCTCGCAAATAGCTGAAGAAGTGTGCTGCTTAGAGTCAAAATTGTGTCCTTTCGCCGGTATAATTTACGTGGAGACGCGCGCACATCGTTGGAAAGCACCAACGAACGTTTTGGACGCAAATCTCGATCGATTTGGCGACGTCTCAGCAACGTTAACCGGGAATCGGCGGACAGTGTTTTGGACGGAAAACAAAGTGTTTTTGCAGCAGAATCGAGTAGCATCGGTGTGGATAATTGGCACGGACAGTAAGAACAAATTTCGAGTTGATTTGGTTTTTATTTGCCAAAATTATACGCTTATTTATTTGCAAAACGAGGAAAATAGTTTTCACGATGACGTCACGATCCAAGATGGCGGCGCCCATCGTTTTTCGCAAATAAGCACAGGTGTGAACGGTTTTGGGTTAGAAGTGTACTCAATTGTCGATATAGTCATCGAGGGAGTGCATTTACATCGTTGGAAAGCGCCAACGATTGTTGTTGATTGTGGTGTTTAATTGGAAGTGTCTTTGCTTGGAGGTTATAATCGATCAGAGGGGGTATGTTAGGTTATTCCATAACCGTGGATCGGTTATAACAGTGTGTAATTGTGCGTGTTTCCGTTTTAGCGCATTGGTGACGATGTAATGGATCACGGTCCAAATACGGTCTCTTAGTTATGATTTGTTCTTTCAGCATTATATAGCTTGTGTTTACAAATCCTAAAGGGTTCTTTCTGTACCATATATGATTTGTCCTATTCACTATAAGAGATTTGTTCTGTACTTTGATGGAGTGAGGTCACTCTCTTCTTGGCCAAACTGAATAAAGGTGGCGGCCATTTTAGGCTCTGTTCTGCCAAAGTCCCAAAAGATGGTTCCAGTCATTCCAGCACTCACACAACTCATCTTAAGAGTCAACATGGTTTTCACCAGATCTTTGCTTTTTGTTTGTTTTTTGTATCTTTGATCTTAAAACACATTAAGCCCGATAGCTGTAGCTGACATCCTTTCTGTCGCTGTCAATATACCGCTTATACACAGGCTGATGCGGGAAGTAAACCCGTGCAATAAATACCGGTCCTTGATCAGTGGGATCGATCCGACCGTTACGGTTATAAAGCAGATGGAGGCCTGAAAAACCTCCCACAATGATTGTGGATCATTGTCGACTGTCCCCGTCGAAAATACCAACTAATTCCTAACCTTTGTTGTCTTTTCTGTAGTATTTAGCTTTGTTCCTCCCTCGTACGATCGATTGTACGATCGATTGTACGATCGATTGTACGATCGATTGTTTTATCGGTGGCTCGACCAATGGGAGATCACATTGTGAGGCAGTGCTGGACTGGCCCGGCGGGCTACCGGGAGTTTCCCCGTGGCCCGTGGCCGCTGTGGTCTGTCGCGGCCTGCTGTGGCCTGTCCCGACTTCATAAAATGTGGCCCGGACACCCAGATTTCCCGGCCATAAATTTGTTCCCAGTCCAGCCCTGTTGTGAGGTGCCTTTTTGAGTGCAACTCGAGTATAGTGGTGCTGCACAACGCGACTGATTAGAATGACGGTGCCACATATTGACACCATCCTCCTTAACAATATAATCTTTCGTTTCTCTTCTTACCATCAGTTGCCTGAGACCATTTCTGATCACATCTAAAGTCTTTGGCCCACACTCTATTGCCTTGTTTATTATAAACTCTTTCTTTTATTTCGTAGCATAGTCTCGTATTTGGCTTTGTTGTCTATCTTTCACTTACTCTTCTGAAGATAGGTGAAATAAGTCCAACTGCCTTTATAAACCACGGTTCATTAACAATTGCGCTGATAAGCTAACAAGGCGTGTTTGAAAGTTTCAACAAAGTTCTCCGCTACCCCATTAGTTGCAAGGTGATGTGGCACCGTCAAAGTGTGTAAGTGTTGCAAATTCTCGGGATCGGGAGGCCATTTGTGGTTCGTTGTCTGTTACCAACCGCTCTGGCAATCCATATCGAGCATTTAAGCTCTGGAAAACCTTAATAACTTGTAGTCATGTTTCAACTCTGAGCTGGACCTCGACTGTTTCCACGGTAATGTCCTCCTCTGCGAGTGCAGATTTCCGCTCCCATCCTGGGATCAATGGGTTGACAACAGTCCTTGTATCGATGTCTGATCCGGCCACAATTCTAACATTTGGGTGCATTTGGGCGCATTTGGGTTATTCGATCTCCCTCGACCGGCACCTCATCCAGGAGGTCTTCGACCTTTGCTCCTGCTAACCCCGCGAATTCAAGTCGCACTTTCACTCCTCGTTTCTGCCTGGACTGGTGGCGTCGTGCGTCATTACTCTTCTACCAAAGGAGCTCTGCGCATGGTAGGCAATTTTAAATGGTTTGTATTTACAAAATTCATTGGCTGTCTAATAGTTTACTCCGGTTTACTCTTACTGGCCGCCAGGGAAATAAGCGCATGCGCAGACATCAACACATGTCACGATTTATCCTGGCCTTGCTATCTGTATAATCTGTGGGTCGTGTGGTCAGTGACAATTTTTCAACGACGACAACTCCAATGTCTTCACCTGCCTTTGATTATGGTATTGACTAGCCTTGCGGTCACCGAGCGTGGTCACCATCCAAAGTTGACTATGTGGGCATGTGGCATAGCAGGCTTTTGACTTGAGTAGGGTTAAAATTGCTTGTATTAATTGCCGATATTTTGCCAATGTTTTCCCAAAATATTACTACACACATTTATGTTACGTTATCATTATAAAAATGATGGTTTCAGCAGATTGTCATATTGAAACATAATCAATAATCATTAAAAGTAAATCTCTTAATCTGACATCTAAGAAGGATAAACTCATCACTTTATCCAATGAATTTTTTATTGATCAAACTTTACATGAATACATAACTTAGTGTCAAGTGTGCTAAATAAGGATTAATGCAGTTTATTTGTATCGTAATTCTTAACTAACTTAAGCAGCATGCACCTAAAAACTCATGAAAGGCTAGTTCTGGGGACAACTTGTATGCCTTTTTATTATTTCTAATGCAACTTTTGATGTCAGTGTTGCATGACCATAAGCAAATTAAAGTGTAAATTTTTATGTGGGGATGGAAAAGCAACGCGTTTCACGTTTATGATACGTTTATGAATGCTTTGCAGAAGACTTGACCTTATGGCCAGGGTTGTTCAGAGTTTTACTATCGAAATTCTTCACACATTTAAAACTTTCCGTATAATTGTACATTACTTATAAATTATAAATTTACTAAATCTGCATAAATTTGTTGTGAAAATCGCAATCCCTTTAAAGATATACCGCATCAAGTACACGTAGATGTGTAGCACACGAGTGAAATCCTTTAATTAAACAGGTTTCGCCCACAAATTAAACAAATTACTCCTTGATTGTGTTTTAATTGGAGAAGTCTTATCTGGAATTGGAATCCCAACATGAATCTACAGTAGGAATGTGGTCACGTGGACTAAAGAGCTTGAGGCAACCAGTAAATGACATTACCTCACTCAATTGATTCTCAGCCCTAAAGCTATTGACTTTGAATTTATTTCATTATTCAGTTTCATTTGTACGAAAGCAGCACAGTTGACATTTGTTTTAATGGTAAAAGTTAATTGAATTTTTTTGGTGGATTTTTTGTTTCAAAAGCAGAAATAAACAGACAATCAAAAGGTGTCGTAGCAATTGAATGTTGTTGTGAAAATTGAGTTTAGGGCTTTAGTTTACTGTACTTATTTTTATTTTAGTTTGTTTTGAAATATTGATCCAGTAATTGGTATAAGCTTGTTATTGTAGTTTCAAGTTACTGGTTGCTAAGAGATATGTGCATATCATTTTTTTTCTTTAAAATTGCAATTTCTTTTTTTCTTGCTTTAAATAAATAGTATTTCTGTCTTAAAAATGCAGCGTGCACTTTAAAAGTTTAGTTTTGGATACAGAGATGTTGTTTTGTTTGTACAGAGTGTGACACTCTTTTATGTCATAAGAATGAATGATCGTTGTTGTTGTCATTTTACAGCAAAAAAAGAAGAGCAATTGGCTCTGTACGATTGCATTGTGTGATTGCATCGCTCAATTGCAGTTTTGGCGTAGAACTAGGCCTAGGAGGACAATTCAACACCATCCATGTAACGGAAGTAATAACCAGTATAAACAATACCACGGTAGAAAACAATTCCAGAAATAAACAGTGCCACAATAGAAAGCAATTCCCATGAAGAGATGGCACTAAAAACACAACAAACAATCCTCTTCCCACGTAGTTCTACGTCACGCACACACACTAAAGTGCTCCTTCTGAATCTTTTTAGCTATGGGATTAAAATTAACCATTTTTCATTGTGGAATGAAAGGCATCAATACTTGTATAATCGATGAAGCAAAGAAACAAACTTACTTATTGTAATGTACCACTGACAAGGGAGCTTTGGTAGGAAAACTACTATTTGTTTGTTTTTGATCTTTTTTCGCATCGTTTTACAGTTTGTAACAGTGAATTGGCAAAAATGTTATGTACAGCCAAGTGTTGAAATAATCTTAACTTTTTTGCAAGCAGTTAGGTTTGGTTTTCATTAAAATTAATAAATGCAATAAAACACACTTTAAAATTTTTAAATTTAAAATTCTTATTTTTATTTTTATAAAAAAAAAAATTAAAAAAATAAAATTTTTAAATTTTATTTAAAATTTATTTTCATTTTGAATTTTTTTCATATTTGCTTTTATCCCCGCTGTGAATAAATGAAAGCAAAGCAGTTTATTAGTTTGGAAGATTTATTTATTCAAACAAACACCATGAGAGTGCATCATTGGAGGTAAAAATACTAAATTTGCAAAGAAATTCATAAATTCAGTTAAAATTCAACGAAGAACATCACTTTGCTGTTTTTAGCAAAAGCACATTAGTCCTTAATGTCATTAACCTCTTTGTTGGCTTTCTTTTTCTTTTGCAAACCAAATTTACTTGACTTTTTATGTATTTTTTATTTTTAAATTTTAAATTTTGGAGAACAACACAAGTTTCCACTCTCAAATTTTATAATCTTTAAAACAGTTCAAATTGTGGATATTCGTGGATGATATCTTCAAGTTGTTTTATGGGCTCAATATTTTTAGCAATTTATTAAATTGGATTCTTGTATATAGGAATGCAATATAATAATTTCAAATTGTACAATTTTTTTTATTGAAGTATTGCTTCAGTGCCTACCAAAGGTTAGGTTAGGTGCAGTACAAGGTAAACAAACTATAATGGTACATAAAAAAGGCAATTAAATCAAATTGCACACCAGACTAAATAATGCAATTGTTGTCTTTGATGTTGGGCCAAAAACGATCAACTATAATACATATTAGACTCAAAGCCAAACTCAAATCAAAGAGAAAAAGACAAGAAAAATGTTTGCTGTTCTTCGATTGTAAATTAAGCTTAATTAAAATATGGCTTTAACAAGCTTTATCAAAAAAGAAATTAAAATTAATATTAATATTAAATAAAGAAATAGTATTAATTAATTAATATAAAATAAACAAGTGGGTCGTAGTAGTGGATATTGGATTTTCGTCAACAACTTGTGGTGATAATTCAAGGTTAAGGATAAAGATGTCAATTGCATGATCCGTATGTTGAAAAGCTGAAATATGATGTGAGCTAACAGCTAATACCGTTGAAAAACGACATGGGATTGCGATCGGCTATGCCAAGAAGCCATTCATGTCGGAATGGTTCACCTAAAGTGCGTGTTTGGCAGCTCTAAAGAATGAATCCTGTTAACAAAAGAAAATTGAATAAAAAAATCTAAAACACTCCTGAGTTGGTAAATTTCTTGAAACCTTGAAAACTGACTTTGAAAATTCAATTATTTTAACAAAAAAAATCAATCCTTCGTGGATAAAAACAGAAGTAGAGGGCTTTTTGCTTTGCTTTGTCCACAAAAAATACTTTCATTTAATTTCAGCACAAGCAACTTGTAGATTACGTATCGCAGTTATTTTAAGTCCGCGGTAATGTGATAATAAAAATATAATACAAAAGAATTAAGTCGTGGTCAAATAGAAAATATCGAAGAAAATATGCATTTATACTTTTTACGGTTGTAAATGTAGTTGCAAAACTTAACACGGGGAGTCGTTCTGTTTCGAGTCGAGATCACGTTAAGCGCCGCTACAACCCAAATTTTTATACCGATTGAATCACAGAAAAATTACATTTTTTCTTGCAATTTTCCTTCAATTTCTCATTTGTATCAAAAATCGTTTTTTTTCTTCCGCCACGTATACGGAATCGATCGTTCGGTAGTCGTCACACGCCTGCATGATGTAGTAGGATCTATGGTTAGGCCTACGAATAAGGAGGCATGGTAAGCGTTATAGTTTATTCTTTCTTCAAACTTCAAAAACAACAATTCCTACACTTTCAACTTTCAACTGATTTTATGTTTTCACACTTAGGATTATCTATTATTTACTGTATTTGATGACTATTTTTAGATACTTCAAAATGTTAAAAGAAAATTCGCCCCGATCAATCTTTCAGGTAAATATAAGCTTATATTATAAACAAGACGGCATATATTTAATGATCCAACATGCGATACCTAACACCACAATCTACTAAAAATGATCTGTGAATTCTGATAGTAAAGTTCAAGAATCGCAATTCCACTCACGGAAAAAATGATGGATTTATGCGCTTGGAAGTTTCGATACGTTTGGCTTTCATTTCACGAAAGGTCTCGTTACTTTATCGTTTTGCACGAGGGACTCTCAGGGTCCACTGAGAGCTTTAATCGACAATTCACCACTTGGGATCCATTTCTGTACAGATTTTGTTTTTGAGATCAGCCCCCACTCTGTATCCATGGCCACAAATGGCTTTGATGTTGGTTCCTCTCATATAGAATAGAAGTTACCGTATATTTTGAATGTTCATTTTGTTGCACCTGTATACCGGTAGTTGGAATTTTCTACTTTTATTTATTTATTTATTTATTTATTTATTCACATAGCCACAACTAAGATTTAGTAAATATGTTAAATACATTCCGGAGATATGATGTTTCATTTCCAGCCAGTGTGCACGAGGAGTTGGTTGTATGACACCGAACAGATGAAACCAATTAGTATATCTTGATATACTGATCATTTTTTGATTCCCTCATTGGAGTATTCGTTTCCTGGTAATGATGATAAAACTTAATTTTTTAACAAAATTTGGCTCCCGCTCACTAAGCAAAAGGCAAGCGTGTCAAAGAGCTGACATGGTCAGGTAATTCTCCGGAATTGAATCCATCAATTGAAAAATTGAGGGACAGAATGAAAAAAAGGCTTGCAAATGAAAAACTATCAACCACGGTTGAGCTAAAGCAAATTCAACATGGTGTGGTCGAATATTGCAGTAATCTGATTAATTCCATGCCTTGGAGAATCAAGCAGTAATTAATGCAAAATGATGACCTATGAAACACTTTTATAATTTTAAGAAATAAAAAAAAAAAATTCTAAAGAAAAGAGCAATTTATACAATTTGCATGACTTTTCAACACATCTTGTCGTATAACTGGAAAAAGACAAATAAAATCAAGAAGCGAGGGATTTAAATTGTCTTGTATGTACAGTCGTGGACAAAAAAAAAAACTTTCCTGCAGTTTAGCTGTTCTAGTATAAAAATCCATCCAATAACATCATTATTTGGCCGGCCTATCTTTTAATACTGTTGTTAGGGCAAGACAAGAGATCGGGTCACCATTGTTGTCATTAAATCTTAATGGATTCTTGTCACCTGGAAGATAAACTTAAAACAACTAAACTGCAGGGTAGTTTTTTTTGTCCACCACTGTACAGTCGTGGACCCTCACTCTAGGCTGGCAATTGAAATTGTGAGTAATTTCGTGTTTTGCCACTAGGTTAAACACCAGACATCAACAGGTGATAATACTTATATACCCTTGTCTATACAAGTATTACCGATTAATCAGTGGGATAAAACAGAATACATCATTGGCATTGAGAAAGACATTAGAGGGTTAGCGAAGTCTTGGCTTTAACGTGCCGATTTACAAACAAACAGGCTTTACTTGGTAAATTATAAACTTGGAATCTTTGAATTTTGTCTGTTTGCATAATAATTCGCGTTGTTGTATTTAACTAGCAAACATAAAAACGAACTAAGTCACCAATTGAGAACACACTTTGGTGGGTCAATAGAAAAGGATCAAGATTGTATTTCACTCCATTTTGTTGTTGAATTTGTTATAAATATGGTTTCAACGTGACTGTGTAATTTGTAATCAGATAGTTCTGCGATACTGGACCTCTTTGAGTTTATACAGGTATTGGTAAGGATAAGGGCAATTGCTTATTCGAGTAACCGCTTTTGATCACCGCTTTGCATAGGAGCATGGTAACATTCGCCCACATTTTAAAGTAATTATTATCCAATTCGTATTCATTAAATTGTATGATCAAGCAACAAGTTGTTTTTCACTAAATTAGAAATGAGGAATTGTGTGGGCTGTCACAAGAAGTGTGTTTGATTTGGTTGGACTGAATTATTTGAGGATTAATGATTTTAATTGGAACTCTTAATATCACATGTCAGCAATGGGAGATTTGTCAAGGAAGGCAAAAGCAAAATCATTAATCTGTGCAAGCAGACATGAAAAAAATACAGCTACAAATGAGAAGAGAGCTTAGAGCATTAAAACTGAATGACAGACCAAAGGTCCTGCTTTTTGACAAGAGCAATATGTGACTTGGTTTGGGCAACAACATAAAACTGTTGACAAGTGAAGCGACAAAACAAGGATCGGTTACTGGCCTTCTAACAGCTATAAAAAAATAGAAAAACCAAGCAAAGCAACTATTTTTTAAAAAGAAAAGCAAAACATCTGTTTCAAGCTAGTGTTAGATTGTTAGATTGGTAGAAAGCAAACAACTTTAGAAGAGACTAGTTGTCGTGTTTTAAGTGTTTTCACTCAGTACTGTTTGTGTTTTGGCTTTGTGGTGTCACTTCTCTGAATGTTTGTATTTACGGCCTTAAAATGCACCAAAACTTAAACATTTTAGTATACAACTAGATAAGTCGTGTACACGGGTATACTATTCTTTTCCGCAGTCACGTGAACGAAATTTCAAACTTTGAAATCGATATTTTTGAATAGAAAATCAAATGAAATTGCTTCGAACGTAAGCATTCTGCCAATAATTATTTGTTAGGCTTAGATTTGTAGTCATTTTGTTTAAAATTGTTTTGTCTTGACCAGAGGTCAAAATGACGTCACTGGGTGGAAAGTGATCTGATTACTTGCAGCAGAAAAATTAGAATCAGTCTTCTTGCTATTTTCTGCCCAAGTAAGAGTGAATATGATATCATAGCAGAAAAAAACTGGGCAGAAAAACTGGACTTTCTGTTCTATTTCAATCAAGTGGAAACCCAGAATAATGAAGCTTTAAATTTTAATTGACTTTAGAATTGACTTTAGAATGGGATTGTTTTAGCTACACAAGCAATGCGATGGTTTAGGTGAGGTTAGGTTATAGTTAGGTGAGATCACGTTAGATTAGGTCAAGTTTTTCCATTATTTCTGAAGTTTATACCCAAAAATGGAAAAATACAGCATAATCATTCTTTTCACCCAAGAATTAAAAGAAATTATCAATATCATTGAATTTGATTTTTATTTGATAATAATTGAAAGTTTATTTTTACTTTCTTTGTAGGTGATTTAAGTTAGTATCGTAGTTTGTTTTCTTTAAAAAAATCTGATGAGGTGAGGTTCGTGGGGTGTCAAGGAAAATAAAGCATCGTAATAAACCTACCGGTAATTCCAACATATTTCTTTTTTTTTAAAGCACCAAAACAATCTTAGGTTGACTTTTTTTTTTTACAATACTTAATTGTATTCTCTAGTTTTTAAAGGGAATTATATTGGTGTTGGAAAAATAATCTTATTTATTTTAATGGATATCATGTTCCAGGACGACGAATAACTTACAGTAGTTATGACTTTGGCTTTGTTTTAATCCTGTATATCAGATTTAACTTGAGTATTCTTTAAAGCTTAAACTCCCCATGGGTTGCCGCGGACTTGCAATCTGTCACAACACCGGAACGTCCACAAGCCGTAAATAAACCAACAAACTTAAAATGTGGCAAACACACGTAGTTTATCTAAAGTATACACTGCTAGAAATAAGAGGTTAAAGGTGTAAATACGTGCAAAAGAACAATATACACCTTTTCAAAATTGGTAACACCGAAAATGTTACGTAATGGCTTAGGTGTTAGAAGGTGTAACTGGAAAGTATGAAGAATGAACGCAAATGGAGTTAAAGTGGTGTAAAATGGCAGAATTACACCGTTTGTTAAGGTGTAATAATTTTGAAATGGAGTTAACGTACAGCTGTGTTCAAAAAAACTGGACCCTTACTCTAAGCTGGCAATTGAAATTGTGAGTAATTTCGTGTTTTGCCAATAGGTTAAACACTAGACATCAACAGTTGATAATACTTGTCTACTATACAATAGCACAAGGATTTCTTTAATATATTCAATCTGTATCCACAACCAAAATATGATTACCTTTGAACTATTCACACTATGACTTCTACGTAGATAAATAATACAGTCGTTATCGCAAGGGACCCGAGAAATCGGTTCGTTATAATGAATCACAAGGGACCTGAGAAACCGGTTCGTTGTAACAAACTAGCTGAAAAAATTCAATTTCATAGTCAAAAAGCATCACCGGTATTTATTCATGCGTAGTGTAATTTTTCCAGTAGCTGCATTCCAAAAGTCATGCTTCAAGTGTTTGTGTTTTTGCTTTGTGATGTTAAAAATACAAAAACAAACACAAACGCCTAAACACAACTTTTTGCTTGCAGCTAGTATTTTTCAAAATAAAATTTCTGATTTTATTAATTTCAAAAATCAAATCTTCTGACATTGCACGTATACAATTGTCAATGGCATTAATAACGTTCAACTTGTTTGTGCAGTAATTTTTTTTCGGTTTGGCAGCCTAAATAAGGACATTAGTTTTGCGTCATGTGATCAAAATTTGTTATAACAAGGGCTTGTGGGTATTAGTGTTTCAAAAACTTGTTTGTTAAAACGAATAATTCGTAATATCAACAGCCAACCAAGTCATTTTTAACAATTCGTTATATCAAAAATTTGTTATAACGAGGTTCGTTACAACGAGGGTCGACTGTATTTATTGCGGTTACGTATGTAAAAATAAACTAGTGGCTTAGACACTCGCCTGCGAAATAGATGAGCCTGGTTCCTAATATGACTGTGGGTCAGACAAATTAAACAAATGTTGTAAAGTTTTCATCAGCAAAATGAAATTAAACAAATCACAATGAAAATAGTTTTACTCTGCGCATTCAAAACGTTATTTAAACTTGTTGTAAAATTTAACATTTAGACTGGTTTCAACAATACAAGCCAGGCTATAAATTACTATGAATGCGCCCACTATTTTTATTTTTTTTGACATCTCTTTTTGTACTTCAAGGTGTAATATTGCTCCGTAACAGTGGCGCACCAACTAATCAATGGGCTCCCCTGGAAAAGTGAGGACCCTTGACACAACTTTTTGTTGTTTGTGAATGGCAATTTTGAGCAAAATTCGATAAATTCGACAAATTCAGTTTAAAACAAAAGTTTTAGTGTCTTTTATTTCCCGTTATTTCAAAAAGCCACAGGCATTTTCCTGTGCTATCAAGAGTGTGTTGGCTTATTTGAATTTTTGTGATAGCGGTGCAAACTTTTAATTGATTAACAAACTGAAAATATGCTTTTTTTCCCCGGCTATTTAGCTGTCTACAACCCATAGCTGAGCCAGAGACGAAAGTGTTTTTGCATTTTATTGTTGGAGCCAAATTATGGCAAACTCAAATCCACTACACTTTCATGGTCACACTTGTAGCAATTAGCGATACTGTTGCCCAGTACACATAAGCTTAGTTCCCAGCTACATTCCAAAAATCTCGTTTCATCCGTTTCATCCATGTCGAGTTAGCCAATATGACGGCACTTCCGGAAAAGTAGGCGCATTCGAAAACTAATTTGCACTAAACGACCAGTGCAACTGGTAGTGTAAATGTCAAGTTAAACGACCCAATTTTCGAGTATCAAAATAAATTTCTGTGCAAAATTCAATGTAAATTCAAGTGTAAATATTAAATTAGTCCAAATAATAACCATAGTCATTATTGTTGTTGTTTACTCTAAAAAAAACAGGAGATTATAAAAACATGATTATAAAATGTAAATTTATTTTAATTATTTTTATCATTAATATTTATTTAAGAACGGGAATCGGCTGAACATTCGCCTCGAATCGCACAAATGCGGCCGAACACCGGCCGCATTAGATCGCACAAACGCGGCCGAACGTCGGCCGAACGTCGGCCGCATTCGATTGTACAAATGCGGCCGAACGTCGGTCGAACGTCGGCCGCATTCGATCGTACAAATGCGGTCGAACATCGGCCGCATTCGATCGCAAGAATGCGGCTAATACCTGCTACAAAATTGTTCTTGCGATCGACATCGTTCCAACCGATCTAACGAAAATCCAAGATGGCTACCAGCAAGACCCGATTTGTACGAGAAAACTCGTTGCACGGAGATTTTAAACGGAAACGTGGCGTACAGGCCGTTTCCGTTTAACCAGTTTACACGACATTTACACGAATTAATTCGTGTAAATGTCGTGTGAAAACTAGTGTAAACACGTTTACACTCGTTTAAATGACTTTTCGAATGCGCCTAGTGCGTGTCTGTGGCACGGCTGAAATGGAAACGTGAATTGAAACACGTTTTAGCAGACACGAACGGCTGGCAGACGGAACGAACGTGGGGCGAATGTGACGATGGTGAACATGTTGAACAATTTTTCAAATAATTGATTTTCGATAATTCGACACAACTTGTAAGTTTTTTATTTAAAAAAAAATTGGTTATGGCTGAACGACTGGCTAAACGGCTTGCAGGTCGGTCAAACAACTAAGTAACCGAAGATTTTTTCAAAGAAAAAATACAGAAAAATTGTGTCCAATTATTAATTTTCAAACAAGCTTAAAACGAGGGTAAAACGCCTTAAAACAGCGTTTTGGAATGTAGCTACTGTGTGACTGTGACATTGTATTCTGAGTTCAATGCATAACTGATGTAATGTACTATATTTTACGCACCATAAGATATACCCCTAAATTTCTCAGTCAACTTTCAGGAAATATTTATTGGACGATAAGTGGCATAGTACCAAAAGACGCACAAAGAGACAATTGTTATAAAAAAATATCCACCAAAATGTTTGTCTTGTTGAGACAAACACTTTGGGCTATATAAGTTATAACGCGTACAGCTAAGACGTGTGCAAACGCGTCAAATCGGCCTCCGAAGTTTTAAAAAAACCAAAACCAAAAACCCAAACGTTTGGACTATAAGACGCACCTTAATTTTTGGCCGACTTTTCTAAGTAACGGTGCGTACCTCGGTACATATACTTGTACTACCGGTAGTAGTTTCAAGATAGCTTAAGGCATTTTGAACTTGTTAATGATCTATCTAATAAATAAGCAATACAAAATTCAAATGCAGACTTACGGTTGTCTTTTGATCTAAGTTAACCAGATTAGATAGATAAGCTGCTGATAAAAGAAGACCAAATAAATTAAAGACTATAAAAAACCTATTAAAGCAAAGGCAAATGAGTCGTTTTGCAGAATATTAATTTTGCATAAAGTGTATTGTGTAGTATAGCACAAAAGATGTAGAAAATTAAGGGAAAGTGGTTAGTTTCAGCTGCTGCATGGAAATGGGCTTTTTTCAAACTGCCAAGCCGATTGTGCGTAGTAAATGTGATATATGATGTAATTAAAATCATTTTTAATAGCATAATGATGTAATTAGAAGACAAAATTTGAATTGGGTTAAAAAAAACAACGAGTAAAAGGTCTTGGTATTTTGTTTTTGTATTTCAGAAAACTTGTTTTTCTTCTTTTTTACTTTAAAACTTATTCAAGCAAAAATAAAATTAGTTCCACCCTGGTTGATTGGTACTAGACGTAACGTGATGTAATTAAAAAAGGAATGCTGGATATCAAATCCTCTCACTTAAACATCAAAGTCTGACCGCTGGACTTAGTGGAATAAGAAAATCTGCACCACTAGCAATTCATTTCATCTATTTTGAAATCTGACTATTCAGTTTTTCCTCCTTGTTACATTTCTTTCATCACCAGAAAATGTGGTCATTTCTATAAATTTATTGTGAAGAATTTCTAGTTTAGTTGGGGTATTGTAAGAAAAAATACTTCCCATTGAATTTCAGTAACGTTGGATATACGGGGTGTTTACAAGCCGATGCACCTAGGTATATAAAATAAACGGTGAAAACTGACTGCATCTACATATTTTTATCTTGGAATCTAACTGACTTAAATTTTAATTTTTGAAGACGAAGTACAAACTACCTGAATCATTCTATGTATGGATTTTAACAAAAGATCTATCAGTTGTTCGTAAAATATGCGAACAGTTTTCCAATTCTAGCCAGGCATTATAAAACATTGTAAACTGCATTGTTTTATAATTCCTGGCTTACCAGTACATCTACACTCACGTGTATGCAATAACGAGAAAAATAAGGGCAGGTGATACGATCATGTGATGGTAACAATCTGGTGCGTGTCATCTACTTGTAGCACGACAGTATCTACCGCGACATGAATATGCCGCAACTTTGGAAACTGCGACTACGTGTATTTTGGGTTTTTTTTTTTCTAATTTCTAAGAAGTGCTGACAAGGGGGGGGTCGTGACCTAACCTTACTGGTTTTTTGGGACGGCTTATCGCGGTACACTGTTGTCGAGGTAAATAATGTCGCGCTAGATTTGCGCCCCCGAAAAACGATTAAAAAAAACATTAAAAAATAAGATTAAAACATTGTTATTTTGTAGTCAAACTACATTATGTTATAATTTTCCAATAGTCTATTATGGTGGCCCAGAAGGGCCATCGTAATTTGTTCAAAAATAGAAAAATTTACACGTGGCCCAGGAGGGCCATCGGCCCAGAAGGGCCAAAAAAAGAAAAAATTTCAAAAATGAAACAGTTTCAAAATTTTTGAAAAGCCGTGGCCCAGGAGGGCCATCGACCCAGAAGGGCCACCCAAATTTTTTTCATTTTTGATAAAATATCCACGTGGCCCAGGAGGGCCATCGAACCAGAAGGGCCAAAGTCCCAAAACACCTCAAGATGATCCAAAAACTTCCCACAAACATAAAACCACCACCGAAATGGCTAAATTATTCAAAAAATGTAAAAATAAAGTACGAAAAATGGCTTAAAACATTTAAAACATCAAATAAAACGTCTAAAACATAAAAACCCAAGAAAAAGGTGGCTTTGTACGTTTTAAAATGCATTTCAAACGGCTGAAAATCTCAATTGTGACGCTTTTTTCATCCAATCATACGGACCACGCATCATCTGCGGCCTCAATCCGTGTTGCACGAGCCCCGAGCCGCAATCCTGACTCCCCGCCAACACTCGATGATGATCCGCACACGCCAAGCCCGAAACCCTGTCGCTCGAATCAGGCGACTGTTGCCCGCATCCACACCCGAATTGGGCGAATGTTGATATTGCGGCTGCGCAAAGTACTCGTAGACCCCGCCAAACGCGAAACCAGGGTTACCCGACCCGTTCACGGAATTCACGGGACTCCCGAAACTCCAGTCGTCGAAAACCGGAGTTTCGGGCTTGCACGTGGATATTTTATCAAAAATGAAAAAAATTTGGGTGGCCCTTCTGGGTCAATGGCCCTCCTGGGCCACGGCTTTTCAAAAATTTTGAAACTGTTTCATTTTTGAAATTTTTTCTTTTTTTGGCCCTCCTGGGCCACGTGTAAATTTTTCTATTTTTGAACAAATTACGATGGCCCTTCTGGGCCACCATAGTCTATTAAGTAAGTTGTATTGATGAAAATTATTGAGTCCCTTTACAAGATAAAAATGTCTAGATTCAGTCAGTTTTCACCGTTTATTTTATATACTCAATTCAAATGGATGCATTGGCTTGTGGACACCGTGTACTTCATTCTGCTTACTTTGCCAAAATATCATTACGTCATGCACATATTGTACTAATTTGAGTATTAATTATACTCTGGGTTACTATAAGAGTGGCCTATTTTCCATTGGCCGAGCCATTTCACTTGTGTAATGATACAAAAAAGTAGACCGAACCACCAGAATTGCACTCCATGTACAGACATTGTAATCAAGAAAAAAATTTTAAAATTTTTTTGCTTTCGTGACAAAGCAACCAATAAACTAAACAAACATGTATGCTGAAATACAAACAGCATAAAACTTTAATTTATGAATTTAAAAAACATTTAATTATAAAATACAAATAATATTACATCATTTCAATTAATATAACAATCAAAGAGATTAAAAACAAAACTATACTACTTTTTCTGATGGTAGCACACAGTCCACAGTTATGAGTAATGCGGTTCGGCCAATGGAAAATAGGCCACTCTTATAGTGAGCCAGTGACTTGTAGCACTAAATTTTTATGATGAAATCCGTAAATGTTAGTCAACTTGACTCACATTTTTTTCATTCTGAGAATTGAATGGTGGTGTAACTACTAGGATTTTGTGCAGACATTTTTGTGAATGGGACCAAAATCAGGGATTCTGAAAACTATTTGCTGGATCAATGAAGTCGATTGTTCCATTTCAACAATGGAATACGTGATCATTGTTGACTGTACAGATGCCAAAGACAGAACATGAAGCCTACTTTTATTTTGACATGAACTTTAGATGCTCAAACCAGAAGGTTCCATTAATTCAAACTCCAAATTTAGTTTGACTGCTTTACTGAAGATAAAAGAACAAAAAAAAAAATTTCTCAAGTGATTTGATGTCGTTGCATTTTTTTGATATTTCTCTGATGCTATTGATTAAAGCCGAGTTGTGAGAAATGTTTGAAGCTATTGATTACTTGGACGAAGGAAATAATTTATCACACTGAAAAATAAATGAGGATTTTCAGTAATAAAAGTTTTCTAGTAGTATAATATGGGTGAATTTGATTAGTTCTGTGAATTCTGCTTACGAATGAACTTTCTTTTTTTTTAACTGAACTTCATCTATGCGCAAATCAGCTTCAATGATCAATGAATAGCTAGAGCAATGTGCCCATTCCTCTTTAACAGTTAGCTATACTCTGGGAAGTTTTCTTCAGCTCAAAAAGAATGACTGATTGACAATTAGCTCCATTTGGACACTAGACAAACTGATGGCAGCTAAATCTTAAGTTAGTGAGTCAGTTTGGTAAGACATAAAGACAAAGGTGGAGATAAAATGAAATGATGATTTTGGTAGAAAGATAACTTGCTTGGCTGAGTTTTAAAGATGAAATGCATTGGGGAGATAATCTTGATTTCTATTAGACGAGATAATAAAAATCAATTGGGATATTCAGAAACTCTTCTTTGTGAGAGTGGATGGATGCAATTCATGCATGGGATAACATAATTGTGCCAGAGAGCCAGACACAACAAACACTGCTGGTCAAAATTATAAACTAAATTTGAAATTAACTATGACCGCATCCACCCATTGTTTTGATGTTTATACATTGTTAAGAACACACAAAATAAACACCCTTTCCATCAACAGGGATGAAATTATTTTATTAGTAAAAAAAATAGGGCAAATAACATATTTTTGACTCTGGTCAAAATTATAAACTCAAACTCAAAATAACTAATTAATACGAAGTAGAACTATTGTACCTTTATTTAAAATTACTTCAAACAACCTGTTTGGCATCGATTTTATTAACTTTAACAGAAAGTCATCTGAAATTTTCTGCCATGCTTTTGTCAGTGCTAGCCAAAGTTCATCTGTTGGCTTGTACTGATGTCCTTTGGCATACATTATGCAAACTAATTATCCCCAAACATTCTCCACTGGGTTTAAGTCTGGACTTTTCAATGGCCAGTTTATTAAAGCAATTCTGTGATGATTAAACCAGGCTCTGGTTACTTTTGACACATGGATTGGCGCGTTACCTTGCTGGTAGACGAAATTTTTTAATTTTTGGCCAAAGTCACTTTACGGTATGGGCAAGTGAAGACTGATTTGAAGAAGACGATAAGGATTGGAGAAACATAGAAAATCCCAAGCTACAAACGTAGTGGCCGGAAAGTCTAAAGATCCTCAATTTAATCTTAAAAGTAGGTAATATTAGAGGATAAATGTACAAAAAACTGAATTGAACAACGAATACGAGCAGCTTACGAGCACTTAAAACCTAGTTTTCTAGATGAAGCTGCATGTTTGATAGCATTAGCAAGAATATAAACTTGTATGAAAGATAAACTTGGGGCTAGCAAATTTCAAATACTGTATCTTTTTTTATACGATAAACAAAACCTGTGTGGTTGTTACAACATGAATCTGTAGCAACATTAACTAAATAAATAAAAATTGCTTTGATTGATGTGTAAAACTCTAGATTTGACAGTATAATTAATGATTGCCTTTTAATTTTTATTTCCTTTTTTTGATAATTTTTTTTGTTTGATGAAAACCAATCAATAACCTTCTTTTTCTATTTTGGCTTAGATACTTTTTGTTTGAGTCACAATAATCTAAGGAAAGTTAGAAACGCTTGACTTTTAAATTTCAATTCACATAGTTAGCCATGGCTGTATTAGGCAGATGATGCATGGCGGAAAGACAGGGCTGGACTGGGAACAAATTTATTACCGGGAAATCTGGGTGTCTAGGCCACAATTAATGAAGTCGGGACAGGCTACAGCAGGCCGCGACAGGCCACAGCAGCCACGGGCCACCGGGAAACTCCCGGTAGCCCGCCGGGCCAGTCCAGCACTGCGGAAAGATGACTTAAATGAGCACTGCAGACAGCATTTTTTAGAATTTTAATAGAATTTGATTGATACGAGAGTCAGGTCTAGTCCACTTCAGAATGGGTCCAAAATTTGGATACTTACCAAATAAAGCCTCCTGAGTTCGAAAATGACACTCAAAAGTATCGGAAATTAACCTAGCCTTAACCTAACTTAACCTGGCCTAGTGTTAGGTTAAGGATAGGCTAGGCCAGGTTCAGGTTAAGTCAGTTTAAGGCTAGATTAATTTGCGACACTCAAAAGTGTCATTTTCAGACTCAGCAGGATTTGTTTGGTAAGTACCCAAATTTTGGGCCCATTCTGAAGTGGGCCCAATTCTAAAGTATCTTATACCCCAGGTCTGTTCCTAGGGAATGCCTTTGTGATTTGAGAAGAACTACGTTTAATAGGACAATCCTAAAAATGGAAATCAGCACCAGGGACGGAAATGGAAACCAGCGCCATCTCTTGACGGGATTTACAATGCCACGATGGAAAACAACAAAAAATGCACTTTCAAACCAAACAAGTAAATGTAAAAACTATATAGATTTTTTTCGTGATTGCCATGTACTCACGGTTGTGTTGGTGTCTCCTTGTTCGTCCAAGGTGTCCCACCTGAGGCATTTTACCACACATTGAAAACGATATTGCTGTACTCTAGAGTCAGTACAAGGTTGTCCTAACTCCCATTGGCCAAATCTTTGTTATTACTCCTAACTAGAGACTGTGCACTACCGCAAGGAAAAGCAGTTCTGTTTATTTTTAAT
This sequence comes from Strigamia acuminata, assembly GCA_949358305.1. Classification (NCBI taxonomy): domain Eukaryota; kingdom Metazoa; phylum Arthropoda; class Chilopoda; order Geophilomorpha; family Linotaeniidae; genus Strigamia; species Strigamia acuminata. The sequence continues at coordinate 37,178,394 of OX442315.1, forward strand.
TTTAGACTTCTAAACCTGATGTTTAGAAAGTCTCATGAAACGGTCATGTCTGTCTGTCCGTCCGTCCGTCCGTCGTCAACGATTCCACAAAAACTATAGCAGCTAGAGCCAAACGGACAACGGCATTAAATTCAGCATACTTATATTAGTATTGTAAGGTATTTTCAGATTTCTCGGACCTCCGGTTGAATTAATAAACCGGTTTTAATGCACTTTTAGCCGTCTAATAATACTACTTCCGTCCTGCACCGGAAGTTGTAATATTGTACTAGCGGCACCTGGCGGATCCCGTGATCCATGAAATCTTCGTCGCGATATGTAAAATACTATTTTCTATATCAAAATTAGGTTTATAAATTTTGAAACTATACTCAAAACCACCACAAGGTTGATGTATTTCCCGAGCCGTATCACTGGTGTAGTGGCACAAAAAGTAGCTCATAACACCATATTTGGAAAGACCTTCAGACATTGTGATCGATTACCAACATTGTCAAAGGCACAGAACTACTTTTCCGCGTAGTAGAACACAGTACACAGTTTGGCGTAAACAGGCTAAATACATCAACCTTGTGGTGGTTTTGAGTATAGGCTCATTCGATTCCAAATCGAAATCTGCACCAGCCTGTATATATTTTTTTTTATTTGGTCGAAAAAAAGTAGCATTACGATCGGCGACCGAAGGGGAAATTTACACCAAATTAGACGTATGTGTTGTGTCACCCGTACGTTCGTGTACGCGAATTCTAACGAACATCTAATTAAGTTTTCTTGATTTTCAGTCCTCCAGAATTTAGACACTCGGTTGCATTCGAGTACTCAAACGCGGCCGAAATGTCCTAATTTCTGCGGCCGAGTGTGTGAAATTGCTTCGAAGTTATTTTGGACGCAAACTTCAAGACATTTCGGCCGCGTTTGAGTACTCAAATGCAGCCGAAATGTCCTAATTTCCACAGAACTTCTGTGGACTTTAACTGGAAAATTTTTTGGCCCCCGAATCAGCCAATGGTTGCCATGTGTTGTTTACAACATTTTTAATAATGTTTGTTGTTGCTTTATTTTGGCCAAAAATTTTATTTTGTATTTATTTACTTTATTTTCTTTTATTTTGGTGTTTTATTTAGGAACAGAGAGACAGGGTTTAGAAGTCTAATATGTAATGCTTCCCTGCATTACAAATCCCTGCTTGTTTTTTAGTGTTTCAATGATTGGAATACCGTACTGTAATTTTTTTGGATACAGTATGATTTAATAAGGTTTATTTCATTTGCAAAATAAATTTTTATATTGTTTTCATGCCATCAAACGAGTTTTGCTTTGTTGGTTGTTGTTATGACGAAAGCATTTTGTGATGGATATTGTTGCATAAATAACTCAGCTGGACACCGGTATAAAAGAAAAAAGCACAAAGCTTTATTTGCGCTTGGAAAACAAAACGATACAAAGTGGCGCAACATCAAACACTCGTAACTGGCAGTGGAATGATGTTTCGAAAAGAAAAAATACCATGTGATGGTAACGTGAAATATGACACGTCAATCATGCGTATGATTTATGTAACACGTGCATACACAAATACGGAATCCACGTTGTAGACATTTACAATGTTCATAATACAATAGGATAAATTTAAAATATGAATTTAATAAATTATATATCTTAAATTAAATCGATAGAATCAGTTTATATGTAATAGATACTTACATATAAATAAAGAATGATTCAGAGAAAAGTTGTTCGATTTCGAGGGGCAAAGAGAAAAATATTATCTATTTTTCAATTGGTTGATGTCTTTAAAGTCATTCTAGGGCTAACTCCATTTTTTTCATTGGACATCCCCACTTTTCCGTACAGATTCTTAAAGGAGTTGCGACATGAAAAATACAACAGGACTTTAGGTATCATGTATTTGTATAGCACGTAGTTATCAAATTTTCAGTCAACAATTTCGTTAATTTTTACGGATTTCCCTTTGCGATTCACTGCTTTCAGTGCTTTGCTTCAAAATCAGGTAAACAACAAAATTCTGTCGATGACGTCATTTAAGGTGTATCCACCAGGTGCGCCATCTCCTGTGACTCCTCCGATTTACATCGTTAGAATGATACACGGCTATCATTTGCTTCACTTCGTTTTACTACGTTTCATCTCACTCCGCCGAGATTACAGTGTTTGAAATAAGCTTGTTAATCCGATCCGCCTGAACCGCGAATCCGCGGATCCGATCCGCGCGGATCGGATGCGGATTCTTTATACTGATCCGCCTGCGGACTGGTTGCGGATCGGACGGGTGACCAATCCGAGCCGGTAATCCGCGGATCGGATTGGGCAATCCGCGGACTAATCCGCGCAATCCGCAATCTTTTAAAAAACTAAATTTTACGTCATTTTTCCGTTGTTATTGACAATAACAACGGAATTAAAACTATTTATAATACAATTAACACTAACTCATTGTTAATTGTAGTGTAAATCACGATCACAGAGAAGAGAACTTTCTTGCTGGTCAACAGGCTGCAGCAGAAAATATTTAATTGTTTATTTAAAAGTTTAAATTTAATTATTTTAATACTTGCTTTGATCCTTCCTGGTTTTGGCGCTCGCCGCTCGGCACTCGCTCACAAAAAAAAAAAAAAAAAAAAAAAAAAAAAAAAAAAAAAAAAAAAAAAAAAAAAAAAATGCATATGATTCGCAATCCGCGGATTAATTGCGGATCGGAGCGGAGCGGATCGGATCAGCCATTCTTAGCATGCGGATCGGATCGGATCCGGATTTTCCAATCCGCCTATTTTCGGATCGGATGCGGATTGGGCCGAATCCGCATCCAATCCGATCCGCTAACAAGCTTAGTTTGGAATGACATCACACAGAAATAAAAACACAGAATTCTTGAAAAAATGTACATAAAACCTAATGCCAAACTTGGAAGTACATTTTGTGATTGATTTGAAGAAAATTAAATATATAAAAACAAACAAATTGAAAAAAAATGTCAAAATTATTTTAAAAATCTATTTAAAAAATTAAAAATCAATCTATTAGAGTATAAAATTTCCTGAAGCTTACAGAAGCCCCACTTCATCGATCACACAAAAAATTATACGATTCCTTTCCATTTTTTAGCTGCAATGTCGAATTTTTTGGTTTTTTCTGTATGCAACTATTGCAATGCAATCTGTTCTGCTTGTGACGTCATTTCCAGTTTCTTGAAGTTTTTCAGAAGGGGCGGGGCTTAGCATTTTTAATTCTAGTTTGTAGTAAAACTATAACACTTTAGATTATGAAAAATTGAGAAACATTTTGTTTAACAATACTTAATCATTTTTTACAATTATTACAAAACATTTTCATATCGAAGATGTTATTTGATTTGACCACTATATGGATAGTTAGCAGAGTTTTCGACAACTAGTTTGTCCACAAACTCTGTTTTTAAACCTTATTTCTGTGATGACGCCAGATACGCAAATACTGACCACACTAATTGATTTTTGTACTTCATTTGCTGTCGATTGAGCACTTTTTTAAGTTCTTTTTAATTGTTGGCACAATTTGGAAAAAGTTTTGGAAAAAAAAAGTTTTCTTAACTCTACATGGTAATAGTAATCAAATCAAAAAATGTCTCACTTGTCAGACAATGTGGCTTATTTCTATGCATAGATTAAGAATCTGTAATAAAAATTGGGGGTGCTCATTTGAAAAAAAAATGTAGTTGGCCCTAGAATGACCTTGAAAAAATAAACCAATTTAAAAATAAACAATAGTATTCTCTATCTCCCTCAAAACCAAACAACTTTTCTTTGAATCATTTTTTAATCAAATGCTTTGTTTTCTCATTTAGAAATGTCACGTTAGGTGCCTCACTCTGTTTTTTGGAAATAAATTGAAAAAAAAGTTGATCGAAAGTATAAAAAACTTGAGTTCAGCTGCCTTGTGAAAAATTCATTGTTTTTACAGCTGACAGACCGAAAGTCTTAAGCAAATACTGCATTTTTAATCAGAAACTTTTATTGTATGCTGATGGCAAGCATGTTTGTATTGACACAGTCACTGAATTCTATTTTTTTTTTGATGTGGCAAACTGCTTCAATATTTAACCACAATTCTGTTTACATCCTTGATTGATTTAGGTATTGTTGCTTGCAAAAGACTCTGTCACTCACTGGTTTACCAGTACTCAGTGCAAATACAAAAAGTTGTCCCACAAATCGCAAAAAGGTGGTTATCAAAACAATTTAAGACGTACAATATACGCCTCAGCCTCTGATTGATTGATTTGTGGGAACTGGGAATTAAATATTTAAAAAAATAGAACAAACAAATTTGCAGATGCAACAACTTTCTACACATAAGTTTGTTTGTTTGTTTGGTTTGTTGGCTATTTGTTTGTTTGGTTGGTTGGTTGTTTGTTTGTTTGTTTGTTAAAACAATGACAGAGCAGACTGCAGACTATGCTCAATGCATAATTCAATTGTAACAGCACATTTCTGCATAAAGCTTAGCTGTTGCAGTGACTAATAACTGTTTCAACTTTATTTATAAATTACAGTGGTTGGTGAACCTTGATAAATCTAATGTTTATGTATCTTATTACAGTAGTTAAAAGCTGTCTCTTCAATTTATGGCAACAGCTTAATCTGTCGTTGGAAAGAAGGGCAAATTATTAATGTTTAAAAGGGGAAGTAGTAAAGGGTTTTTAAAACATTTTAAGTATGATCTCGCAATTAATACATTAGGTGCATTCAACTTGGTTAAAAAAAAAATCTGTTATAACCCTCGGAGGCATAAGGATAAAATGTACCAGTTTTGGTGTTTAGGGACAATTTTCAGGTCCATTAGTCAAAGAGCCATTTATGCGTGGTTCACACTTAAACCACTTTTCTAGAACTTCTGATCTTCTACAAGTCTAAGTTCTACAAATCTGAAATCAATTGTTCACACTTAAGGATAGTTTTGTACAAGTGTCAGATTGGTAGGGGTTTGCATTTTTTCTTGTAGCTAATGATCTATTAAAGATAGAAATTTCTACTTTTTTTTAAAAGAAAGAGGGATGCCAGTTTAGTAAACCGACATATTTTTTAAATTTTTTTTCCACATTAAAAGTTGACAATTTTGGGGTCGAAACGAAAGTGCGCGATCTATTTCCACTCTATCGAAACGAACAAAACACATTTCCGTTCGTATTTCATTAACCATTAGGGCTAGAAATACGTTCTTTTTTTTAAAAAAAAGATCGTTTTATTCTCCATCTTTTGATGTATTGTATTAATTTTTTGATGCATTTGAAAGTGCTTTATTTTAATGCCGAAAGTTGCCTTAAAAGTTTAATTGGCATCCATTTTATTTTTTGGATTTTCCTAGGATCAGTCACATGACACAATGGGGGCGTGTTTTGCAGTTGTGACGTCAAGTTTAAGAAAACTTTTCTTCAACTTGAGTTGTAGAAAAGTCCGCCATCTTGTTTTGAGTTATAGAAAACCTGTGGTAGTGTGAACACAGGTTTTCTACAAAACTGGTGGGTTTTCTACAAAAGTGGTTTAAGTGTGAACAGGGCATTAGTTTGTTTATAGTTCGCTACTAATTTTATAGAGGGCGCAATATGTGAACAGCAATAATAATAATAATGAAGTTTGCACTGTCTGGTGGTGGTTATAAACACAACTGGTAAAAGCCAAAAGGCTGAAAAGGATGAAGCCATAACATGTGACTGTCTGATCTACTATTGATTATGGGTGTAATAGGAACTTACCTAATAAAAGCCCTGTGTATCTACAATACAGGCTATCTACAAACTAGATCGATTTATGCATTTATTTAGTTTGAAATTTACTGTATTACCTCACATTAAGCTGCATGCCGGTGTACTTCGAGTTGTACCGCCATGCCTATACTACCCGCACCCATGTGTATTGGGTCGCATATATTTTTTAATGTTGAAAAAAATAAAATGGTGAAATTCAAACCCTAAAAAATGCTTCTAATAAAAAAAAAACAATTTCAATAGTAAAATGGCTTGGGGATGGTTTCCTGTATGGGTATCGGCCCTCAACATTAAATTAAGGGAATCATGGACCAATATACTTATAAAAAAGTATTGGTGGATTTTTAAGCTTCCATTTGCAGGTGATGAACTGCCTTTGACATGGATATTTCAGCAGAAAAATGATTTTAAGCAAAACATCAAGTGCTCCAAACCCATAACATTTAGGTTTTGACTTGGTCTGCACAATCACACAAAATTTTGGTTATCCAACAAAATATTGAAATGTATTGTTCAAATAACCAATGATTTTCTGAAGAAACCTGTTTTTTTTTGTGATTTTTTTAATGTGATGCTAAACTTTTTCTGCCGGCCCAACTCATTTAAGGCAATTAGCGTGGTGGCCAAATACACTTGTGCCAAGTAGCGGGTATTCAAATGGACATAAGTTTTGGCCCATTTAAGTTAAAAATTCATTTTTTTTAACTAAAGCCCAATGTTTGTTCTTTAAGTTAAATTTATTTGTTTAGATTAAAAGCATTTTTTAGGGTTTGAATTTTACCATTTTATTTTTTCAACATTAAAAAATACACATGGGTGCGGGTAGTAAACCTCGTTTTTAACAGCATGCCGGTGTAAGTGAGTATGAATTTTTCTAAATGAGAATTCAGCCAAAACAAGCATAAAATCCTTTTTAGATGTCCAAAATGTAAGAAATTGGCTTAAATTTCTATAAATTTCCCCAGATTTTAGTAATAATCTCCATAAAATTAAGAAAACTTAAATTTTAGGTCCAAAAACCAACATAATTATTTATTCGGACTCTTTAATGTAAAAAAAAAAAAGCAGCTTTTTCATTTATACTGGCATGTTTTGCAAAACCGGAGAGCCCGTATAAACTTTTTGTATGAAGTTTCAAAAATCTGCTAAACTCATGCCCAATGGCATGCCACTTAATGCAAGGTAATACGGTATGCATTTATTTTCCAAAGTTCGAAATTTATGCATAATAAATAAATAATATTTTTATATGCATTTATGCATTTATGTGAGCTCTACTTATTAGTTTGTTGATCATAAAGCTCGTAAGATAAAGCAATTAAGATAAGTCCATTTAATTTAGAATAATTGGTCGTGCTAAATTCCATTTGGAATAACGATTACCATTTGAAGTTAAACTTATCACAGTTATTCTTTCATTCATTGCCACAGGCATGAACTCATTCCCGCGTGCCACGTAATATTTGCTGCGATCCGGATTTTATATCTTAAATATACAGTAATCACAGTTGAATGCTATTTAAGACTTATATCTAAAAAGTGGCTAAAGTGTCTAGGGGTAAGTAAGATAAAATGTGCAAATGATTTATTCGATAAATTACAAAATGAATTAATAAATTAGGCTGTAACTACGATAAGGAAATTGAACAAAGGAAAGGCGACAACGGTTGCGAGAACAATGAAAAGCACCCAACAACGGTTGCGCGCTCGAAATACAAATGGCGGGGCGGCGTCTTCTCCCTCGTTACTCACTTGATCGACGGCAATGGCAGATGACTCACGGTGGTCCTCGCGATTGCGGTGGTTCTCGGCGAGTAAGAGCTTGGTTTCCCCAAACCAAGTTTACTAACACTTCAAATAAGTGCGTGTACACACGGCGTAAAAGTGCCTGCTTTACAAAACTGCAAAGATAGCAAGAGTCTCAATTCACCCAAACAGAACACGGTCAGTACTCGCAAATGGCAGAGCAATGACAAGGTGCGTTATTAGGTTATAGGTGAAATCAAGAGTGTGCCAAAACTCTGGGTTTGAGCCTGGCACACTTCGTGTCTGCGCAGCAGACATGCGCAATTAACTCATTTTGGTGCAACAAAGAAATTGTTAATTAATACCGTAGTTAATTAATAGTTCATCCCAACCAATTTGGGGTTAAGTATACCTGGGGAGTTTACACCCCCTATTCACATGACTTGGTTTGTGGCGTGCCAAACCAAATTAGTTAAGAATTACAAGAAATACAAAATATTCTTAAGTGGTGATTATTTTTTATTCAGAAAACAATCGAGATCACCACACATTACCACACATCGCTTACCGTATTTCACTCGTGGTATTTTTATTCATTTACTTTAGGTATTTGCTTAACCAATTTGAATGTATGTTTGTACCCTTTAATGGGGTAAACTCGATCTCTATTAGCCCGAAGATGACGGCTTTCTTGTATTATTTTTTCAGCATTGTAGCCTCATTTTTCAGCTAGTATGAAATTTTAATGCCTTTCAGATGCAAATAATAAATAGAAACGGCTTTTCAAACTAAAACTTGCAGTTGGAGGGAATCTGCACCTTGACTTAACATGCATTTCCCATTAATGCAAGAGTGTTAAGGGACATCACTTCACGTCTGAAGTAAGGTTTATGTTATGCATACAAAAAAAAGCTTCGCTGACATCAAAAAAGTTTTACTGGCTATCTGTCAACTGTTTTGACACTTTTTGAAGGGGTATATTGGGTAGGCTATATTGTTTCAAAAATTGAATTACCGGTATTTTCATTTCAAGTGAATTTAGAATGGGAGTTGTTTGAACTTTTAAAATATTATACAGTATCAAAAAAGTGGAACAATTAATAATCTTTATCCATACACACACTGGCAATAGATACAACTTTCATATCACCACGATGAAACTGTCACATCCAAACATCGAAATTTAATTGATAGTTTCAATATTTTTATCGTACTTTATGTCTCCCAAAACACATGAGTTAGTTAGAAAAGATAAACACTTTGTAGAATACTTCTCTTTTTGCCTTCAAGTTGACTGGGTTTACATTTTATTCGAGTGTGAGAGATGGTTGCTACGACAATCTCCTAGCAACCTTCACATTGTTGGTAGACAATAATAAGATTAGATTATGACTGAGACATCGTAACACACATCATTCTAGCTGGAGCCAAATTTGGGGGTACATATAACCTACCGCATCTCTATCTACCGACACCAATTTACCGCATATCAACTTTCGTCAACCAAGCATCACACAAAGATAAAAACTGATTATGTGAGTGAGGTGCTGAAAAAAAGAAATAAAAGAAGTGGATGTAAAACTGCAAGAACCGCGGTAAATTTAGTCGCCGTTGTTATTTTTCGCACTACATGACACGTCCCCAACCCAAACTTTACCCAGAAATGAACAAACGACGATGCGATGATGATGATGATGATACGATCGATATCATCAGTGGGGTGGACGAAAGGCTTGAAAAAACGATTCACGGTGCGAGAAGAAATTCGATTTACAAAAGGCGCTCGAAAACCAGAAGAAATTCGATCTACGAGAAGTGTGAGAAAACGAGAAGAAATCCAATTCGAACCAAAAGCGTTGAGAAAACGATAATCGAATCACAAGGAGAAAACTAGATCGATGACGGAAAAACGAGAAGCGACGATAACAAAAGCTTCGAATCACCGGAGAAGAAACCAATCCAGAGTGAGAGAAATCGAACGAGAAATGAAAAATTATTATGTATTGTTGTTGGGTATTATGGATGGTCAATGCTACTGGTATTACTGGCCGCTGTTTTGGTCATTAGCACATCGGACATTAATTTGAGCTTATTTTTTTAAGATATCCCATAAACGGTTTTCATCAACGTTTTACACTTTGAATGCATCCATTGAGTAAAAATATTATTAAGAAAACATAATTTGATAATTTAAATGTGATGCAATGTGATGCAATGTGTAGGAATGGGAATCAGTTTTTGATAAACACTTTTGTTATTATTCCTCGAGATTTTGCTTAAATATCTTCTTTCTTTCTTTCTTTTTTTTTTAACTTTTATTAACAACACTTTTGTGCTTGTGCATTCATTTCATTATCAAACAGCCACAGAATGAAAAGCTCACTCTTAAAATTGGATTTGTCAACACCACAGGCACCTTGAAGTGAATGTCACCGGGTTAACTTGATAGGATGATAGATGCTTGCAAACATAAAGGAAGTAATTTAATTTAGCGCATACCTAATTCCTGTACAAGAAAGAGAAAACTTACATATACCCAGTGTTGCTACTAAATAATTACAGTCTAATGAAAGAGATGTTTTTATTTTATAAATTTAAAGTGAAAAAACTTACAAATTACTGTAATGAAGCTATTGTGCCAAAGAGACCAGTTTTGCATTACATTTACATTTTCTGAAATTTGTTTTATTTTTATTTTTTTTCACTTTTGTACAAAGATTGTACACTAAATTTAGCAAATAAAAATACAGTAGAGAGTAAATTGATTATAACAACTAATAACAACTATCAATTAGTAACTATTGGGCTTTCGTTGCAAGAACTATGAGAGTGCTGCCACACAAGAGATATTGAAATTGATTAATTGCATAGCAGCCAGTGGTTAATCTTGTATGCTCTAAACCTGTGGTGATTCAAAAATTACGTTGTAGGGATCATGGAAAGTTTCCTTGAAGAAATATATTTTTTTTATTGTTTCTTTCATTTGTCTGGATTTTTAATTGTTGATTCTGGTTGCCAAGAAAACCTTGAGTGCAAACCCACACGCTTCACAGGATGTGAACTTCCTGTGAGAGGTAATTTTTTCTTGGCTCCTCAGTCGATATTTGGAACCTGAACTGAAACCACCATTTGTCTCATTGAGGAAAAAACACATTTGAATTCCAAGTTTGACTGTAATTTTAGGTAAATATTGGACTCGTTTTCTTGTAAAGCATTGCTTGTGTTTGCAGGAAATCTCGTTTCGCCACTTTCAACATTGGAAAAGTGAAACTTTGTCAAAAAGATTTGCGAGCTGTATCGTGGCTGAACGCACCATTTCATCGGGCACACATTTATTGGACACAAATTCATCGGTCGGGCAATTCATAGGACCAGGAATTCATTGGCCATAAATTAATCTGGCGCCAATTCATCCTAGTAAGTTTTTAAGTTGTAATTTATTGATATGAAATTAAATTAAATTGAAAATTGCGTTCATGTTCAATATTAGTTATTTTATCCATTCTGAAATAGTAGAAACTAACATTTACACAAGGCGCATTCAAAAACACATAAACAGTTTAAAAGTTCGTTTAAAACGTGTTTAAGCAGGCTGCAAACAGATCTCTGTGCAACGAGTTTTCTCATTCAAATCGCAAATTTTTAGCAGCTAGCTTGGATTTCAGATAAATCGATTGCAACGATCTGAGATCTAAGTACAATTTTGCAGTAGCTTATTTATTCTTTCGACTAACAACAATAATAATCATCACTATAATTATTATTAGGGTTGGAAACAATAGATAAAAGCAATGGAAGGGAATTCTCGAATAAAACACACTTGCAGTGTGGATGATGACCTAGCACTTGATCTGAAATCCAGATCAAGTTTGGCAGTGAAACAATCATTTATTTAGCAAATAAACAATTTCATTCAAAAACAAAAAAATGTCTCTAAAAATCCGTATGCGACGAAAATTTAGACGAAAAGTAATTGAATGCACCTATACTAGTAGTTTTACGTCTAAAAATATCACATGTCACATGGTTTTACATTTAAAAAACAACATTTTACACGGTTTTATACTTAAAAATCGATGTTTTACCCGGTTTTAACCTGTTTTCGTGTAAAATGTTTTTTTTTAGAAGTAAAACCGCGTAAAATGAACATGAATGTAATTTCTATTTAATTTAATTATAACTTATAAAAACTTACTTGAGGAATTGGCACCCGATGAATTTGTGGTCGATTAATTGCTGGTCCAATGAATTGCATGACCGATGAATTTGCGTCTGATGAATGTGTACTCGATGGGTGATGAATTGCCCGGTGAATAGTCTGGATACCCTATAGCTCAGGGTCGAGCTCAGGGTTGAATGCAAGGCTACTATTAGGTTTGCCAGTTGGACAAAATGACGTCACTTCCTGAAATTAAAGGGGCGGAGCCATTGCTGCTCCGACGTCAGTGGGCGCCCATTCAAAGCGTAAACGTGTGCTTATGGGCAAAATCATAAAACAAGAATGTAAATAAACCTGTCCTTTATATTCATATTTATATTGATCAATGAATCGCTTGTATTTTGGCTTTTAATTTTAGTTGTTATGAGTATACACATACAAATGATGCATGAATTTATTTTAAATTTTGTAATAATTTTACAGGTTTGGTTTTGTGCATCAGACATCACTGGTCTACGCCTAAAATCATAAAATCATTTTTAAATAAAGTAAAAAACAAAATTTTAAAGTAATTAATGAGTTAATAAATGCAATCTATCAGAACGAGATTTTCTAATACTTTAATTTAGTCAGGAGAAAAAAACCTTGGATTGGTGTGCCTCAAACATAGAATAATGCTGGATGGTGAATGATGGATGGTGAAAAAAACAACTCAAATTCAAATTCCAAACCTTATGAAATACCTGAAAAATTTGCAGAACAAATTAATAATTAATTTGTAGTGAACTGGTGATATTTTATGGAGTTGGAACTCGTATCAATGTTTTTCAAAGGCTGATCAGCATAACCGCACTGACGTCACACTAAATGAGAACCAATGAGAGCCTAGTACACCTAATTCTCCAAGTAGCCAAACGTAATAACACACTTGTTCAACTTTGCTATCACTTAAAGTTAAGCAAAAGAAATGAATTACCGTAACTTAAGAGAAATATGACGTAAAAAACATCATTATCCGGAAATGAAAACAAGGTTATCAACTTAATACACTTAAGCAGATTTTTCTTAAATGCAACTAATGTTAGTGATTTTTAAAGAACTGATATAAACTTGGTGATTTAGTTATGATGACATTTAAGGTGAAGTAAGGTGACAAAACCAACATTAGGTTGCAGTGATCCGGGTTATAAACACTGTTGAGATGCTGTAAATTTAGTCTTTGCAATAAAATGGTTAATAATGTCTAGGGGTAAAATAAATACAAGGTAAGTATAATCAACTATCACAGTTGATGTTTTATTTGGTTAAAATACAATAATTTATAATAAGTTAAACTAATAATGACTAGAAACAAAGAGATGAATAATGAAATGCGTATAACGGTTGTTGTACGAGAAAATGGCGGGAACGTTGTTTTCCTCCAAAAACTCACTCGGGCGGTGATGGCTGACTCCGGAGACGCTCACGGTGGTCCTAGAAGGCGGCGGCGAGTGAGAGCACTGCTCGTTAGCAGGTATCACTGAATAACAGTGGAAATGCGTGTATCAACTGTGGCTGATACACAAGAAAGCGCTGGCTTTGCAAACTTAGCAAAGATAGCAGAAGAAACGTAACACGGTCAGTACAATGCAGTATTGGCAGAGCAATGACAAGATGTGTTATTTGTTGGTTGTGAATTCAAGAATGTGCCAAAACTCTTAATTTGCAGCAGATATCCGCAATTGAGTGCATTTTAGTGCAACAAAGGAATATTTGCACCAAAACGGTTAATGTGCAACCCACCCCAGCCAAATTTGGGTGAGGTGTGGTAACATATACATAAAAATTCACTTGAGATCACCACAAGGTGCATTTATAGTTTCCGTTTGTTTGGTTTTTGGTGTTTCTATAAACAGCAAAAACAAAGGTAAAAAACATGCTGAGTTATTGAATGTGCAATGCTCTTATTGGTTCTCATTTTTTTGACATCAGTGGGCGTCAGTTGTACTGATCAGCTTTTGAAAAATGTTGATACCAGTTCCAAATCCATAAAATATCATCAGTTCTCTACAAATTAATTATTTATTTATTCTGCAAATTGGACTGGATGTTGTCAATGTTTAGTTTTTGGGTTTTACAAGTAACGCAATTGAAATTCCTTCATTTTCACCCAAACGAATTATGGCCCATTTAGAATTTGATTGTAAAAACAAATACCAGATTGAATCAAACACTTGAAAAACCTCTCTACAGTTATTGTGGTTTCTGTTTTTGCAGTTTTTGCAGTTTTTGCAGTTTTGGGTTTATGACTGTTTATTATTATTATTATTATTATTTTTTTTTTTAATTATTTTTTTTTTTAAGAATTCTGTTTCCTAAAACACGATAAACAGCAAAAACAGAAACTTTGATTGTGAGAATCAATTTATCAACGAAATTTGTCCACAGCTGCCTCAGGAGTGAAGGTTTATTTTTGTTGGATAGAGGTGAATTTATGATACATTTTGCGCTAAAAATCTATAAAATTCAATTTCGGTTTGAAATTGGTTAGTGCCCAAAAGTGTCCACATAAACGGTTATTACAGAAATTGCATTAGAGTTTGCGAGTCTTGTCAGCATGCTTGGGTTCAACCTATAAGCTTCTATGGGTCATACGGAAAGTGCAAAGCCGCGTATTTTGTTTCAAACACTTCACAGCGACCACTATCCTGCCACGCAAGCGCATTTAATCCGGCGGGGTCAAAAAATTAATTAAATCTGACCATCCAAATACGAAACATAAACACTCCTTTTGTGCCGTTAGAGATGTTCGACAAAAGCCGTTAAAACCGACACGCGATCTGGGAACAGCGGCCAATATCTCATCCTGTCGAGCACATTCCTGGGCTTTAAAATGTCACAGACGATACCGGTCACATTTTTGGGGTGATTTCTTTAATTAAGAAAATTAAAATTAAAATATACTTATATTTATTTATTTAAAAAATGGACTCCCCTGTCGTAATGACGAAAATAACTCATAAACATTGAGCTCTAAGTGCTGCAAACGCCGTGCAATTGGAACAAACTGGGATGCTGTTTATCCTTTTTAAAACATTTTAAAACATTTTATTTTTTTTTAAATATGTAATTAATTTTTGCGTCATTATTTTAGCTTCGTCGATAAAATCGTCTTCCGATCTTTACAGTTACAGATGCCATCCCGCCATTTTCACGTCGCTAAAACTGGTAAAGTAATGTTCGTGTCGAGAAGACACGTTATGGTTTTGGATTTTTATATATTTGCCACATACTTTTATCATTAGGCTACTAAATGGTGTCTTTTTTTCATTTGCCACTTCCAAATTTTGCCCCTATATACTCGGGCTAATTGGGAAATCTGCCATCGAGTAGCAATGTTACTTTTTCTAAATTACAATGCATCAAAATAGAATTTCTTAAAACTTGTAGAATAACTCGTCGGATTAGAAATCTACATCACTCTTGGTTAGATTTTTTACAATACTATGTATGTCGTCTTAAGTTGAACGACATACTGTACATGAGAACATGACATACTTAGTATTATTTTCATGTCGTACATACGACATGAAAACAGTAAAGGAGCAGGACCGGGAATTGAACTGCCGATAAGGTGAATTGACACTAGGATATGAAAATCTCTTTTACCACTCTGGACGTGACTAGCAACATTCATTCAGAGAAGACCAAAGTGACCAGACACTAACTTGTGAACACCATCAGATGATGTCTTCTCAAAACGTAAACGATTATGGTAATTAATCATGTACGGAGTACTTTTTATGGGATTTCGTAATTTTTTGATTTACGATCTCATAAAATTGTTGATAACATGCAAAGATAAATTGGGGAGTGTGCCGTCATTAATAATCTTTTAAAACTTCCGTGCAATTAAATTAATTAGCACATTATAAAGCAAATAGAAATACGTGATGCGAAAGTTCGGTGTTGATGTTTGATAGTAGAGTAAATAAATGATGATCTTACTTGTTAATTAAATAGCAATGATTGCAGTGTAATTGCAGAGGTCAAGTGTCTCACTTTCGTGCATCTGTCGACGTGGTGCTGGGGAATTGGTTGAATGTGCTGCTCGTCTTGATGGGGAGAAGCCACCAACTGAAGGCAGAGCAAATGAATTGAGCGAGTTTCACATTTCGCCGTCAGATTGTGCACCACTTTCTCAGTTTCCCGCAGGAGAGCGAATTTCAACACCAATCATGATGTAATTACGTATCCCACAAAGAGATTTTTTTTTAATGCTAGAAAATTGGATTTTGTGTGCGAGATGGGGAAGGAAGATTAAGATTAAGATTACAAGATGTACGATTAATTATCACGTTTATCATAAATTCATGGATCAAATTTATTTGAAGTTTGTAAAAGAATGAAATCTGCACACATTTTGCACATACAAATGGGTAAAATAATCTTCTCAATTAATACAAATTACTATTTCCATTTACTTCCACCTAAATATCAGATGTCATTAAAATAGTTGCAGAATAAAGATAAGATAAATCATCTGAAATTTTGTGCAATGATTACTGTGAAAACTGGAGATTTTAGAAAGACGAGAGAATTGGCATTGTGTCATGCAGTGAAGATGTCATCAAGGAGGTGTTTTTAGTTGAGAGTTAATGACGCGCAACTGGAAGTATATGTAAAGTGTCATGAATTAACATAATCTTTCTTTTGTTCTTTTTGAATTTGTATTTGTGAACCCCGAATAAAATATAACGAATTTCTCGCTATAACGAATTTTTTTTTTCTGTTTGTTGTCCGCCCTATTTCTCTAACTTATGTTAAATTAATTCATCATAACAAACTTTCGTCGAAACTCTTTATAACGAATCGCAAGGGACCCGAAAAATCGATTCGTTATAACGATAATTTGTATATCGAATTTTTTAACATCGTATTCTAGACGAGCATTTGCCTATTTTACTTTTGTACCGGGAAAAAAAATATAAACAGACTCAAAAACAAAATTTCATACGCTGACGTCATAAATTCGTAAGAGTACAAATTATTTGAATGTGTCTATTGAATTGGATTTGTTTCACTGGACTTTAACTTCCTTGAAATCCTCTTATCACCTGTGAAGTAAAGGTAGTCTTACACGTAGGTATTGTTGGCAGACGGGTGTCACCATATTCTGCCCAATTTCCTTCATTCTACTGTAAACCATCTGTTCTTTTTGCACACCTCATTTACTGTTTTTGTGCTGGGAAAGAATTTCTGCAATCTCATGTGCTGTCTGTGTAGGTCGCATTTTTGGGCAGAAAACTAGTAAAACGCTGTTTGGGAGCATATTTGCACACATATTAGTAAATATCACTACCTATACAAAACTTCTTCATCAATTTATTGCATTTATTGCATTTATTGCAGTATTTTGATTTACTGTCATTTTTATAGTCAATTTTCTTTTTGCAAAATGAATTTTTTTTATTTCAGTGGATTTTTCCCGATTTTTCTTGTTTTGTTCCTGCAACATTGACTTTCTCTTCTTTTTTTCCAACTCAAATGCACAACAATTTACCTAAGCTGAATAGATTGCAATATTCAACACTTTTCACTTTGCATAGTTTGGCAGGTTTTTCAGCCAAAAAACATCTGCATTCTGTCACTCGCGAAAAAAAATTTATTTATTTATTTTTACACATGAAAAAAAAAAATTAAATTGACTTTTGTCCTGAAACTTTTGCAAACGGATAATCAGAGCACTGAATAATGGAAACTGTATAGCTTAGTCCTGCCAGAAGGCCATCATTTTTTTAGGAGTGGGATAAAAGTCTAAAGCAT
The DNA here is from genome assembly GCA_949358305.1 of Strigamia acuminata. NCBI lineage: Eukaryota > Metazoa > Arthropoda > Chilopoda > Geophilomorpha > Linotaeniidae > Strigamia > Strigamia acuminata. Next base: position 37,195,865 of record OX442315.1, read on the forward strand.
AATTCTTTATTTAAAGGGGAAATAAAGCTGTTGGTTTCAAGTGTTGGTGTGCACAACGCATATTAAAGAATTCTTGTGGGACAAACTGCTCGAGATAAAAAGGATAAGGCTTTTTATCTTTCTCTTTTTTTTATTCCATTTGGCATCCATATTCAGCATTTGCGGTCACAACTTGTTTTTAAAGGTATACAGTATAGTATGCTAGTACGGCATAGTTGATCGAATGTTAAAAATGATTCAAAATAATGGAAATAAACTAAAATCAATAATATCTTATTAAATTATTAAATCCCGGTGTACACACTAAAAATTAACGTCAGTTTGTTTGCAATAAATTTCAATTGTCGTGTAAAGAGCATAAATATACGTGATTTATTTATTATTTAGTAGGACAGGCTTAATTAAGTTAAATGGTGCCATAGTGAATCAGGGGCAAATGGCACCTGAGTTGGCATCGCGTTTAGAGTGGCGGCTCGTCTGCACAAAAAATGAAGTTTTTCGTTTAGAATGAATCTTTTTGCATCGGAAAATTACATTTTTCGATTGTATTCATATTTGTTGCTATTCAAAATGTAATTTTTCAGTTTTGCGCTTAAAATTGCAAGTTTTGTGTCGAAAAGAATTATTATTACACAGAAGAAGTACGTTTTACAACCATAGAAAGTCCATGTTTGCTCTTGTCAAACAAATTTTTCTAGTGGACTCCTGGACCTTACTCCGAATGTTTCAAACCTGGTTTTCGATATACATTTTGAAGGATGACACTGTATAGGGAGAGCTTGGCAGTAAGCATTAGTGATGCGCAGAGAGTCCTTCAGTCACACACGTGTGACAGTGATCCTGAGGCTTGATGTACGAATTTTATTATCATAATTTTTTTAATAACATTAATAATTTACTCGCCGATGGGCTGCGAGATGTGAATAAAAGAGAAGTAACTCGCAGTAAAGAGCAAAAACGAAGCGTGTCCGCTTGTCCAAAATGACAGAGCCCAGGTTACAAATTTTACCAAACATTTCATATTGCAACATTTACAATGTTTAAATTGACTTTAAAGCTTCTTCAGGCATTTTCAAAAAAAATAGAATCTCAAATATACCGAGGGAAGAAAACATTTTGCAAATATTTGTTCTTTTAATTAAATCGTTTAACTTTCTCTAGCCTCGCTCATTTCATCTGGGACTTGACCATTTTAACGGAATTTTGAGACAAACAATCTGTGCCAACAACTCAGTATAAATAGGAAAGTGAAGGAGTGAACGGAGGGAGCCCAGCTAAACATCCGCTCATAAAAATTCAGACTGCACACTTATTGTAGTCTGCACTCGGTATCGTGATGCTGATGTCAAAATCAAACTGTAAATTCTTCTACTACAAGTAGTGCATGCCAAAATATTGGAATAATCAATTTGTAAGTCTGTACGAATTGTTTAAAATGGAATTTTACAAACATTTACGAGGGTTTATAACCCTTAGTTTACACCTACTTTGAAATACAGACGGCGTCATTGTTTTTCCATAAACTTGCATGTTGATTCGAATTCCGAGGTTAACTTTCGTTATTCTGATTGTCTTTCCCTACGCAGCTGCAATCGTATCTCGAAATTCGCGTTTCATGATTCCACTTGAAACATATTAACTACTGAAGCTACACAAGATATATAAACGAGCAGTTATTATTATTTCTCTAGACGAGTGAGTACATTAAACCAGATGAAAGCAATGAATCATCTCTCATAAATCGGATGAGGTTCAACTTTATAGCCTTAAAGTTGTATAATAAAGATGAGTATAAGAGTTTCCAGGTTCAACAACCTTGTCCCCATGGCATAATTGAGCAAGTGTTCATTCGAGAGTGTGGGTTTGACTTTTTCCCATTTCTGATATTACTTCCTCCAAAGTGGCACTAAAGAAATGCGAAGAATTTTTTATAATACTTCTAAGTGGCAGAAAGACCAGGAGACTCGGGATATTTGTCTCCTATGTGTCAAAAATTCATTTTTTTAAATATAAGCTTATATTTGCAAATTTATTCGTCAGTGAAACCACGAACAGTTAGTTGTTTTCATTGGCAGGTAGTATTTGAATGGTTTGGTCTGAGTTGTCATAGAAACGAAGCTTGTGCCGCAATTAAATAGGATTTTGAAAGGGAAGTGTCAGTGTGATATTCAGTTAGCCGTCTGAGAATGCAATCATGAAGTTTGGAACCTTAAGAATTGATGAGTTAATTACAGGAATTTCACAGCATTCGTCATCAAAGAGAAGGAATTAGGTTTATTTTTGGAAATACAGTATTAGCTTAGCAAATTTAATTAAACGAGAATCTTGCATGTTTATTGTGCTGTTCATTTCATTACACAGAGGACGAGTTAGTTTGTTTTCATTGAGTCTTTAATTGTGAAATACAAATTTGTTCAAATCCAGAAAACTTATTGCTTTGCACTCTAATCTTTTCATTACGATAATATTATCTTTGTTTCCTGGCACTTTTCGACTATCATTAAAAGGGGTCACTTGTGACAAATTGTATTTGTGTATTTTGCGTTGTGTTACTGGCATCACGCAGTTTTTAGTGAACACCTTGTATGATGTCATCAATCATCACAATCACATGTTTTATATTCTTGTTTTGAGTGCAATACCGTCAAGATGGAGGTTTGATTAATAAAACGGATTTCGTTTCTCGCGACACGTATACTGGGTTGTATTCAACACTAAACTCGAAAATGTTCCTCGATTTGGCAACAAGAAACTGATGTGCTAATTCCATTACTATTAGATCTTTTATTCCCAGCATATCCAATGTATAAATTTTGTTTTAAAAATTCCATTTATTGTATAATACTTTTAAAAAAGTTTTCGCTAGTCTCACCACACCCCACAATTAAATCAAGTGAGATTTGATGGAAAAAAAATAGGCTGTATTGATTTACCCCGGCATGTTTTTTTTTTTTTTAGAAACAAATAAAAAAAATTAAAGTCTACCTTATAGACTGTATAGATTGAATGGGCACCAGACTGGACTTGTTTCTAAACTTATTTTATCGTAACACATGCAAGGTTGTACACGTATAAAGTTGTAGTATTTATAGTTTGTTTATTTATTTGTGTAATTCAACCCAAAATAGGTGTATAAATAGGGGATTAGCATTTCACACTTACAAATGTGTAATCTCGTCTTTTAATATCCACGGTACCGTATATTTTTTGTAGTTTACAATCAACTCACTGCAAACCAGGCATACTGTAGATGAGTCCAGCAGAACATACCCCTTCTGGAGATCAGGAGCTTTCTTGAGGACAGCCTACTTTTATTGACAGGGCCGTGCCGACTTGTGAGTCGAAAAGGTGGCAATTTTTATCCAAGAAAAAAAAATTCTGGATATAAATCGCTGCCCCTCCAATGTACACATGCCATTCCAGGGCATTTTATGCTTAATTTCTCTGGGTGTGGCGAGGTGGGGTGGCAGTTACAGCTTTTGAACGATCTCGTTTACCATATGCACATGATGTTTGGCACAAATACGTATGGTAAACACAACGTTCAAAAACTGCAATTGACGCCCCCACCCACGGGTTTCCAGACACAGATTACTCGTGATCATAAATAATCAAATGTTATTTTACTTTTTTAATTTAAGAGTCTAATTTTACCGACCTTTAATTTAAGTGGCCTAAAATGATTAGTCAGTTACTAAAATTCTCCAAAAGTGGAGAGGTGGCAAAATTAAAATCTAAAAGTTTGAAGAAAAAAATTTAAATGATTTTTTTTTTCAAATATAGTACTTAATTAGTCATTTTAGGTCACTAAAACGGCGGGGGTGTCTTCCCGCCCCCTGACAGCGCTGTGCGCCTAAAACTACCCTTCATTTTTCACTGCTCACCTCACAAAAAATTTGCCAAGGAACGATCTTGTCATTGATATCGATATCCTTCTCCTCCTCCTCCCTTTCCTTTTACGAATCCTCTGGCATCAAGAAACCCACCAGCATAAAACATCTCAGTCTTCAATTTTTTTTTATACAGTATATTTGGAGAAAAAAAATTAATTTGGAAAACTTTATAAAGGTCGACGTTTTCTGTATGTCTGTAAATGCATTTAGAATCGGAGAAACAATGGTTTGCCTGTGACAATCAATTTCTGTTAATTAAAATAAAAAAAGTGCATAATCTTTTCTTTTTTAAATCCAGTAATTTAAGTTTCAAAAGTACAGGTAGTTTCTTTATGGAATTGTTTTCCATTTTCAATTACTGTATTTGTATAAATATTGAATTAATCTGGCACAGAAGAGCGATTATGAGCGAAAGAGGGAATTTGCAGTTTGCTGTTAAGACGACAATTGTGCAAACATTTCAGCTTTATTTTCATTCAGGTCTAATCTTTTAGTTGAGTTATTGAGAAAGTTTTCATCTTTTCATGATTTGATCTTCAGTCTTAACTAAGCAAATTAAATTAAAGGGAAAAGTTTACGCCACTATATCACGTCAGTTTGGAAGGGAAGGGGGGCAGAAACAAAAGTAAAGGAGGAGAATTGAACATGTAAAACAATGATCTTGGTCTAATAATGATATAAATAATCCTATTGTCACTTTTTGGTTTTCTCTACCTACGATCTTTAATAAACTTTTTCTTTATTTGATTTCTTTTTTTAAACTTTGTTTTTAGGGTTGGAGGGTGAAGATGAAAAGAAAGACAATTTTATATTCTTTCATCATTACACCAAAGAATAATATTTATTTTTAATTTAATAGCTCAGAGCTACTGAACGCAGTACATTAACTGGACTGTTTTTGCAGCAATTTTCTGGGAAATAAAGTGACCCAGCCAGCAACTGCTTCACTTGACACAATGTGTATTCTTCATATTACAAGATAAGAAGCGCGAGCAAACCTGTGGGTTTTGTTTGATTGCATCGCTATAGTGCGTAACAAAATTTTCTTCTGGGAAATTTCTTTCTGAATAGTGAATAGTAAATGTTTGCCCCCTCCAGTACTTTCCAACAGTTGATAAAAAGTTACATGAATAATTAGGAAAAGAACAGTTTATACAATATTCCTGACAAATTTGGTGATTTGGTTAAATTTTCTTAATTTGCATGGTTGCGCATTGTTGCAGCAGCAACTTTTTGGAAATTTGACTTTCAATAAACTTAACCTTAGAGTTAGAAACTGGATTGTTATTGATTTAAACTTAAGTTGACGTCTTTCTTGCAGCTAAGAGACGTGTGAGTGCTTAAAACCACACAATAGAAGTGAAACTTTTCGACTTCTTCCAAATTAAATTATCCAAACTGTCAAGTGTTCTGTATTTGTGTTGTTGTTTGAAAATGACTGAATGACCAGAATGACCAAGGAAATCAAGAATGTGATATCACTGTAATGTCGTCCTCAATTCGACAATAGGAATTAACAAATGTTGAACATGATATTAACTTCATCAATTCTACTGTATTGTTCTTTTCTCCTCTTTACACTGTTGTCTCTTTGTATCGTTAACCGCTCCTCCCCTCAGTATTACGTCGTTCACTTCCGTCTTTATCACTCATTTGTCACTTGTCACTTCCGATTTGAAAAAGCTGGTGTGCGCCAAAAGAAGTTTACTTCAAAATATGGAATCGAATTTTGTATCAACACTTTTAGCACAGCTGTTTGAAATTTACTCACCGAAGAACAGCTGTTTGTGACCAAGCTGATATGTGAACAAAACAGTCTGAAAAACTTTCTATCGTAATTCGACTCATCAAACTCAAAGTATTGACATGCAAATCGGAAAGTAACACCCGGTATGTTCAATTGGATTGACTGTGAATGTTGTTGATCTCCTCGTGTCCAGACATCCGGCATGATCAGCGAGAGTGTAACCAATAACTATTGAACTTTTCGAAGTTCCGTAAACCAGTTTTGTGTTGATTGTTCCTTGCAGATATCGCATGATTCAATAGAGTGGTCCAAAATTAGAGTTGAATTTACTAACCACTCTCACGGTTTGTGCGATATCAGGCCTTGCAGCAGACTTCCTACTGCATTCGGGTATGGTATCTTGCTCATCTCCACCCTTGATTCCATACAGCACTTTCCTCAGGCAACAATATTTAACTTTGCCACCGAGTTGCTGTCCGAGTCCCTCCAACTGTTTCATCTAAATCTCCTCCTTCAGCTGTCCTTGGCGCACTTCCTGGTGCACATGCTCTTGGACCAAGAACAATGGTTGCCAGTGCGAGTTGACTTTTTGTGGCGTCTGACTTTGTTCCGCTCACATATCCCCACAAACCTTCATGCATCTCCATTGCGAATTTCCAATTGTTAAAGTTGGAAATTCTCTCTAATTTCTTAAATGATGTAAATGATGTCTCGTGTGGCCACTTCCTGTCGTTTTGTTTGTTGTTTCAGCCATCTTGATCAGTTTTCTGGCTAAAAAGTTCTTCACAACGTGGTAGCACAAAAATTTCAACAAAAACAAGAATTTCTCCTAAATAATTAGATTCTGGCACAGATACAGTACAATGTTGCAACTACTTTCCTGCGCAGTGGAAGCGTGCTGGGCCCATAACCTGATGAATGTGGTGAATTGAGACAAAGTGTTGGCGTTAGCTTTAAACCGGAAGTGGTTCCGTTAAAGGTTATTTATGTTATTAGCACAGTGTGCCAGGTTGCGCTCATACATTGATGTCATCATAAAAACTCAAAATAAAAAAAAATTCACAGCGTCATGGGCCACTGGGAAATTCCAGGTTTCCCACCGGGCCCTTCCAGCACTGATGGGGGGGTTACTTTGAACTTGTGAGGTAACATTGAATAAATGCTAGATTACGTTACTCCATCTGTTGTTCAAATATGGACACGACTGTGTAAATCGCGATTGAGGCAATAGATGGCAGCAATATTCAGGCACTGTTTAGTGAGCAGACATGTTGGTGAGCAAACACATGGTTTTAACATGGAGGTGTTCTAAGGGTAAAAAACAGCATTTCTAAAAGGACTATATTTTCTAAATTTGTAAAATATAGGACACCATTTTTTTAAATATTAGAAATGTGTTTTTTTGCAATTATGTGTTCAAAGTTACCTCCATGATCTTTAGAAAAGTAGGGCAACACTGAAAATAAAAAAATATATATTTTCAACTTATAGAAATGTTTCAAAGGCATTCCAAATTCTAGTTGGTACATTATAATTATACAATAAAATGAAAGGATTACACAGACTAGACTATCTCTTGGAGCACCTACAGCTTTTACTGCTTACGTAAAAAAGCCAATTGTTAAATACATCAACACAGCAGCTGACTGGATTTTTTTCTGAGAAATTGTTGCGAGATTTAGTGCTAGACCCGTTAGTGTAGCGCGTAGCGGTAGCGGTGGTAGTGTGGCATGGTGATGCCACAGTAAGGTTACAATACACAGACAGAGACAGACAAACAAATCAGACGACACAATGCAGCGAGCGACGGTAATTACTGAATGGACAGTAATCTGATTGGATTTGGAGATGATCCCTTTAGAATCCCTTTAGAACGGCCCCTTCCCTCAATAGGAAGTGGACCAACCAATAAAGAGAGTAGTAGATATCTCCAAAAACAATCCTAACATCCTGATAACTGCAGTTCAGAGTTCTAATGGCCAGAGAGAGGGCGGATGTTAAAGATGAGCCACGACGGCCGCCATTTTGAAGTTGGACCGAATTTACAGTAACGTCCGAATGACGTGTGCTAAAGCAGTGAAAGTTTGACTGTCTTATGTTGTAAATCGTGGAGTTTATACTCGAAATGCAAAAGTAAATGCAAAAATTGTAAGTACTGCCAATTCTATCTGCCAAATTAGTCAGAGTGTCAGATTGTGTATAATATTAGAAAATAATTCTTAGGGTCAGTGAACCGACATTTAAGAATGATAGATTAGATAATTAAGATAGATAGGGTACCAATCAGTCGATTATTTGAATTTCACTAAATAAACAAGTTTTACTTTCATATCAGAATGTGTGATTTCATTTCAATCAAATCAAATCTCTTGGCCCCAATAAAATTGTAGAGCTACGATGTATAACTGCATCAAATACAACAACAATAAGCGATTCACCCAGCCACTAAAGAATAGATTTCCTCCCACAGTAGAAGGCCTACTGAATATTCAGACAAAAGTGTGACACAATCAATATCTAGATGTAAATGTCTTATTCGTGCAGACGCAAGATAGGAAATTCAAGGAAGTTCTACAGTTCTATCGTTCAACAGAATATTCTTTTCTTGACTTACAAGTTAATGCAAGTCAAAGCAATTTGTTTTGGGGATGCAAAAGGGAAACTCAAAATCTCGCGAATTATTAATTAATTAGTATTCAATCGTCAGACGTTACTGTGTTTTAAATTAATTTAAAATAAATAAAAGAATAAATAGAAACTCAACAGCTGCACAGGACCAGGATACGCCTACATATATCTTGACTCAACAATGGAAACAAAGGTTTTACCAGCTGTTAAATGTAGTCATTTTGAGCAATATAAGTTAAGACTAGTTAGAAATTTCTTTCAGTTTCCATTTTGACATTGCTACTTGCACACCAATATAATGACTGCCTTGAAGTTGATGTTTATAGCTGCCTTACTGGTCTCAGGTATTAAGTTAACATAAAATAGTAATACTAGTAAATACAGTACATTCAGCTTACAATTTTATGAAAATAGGAGTTATTAGTGATAGGAGTAAAGAGAAAGAGGAGCAGGATAAAAGTACGAGCAAAGAAGAAGAAGAGCCAGACCAAGGTGACACGAAGCAGCAGGAGGGGCAGGACAAAGGTAACAACAAGCACGAACAAAGTGCTACCAAACAAAGTGTAGAATCTACAAAGATTGGTGAGGAACCTTCATTCGGAGACCAGGTTTTGGCATTTATTGTAAGTATTGCAGCAATAAAAATATTTAAATGAAAATCAAATACGGTATTATATTTTGATGTTTGTAGAAAAATGCGATCAAACGTATTGTAGAGGCGCTGCAATCCCTCGGAAAGTAAAACCTACTCCGTATTAATTTTGTGGTAAAGGAAACAAACTAAATCAGTCATTGTACTGTATGTCTGCGACGTAAATTAACGCATAGTGCGATGAAATAATTAAGTAATTTGTAGTAACATTCCGAATTAAATATTGTACTCCTGGTATATCTGCAATTGTTAACGTTGAATTTATCCATAATAATTACATAATTGCCCATTTTCCAGGTGGGGAACATAACAAAAGTACAATAAAATATCGACACGTTTTGTTTATTTAAAATCATACAAATAAAAATGTTTACTTCGCCACTTTGTAGAAAATTATTTTTTTATTCTATCAAACAAATGACCTATTATCGATGCGACCATAATGGGTTGCTGTGCAGGACCCTTCAAAGCCACTTTTCCCGTCGTGATGTCAGAACCGTCAGAATCGTAACAATTAATCGAATTGAAAGTCCATTCTGTACCAGGTATCAGTTGGTAATTAGTACCAAACATCTGAGGCAAGACAAAATCTGTGTTAAACGTGGCCTCGATCGATAGTTGTTTGAATGTTGTTTCGGTTTTCGCCAACGGAATCTGACCGCACGTGGAGGCATCCTCATTCTCGCACCTCATCACGGAGCAAATTTGAACCTCGTACGGGTCACCCACAACTTGCATTACCCCGTCATTAACTGCAAATGCGTAGACGGTGTCATCTCTCTTAGTGAAGGCGTAATCAAAGTGGCAACAGAAATCGCCTTTGCACAAATCTACGTGATTTTCCATTTTGTTCGCATCGAAATAGAAGAAATTGAAACCCGTAAGACGGATGTTGACGAAGGTGTGCAGTTTCGACGTGTTTTGCGAGGTAGGATTACGAGTTTGCGTGGTTGGAATGGTTGAATCCACCAGAACCAGGGGTGGATGAACTGCGCCGAATTCTTCCGAGTGGTCGTAGTGGGTGTCGTCGTCGCACTTGAGCTCACCGGATGTGATTTCTTCCGGTTCAAACGGCACATCGGCTATAATCATTTTGCCGGGCATTGACAAGTCGAACGTTTGGTTTAAGACACCTTTACCGGAAGTGAAGATTCCACTGCCCAACCTTGACACTGAAAAGCAATGTAATTTCTGTTACAAATATGAAATGTGGATATTTTTGAAGAAAAAAAGTCGAGAGGAGAGAGATTTTTATTTTACTGTTTGGTGCAAAGTGATTGGCTGCGATCAAATTGATGCCCAATCCACGAGCAACACTTGTGTACAACTGGGGTGCAGTGAGAAATGGTAAAATGTTAACCCAAGCTGTTGAGAAAAGTATATTCTTCACTCCTTTTTCTTTAATTAAAGTGATGGTCGGTTCTCTGTGGACAATGTCAAAACAAATGACGCAAGCAAGTTTAGTGAATCCGACGTCGACGATTGTGTAATCTGTCTGGAAACAATTTTGTGCGTTAGTGATGAGTAATGCAAATAAAAATGAATTTCATGTAAATACTTCAGGCGCAGGATTGATATTGGGCTCCATGAATAAATGTTTCTTGTAATACCTCGCAGCTAGAGTTCCATTTTTATGAAAAATTACGTTGGTGTTGTACAAAAATTGTCTATCAGATGGACAATCTGGGTTGCTGTCGTTACACGTTTCTCTTCCTATGAGGTTAGCAGCAATGATTAATGCGTTAAATTTGGCTGCACAACTCACAACTTGAAGTACCTAAACAAATTTTTGTTAGATCTATTTCAAAAGTGAAAGAAATGACCAACTTTTGTGTTCGGATAAAGATCAGGTTCATCACACGGGTTCCATGAAATCATCTTTGGATTTGGAATATCCTGTGCGAACGGATTAGATGCGTAGTTTCGGTCTGGGTGAACCATTCCAGTGAGTCCATATTCTGGGAAAACCAATACATCAACGTCCTAAAAAACAAATGCATTCTTCTAAAATTTTCAACTTTTTACATATTAATTTATTCAAAGTATTCACTACCTACATGCATTGTAACTTAGACAAGATGTTATCAAATATATTTTGCAACATATCATGAGTTATTACTTGATAAATGAGGATCACAATCCTCATTTAACAATAGAAACAAGTCTATAATGTTAGAAGAATGAAGACCGATAAATGCATTTTTTTTCCAATAATTTCTGTAGAAAATTTTTTTTTAATTTTAATTGTTTCTGATTAAACAAATGATGCTCTACAACTTTACAACTGGCATCTTTTGGATTGCATTGTTATTTTTTAAGTTCACAATGTGTAAAGCCATGATGAAAATCTAAATTTGGGCTGCTTAATGAATTGCCCATTCCCTGTTTACTCTAGATTCGTGAACATAATTTGTGATTACTACTTTGTTGCAGAAATATTTGACTATGGCAACACTTAAAAGTGAAGATCCTGTATAAACAAAATGGACACCAAAAACAGCCATAAGCTATCATCAAAAACTGGAGAAACAGAAACCACAACTAGAGAGCTTTTAGAAATCATTTTTGCCTGGTTTTGGTTTTCACAACCTAATTACAAATGGCTACCAGTACCACACAAGTAGCTAAAAGCAGAATTGTATTAAAAAATGGACCATAATTCGTTGATTAAGTGAAAATGGAGGAACTTTATTTAATTAGCATTTACTTATAAAACCCCAAAATTAAACTATGGGCACTCAAAAATCACCTGACAAACATTCATAGTTCAGCAACGATAAACATACGTGTATTTGATTGCAACAAGTGAAAGAGTCTCATTTAAACGAGAAATTAATAAAACTTCTAAGTTCGTTGCAAGCATTTCTTTTTCATTCTGTTATGGTTAATAGTTTGTAAATTAAATGAGATGATAACTAAGAAAATTAAATGTTTTATACCTCCCATCTTGCCTCCATCGCGTATTTAGCTAAAGCGTAGGCGTTTTCTAAAGTAGATTCCAATGTCACTTGATCAGTGTAGATGGGTTCATAATCGACAACAGCTGCTCTGAATGTGTTTGAATTCACTGCATTACTATACGATAAAATACAAGAAAATATTATGAAACTGAAAATGTTGTACATTTTGGTTAGCAAGTTGAAATGTGAAATAAAACTGTTGTCATTTTAACTTGCATTTATTTAATGATTTTGAGTTCCAAGTGCAATTTCTAGCTTCTCATTTTCAATCCAAAAATAGATAATTTCTACAGTAACAAAGTGTCAGTGTCTGCCGGCAGAAGATGAACGACCGTGAAAATTCACAAAAAACTAAAAGTAGATAACAGAGAGTGATAAAAATGGTAACAAAAAATTGGAAACATTTTAATTTGAAAACATTTTGCTAAAAAGATATTGTGCAATTTTGTAATTGCATATAAGCTTGGAAACAATAAAACTTTGCAATTCAATAGGGGGTTTCATTAATTAAGCAATTTTGTAATTTTGCAACTTTAGCAATTTTGCACTTTTGGATTTGTCACATGATATCAGTTCCACCAATCATGTGCATAATTGCAAAAACACAAAACAGAAAAAATACACAATCACAAAATCAAAGGTAGTTTTGCTATTTTGGCAAAAATGGCAGCAGCCAAACTCAATCCAAGTGGCCATCACAAATTGTGATTAATAATTAGTTTCAAAAATAATCTCATAATTTTGCAATTTTGCAATTATTTAAATAGTCACGTGACTTCCTATCCACCATATTAGGTTATAGTTATATCCAACCAATTTTAAAATGTGATGCAAAAAAACTAGTTCTTATTTGTGTGATGGAACAAAATATTTTTTAATAAGGTGCATTTTAATAAATACTAGCTGTTCACCCACAAAGCCAAAGCCATAGATCAGACAAATGTATACAACCAAATCATAAAATAAATTTTTGCAAAACTAAACCAAACCCGTAATAATGCAACCCAAACCCAAACCACACCAAACCAAAACCAATGCCAATCTGGCCAATACCCAAACACAATCAAACCCAAAAGTTAACCTAAACCCAATGCCAATCCAGCCAATTCAATTTTGGCCCAAACCACTGCAACCTGCTATTTTGTCCTCCTTTATTATTCAACTACTTTTTCCAACTTTTTCTTATAAATCAACCCAAAAAAGATCGTTTTTTCCAAAATTTAAAATCAACGGTTAATCCGATCAAAAAGTTATCTGTACCATCGTTTTCAGCGGGATTTTCTTCTCTGGAAACCTGTTTTAAACATTTCATTCGGTTAATTTTACGAATTTTTGGTTTTGTCATGGTCGAATCTCGAATCCAAATTCTGCACCAAATTTCCAAATTTTCCCATTCGGTCCCCCGCTAAGATGGCCCGAATCGGCACTTTTCCTCGCCCGAATCAAAAAATAAAAAATACAGGCTTGTGCAGAATTGTCTCCTCTTCAAAATGAGCTTGGTTCCATAATTTTCCGAGCTCATCTTGACATAGAAAACAATAAAAAACGATACGCGACGAACATTTCCGCCTGAATTTCCATTCGGGCACCCGCTAAAATCGCCCTGAATCGCCCTGAATCGGTACTTTTTTTTACCCGAATCGAAGTATTGAGTTTCCTAGCTGTTATACAGTCATGGATGCATCAGCATTTTGATGATATACAAGGATACAAGTTGGCCACTTAGATAGAGCTTGGATGCCTCCATTTTGTTTTGAGTTTCACAAGCCTCAAAATCACTTCTTATCAAAATCACAAAAACTACCTTTTAGATGTTTTTGGGATTTTGTGTTTTTACTCTTTTGTGCTTTAGTGAATGTGAATGTGATTGGTAGAACAGATATCACATGACAATACTCAAAAATCACAAAATTGTCCAGATCACACAATTGCAAAATTGACTGGGTTAATTCAATGTAAACTCATTTTTGGAGGCATCAAAAAATAATGATTTTGTGATTAATGCAAAATCACAAAATTGCAAAATCATTCATATAATGAAACCCCCTAATATCATTTTAATGTGTTGTATTTATTCCAGCAACTTAAAACTAAATGCTATACAGTTGGAGACAACAAAAGAGGTTTAATTTCTTACTACCTAGTGGCAACTTTAAAAAATTGCACATGTCTCAATGTTTTTGCGGCACACACCACTGTTTCCAGCAAGCTCTCGTGATCATAAACGCTGGCGCAACATCGTTTAATGAAGGACAAGTGTCAATGACCATTTCCTTAGGCCTAAACCACGACACTGTCAAGGAGAGATGAAATCTCTCCTTACCTTGTAAACTGATGGTGTTTTCCACTTCTCCCAGTCGTTTCACACAGCTCACGGGTCGATTGGCTGCTTGAATGATCCTCATGAAGCAGTAAAAACCAAATCAAAACCGTTTTATTCACGAAAGAAAGAAACATAACAATTTAATGAAAATAAAATCTTAATAACAACTGCCGTAGCAACGGCACAACGACAAAGGCACGTGGTAGCACGTGCCAAATACAATAGGCGGAGATACACTGGTAATTGTTGCTAAACTTAAGCCTAAAAAAGCAATACAGTGCCAAATCAAGGGGCACAAGAGCTCCACTGCTCAGCAGTGTCAACCAAAGTAAACAATTACAAGCTTTTACACAATCAACTTGAACATAATACACTAAAATTCATCAGAAAATAATAAAGGCATTAATTGCCATAAAAAATAGCTAACATTAATTACTAAAGCCCTGTAAAATAATGCAATCAAAAACCCAAATTTCCTGTTAACAGGGAGCGACCAGAAACGATACGACATGCCGATGAGCGACGCTGTGAACGTCCAATCATCCGAGGATGCGACAAAACAACAAGTATGAATTACAAACAATTCCGAATACCAAGAAGTTACAATCCTTTTCTAATTCTAAATAAGCACCCACGACGCACACGTAGCTCAACTACATCGAGCTTTAATAACTACGAGCGCAAGGGGCGGAAAATCAAACCGAATTGGGCGTAAGTACGACTTCTAACTTTCATGGTGCAAAGAACAAGGCAATGAACATCCCCCTGTCAACGAAGAAACGCCCGACCACGCAACTCGAGATCCTCAAAGCAGAAAGGCGAATTCTAAGCGACTCGGCGCTCGTTCCTCCAAATTCTTTTGCGAGAGTTTGCTCGCAACACCACACATTAAACTGTCCAAAGTATAATTACATTTCTTTATTAGGCCTATGCTCTAGTGCGTTCATTAGAGTTCCATTGAATGTCAGAAACCCTAATTTAACTTCTAAAGTAACTTTTAATTAAGTTTTAAATACTCTGTATTACAAAAAAAATTAAAGAGGCAAATAACCTGAGAGATGTAGTAAAGTAAATTCGGATAGTGAGTTAGGTTAAGGATAGAATAACAACTCACTGGAAAAAAATATGGCTTTAAACGTCTTTTCATTGCTAAACAGCTAATGTAAATTTGAACTTTTTGCTTTGGAATACACTATAAATAACACAATATACTAGTACATTCAAATATAAGGAATTATGGCAAAAGCAACACAATAATGTTCCACACGTTAAATTCTTAACGGAATGAGCTATTCCCACACAAGTAATGTAAGCTAGAAGTCACGTAATCTGCCATTAGGGCACTAATATTACATAGGGGCAGATACACACCACAACACAAATACATGACAAATTAGGGAACAAAGCTAATCACCGGTAATCATAACACGGTGACACAAATGAAGATTTTGGTCAACACTCAATAATGAGAATCTGCTATTTTGTGTAGGAGCGAAAGGGTTGAGTCGACATGCGTGGTTGATGTAAAACGGAAGTGTCCGCGTACAATTTTATTTGCATATATAGACCGTAGGCGCCATGTGGCGCTACAAAACATGTGTCAACACAAAATATCTTAATACTCCCACTCTTTGGTGACACACAACACAAAACACAGTTATACAGAAAATAAAAAGGTTTAAAAATGGCATACAAGATAAAATAATTTTTTAGAGATACACAATCCCATTTTTCCTGCACACCATCAGTGTTTTACTTTTGCAAGTCCTTTAGTTAGGACATCCACGATCATATCATTTGTTCCAATAAACTTGACAGCAATGTGTCAGTTTTTAATGACTTCTCGAACAAAATGGTGTTTTATACCGATATGCTTTGTTCGGGAATGATAGACCGTGTTCTTTGACAAATTTAGAGCGCTTTGGTTGTCAGAATGCACAATAGTTCGGCTGGTATTTTCATCCAATTTCAATTCATGGATAGCTGTCTGAGCCATATTGTTTCTTACGATGCCATGGACAATGACATATAACTTATTCGGCTTCAGTTGTCAATTCCGCGACTATTGGTTGTTTTTTTGCTTGATCAGCTAATCGCCCTGCCAGCTATCATGTAAACGTATCCAGTGGTTGGTCGCCTCATGTCCAGGCATCCGGCATGATGTGCGTCCGTGTAGCCAACCACTGTTGAATTCTTCAAAGTCCCGTATACAAGTTTGTAGTTTATTGTCCCTTTTAGATATCGCAAGATGCGCTTGACTGCAGTCCAGTGGGCTGGCCCAAAGTTGGACTTGTATAAAATTGTACGAAATTAGTCGAAATTACATTTTAAAAAATTGATCAAATTTTGCAAAAAAAAATTATTTTAATGAGCAACAATTCTTTTCCAAAATGACAATTTCCTTACCACTATTAGAAACTGTAGTGTTTGTTGTAATGTGCTTAGTTCAAGTGTCGTCACTAGTTGCCACTAGTGGTATTGTTTAGATATAGAGAGTAATAGCAATGGCGGCGATGTGCATAAATATGGGCAGTTGACATGAGAGCGTTTAATGCTGTGATTTATTTGGCTGACTACAAGCAGATATTCAGCAAATAAAAATAAAAATTTTAGTAAATAAAAAGTGCGGTTTATTTGATCGCTGATGTCATTTCCTTCTAAGACTTTTCACACAGCGCGCACTAAATAAAAAGATTGAATGATACCAGTCTGGAATTCCAGAACAGCAATTGTATTTGTACGGCCAATCTCTCTGGAGAAAATCAAACTGAAAAATCAACCAAAAAATAATCACAATGAAAAATACTTGGAAAAAATCAACTTCCCGCACGAATCCGATTTCCTTCCTGGAATTCCTGACACCATGACTGTTTGCCCGCACTGCTCAAATGTTTGAGTGTTAATACCGCAGAAGAAGACACAAGTGCAAGCGCTACTCGCCACCGCTCCACACATGGCGCCTTGTTTAGATGCTCGAAAAAGTAAGTTTCTAATGAACTACAAACTTGTAATTTAGAAAGAATTCCTTCCAGGAAAATTGAAAGGACATCTATGGCAATTGTGCCTAAGCTAGATAATTTAACTACTTTGTTTTGTTACTGGGAAACGACAAAAAATTAAAATCGAAACTGAAAATAATTATCTCTCAATTTGTATAATCGGCGGTGCTGTAATAGCGCCGAATTGGAATATGTTTACATTCTTCTCAAACTCAGAATAATTATTAATTCTAAATCAATTGATTTTCAGGGTGATATGATAGTTTAAAACTTTACTTTGAATTTATTGAGTCAGAATTCTCGTGGAATGTAAAAATGTAAAAATAGTTTAAAACTGTGTTTTGACATTTTTGATAATTTTCAGATGGATTTCGATTTGTTCTGCTTTTTTCCAACTGCTTGGTATTTGGTGCATATTTCTGTTACGACATGCCGAGTGCTTTACAAACACAATTTCAACAGGTAACTCTGCGATCATCTTATATTTCATGATAGATATCAATTAATGAATCTACATGTAGAACGACACCTGCAATTACGCACAAAATTCAAGCTGTTGTGAGTATTGCTTAGGAATGAGTGGCACGGAATACAATTTACTTTATGCAGTTTATGCCTGGACGTAAGCTTAAGTATTAAATTAAGCTTAATAAGTCATTATTATGGATCATGGTTAATTTTTTTTATTTTCTTTTTTTTAATTTCCACTTTAGAAATGCCATAGTTATCATTGGAGCTGGGTTTTTACTCGACAAACTAGGGAATCGAGGTAAGTGTAAACGAAAAATATTTTTTGGCTATAAGAGTGCATTTTTAGGAGCATATTTTTTATGTCTTTAACTTTTATTTTCATTTTTTAATTTTAATTCTTTTTTGTAGTTGGTGCATTTTTGTTTTCTTTTTCAACTATATCCGGATCTGCATTGTTTGCTGGTGGTGCAATGATGAGAAAAACAAGCTATATGTTATCAGTGATGTTATTTGGACGCATTTTACTAGGAGCTGGAACTATATCTCTTCTAAGTATAAAATTAGTTCACAAATTAATTATTTCCATTTTTGTTTACAAATTTTGCTACATTTACACACTTTTATGGGCAGAATTTGTTGTACAATAAGTCGAATTAAAAAAAAAATTTTAAAAATGGTTAGATTGAAAAAAGGTCAGAAAGTCACAAGTTGACTTTAAAGCAAATATATTAGCACAAGAAGTAGGCGAGGAAATGAGATAAGTCACTTCCTTTAAAGACTCACACGAGTGTGAGTTGGCATCGCTTTAAATCGACGATGGTTTACTTTAGCGAGTTATTATCGCTAATGTCAATTAGCGATAATAACTTTATCGACCGGTACGTTTTAGCGTCGCTATTCGTCGCTAAAACCTATTAATAATTGTGAAAGTGGCTGTGGCTGTGGCTAAAGTGATAAACGAAACAGGGAAGAAAGTTTTTACTAATTTTATTTTTTATAATTCCACGTAAAAATTTTAGAACAGGCATAACCAAAATGTTAAACTCCTTATCAGTCAAGTACGGTACTTCGCCTGCAAATGCTCCATTTGAACATTTGAACATTTCCAATGGAAAATTTCTAATATTAGAGTAAATAAATATTTTATTTTTATTTCAGTTTTGCAGAATCGAATGACCTCGTATTGGTTCAAGAATAAAGAATTAGCATTCGGTTTTGGTATGACGCTCGCACTAAATCGTCTCGGTAGCGTATTGAACTTTATTATCACGGAACGCATAGAGGAATCATTTGGATTAGTTCCAACGTTATGGTTTGGTAATAAATTTTAGCTGATTTTTGTTTTTTTATTTTTAATGAAAACAATGTTCTCTATAATAGGTACAGGTATTTGTGCGTTCAGTTTTATATTTGCATTTACTGCAAGTTATCTCGATATGTCTGGTAAAAAACAGTTAAATCAAGACGTCATTGAAGCCAGTGAGTCCAAAAGTGTGGTAAATTGAACTAACTTGTTAAGCAAAATCATTTTGGAATTTTAAAATTACCTTTTTTTTAAAAGAAAATTACAGATATTCGGCACTTTTCTCTACAATTTTGGCTTTTATGCTTAACAATTATGTTTTTCTATAATGGATTATTTCCATTTGTATCAGATGCAAGGTAATACATTTAAAGCAGTGTTTCACCTGAGAATTTGCGTCAGCAAAACTCCTAAACAAACTTCAATTTGATGCTCTGTAGTTTTGCTGATGTAATGCAGGAAAGTGTCAGTGCTTTGATTTAGGTTGCTGCAAATTCTTCCTCAACTGAATATACACTAATATTTGTATTTTTTTCAAACAGTAAATTTATACAAGATAAATATGGTTATGGAAAGGAAAAAGCATCTTACATTACTGGAGCTGTTTATTACATTTCCTTGATTCTTTCCCCACTCCTAGGAGGAATAATTGTAAACAAAAAAATCATATAATTTATCTAGTTTCATATAGAAAACATTAATTTAATTCTTTAGGATATAATTGGGAAACGAGGTTATTTAGCATTTGCCTGCGCATTTTGCACTTTGCCCGTGTTTGGTCTGTTAGGATTCTCTGAAGTGCATCCACTTGTAGCAATTGTATGGCTTGGAATTACATACTCTATTGCAACTGTTAGTAAATTTCAGTGTTTATTTAATGTTGAAACAAAGTTAAGAAGTAATACTTTTTTATTTTAGGCTAGTATGTTAGCATCTCTTCCATTAGTAGCTATTCAAGCTACACTGGGCACGGCTTTAGGCGTAGCTTCATGTATTCAGATGCTGGGAACTGGAGCTTCAAATTTAATTGTTGGTGCAATTCTCGGACAGAATGAGGCGTAAATAATCTAAATTAAAGGGGTTTGTGGTGGGCAGAGATAGATAGATAGGGGTGAAACATTTTACAATATGCGTAATTTGTATGTTTCATCCATACCAGAGCTTCTCTAAGTGTGGTCCGCAAATAAGCTTAAGTTTGTTAACAAATTCATTAATTATAAACTTAAAAAACCCCATTTAATCTCGTGCAATCTGCACTGCATAAAAATTTGGTTCGGTTGGTTTTCAATAAATGCTATTGCGTAGTCCTTCAACTGAATGTAATACCGGTCCGCAACATTGGGACAAAATATGGTAGTGTTTCGCATCACATTGGGACAAAAAATGTCCGTACACTGTACACATTAGTTTGAGAAGCACTGATCGAAACTATTCTGTGTAGCCTTCTGTGCAGCCTATCTACTTTTGTGGCACAGCAGACCAATGTACATGCATGATTGAAGCCTTTCAAGCTTTGAAGGCAACATTTTCATTAGAAATACAAAAAATCATATTTGCAGAAGCTATGGTATTGAGAAATTTGGCAATCTTGATGATAAGGATTAGTAAAGGAAAAGCACAACTTAAAAGTTAGTTTGGTGCAACTTGTAGTGCAAATGTATCTGTTGTATTAATTGCTATTTACTATGTATGGGTAGCCATTTAAATCAGTTTTTAATAATATTATTTGTGGGTGGCCATGGCCATTCCAAGAAATGTTTTAGAAATGGCAGATATTATTGGTTTTTTTTATAATTAATGATATTTACTTATATTATTTACAGGCTATCAGCGTATGATAAGTTAATTCGATGGAAATACGTCATAATTTATTTCTTAGCCAATATAGTGGTTTGTGTAGTAACTTCTACGATGTTGAATTTCGTTGACATCAATCGGGTAAGATTTTTTTAAATGCTGTACTTGTGAACAATTGTTGCAATTTTTTATTTTTTTATAAATGATAGAATGGAGTTTTGAATTTGAGTCGAAGACAGAAATTGAGGTTGGTTGAAGTCGATGCCCGTGGTGACGATATTCGTAATCGTTCTGGTGTGTGCCAAAGTTCTTCATCTTCAACACCGTCAGAATCGGATGCTCTTCTTTCTAGGCAGAGTTCTTCGATCAATTATTTTACTTAATTCATGCTGTTGTCAATTAATTAGTTTGTTTTTACCGTAATGTCTTTATAAAGTAAAGAAGTTAAACTGTAGATAATAAAAACAGCCAACGAGGCAGAATTATTCAAAAAATTGATATAAATTGAGCTTATATACTCATAAGCAGTTTACTACATCTGCTCACAGAATTTTGCCAACAGAAAAAATTGGTAGTCACAAATTTCATGCCAGTCGTGGAATGTCTGTGACATATGTTCTGTGACATAGAAAAATTAACTTTCTGGCATCTCGATGCAACGGATAGCTGATCTTTGTTTTCAGGTAGAGAAAGTAGTGATTGGATTTAAATATGGCAGCAATCAGTTCTGCCAACAAATGCAAACGACTGTATATTCTAATTATAAAAATAGATTATTAGTTTATAAATAAAAATTAAAATTAAAAACAAAACTAGCAATCCTGCTCATCCTATTAGATCAGCGCTTGCTTCTTCAGTGATGGTTAGTGCACACACCCCTTGTGGCTGGGGTGCAAGATAAGTTTTATGGGGATGCGAGGCCACTTCCGAAAAATGTTTAATATACAGGGTGTTCACAAAGTTTCTAGACAATTTAAAAAGTTTATCTAAACTACAAACATTCTGGACAAGGCGGTCAAGGAAATTTGCGATCACGTTCGCGATCACCTCGATCAGACTATCTCTTGAAGAATACAATAGCCTGATGAAAACTGCACAAGCTATGACGCAAAGTGGAAAAAATAATTCTCAAGGAAATTACTTGAAAGCTCCGGAAATCCGGAAGAAAGTGAAAATTTTCTCGGTCTAATCAAAAACCTGGCCATGTTAAAAAACATGCCCTTAGATGACATGGCCGTAAAGGGCGTGCCAGGCTATTTGCTTGAAGAAGCACAGAATTGGTATCATGAGAATCGAACTAAATTTCTCACTTGTCAGTTGGGAGATTTTTGAACATATGTTCCGTGGGTGCAGCTGCGGTACTATTCAGTAACCTCACTGGAGAAGGTGCGCATTTTTTTTGCATCAGCAAGGTATGGCTCATTATTCTTTGGGACAAATTGATGAGGCTGTAGGAAAAAATAGAGCATTATTTGGTAAATCAAATGAAAAATCAAATGAATCTCATTTTTCGCGTCGACCTTTTACGCCTAGAGAGCCAGAAACTCGCTTTCCAGCTAAACCTCAGGTCAAAGCCCTGAATATCGAAGAGTCTGAAGACCCTTGTAATTCAGAGGAAGGATTTCCCGAAGACTGAGACAGTATATATTGTGAATGGATTCGTTAACACAAATAAACGTGGTCCGTGTGTTACAATTATAAACAGATAGAACAAATAGAAAAGTAAACTCTTTAAAATAAAACATATTTCATTTTTTTTATTTAATGTGTTCTCGAAGAAAAAAATAATTTACAACTATTTTCCAAACTACACCTAACCCAGCCTAACCACTGGAAAATACCAACCACACGGCCCAAACAGAACTATCAAATTTATCAATTTAACAAAATATTCATCGTTTTGAATAAAATTGATAATTATCTCAACCTTGAAGTTCTGCGGCAAGTGTTTCGCTTTTCTTTCGTTTAGATTAAAAGAAACACTTTCCATCTGAATTTCAATGGAAAACGTTAATAATTAAATACCTTTAATTATTTTCAACCATATTTCACATATTTCTCACATATTTCTTTAAACTGAATCCAGTTGAGTATTTATCAGCCATAACATAATGAACTTGTTGCTAAACGTGGATGCTTCTATCAAGGAAGCATCAGTCCTTTTATCAGCGATAACACTGTTATCGTCGGTCGTCGCATGTAAATGAAGATTCTAATTCAGATGTGGCGGGCGAAGTCGATTCGTCGAATGTTTTTATTATTTCTCTCAACTAAATTAATCACAATGAAAATTATTTTCAATTTTTTATCAATTTTTTTCTTCAATTACTCGTTTTCTTCTGCTTCTACTAATTTCCCATTTTCCTCGTAAAGACGTGTTATAGCGTCGTTAATTTTAGCCTAAAAATGTTTTTTTGAGTCGTAATATTTCGTTTCATTGTTTCGTATACCTTGAATAAAGTACGTTAACAAAATCAGCGATCTCTCGCGACAACAATAACAAATCATCAACGAGAAAACAACTCGCAAAAGAGATAAAAATCTCGAATGGCCCTTTTGGGCTACAGTAGAAACAACAGCTTTGAGAACGACATAACAAAAATAAACCTTATAACTGACACGGATTGGTGCAAAACGTGCACCAGAAATAACTTGGCAATAAGAAGCTTTAATACATAAAAAATAAGCAGCCAACCTTCAATAAAATACATCCAAACAAACTCGTTTAAAACTTAAGCCTAACGCCCTCAATCGCAAGCGAGCAAAGCGGTTGCCATAGCAACGCAGCAACACAAATTTGCGAGGTGCAAAAACCCAATTAACAAAACACGGACTAATATAATAGATACAATCCACACTGTAAATAACCCTCATTTGTATTCTGAGATATTTAATAAAGACTAAAACTAGCAAATCATTAATAAAAACACGATAAAAACAATGTGCGCCCAAGTATGACGAAGGATGACTCGAAAACCCGAAGTCATCAACTCGACGAACAAGCGCGTACAAATAAAATCACATACACTACCATCGTACAACCCAAATGCCCAAGCTAAAACTAGGAAAATAAGCACAACTCCGAGCACCCTGAACACCCAACGATTGCTGACAGCTAAAAATGGCTAAAAATATGTAGTATAATTGGTTGTTAATCTCCTGATTTCCGCTTTCGTTTTCGTTTGCCCCCAAAACCATCAACGCCATTCGATTCCCCACTCTTGACTACCCCTAAATCCAAATTTTGGAGATAATCTGAAGGGTGGCCGGTAAAGTAAAATTGTGGAGCCACGATTTGTTCTACAAGGATAAATTTTCCAGCCGTTATGAGACGATTTTCCACGAATATTCCTCTCCAACATTCATTGCAAAGTTTTCCTTTTATTTTTTTGGGTTTTATGTCCAGATATAATTTTTTTTAAAAAGACTAAAAATTAAAATGACCATTTAGTCGTGAACTCTGCTACCAGCTGGCGCAATATTGGCCGAACAACGAAAAACACATGAAATGTAGGAGGTTGTTAAACGACAGAACAGCCCTACACAAAGTAAACTTCGTATTCTACGACAACATTTGAGATTTATAAGTCGATTTGAAAAATCAATAATAATCTCAGAAATATTTTATTACGATGCAAATTACGTACAACACGAATTGACTGCATTTGAAGTACGACACAATTGATTTTTACTCGTTACAGCAAATGTCATCAAAATTCAATTGATTTTTATTGATTAGCGTAAAAAAAACAAGCCGAATTCCTTTGATTAGATCAAGAAATATCGAAAAATAGGATTTAGATTAATTTGCTGCAGTCGAATTGAAGTGGGACAGCGTGAAACATGGCGCCTTGTTTGGATGCCCGGAAAAGTGAGTTTGCGACAAAATTTGTGTGAAAAAAAATCATTCGTTCGCAAAGAGATAAACAGACGATCAACATAAATTTGAATACTGCTTATTTAATTTAAAGTGAATGCGGGAAAATAATAATCAGTGCCTTAGTGGTATATGAAAGCCACAATGGAGGGAAAATGAAATCACATGACTACGGCACAGTAAATTGATTTTGTTTTTATTGCAGATGTCTTTCGATTCGTTGTTTTATTTTTCAACTGTTTGCTCACATTTGGTTCGTACTTCTGTTTTGATATGCCAAGTGTGCTGCAATCACAATTTCAACAGGTAAATACATAAATAAAATATAAGGAATAATTTTTTTGTAGACAAAAAAAAACATTTTTAAATATTTTTCGTGAAAATGTACTTTTTCTCTTTTATCGATACAAAATTCCCTTAAAATTTTCAGATTTGACCAAAAACAATGGAATTTTAACCAAAAAATAGCAATTTTTCACCCATCAAAAGCCTGACATTAATTAATTAATTAATTAATTTTCTCATTTATTTCAGAACGACACGTGTGACTACGCGAAAAATGCAACCTGTTGTCACGATTGTTTGGGAATGAGTGGACCCGATTATAATTTACTTTACGCAATATATGCTTGGACGTAATTCGACCCGTATTAACTCAAAGAAAAAGTTTCTAATTCCGTTAATTTGCTTTCATTAGAAATGCTTTTGTCGTTGTTGGAGCTGGATTTTTATTAGATAAATTAGGAAATCGAGGTAAAGTAAAATAAAATTAATTAATTAATTAATTAATTAATTAAATTTAAATTTAAATTTAAAATGTTTTTGAAATTTGCAGTTGGTGCATTTCTCTTTTCCTTATTGACGGTGGTCGGTGCAGCGTTGTTTGCCGGTGGCGCTATGATGAAAGGAACTGCTTATTTATTACCTCTGATGGTGATTGGCAGGCTTTTATTCGGAGCTGGAAATGGATCTCTTACGAGTAATTTTATAAATATAAATATAAATAAATAAATAAATAAAAATTGTTGTATTTCTTGTAGTTGTACAGAATCGGGTGACATCATATTGGTTCCACGGCAAGGAATTGGCGATGGCGTTTGGCATAACACTTGCATTTTCTCGTTTGGGCAGCGTATTGAATTTTTTAGTCACGGAACATGTTTACGAGGCGATTGGTCTGGCTTGGACACTTTGGTTCGGTGAGTATATTAAAGAAGAAAAAAAATACAAAAATATTTGTGAGCTCCCTCTATCGGTAGAGGAGCTTTTAGACAGGTCTAGATTTGATTTTTGTTTGGTTTGTAGGGACTGGCCTTTGTGTTGTGGGCTTTCTGTCGGCAGTCATTGTTAGTTTTCTTGACATTTCGGGCATGAGACAATTAAATCAAGACGCTGTCGTAGCGAGTGAATCCAAGCGTGTGGTAAATTTCACTTAAAACTTTAACGTGAATTCGTGAACACTGAGGTAACTGTCATGGGGCAGTAAGTTGTTTTCTCACTTTCTGAATACCAACAACGCTCTTATTGCTATTAGTGTTGAAAAAGAATTATTTTTCATCAAAATAGTGTAAATCTGCGTATAAAAATGTACATGGTAAGCGGTTTTTTGCTGTAATTTCGAACAGTTGCCTCAGTCGCGTTAACCCTTATTAATTTCTTATTAATTTCCTTACTTATTACTTTTATTATTATTTATAGAAAATAACGCACATCTGTCATTTCTCGCTTCAATTTTGGCTGCTTTGCTTGACGATTATGTTTTTCTACAATGGCGTATTTCCTTTTGTGTCGGACGCTAGGTTTTGTACAATAATCGTGTTTACAAAAATTACCTACTCGTGCACTAATTAAAAAATATTCATTTTTCACAGTAAATTTATACAAGATAAATATGGCTACGATGCGCCGAAAGCGTCATACATTACTGGAGCTGTTTATGATGTTTCCATGATTCTCTCACCATTTCTAGGAGGAATTATTGTAAATAAGAAAGAGATATTGATAATGATTTAATTAAATTTTTTTTTAAATTTTATTTTGCCAGGATATATTCGGGAAACGTGGATACTTAGCTTTTACCTGTGCGTTTCTCACCTTGCCCGTATTTGGCTTGTTGGCGTTCACTATGGTGCCGCCACTCGTATCAATCGTGTGGCTTGGTTTTACGTATTCAGTTGCTGCTGTTAGTAATTTAATTGATTAATAATAGTGTCCAAATTTCTTGATTCTTTCATTTTTTTAGGCTAGCATGTGGCCATCAATTCCTTTAGTGGTCAATCAAGCCACCTTAGGTACAGCGTTAGGTTTAACTACTAGCGTTCAAATGTTGGGGATTGGTATTTCCAATTTGGTTGTCGGTGCTGTACTTGGACAAAATGAAACGTAAAATATCAAATCGTTTAATTTTTAATTTTTAATTTTTAATTTTTATTCAATGATGATTTTACTAAAATAGAGACTCTTTTTTTCTATTTTGGCTAAACATTTTTTGCACTTTTATTTTTCTCTTTTCACATATATAATTATATTTTTGGGCTTTTTTCGATAAAAAAAATTATATTTTCTGGATTTTTCGCATAAAATTTTACATTTTTCTTACACTTGGATTAAAATTTATCATTTTGGTTAAGATGGACCATATTTTGCCAGAAAATTCAATTTGTCGCCAAAAAACTGTTTTGTTCATCCAAAGTACATTAATCCGCCTATGTAATGCCAATATGTTTCCATTAACAGGTTATCAAATGTTGAAAGATTATTACGTTGGAAATATATAATGATTTATTTACTCGTCAACGTAGTGGCATGTGTGGTTGTGTCTATATTTTTAAATATTGCGGATGTACGACAGGTAATTATAAACAAATATGACTTTATTTGAGGAAGGTTCAATTTGATCTTATTTGTTTATTTAGGGTGGAATTTTGAATTTGAGTCGCCACCAGAAAATGGTTTTGTTAGTCAATTCGTCCAGAAACCGCAACGAAAGTTCAAATGAGGCTTCAATACGAAATTCGGATGAGGTCGGAGAACCCTCAGAGACGGATCCTCTAATATCCAAGCGAAGTTCAATCAATCAAAATGAATAATTTATTCCATTAATTAATTGCTCGAATCGTTAATTATTCCTCGTTGCTTGAGTACTTTCTTAATAGTGGTGAGACATTTTGTATGGTAGATGAAATCGTATTTTTTTGTGAATTTGTTTATATTTTATTATTATTATCATTAAACGCTTAAATGAGTATGTAAGTGTTAGGACATTATTCGAGTGAAAGTGTACAGCTGTAAATTATTTAAAATCATGTATCTATAAATACGGTAGCCTAGATTTCTTATTAAAAGTAAAAGAATTAAGCTCTTATTTTATCTGAATATTTGCTGGTGTGTGTCGGTCTGTGAATAACGATAAAAAGTGATGTGATTTATGGAAGAAATAAAACATGATCTATCATTTGCTATTTTTATGTACAATAATAATATTGATAAAAATATAACTTAATATTTTTTCTTAAATATGAGTTACAATGTTTTGTTTCTCGTGAGCAAAAATGGCGGAAATCGGCGGCCATTTGCATGCTCAATTTGTCATTTAGATTTGACAGATTTTACTAGAATGAGCGCAGTCAATCCTAAATTACTTGAAAAGTATCCTAGTGTGGTGACATGGAAAGTTAAGCCTCTAACGCTGCAAGGAAATTTTCCAATTACGGCAACAACACCGAAATTGAGCCAAAAGCAATTACCTCGATTTGAAATCGAAGCTCATTGGGTGCCGAATTTGCCCATCACTATCAAGTTGTTTTCATTCGTTTAATTCTGAAATTTGAAGTTTAAAAACTAATATTTTCTGTGCTATTTTTTTTTAGAGAATTTGATCACACTTGGGAGAAATAAAGGCGTTAACGATGCAGATTTTATGCATTCTTGCGAAGGTTTGGCTGATAGAGATGAAAATTTTCCAAAAAGAACGAAAAAAATAATTTTAAAAAAATGAAAAATGACAAGACAAGTATTTTACACATTCACATCAACTCAAATTTTAAATCAGCTGCAACTGTTAGAACGTTAAGCAGCAATGTTCAAAAATTTTTATTATCTCCGAAGCTGAAATATACTAAAATATATTTAAATTCTGTTTTTTATTGTTCGTATGGCAAAAACAGTTATGATTTAAAATGAAAGTTTGTATTTTTAACGTACAATATAAAGAAAAATTAACTACCAGTATGTATCAGTTTTCATTAGCTAAAGACACCAGCATGGTGCGGGCCCGTCCGGGCCTCAAAAACCCAAACTGCTTTGCCTTTTGGCTATCTTTTGGCTAGTTCGAATCTCGATTCTGCAGAGTTTATTTTTAAATTAATTAATAGAAAGAATAAATTACGTTCTTTGCTTTTAATTGTGAAAATCAAGCTTATAAAGGTTTCTCTTTTGTTTTTATTTTTTTCCAAGTGTAATCGGATATAATATACCGGTAAGTTTAAAATTAATCAGGGAAAATATTTGTAAGTTGACAGTGGCGCCATCTATGAAGCACATGTAAGGGCTCAAAATCAGTAAGCTCGGGTGTTTACTTCTTTTAAACTGATAGTCATTTCAATTTCACCGTCTCAAAATTACGAGTGCAAAAACCAAAATTCACCAAATTAATAAAAATAAATCAACAAATTTATAAATTTCTACGAATGTAGTGGAATTAACGCATGAATGACGAAATAAAACCAAAAGTGAAAATCGACCGGAAGTAAAGATAACGACATTTGTCGATCGAAAAACAAATAGAAATAGAAAAATAAAATAGAAAAATGAAAATATTATCAAAAATTATACCGAACTGTCCAAAACAAAACCAAAATATGTGTATATATATATTAACAAAACTATAGGCCTCGTTCCAGGATCGTTCGGATCTTTTTCAATTGACTATGACGCAATTCGTCGTCTTAAATTGCCCCGAGGGGTGCGACAATCAGAATCTGCTTGTCAGAGATTCGAATCTTCTTTGGGATTCGAAAGATTCGGATGGGATTCGGAAAGATTCGGAAAGATTCGGGGGATTCGGCTGGGATTCGGGGGGATTCGGATAGATTCGGGGGATTCGGGGGGATTCGAATGAGATTCGGGGAGATTCGGATGGGATTCGGTGGGATTCGGCGGGATTCGGTGGGATTCGGCGGGATTCGGATGGGATTCAGAAAGATTCATATAATTTTTTTCAAATAAATTTAGTGAAGTGGGAATGTTTTTTTATTTTAATTTTAACTCTTAGTGAAATGTGGTAAAATACGAGGTAAAATAGCACGCAATCAAATGCAATCACAATTGCGAACAATGATGAATTCCGGGCTCGATTCCGGGATTAATTTGAAGTTCGCGCTAAATCATAAATGCGCATGCGCAGATACCGCGCAGCGAGGTGCGCAGGTATAATTTCTTCCGATGATGATTTTACGGACAATTTCAAGGACAATTTCAAGGACAATTTCAAGGACAATTTCAAGGAAGTTTCTTTTAAAAATATTATTACATTTTTTAATCATAAATTTTGTTTTTATTTATCTCGATTTGTATACAACTTAAAGATTCGAGATTCGAAGATTCGGTGGGATTCGGAAAGATTCGGGTGGGATTCGGAAAGATTCGGGTGGGATTCGGAAAGATTCGGGCGGGATTCGGAAGCCATTGTCAGAGATTCGGTCGAATGTCGCCCCCCTCGAATTGCCCGCTCCAGTCGGGGATATAGTTATTCCATAAATAGTTCTTCGAATTCTCGTACATCACAAGTGCGCAGCAGTAGGAAATGAGCAACCAATGAGAACACGTCTACGATGACAAACATGGATTCTAGTTAAATGTATGCCTCGACAAGATCTTTAAACACACGTTGGAGTTTAAATGTCCCCGATAAAACTGCTTTTCGCGACTGCAATATAACGGTGAGTGAATCTATTTACTGAACTACCTTCTTACGAATAAAATAGCAACGGCATAACGCGGGAAATATTTACGAAGCTTGATTAACGTTAAGGGGTGGGGATTAGGCTTAATTTGTGCTACTTTTTCCATCACTTTGTTCCGACAAAATTCTTTCGCTTAACCCGACACGACAATTAATCGGCGCAAGTGTAAAGCGAATAAAACAATACTAGAGGTCACCGTCAGTTTAGCCGCAAATTCGTGGCCGTCGTGCTCTTCTTCGTGCATGTTTTGAGTAAACGGCGAATATCATAATAACAGGACGCCATTTTGTTCGTGGTTTATCGATCAAAACTAGATTTTTGTTTCGCTCAACCTTAAATTTTTCGTTTTTGCACAGAAAATCTAGCAATGACGACATCAGCTTTAACAAACGTGCCGAAGATCATGGTTTTTAGGCCTACTTATGAAGAGTTTAAGGATTTTAATAAGTACATTGAACATGTAGAATCGGTGGGAGCACACAAAGCTGGTTTAGCAAAGGTAACAAACATTTTTCTTTCTTTTTATCCTTGATTTTTCACTTTTTCTACGGAATGACGTTTTGTTTTTCTCTAGATTATACCTCCCAAGGAGTGGGTCCCACATCGCGGAGGTTATGACGACATAGATATGATAATCCCCGCTCCAATCAAGCAAATTGTGCACGGACGACAAGGATTATTCCAGCAATATAATATGCAGCAAAAGGCGTTGACTGTGAAGGAGTTTAAGAAACTTGCTGATAGTGCTACGTAATATAATTAGTTTGAATATCAGAAACTGTATTTAATGTTTAATGTGTGTTTTTAACAGGTATTGCACGCCCGCTCACTGTGATTATGACGAATTGGAGCGAAAATATTGGAAAAATATCACTTATGTAGCGCCTATGTACGGTGCAGATGTATCCGGCTCGTTGTATGACGACGACGTTGATGTATGTCTGGAGCAGCTCATTTTTATTTGATTAGTTAATTAATGATGGAATTTTATTTTAAAGGAATGGAATATAAATCGATTAAATACGATTTTGGATTGCGTTAATTCCGATTACGGTATTAAAATTGAGGGTGTTAATACGGCTTATTTATACTTTGGGATGTGGAAAACGACATTTGCATGGCACACGGAGGATATGGATTTGTATAGTATTAATTATTTACATTTCGGAGCACCCAAATCGTGGTATGCCATTCCTCCGGAGCATGGACGACGTTTAGAGCGATTAGCAAGTGGTAAAATTACATTTTTAAAATATTTTTTCTAATTAATTATTTTGTTGTTGCATTTTTAGGTTTTTTCCCCACTAATTTTGGACTATGCTCCGCTTTTTTACGACATAAAATGACATTAATTTCGCCGCAAACTCTGAAACAGTATTCAATTCCATATAATAAAGTATTTAAATTGAAAAAAGTTTAAAAAATAAGTTACAATTTATTTATTTTTTCAAGATTACTCAAGAAGCTGGTGAGTTTATGGTCACATTTCCTTATGGGTACCATGCTGGCTTTAACCACGGTTTCAACTGTGCGGAATCAACCAACTTTGCTACCCCCAGATGGGTCGAATATGGGAAACGAGCTGTCCAAGTAAATAAATTAAATTAAATTAAATTAAGAAAAATTTAAATTTTTAAATTTTATTTTTTTATTTTATATGTTAATAGTGCACTTGTCGTAAAGATTCAGTGAAAATCTACATGGACACTTTTGTGAAACGATTTCAACCCGATCGATATGAATTATGGAAAATCGGCAAAGATGTTGGGCCTCACCCCGAAGACCCGTCACGAATAACCGCAGCTCCCCCGCCCTTTAAATCGGCGGTATTCGGCAAAAAGTAAAAGAGGATGAAACTTAACCCAAAATACTCAATTGCTAATGTAATATTTCTTGTCTATAGGGGTCGTAAGAAGTCCGAGGACAGTGTAACAGTCTCTAAAAGGCACCCCCTGGCCGACATCGAGTCGAAAGAATGCGAAAACGAGGAGGAAATGAACGAAAACCCCCTCCTAGACGAACACGATTACTTGGAAAGTGACGATAATTTATTAGCCAGTAAAAAGAAGAAGAAATCGAAGCACGAGGACGGCGACGGGACCGCGAAGAAGAAGAAAACGTCTAAAAAACTGAAAAAGGAACTCGAAGACGAGTGTCTCAACAACGAAGCGAGTGTTGTTCTGCACAAAGACTTAGTGAAACACGCCAACAGGAGTTTGCAAGAGACTTTCCGCGGATTTGCCGGCAACGGTGACACGAACGGGACCGATTTGAGCGTCCCGCAGTGCGCGAATGTGAAAAGCACGATACCGGAAACCATTCAGCGTTTAACGGTTCACTTGAAAACCGGCAAAACGTCAACGAGCACCGCCGTCGAAGCCCCCGCACCGCGCGTGAAAGTTGTGGCGCCAAACTCGCCGTTTCCGATGCTTGCGCAACATTTCTTGAACCAGCCTAAAAGCCAAACTCAAACGCCGCAACGCTCCCAGACCGACATGCAGAGTTTCTTGCAGGCGAACCAACAGCGCTGCATGCGGCCCGGGGCGGCTGCGAGACCGGAACAGCAACGCCCGATGATGAGTCCGAAGCCCAAAATTCGGAACCCGCATCCCGTTGCGCCGGTTATGCGCGCCCCGTTCGCGCATTCGCCGAGGCAAACTGTCGTGCAAAATGTGCAGCCGAACGTTCAAGCGATGCAAAACAAGATTCAGGAACAGTTGTTGGCGCATAAAAACTCAACCGAACAGTTACAGCAGCAACAGTGTTACGCTAAAGTACAAAATTACAAAAATTCGACGTTAATCGAGCCCAAATACAACGTACAACAACAGTATCATCAAAACATGCTGCGATATCAACAGCATCAGCAGCAGCAGCAGCAGCAGCATCAACAACAACAACAACAACAACAGCAGCAGCAGCAGCAGCAGCAACATCGACCGATGGGGATAAGTCAGATCATGATAAGGCAAAATTATGACTTACCACTCACCAACCGTACTCCATCCATGATTAATCACGTAGTACGATCGAATTAATTCTTAAACATAGTTATTTATGTACATTCATTCATTTATTTATTTATTTATTTATTTATTTCTTTGTTTGTGATTTTAGAATAATAATAATTCATCATTGCAAATGTACAGCGGGCAGCGAATAAAGCAGGAAGCGCCGGAACAGATGTATCATGTGGCGCAACCGATGTTCAAAGATGGCGGAGGCCAGCAAGCATTTAGTTATCCAAATTCATCATATTCGTTGGGGCATCAGAATTTCCCACCCACTCTGGAAGACCATCGGTCGTTCGGAAGTCGTTTGAACACAGATTCGATGACCCCGCCCGATTTGGGCCCGCCGGAAGTGGCGAGAAGCTACACGGACATCTCGCATCCGAGTACATCCTCCATTTGCAACGTGAAGCAGGAAGATGGCGCTTGCAAGTGGGTTTCGCACGGCTTCGATGCGCAATACAATAACGACGAACAACAAATTAATCCTGTACTTAAAGTATGTTATACTTACAGAATTATAAAAAAATGAGTAAAACTTTTTTGTTAATAAATTTGAGATATTTAAAATTTATGTGGCTTTTGTTTATTTTCTAGGTCTTTCATAATTATACCGCATCGCCATCTGATAGCGAGGCGCAGAAACTGAGACACGAAGCGAGACCAAAGCCGAGGAAATTGTCCAATAAGAATCAAGAATCGAGTGATGAAGGTTGAATTTTTTAGCGTTTTATTATTATTAATTATTAATTATTATTAGTATTATTATTACTCTTATTATTATTATTACCATTCTTATTCTATTTCTTATTTTTCCCCCTTTTTTTTAAATGTGGTGTGTAATTGAACTGGTGAATAAATAGAATTGTGTTTTATTTATTTTTTATATTTACTTTTTCTTTTCATGTTTAGAAATGAGTTCTTCCATGAATGGTGATGAAGAATGGGCGAAACCTGTTGCTGAATTATGGCAATTCAAAACTCCCTGTTTCGAGGCCGAGAAAAAATTTAATACGCACATTGCGGGAACAGCGCCACATTGCAGCATTTGTTTGCTTTTCCAAGTTCCGAATGTAAATATCCACCGAGAAATAAAAATAACCCTTAGCTAACAAATAACAATTAACATTAACATTAACATGGAAATACTAGTGGCAAAATTGAGAACTACAAACTCTATTCAACTAAATTTACGGTCATTCTTTTTCTTCTTTTTTTCTTATTTTCTAGTTTAAGAATGTGGATTTTAGCAGCAACGGTGCAAAGATTGAAAATTCGACTCGTCCTACCGATTCGCACGTTTCGATGCCGGACGGTTGCTTCAACATCAGCGCGGGAAACAACACCGTGTCCGGCGCCACGAGTATCATGGATTCCGAAGGATACAGCCCGCTGCTAGTTTGCGCCATTTGTCGCGTGACCGTTCACGCCAGTTGTTACGGTGTTACGATGTTTCCCGGCGTTAGAAGCAGTTGGAAGTGCACACGATGTTCGGAACAATTCGTCGAAGCTGTAAATGTAATTCATCCGGGGACTAAATCATTTATTTGAATCATTTTTTATTTATTTCAAGGATTGCTGTCTGTGTAATCTTCGCGGGGGTGCCTTAAAACGGACCACGGACGGTCGATGGGCACACGTGTTGTGCGCGATTGTAATTACTGACGTCACTTTTGATAATATCGTTACCAAGGAACCGATAGACGTGTCTAAAGTGTCCTCAGCCAGGAAGAAATTGGTTTTTAACTCATTAAAAACGATTTACTTTCAATACTTTAATGGTTTTTTTTTAAAAAAATGTAGAATTGCATTTACTGCCAGAATTTGGTGAAGAAAAGCGCCACGACCAATTCGAGCATGAGCGCTTGTGCACAGTGCTCGGCGGGAAGATGTCCGCTCGCATTCCACGTAACCTGCGCGTATGTGGCGAGAACTCCATTCACCACGGGCAATTGGCCGGACCTCATTCAAATTTCTTGTATAAAACACCACATGTTAAGCAAGAAGGAGAAATTGGTAATTCGTTATTTTTTTTTCTGCTTGGTTTTATGAAACATAAATCAATCGTAAAGGTTTTTTCTTGTGCGTTTTAGGCTCAAACTTCGTCTGTTTTGCCGAGCCATTTGATCGATTTAAGCGTGGGTCAAGAAGTTATTGCTAAACACAGAAATCGACGCTATTATCCTGCGGTTGTCACGCATTTGGAAACTCAGGAATATTATTCGGTTGATTTTGAGGACAATTCGCGTAGCGACGATTTGTTGCCGCAAGATATTGAGGTTTTTGTTGGGAGCAAATTTGTAATGTTTTTCAATTTTTCTTTAATTTTTCCTGTTTTCGACTTCAGAGTCACAATTGTTTGGCTAATGGGCCGCCGCAAGTTGGCGAGACCGTTCGAGTTCTATGGAAAGATAATTTGTTGTACCATGCCATTTACCGAGGGCGATCTACCGAAAATCTGTATACAGTATGGGTTTATTTTTACCCAGAAATGTGGAAAATTGGTTGTTACATCTGTTTTTGTTTGTTTTAGGTGGAATTTGAAGACGGATCAGAGCGTGTGAGGGTGAAGCGCGATTGTATATTTTCCAAGCACGAGGAGCTGCCGACACGTGTGAAAAATAGACTGGTATTTCATTCATTTTTTTCCTCAAATTTTTCCTCAACTAAGAATTTCGACGGAATTGTTGTTAATTTGGATTTAATTATTTTTATTTATTTATTTATTTATTTCAATCAGTCCACGGCGACTGAAATGCGTCACGTAGGTGTTTTTACCGATACGAACTTAGTGGATGGCCGTCGCCGAACCATTAAGATCAACTAAGCTACATCTGTCACGACATTATAGGAAATTTCAATTCATTTTTATCGTTACTTTTACCTCCGAATGTTGAAACATTTGAGCAAATAATCAATAAGGACATACTATGAGCGCGTGCACTTGTGTTGCGTATTTAACTTATTAATTAACTTGATCCATTTTCAAACGTAGCATAACGCGACTAATTAAAAACAAAATATGTAAATAGAAAGAAAAAAACCGCATGAAATGTTTTCCTTTCCCCCCCACCTGATCGAGTGTTTCTGAATATTTCTTTCGTTCCGATTTGAACAAAATATTTTTTTGTAGAATGTATGAATTGTATAAATAATAGGAATTCCAATTACCCGATGATTTTTTTCTTTTAAAATATCCATTTTATTTACATAAAGCTAAGTGATTACAGGATAAAGAAATTGTTTTCATTTTATAACTCATTTTCTTTTTTTTGTTCGTATGCATTTTAAATTACTGTCTTCGTTTTGTTCATTTGTCGTTTAAATGATTAAAAAGAATTTTTTGTAATACAAATAAATTGAAATGATGACCCATAAGGTGGCACCCCAAGCAGCTTTAGCGAGATAACACAGATGCGTCGGCGGGCACGACCAGTTCCAGGGAAAAACACCGGTTGTGAATTCGTGACCAACGTACAAAAAAATTGAATTCATTCCTGCGTAAAGAAATGGTCCGCCCGACCAAATTCGAGCCCAGTCGATAATCCAGTAGAGAAATGATAGAAGAAAAAATGACATGCTCGCTAGAATCAGTACGAATGAGAGAGACCTAGGAAAATATGTTCCGTAAATTTTAATCCTATACTCTAATAGCTGCTAACAGAGTTTTTGGCAAATAAGTTTGTAATTTGATATATCGCAAAACAACAGGTGTTTGCTGTATTATCAGAATCAGAAAAAAATGCTTTTCTACGAGATCGTATGTAAAATTCGCTCAAATTCTCTCGAATTTAAGTAAACGGAGGTAACAAACACATTTGCCGAAAATATAGTACATAAATATCATAAATACCATAAATTTTTGTTTACTGGAATCCAGCCATCATCTTTGGAAGCTTTGCATAAAACAGTTCCAATAACACCCTAAAATAAACATAAAAATATGCATAATAACCAAATTAATTCGACATCTAACGAAATAAATTACAGTCATAATGCCCCATATGAGCCAACGATAAACTCTCGATCGATGATTGTCGAAAAACACTAAAATCTTCCCAGCCTTTAAAAAAAATCGAAATAATCAATTTTATTTATAATCCTAAAAATAACATACTTGTAATCCCAAAAATACGAGAAAAGAGGATGTTAAAATTCCTAATATACCTTCCGGGTCATAAGGAACTCTTGTGTCATAAATAACCTGAAATAAAAATAAATTATTATTATTACTATAAAAACAATTATTATAATTTATTTAATCGCTGTTTACACGACATGATGGTGTTGCATACATGTGTTCAGGCCCTAAAACAGCCCTATCAATTATGCCAGCTGCTCCACCGGTACAATTATAATTCAATTCGTTATTTAATCCTCCAGGTCCCAAATAACCTCTAGAAATTAATTTACATTTTTAAAAAAAAATATAATTTAATTTAATTCTAAAAGAATATGAAATTTACTTCGGACAATCGACATCGTAAAGAAAAAACGTGAGGCATGTGTGAACAACAACCAATATTGTTGCGCAAATCCATTGGGGCCATGAAAAAACGATGTCGCGAATCCTCGACCACCAGGGCCTCTTTAGAAATTAAAAAAAAAAAAAAAATAAACATTTAAATTATAAAAAAAAAAAAATTCTAATCATTTTTTTTGCCTCATTTCCCAAGTGTAAATGAGCATCATTTGGATGCGTGAACAAAAGATCGCAGCATCCGACAATTAAATAACAAAGCGAAAAGCGTTGAAGTACGCCTAAGATTCGGAATGTTTCAAAAGTATATTCTAAAAAAAAAAACATTGAAAATTATAAATAAAAATATTCGTAATTCTAATGGATTAAATAAATATTACTATCTCTTCCATTGATAATCAATCCTAAGAAAAACAATATGGCTGACCGCTTAAGTATTTTGAGTAAAATTAACCACTTCGGGACGGCTCGTCGGAGCAGAGAATGAACCGATAGCACCATCGATACTCCCATGATCCAAATAAACCAGGGAAACACTAAATCCGCAACTGTCAGGCCGTTCCACGGTGAATGTGTGAAGAAATAATATTTGCCGCCTCCGTAGTTTACAAAAATCATCAAAATAAGAGAGAGTCTACATTTACAATCCCATTTGTTAAAAACGGATTTTATATTTGGACAATATTCAAATTATACCCTCGGAAAGTATCTAGTGACTTCAATCGACTCCTGTTTCTGTTCACCTGTGTAAGATTTGTCGTGGACTCCATAGAACCTGTAACGTGATGCGGAGTTGAAGTTTCATCATCGACACTTCCCAAATCCTAAACAAAAAAAAACATCAAAATACATTGATAAAATTATCGTTTATTTATTTATTTACCGATGCAATCAGTATTTGCGCGTCATCCGCTGTTGAAATTTGACTGAAAAGAAATTGAAGTTTTAATCACGAGTCAATTTTTATTGAATTTTTTTCAATTCTCATTACTTGTATGTAAATTTTCCACTAAACCAAACTATACCGAGCAGAAGATACGCTAATGCGCACCACAAAATGGCTAATAAATATATTTTTCATTAAAATTAAATATTAAACATTGAATTGTTACGTTAATACGCAAATAAATGTTGTTTTCTTCGACGAAATTGAAATTGCAGCTTCCATCTTCCTTTATATCCAAATTGTAATTCGTTTTTTCAATAAAAAGATGCGTCCTGTTGCACTTTGCATTCTTTACTTGAAAAGTCGTGGAATACACCGTGTTCATAAGTATCGACGTGTTTCTGTGTCGATATATTTTAGACACAAATGTCAACGGGCACTGAAAATGAAAAATTGCAATAACATTTTAAACAATTCGAATTTTTCCTCACTTGATAACATTCGACCGATTGTGCCCAAAATTCTAAACGACCATCATAAGCTGAGTTTATATTTAAATAGGCCGGGTTGAGACCAACGTATCTGTTCGGCATCTTTTTGCTCCTACCAGTAAATCGAGCAAAAAATACATCAACTGACACAATCACGTGCCTCTCTGACTCTCTCTGACTCGTGGTTATGCATTGCATTTCTAGTTTGAGAATTATATTATTTTTCTGAAATCATAATTTTTACAAAAACACACTTTTTATTTTATAAAAAAATTAATTTGCGAGTTTGTTCGGTTATTTATTTGAAATAAAAAATATTAATCGAACATATTTTTGTTAATAAAGATTGAAACTTTAAAAGTGACTTTGTGTCGCAATTACAGCATGCCCGGATAGCTCAGTCGGTAGAGCGTTAGGCTTTTAACCTAACGGTCCAGGGTTCGAGTCCCTGTTCGGGCGGTATTTTTTTTTTGTTTTTATTATAAATTATAATTATTTTTTAAAAATTTTCACAAAATGCTTTATTTTCACTTGGTTTGCAACGCTTTTACATCCTCGACACATTTCGTGAACACTTGCGGCGGATTGACAGCGATAGGTACATCCGGCGGTTCCGTACCACTCGAATGAAACAAAACCAAATCATCTTCGCTCATATCCGTCATCTGAATATCATCGATCGAATACACGCCACAGTCGACCACATTAATAGGCTGCGCCGGTCTCTCGTTAATCGTCTTCACCTTCTCCACACGTTTGAGCACATTCCTGCCGGAAATGAGGTGCCCAAAGCCGACCATTTTGCCATTCATCCACGTTTGCGGCGCCAAAGTGATATAAAACTGAGAGGCGTTCGAATGCGGACCCTTGTTGGCCATGCCCAACACCCCGAACCGATCGTGCGAAACCGTGAAACTCTCGTCGGCAAAATTCGCGCCGTAGATGGAACATCCGGAGTTTCCCGCCCCCTTCACGATGTCCCCGCCTTGAATCCAACCGCTGGGCACGATCCTGTGCACGGGACTACCCTTGTAGTGCAGCTTAACGCCGTCGGTCGTTCTGCCAGCTTCTCCCGTGCATAAAACGATGAAATTCCGACAAGTCTGCGGCAACAAATCCGAGTACAATTCAAAAATGACGGTTCCGTCAATGGCACCAGCGCCACTGTTGGACGACTTGAGAGACAAATAAATGAAAACGTGTTTGCGCGCTCGGATCCGTCCTTTCATTTCCTTGTTCGAGTCGTGCAAGAACATCTCCGGGTAGAAAACTCGCTGCCTGAAGTTTTTTTCGTACCATTTGACGAAGCAGTCGTGGCCGCCCACGAATAAACCGTTCACGAAACTCATGACGGAATCGTCGAACGACCACGCTTCGCCACATAGGATTCTTTTTTGACAGTTGACGAATTCTTCCCATTCGTTTTCGAAATACACGTCGGTTACCACGTCGATGTTGCAGCGCTTCTTTCTGTAGCGGTTCGCCAGGTGCTGGATTTTGTAGAACCTAATGGAGGTCAACAAGCCGAAAATGTGAATCGTCACCTTCTCGCCCATTTGAGCAATTTTCACTTTTCAAATAAATCAAATTCTCGAATTAATAATTAAATAAAGTCGTGTTGGTTCATTATTCAAGTAATAATCTGATTTAGGATGAATTTTTTTTTTATTGTTAAATTTTAGTCGGTACAAACAATATCGGCATTTCTTTTGTTTATCTACAATAAAAAATTAAAAAAAAAAATTAAAAATTAAATTTTTTTTTAAGTGTTGCTTATAAAATATTACTTTTTTTTAGATATGAATAAATCACCGAAGTCTTCTTGCTTCACGCTCGGACTCTAGTAAGGTGAGAATATCTCCTTCACGCACCGGTCCTTTCACATTTCTGATAATCGACCGATTAGTTTCATCCAAAAATTCCACGCGAACCTAAGAAAAGAGACATTTAGTTGATTGGATTTACAATTTTTTAAACGATTCAAACCTGCGTGCACTGTCCCTGCGACCCTGTACGACCCAAAATCTTGGTAACCTGTAAAAAGCCAGCAACGTGGTTACAACTTAGGCCTAACTATAAAATTCCCAACTAAAATCGCCGCATTTCAAAAAAATATATAATTTTAAGTTCAAATTTGAACGAATACTCACACGAGCGAGTTTAGCTTTGTCCATTCTGCTTTTTCGTGTTCGAAATTGCAAAAAGAGTTTGAGATTGCAAGCAAAACGTGACAAATGGCACCACTATTGTACGGAAAACCGGAAAGAGCTCTGTCGGTAAGAAAGAGAACCAGCATTAGCTCAAAATTTCTACTTTTTATTTTAGATAACCAATAATGACCCGAAAAATTCTACATTTAATAACATATACTACATAACATTATTTTTATTCATGTTATAATTATTGAATCAAAATTATTATTTTTACACGTGGTTTGTACAGTACGTTAGGTAGCAACGCCTGGTGGTTCATTTTAATAACTCTAAAATGGCGAATAAAGTCGAACCGAGGGCCGTGGCCCCTTTCATTCGAATAATTCGTGATGTTTTATTAGGCGTGAGTTAATCTTTGACTCATATTTTAAATGGGAAATTTTATTTACCCAATTTAATTTACAGAGGAAATTGAGAACTGCATTGCGATTCGCTGACGAAATTGCACCGAGGTATTTTTTCTCCTCGTAACTGAAATCCGATTTCGTTTATTAAATTATTCTATTCCTTTCTAATACAGAACACAACCTCCACCGAAATTGCCACCCGGTTCCAGCAGTAAGCTGTCTGCTAATTATTACTGCTCGCGAGATGGTCGACGGGAAAGTGTCCCACCAGTTGTTGTGATGGAAATTAGTGGCGTAAAACAAATCGCCGCTGGAACAAATAAGTGATAGAAATAAACAGAAGATGAAATAAATTTGTTTTATGTGTCTATTATTTTTAGGATTGAACCGAGTGGACAGAAGAAATTGCCAGTTCCTGGCGAATCCTACAGTGCATGGACACTGCAGAAATGAAATGCTCGTGTTTTCAATCGGTAGATTTGTTTCAATTCAAATTTTTCTGTAGACAGATGAAGGCTGTAGATGGAGATTTGTAAAGTTTTAGGCTTAAATTGTTGTAAATAAAAGAAGCAATGCAAAATGATATTTTTTTTCCGCCAGAAATTTATTTATTCAATTGTTAATGCACAAAAAAAATATGCAAGC
This sequence comes from Strigamia acuminata, assembly GCA_949358305.1. NCBI lineage: Eukaryota > Metazoa > Arthropoda > Chilopoda > Geophilomorpha > Linotaeniidae > Strigamia > Strigamia acuminata. Next base: position 37,238,551 of record OX442315.1, read on the forward strand.
CAATAGGATGCTGGATTATCGCTTCGACAACTTTTTTTGATTTGTTAAGAAACAAATTATTACCAAATTTCATGCGTTTTGAGCCCTTTATATATTTTTTAATTTGTTAAAAGGGCAAATATATTTTGATATCATAAGTACTGGTCAACAAATTGTGAAGAAAGTTTTAGATTCATAAAACTGAAAGATGTGCATGTTTTAGAAGTTTTTATAGGCCAATTGCGGAATTGTTCTTTTCCTTTTTTCTTGTTATTTTGTCTTGCATCTCTGTTTGTCTTGGTTTTAATTAACTTGCATGCTCTTGGTTCTTAGCAAGCAGGCATTTGAAGCAGCTGTATGCAGGCGAATTAATTAAATATCTCTACCACACAGTGGCGAAGTCGTAAAAAAGTAGTGCAAGGGTTCTTGAAAATAGTAACTGAAATACCACATGTAAAAATCGATTGTTTACTTCAGATGTCGAACAACAACAACAACAAGAAAAAGTCCCTACTGCACGGAAGAGAAGAGTGCGGGATTGCCCTTTAAAAACAATAAACTAAAGCAAGCGTTACTTTCAGTTTTATGAAGTTAATTGTTTTTTCAAACATTTTTAACATTTTGATTCCTCTTGATTCCTAATCTTATTATCAACAAATTTTAAACACTTGCCTATTTGTCGTCGTCACGTTGGCACATGAGTAGTGGAATAAAGTTGCACCGCCAAGACGCATACCGGTGTTATTGTTTGTAAACCGATCAACAGAAATATTACAATGCTCCACTGTGTTTTTGCCAATAATTTTCTTTAAATACTAAAGAATGATAGACAAAATTGGAGCCATAAGCTACAACAATATGCTAGATATATCTAGATACAGAATAAAAACAAATGGAAATATCTTCTTTTGACCCAAGCTAAGTTATCTAAAAATTACCGTATGTATCTTATTTACTTTGGAGTCCCCACAATCGCAGAGCCCTATAGCGTAGCATAAATCCGTCCCTGATTGAATTAGACGTTAATGCATGAGTAGCAACCAGACAGCTTAAGAATTTGCCCGTTTGGATTGGATAAGTAGAAATGATCCCAGCTCAGCTGTGGAAGTTGATTTAGTTGAAAGCTGAAGTTGAGGCTGCGCTGCGAGGCTTAAATTGCACCAACTTTAATGTTTACTTATTTAGTGCATGTGATTGAAATTGCGATACAAATTTGAGCGAATAATATTAAATTTGCTTTTGCATCGGTTCACAAAAATATCCCGGGAAATAACACCGTTGGCTACACAGAACACAGATAATGTGTCAATAAATAAAGGATGGATTTGAAGAAATAAATTTCACTTTAGCGCATTTTAAAATTTTTTTAAATTTTGAAATTTTTATAAAATTCATTGCAAGAGTCGGCCAAGTTTTTATTTGATTTTCTAAACATTTTCAAACTAGCTGAATATAATAACTCTTATATACATGACAGAAAAACATTTTCCATTTAATAAAACTCTGATTTTTAAAAATATACATTTATTACATTACGGTATTTGTCCATTCACAAATTAATAAATAAATTCTATAATTTCAATGATCAACAACTGATTTTCCTTCTCGAATCTCTGCCGTGTGAACATTATTAGAGGATGTATGCTAAATTTTTTATTGTCTAATATATACTAGTACATTTGTAAAGTTCATCACGATACACAATTATAGAAAATAAGGTTGATGGGACATACTAAAGACAATAGCCTCAAAAGCAGCACAGGATCAAGCAATCTGGAAATTTCTTGGTTTTGTAAAATTGAATAAATTTCGAAATTTCAAATTTTTTAAATGTTTTTAGTTTTGACATTTGGAAATCGTGGAGATACAGTACGGTATTTTGGACAGCCATTCGAACAACAAACGTTACATGATATGAAGGTTGTTTACCTGTAATAAATTTAAAAATGCGAAAACGCGATTAATGTTTAAATTTCGTGGGCTCCCTGTCCCTACATTTTTTCCATACTTGTTTCACGCCAAAGTAGATTCTGCACTATGACATTTGTCGTTAATACGTAAAGTGTCTCAAAAGTAAAATCAAGATTTAAACATTTTAGAAATTCAATTTTTCTTTCAAATTTTAGCTTTAGATATTTCAAAGAATTTTTCTCAAGGCATATCACAAGTTGTAATTGCCCTAATACCCTTTCTTCACAAGCAAGAAAACTAAAAAATTGATTTTTAAAAAACATGAGTTGGTAAAGGGCAACATGTGCTGTGCCATCTTGCTCAAGTGTACTGTGTACTGTGTACTGTATGTGTATACTTTTATATCACAATGCGGTGTATCAAAATCAAATGTACTATGTGCAATCCTGACCCTTAAAATACATGTTTACTGTTCTTTAAAATTACAATAACCACGCGAGGTCATTCCATCGTCCTGTGTACGATAAGCAAAGACCACAAATAAATGGATGAATGATTTTTTCTTAGAATATATCAATTTTTTTAAAAATAAAAATAAAATATTGTCTTGTATATTTAGCATTTCAACTTGATAATATCACAATCATTTTCAGGACTAGTCCTATTGACTTCACACACAGTGGAACAAGTTGATGGAGCAGATACGGGGCCAGCACGAATGAGTTCGCTGTTGAAAGTTAGCTCGTAGTTAGCGCTTGTAGAAGACGGCAAGTCACGCCGAGATGGAATTCGTCGACTGTGAGTGCGGCAACAAAAATGAACGTGAGAACACGGATGACGGCGAGTACAAGAACGCACCATCATTCGCCGGAAATTGCTCGACATTAAACTGTATATGATGGGGTTGAGGCAGCTATGCACAAATGGTAACTGCATGCAAGCCACGCGTATTGAATAGATAGCAGGAGAATACAAAGCAAGACCATGTTTGATGAATATCTGCATGATGACTCGTGGTCCCCAACATACCAGAAATAAGACTATAACTAAGATGAGCATCTTGATAACCTGCAAAAGAAGGCAAAAAAAGCATACCGTTTTAAACCGTTTTAAACGGCTTAATAACATGTATGTACAAGTAGCTAGCAATGAGCTCAATGAGCCCACCATTTTTAAGGATTGAGCTCACTCCAAATACAAGTACTTCATTTTTATCTCCAAAATTCACAGCACTTCCTTTTTTTCATTTTAACCCCAAAACTGTTCTGGCAATATCGCCAATGTGACGATTCGTTGACGGCATTTTAGGATTTTAGGAACAATACAACTAATGTATGTGTTTGCAATCAACACGGTTTCACCATTTTCGTCAATTGATCTCATGCAAGAGATTTGTGGGAAGAGTTTCGAGTTAACTGTTTAATAAGCTATGAATTGGATACCATACCGTAATTGTATACGTTTATTATTCGTGCTGCACTTACCTGTTTTCTAGCTTGTCGAACATCATCGGTGGATGTGGCTTTATGATGCGGAACAGTAGTTCGGTGCAAACTGTTAGAATTGAACGGAGAATGGTACATAGAATTGCGCATGGCTGCGCTGATGCTCACTCGAGAATCGAAATTGGTGCTGAAATTACCATAATATTTAATAAATGAACTCGTTGGAATAGATTTTCAATTTTGCTGACCTGCTGAGTCGTGTCATTGCACTTACAGCTTTAGTACTGGTCCACAGTTCTTTAATGACGCGCGAATAGCAAAAAACCATGAGCAGACACGGCACAATGAACATTATGCAGCACTGGTACACTGCTATGGCAAATGGCAAACCACTTCGCTCGTCGCCATCCCAACAATAAAAGATGGTAATTGTCACATTTGTCTGATTGTTGTAGTAAGTGATTGGCGCTGAACCCTACAATTCAAACATTCCTGTCATCCTGATGTCATATTTTATTTTTAACTTAAGTTTATTCAAAAATTCATACTCTTGTGATTGTTACGGGAATCGAAAGAATGAGTGCTACAACCCACACAAGAATGAGTGCACGACGGCAGTTGCTCATTGTACAAAATGAACGAGTTTTCATCGGATAAACAATTACAATATACCTATTGAAAAAGAATGGAAAATGAAATATAAAAAATGAAAATGTATGAAATATATATTAATCATTAGATGTAAGCAGTTTTATCCGCTCTTTTGTTTGGTGTTTAGTTTTTGACGATCCGAGCTTTCATTCTCGAGGTGTTTGAGTTTTTCATCAATTTCTGTCCCAATTCGGCATGTTTGATTTCCTGGATTTTGGATTTTGTGGTACTCGTATGAGATCGTGCGAGATTTTACCTAAAGTAACGCGGTATGGTACCAAAAAAAGTGGCACCGATACAGTATGGTTACCTCGAGAGTCGAGATTCGGTACTTTTTGAAAAGTACCATGTAGGTACTGTACTTTCTTATGATAACCCTAATTTTATAGCATAAAAATATACCTTTCAAGGCTGACAGCTGTTAAATTGAGGACCGATGCTACAGCTGAAACCATTTCAGCATATGACGACAATTTACAAATGGCCCCTTCTTCGTCCCAAGTGACCACAAAGTAGTGTACCGTTTCCAATGGTATGCACACTACTAGGAGCAGAAGATCAGCCACTGCCAAACTCACCAAGAACATACTAGAAGAAAAGAAAATTGTATTTTATCAGGATCAGAGCACAAAATCAATAAACTACTGTAAATCGATTGATGACTTGGGCTAACTCCCACTGCTCCCTTTCCCTCCGTAAGCCAGCCATTTCCACCTTGAGTTTTCAACCAACAAAGTTTTACAAAAAATCCTTTCAAATGTGCTAAGAAACAATTTCATCTGCTTTGTAAATAATACAAAAGTTTCATCAATAAATCCATCTCTAAGCTTCCTTGTGCTTGCAGTTGCAGGCCACTTGAAGCACGTACAGTCGTTTCCCCCTTCTCTTCAGCAGGCAACCATACGTCGAAAAAATTGTGCTTTGTGTCCCTGCTTTAATTAATTTCATCCATATTAAATTCCCTTCCACCCAACACAGACACATCTAATAAACACATTCCAAAATTACTGTACATTTTCGTGTTTCCAGTGGCGACGCCAAGTCCACTAAAAGTTACTTTAAAATACAAGTACCGGTAAATAAATTCGGTGTAAATTGTACTTTTCCTTTATTTTTAGTTGAATTTATTGCTTTTGCAAATCTAAGCAATGAATGGTGCTACACTTGAACCTCGTTATAATGAACTTTTTGTTTTTACGAATACGGTACTTAAAAATGGCTTAGTTGGTTGGTTGGTTGGCCATAAAACACCATGTTAACAAATTTTGGTATAGCATAACCAACTATCGGCCTGACTGTACTTTATTTCACCTCAAGAACACTTGATTAAAATAGGATTCTCAATCTTGGCCGGTGGTGAGGGGGGGGGGGGGGGGGCACAAGGGCTTCCCCATATGGTTCACCCACATGGTAACAAAATATATTGCAATGTATTATTATGTATTGTGAAATGCATTAAGTTTGACAATGTACTTGAAAATGTATTTTATAATACATTTTGTAAAATATTGTTATTTGTCATTTATATATAAATATGAATACATTTTACATAATGTACGTACCGGTATTATAAAATTTATTTTCAAGTACATTGTCAAACTTAATGCATTTTACAATACATTATGATACATTGCAATATATTTTTGAACCATACGGCTACTTGTAGTTTTATATTGTTGTTTTTGTAGTCACTTTGGAGAGAACCCTATTTATATAATTCATCACCAGATGAGTTATGTACTCTCGAAGTGGGGTCGTGAGCAGGTACTGTAAGCTTATATCCGGCTTGACCCATCATGAGTATGCTTGACCAGTGTTAATCGGACTCCACCATTCTGAGTGAACAATACTTACTGGTATGTCATTTTGGTTTGGAATTTTTAAATTGTTAAATATTTCAATTGCGATCTGCTTTAGTAAGCTAAGACTAACAGCGATGCAGTGCTAAGATTGATTTTTTCAATCAAGCTTCACGACTTGATGTAATAAGTGTAAGAAAAGCCCTAAAGGAAAAAAGAAATTGTCTTAAAAAGGTCGAAACACACCAAAGCAAATTGCTCGTTCATAGTATCTTCATTTAAGTAAAGCACTGAACCCAATTTCATCAAATCTTAAGATTCCTGGGATAATGCATTCTTTTAACTGCAAATGGAATAAAATTAAGTTTCTGCCCCCTTATAAAGACTCCAGACGCCAGGTCATGTAGATGAAAAGAAAACAACATGAAATTTAAGATGCCTCCAACTTGTAAGTGAAATTAAAAATGAAGTGAAGAAAATGTCCAATCAACATTTAGCACAAGTACAATAAGTTTAAATTTTTTAACTCTAAAATGTTGACCCAACCGACAATTCAGCAGGTATTGTGCACCCTGCTGTTTATCTTTCTGGCACCCCTTTCTCATTATTTTAAAAGGTAAATCCAATTTTAAAGATAAAGACAGTACTGTAAATTTCACAAAATTTTTAAGTCAAGTTGCAAGTTGCTCAAAGTTGCAAATTAACCGTTTTGGTGCAATAATTCCTTTGTTGCGCCAAGATGCATTCATTGCACGTATCTGCTGCGCAAATCCGAAGTGTGCTGGGCTCAAATTTAGAGTTTTGGCACACTCTTGAATTCACCTACAACCGAACAACACACTTTGTGTGGGATATTTGAATTCCCAATGTATTATTTATTATATTGTATTATGTTGTTTGCTCCTGTGTATAATTTGTAGGCAGCCCCATGAGAATTCCGTAGTGCTGTCATCTTGCTGCAGTGATGTAGTGCTGACATGTGTTTGGCATGTATTATGTAGCTGTCACTCACACGTCATTTCCTTGCTTGTTTGTTTTTTGTGGGAGGTGCAACTTGGATACTTTGCCGTCATAGGTCAAAAAGTGTGTCGTCATCAAAGGGTCAAGTGACGTATGTAAAAGTACTAAAATATACTGGTATATGTGATATCAGATTGTTAGGGATATTTAATACCGAGAGTTAATACTCAAATCAGAAGTTAACATAAAATAAAATAAAATTGAGACTAATTTCATGCGTGTGAATTAAATTAAATTAAATTAAATTTGACGTCATGAATGGCCGGTGATACAGCAACACAGATTACAATCTGTGACAGCAAAGACCCTCCAGTAACGTTGTGCGCAAACCTATGTGCAAAATTGTTAACTTTTTTTCTCCAAGTTGCGCAACCTTATAAGTTAGTATTCTAGTAGCCTTGCCTGCTGTCATGATGCATGTATTTGTTTTTTATGCTTTTCAATAATAAAAGCATTTTATTTCACGTTGCATCATTCTGGACTCTTGGTATAATTCCACACAAATACACATCTCTCTTGATGTCCTACACTTTGTCACTACTCTGCCACTGCAAGTATTGACCGTGTTAACATTTAGGTGATATGAGCCATTTCCTGTTACCTTTGCTAAGTTTGCAAAGCCAGCGCTTTTGCGTGTATCAGCCACAGTGCCTCAATATGAGAGTTGTCCTGTCTTTAATGAGGCGCATCATAGGTGGCTGAAGCACTTCGTCTTCATGGGCCTCTTCTTTCGCATCCCCTGCAACAATTTCGGCGTTCTGGAGAAAATTGGCAGCACGCACAACACGTCGTGCGGAAGTTATGCACTTCGTAGGCTCATCGCCCATTTGTCGCGCAAAACGAACTAATTCGTAACCAAATTCTCGTTGTTAAGAACTCTCGCTATTATGAACCATTTTTTGCTCCCCCAACCTGTTCGTAATAGGTTCGATCTGTAGATTGAAATTTAAATTTTACCTGGTTGCATTTCGGCTATTCTTATCTCGAGTCATTGTGCTGATGATTGTAATGTTACCGATGACTCCAACAAGAAATGTAAATGCATGAGTTATCATGATGGGAACAAAATGTGGATTGATGAACCATGGTTTCAGCATATCTTCTGGATGGTCCACTGCAATGTAGTCTCCTACTCCCACTGGACTCATTGATGTGGTGTTGCATGAATTATCCATTGATGTTACTGAAATGAAGAAAAAAAAGTCTTACAACTCTCACCACGCCACTGTAAGCAGTTTCAAAAAAATAAAATTTGATGGATTCGAATTTGCTTGGTGCAACCCTAACTAATTTCTATTCTACTGGGATAAAATGAAGTAGTTCCCATTGTGATCTCTACATACAGTAGACTACTTGAAATGATGATATTGCTTTTTTGCAGTACAAGTGTTTTGGCACTGCAATCACATTGTTTGGAATACTTGCAGTCATAAAACACTTTGTTCCCCTCGAAAGATGGATGTTTTCGTTTGTACGTCCACATCTTCTCACTTCGAATATATTCTCTGGCTTCCTCAGCAATTTGAAATGTTCGTATCTTCATCAATTCAAACGCCTCACGTTTGGTTGGCGGCTCGCAATCAGAACTGCTCTCGAATTCGGAAGCGGAATCGTTAATTACAAGTAGAGTAGGTGCCATTGCTCTTCAAACAGTGTCTAATGGTGCCTTATACTCTAACAGTGACTTATATATATACACTTACAGGAATGTTTACATCCCGTAACATTCAGTCACGTTCGGGATACGTTGGGGGTACATGTGAAAATAATTGGGGGTAAGTTAATTGGGGGAAACCATTATGAGGGGAAAGTAAAGTTAAGGGGTACTTGAGTTTATTTAGGGAAGATTTTAGTTGGGGGGAATTAAAATCAATTTAGGGGGGAAATGAGTAAAAAATAGAAGGGGGGGGAGAAATAATTTGTCGCCTTGTCAAAAAAGCAATATTTTCATTACAAGTAGACTATGTAGAGATCACACAAGTCGACAAATTACGCGGTACCTAAGACTGTGCTGCGGTACAAACACGCAGTACACGGCGCTTGCCAAAAAAGTACCGCGGTCCCAGTACTGTACCGATACTGAGATTTTGTGTTACATCTCGCAGTCCATGTGAAAACGCGAGAAAACACGAGATTCTCGTATTTTCTTGCTTTTTCGCCCATTTGATTCGTATCTTGTAGATTTCTGAAATAAAATAGATGCCATCCATGCCATTTTTATAGCTTATGTGGAGAATGATATCACTCGGATGCTTTCCTCGTCAACCAGAAAGACAATGATTTTTCTATGCTTATTTCTTAGTACCGGTAACCATTTTGACTAGAGTAGTCATTGTTGGGGGAAGCAATACCTCAACCAATGCCATTTCAATGGTCATGGAGCAATGGATGGCACGTCATCGTATGCGTGTGCGGAGCAAAGAAAGTCATCTGATTGATATAATTTTACAGACAGTGAAATGGCATTTCAAATTCAAACTCTGTACAATGGTTACAGAGAAATTATACTTTCAAAATAATCAGGACTCCCTGGCTCACCCTGTATGTCATTTAGGAACGTTCAATAATGCGTCGTTTATTTGGCTTATTTCTCTTACTTTTCAAACTTTAAATTTTTGCTTAACCATTTTGAATACACCTAACTTACTGTCAAAACATCTCGGGCACTAGAGACTTTTTTCCCTCACTCATGTTATTCAGCATAGATAATGATCTAATTAAAAATTGTACTTGCAGGCTTTAATTGACGTCTTGACTGAAGCGTTAATAAAATCAAATGAAGCTCTTCAAACATTATTACAGTATGCTGACAATTTTCACAATGAGAAAATAGTCTAATAATTTTAATTTCGCAAAGTATATTAAATTAAATTCCAATCCAATTCCATCAATAAAAATAGTTCGTTAACTCCAATATTAAAACAACGTTATAGGAATAATTTTTATAAGAATATTTTTTACTACGTTTAATAAATTTATCTGGCCCAAAACGCCGATATGTTTGAGTTTGAGTAAAGAATTTACTCTATATTAATTTCAAAGCACATCATATATGAAAAAGTGTCACTAAAGGCTCCAGAAATTGTTGAAAAGTTCATTAATAGAAGATATTAGTTAACGAATGAAGCCTGGGCCACTTTTAGACCTCTATAAGCCCTATGGTAGGTACTTTTATTTCTACAAGCCTTTGACTGAAATTTTTACCAATTTTTTATGCGACACCACCGCCAACTCATAACCACCAAGGTTATTACCGCTAATCCGTTATTGCCAAACCAGTGTAGAGAATGCCAAAACCGCCAAACCACTTCTGCCAATTCCTTACAGCAAAGCCACCACCACACATGCAAGGGGCGCCAATGACCAAAAATAAACGAAAACTGACCGAAAATTAGCGAAAAGTACCCTAAAATATGCCGAAAACTACCAAAAACGTACCAAAAATGACTGGAAATGGTCGCAAACGAACTGGAAATGACCAAAAACCACCCAAAAATAACCAAAAACGACCTAAAATAACCGTAAACGTACCGAATATAAAAGGGCAATAATAAAATGCCCCCCGGAAAGTATGCAATCCCCCGCAAAAAAATACGAACTGCCCCCCTCTTTTAGATCCCCCCAAAAATATCTACTTTTCCCCCCTTAAAGTTACGCCACCCCCCATTTTCTCGAAACCCCCAAAACAAGGCGTTTTCTCCTCGGTACGTTGCATTCACGTTTTTGCGGTAACGTTTGTGCGACGTATGTGTCTGTTTGCATATATATACCAGCTTCATATTCATATTCTTTCATATTCCTTCCGTGCACCAATAATGGATTAGAGTCCACAAACAACGTCATCAAATCGCACCACACATTCCGTAATCGACAGCCCATGCACCGTTTTATACCAATTTTGAAAGAAATGGTCCGCAATTGGTCTAGTGAGCGAAAACCCGATTGTGTAAACGCCAAACTGTTTGCCTGCACCCCTACGCTAAACCTAAAACAGATCACGGAGGCTTACAACTGGAAGCGCTCGATGCCGGTAATTAAAGTGAGGATTGAAGAAGACACTAAGCGGTATTTTGTTGCTCCTGGTCTTAAAAAGACACTGCGCGAAAATGACATAGACAAGTACCTCCGACAGGTTGACCTTAAAAATTGGCGCCACCTCGATACCTACATACTGTCGAAGAACAGTTTATGGCTTGTTACCATAGAACATAACAACTGGGAGAAAGGGACTTGTACGTGTCCAATTTTTTTTAAGACCTACATGTGTAAACACATTTTAGGTATAGCAATTGGTGAGAAGCTATACTCTGTTCCACTTGAGGCAAAAAATGTTCCTCTAGGAGAAAAAAGTAAACGTGGCAGGCCGTCTAAGGCTAAAAAGGCCCTATTTGTGCAATAACTGCAACTTCTTGGGGGATAATTGATTGATTTCAGATTTTTGTGTTTGGGGGGAAATTTAGTTTTTTGGGGGCCCAAAAGTGTATTTTGGGGACTAACAATAAGCGGCTTTAACTTACTTGTTAGTAGTGTTGAGAGCAAGAAAAATATTACTTTTCCTTGCATTAGGTTTAACTCTTTCATCATTGTTTAATTGCTCAATTGTTATGTTATTTACCGTGCATTTATTTCTTCACCTTTGTTGCAAATTACTGCTCTGTTGCCATGGTGATTATGTCTTTTTAGAATTGCTCATTTCCTATGTTATTTCTAGCTTACTGTGTATATTTCTCCATTTTAATGTAATGTTTCTTCTATTTGTGCTTATTCCTGAGGTTTCTGTGTTGGTTTATGCTTTTTGAAGAATTCTCATGTTAAACCTAGTATAAGCCTTTTCTATGAACTGATATTGTTAGTAATAATGATATGATACTTTGATTATGTGATGTTATTGTTTAAGGTTTCTTTGGTGATGAAATTACATTATTAAAGCAGACTTGAATTGGTTTTCACACTGAACTGATGTGTTTTCTTGTCTCTCTTCCCCTGGCACCTGGACCTTTAGATTCTAGAGCCCTTAGGGCTAGTTAAGTTAGCATTCCTCCATTTCCATCCTCCGAGCGTCACCTGTGGTGGCGGGTTAGCCCATTGTCGCGTTGGTGCAACCAGCCTCACCCCTCTCCATCTCAAGCAAGACCGGGACAAGGCGAGACCATCCGCCACAAGTAGTTTAATTTGGGGGGCCAAGCAAATATATTCGGGGGCCGAACCGGTTAATTCAGGGGGGCCATTAATAGCAATCCAATATAAAAGAAAATAACAGCAAATAAAATGTATGAAATTTTTTATTGATTAAGGTTAAAGCAGTGGGCAGGTTAAAGTTGTGGGTGGTTTTTGGCCATTTCAGTTCTTTTGCGATCATTCTCGATCATTTCCAATATTTTTTGGGACTTTTTTCGTACTTTTCGGTCATTTCCTGTCATTTTAGGTCGTTTTCGGCACACTTTAGGTCGTTTTCGTTCATTTTGCATTCATTTTCGGTCATTTTAGTCATTTTTCGTTCATTTTTGGTCATTTCCGCTCATTTCCAATTGTTTACGATCTTTTTCTGTAATTTGCGCTCATTTTCTGTCATTTGCGTAAATAGTGTGAATATAAAGCTTCTCCTACTTTCCAGCAATTTTTAAAAAAATTTAGTTCGAATTGATATGAAATTAATTTTAAAAGATTTACAGAAAGATGGGAGAAGTTTCATAATCACAGTTTCCTTGACCTAGTTCAGATTTTGGTGAAGGAAGACTCAATTTTGGTATGATAGTAAATTTCTAATCAGGAATTTTGTGGAAGAAATGGTTGTGTTGGGGCAGCTGAGGAAAAGAATCAGAAAGCTCAACTAATTTTGATTGAAAAAATCACCCACATTTGGGACGATGCCACATGTTGCATGCCGCCTGCCTGGATACCCATTTTTTTTTAGAAACGGTGGTTTAAATCATATTGTGCTAAGTTCCAGTTAAGATAACACATTATATTTATATTCCGTAGGAATAACATGTAAAAGCAATTTCAAATCACAATTTTATGAAGATTTAATTTTTTTTTATTATAAAAAAAAGTAGTAATCTGAAAAAAAAGTTGTACTTGAAAACATCCTGCCAGTTCCAGTTGAAAAACTGCAACCACACCACTATGACAAAAATTAATTTATGTCATGAAAATGTCAAACTTAAATTGGATCTTTTGTTCCCTTACAGCTAGTGCAGCTAATACTGTATGTCGTAATATTAACATTCTGTGGCTGAACTGAACCGCAAAATAAATGAATTGCAGAGGTTCAATTACTATTTAATGTTGATAATTGAATGGTTGGTCTAAATTGTAAAAAAAATCTCAACTAACACAAACCTCAAAAACTAAACATTATCATACAAAACTATAAATGGTTTGAAATCAATTTTCCCAGAAAAGTTTCTTATTGCAAAAGCAGTTTGATGAAAATTGAGCAAAAAAACAACGGTGAAAATGTTACAATCCCTGGTTACAAAGATCTTAAAATAGAAAAATAGAAGCAATTTAGAGGTCGTGGAATAATACATTTTTTCTGTTGTTGAGACACAAAAGTCTTATTAGTCTAGTTTATCTTGGTTAAACCAGTCTCTACTGCCAGATCTAGTTAACCAGAGGTTAGCTGAAATTTTTTTAAAGGATGTAAGTTAATAATACTACAGAATAATGAGGAGGCATTGGAATCACCATTTATGAATGAATGGAAAAAGGCAATGAAGATTGAATTAGATTCTCAAAGAAAACAGGGATCAGGGGAGATTGTTCAGAAAACAAAAGGAATTAAACTTATTGATTCTAGGTGAGTATTTGTTGTCAAAAGTGATAAGGATTAACTAAATTCACGGCACGATTAGTTGTGCAAGGTTTTAATGTTGAAAAGGGAGTTGATTATAAAGAGTCCTTCCTACCTGTAATTATATTGTCAACCATAAAGATTTTATTAGCTATTGCTGCTGTAAAGGGATTTAAAGTACGTCACTGTGATGTGAAATCTGCATATTTGCATTCTCTATTGAATGAACTTGTTTACATGAAAATACCAGACGATGTACAATGTGACAGTTCATAGCCATGTGTTTGCCTGCTTAGAAAGGCCATTTATGGTCTTCCCCAAGCTGGGCGAGAACGACACTCAACTCTGAACAAGGTCTTAATTGAAGTTGGATTTAAACCACTAAAGGTGGAGTCTTGTTTTTGTTTATACAGTAACAAAGATCCAATATTAATATTAGGACTTTATGCTGATGATTTAATGATAATTTATAACGATGCGAATTTATTATTGTCAATGGCAAAGCGTGTTAAGCAGAAAATTGATGTTATTGATCTGGGCGAGGTGGAGAATAATTGGGGATTCAGGTAGCATTTAATGCTGATGGATCAATCTCCCTCGACCAGACTAGACACATTGATAGCTTATTACTGGATGCAAAGATTGTGCAAACACCAATGGATTTGGTCACAGAAATTGACTGACCCAAATTACCCAATAGGAGAGAAATTGATAGATCAGCCATACCGAGAATTAATTGGTGCACAAAACTGACTGCCTTTAGTGTATCACAAAGGAGATATGTTATTATCTGCATATGCAGATTCATCCTGGAATACAGCTTCAAAGGATGCCAAATCCTTTGCAGGATATGCAACATTGATTCCAAATACTGCCATTACATGGCAATCTAAGAAAGAACTAATGGTCTCATTATCCACTTTTTATTCTGAGTTTATGGCACTAGTTGAAGTTGCCAAAGAAACAAAGTGGATCCGCTCATTGCTGGAGGAGCTAATTCTCATGGAAATGGCCAGGCCATCCTGTCGGCCGGCAAGACGGCCTGGCCGACAACTAAATTCAACAAAGCGACCTGCTCGACAAGACGGCGTCAACAAAGTGTTACTTTAAAAGTAGTACGCATAGCATCAAATGGGCAATAATTTTGCAATCTGCTGAAACATGTGGAAACTTGTCACGGTGCTGACTCTAGACAGTAGAAATTTTTGAAAATTTTGCGCGCATTTGCGCCCTTTCCTTTAGTTTGACCCCATTTTAATTGAAATTGTTTTAATTTCTTCAAATTGTTTAATTTTTTCCAAATTCCAAATTTTTTATTTTATTTTATTTATTTTCACCATTTATCTTTAATTTAGCCTGGTTTTGATCACCCTTTCCAGACACTGATAAGAATTTTGTCCATAAATTGATACATTCGCGCTTTGATAATTTGAATATCTCCCTCTGACCACCTGTTTTTGACCAATTTCTCCCTAGGAATAGACTTGGCCTGAAACATGTAATCAGAGGTGACTTGTTTAACCCAATCACTAAAAATACTCAGAATAATTTTCGCCTTTGACACAGTCACATCTCCTGTTTCAATTAGGGGATTTCAAAGTGCGATTTATGGTGCGTCGCAACGCATTAGGCCATTGTGCAGCCCGAATTTTCATGGTTGGCTATCTAACGAGCGCCCTTTTCATCTGCCCATATTTTGCGTGCATTTTGTTGGAAAAACGGCGAATTCGACAGTCTTAATTCGTCAATACTTTTTAGCCACGACTGTGACTTCCTCTTCACTCTAGACATTTTGAATTTACTTGCCGTCTCAATTGTGCATTTATTTCATTTTCAACGGTTTGAAGACGCGGTTCGCGGTTCGGCACCTGTCTGCAGGTATCATACTTGTACACCCAACTTTTGTACATACTCAAAAGAAGAAATATTCTCTTCAAAAGAGCGCTTAGTGAGTGACGACGTTTTCCCTTACAAGTTAGTGAAGCGCGGTATTACGATCTCAATACGAATACCATTGTTCGCCATTTTGCGCGGCGCTCAAGCTGATATCCTGCACCCATAAAATTTAGATTTCACGAACAGACGCTGTCTTTATGAAGCTACCCCCATGGTGACGTATTGTGGTGACCCTGAGTCACTTTTATTTAATTTTGCAAGTGTTTATTAATAAAAAAGTCACCACGGAAGAAGTTAAATTTTACATTTTATTTTGGTAATATTTGTGTTTGGCACACGCCAAACAATTACATAATTTAGGGGAGAAAAACTCCCCTAACACGGTTCACCCCAATATTATGTGGGGTGAAGCGTTAATTAACCGCTTAGTGAAGCAAAAATGCTTTGTTTCACTAAATCACGCTGTCTGCGCAGCGGATGCTGCGCAGACAGCGTGACAGCGTGATAACGCGCAGACAGCGTGATAACTGAAGTGTGCTTGGCACACTCCTCCCTTCCCATAGCCAACGGTTATGGTGCAATAATAACGGCTTTTGGCGCAACAAAATCCTTTGTTGTGCCAAAATTAGTAATCTGCACATATTTGGTGCGCAGATTTTGAGAGTGCATAAAACCCCAAATTTTGGCGGTTTGGCCCACTCTTGACACATACACACCAACAACAACAACCCAAATAATCATCACTGAAGAAATTCAAACAAAAGGATTCCAAGTGCTGACCGGGTTTATACGTTTTGGTGAGTTAAGAGACATTGCTGTTTCCACTGAATAAATTCGGTGGAACCAGCCACATTTGCGTACAGAACACGAATTTTGGGTAACGCCCGAGAAACTCCGCTCACCCGTCGCCGCCGAGTCCCGTTGACTTGTTCCGAGACTCCCGTCGCCGATCGAGCAACCCGTCGCCGTCAACCATCGTGAGAAGACAGTGAACCACCTGCGAGCTTTACTCCGGAGTTCACTGTTCATTGCCATCGAACGAGCGAAGGAAATTTGTTTACCGCTCGTTGTTGATCATTGTGAGAGCGCCATCGAGTTTACTCTGGTACTCTCATCGTCGTCATCAACGACAAACTTCTCGTCGAGAACCGTCGCCGATATCTGTAAACCACCTGCGAGCTTTACTCCGGAGTTTACAGATAGAAAGTCATCGTTTTCAGCAAGAAATAATATTTCTCAGGCGAGTCCGTCTCGCCATTTTCCGAGCGCAACAAATAGCCGTTTGTTGCGCGCCAAATACTCGCGCTCAACGATCAACTGTCGTTGTTCGCGCGCTTTCCTTTGTCTCGAGTGAGTGTAACTACTCACTTGTTTCATTTCCCACTCTTCCTCTTTGTTTTCTCTCCCTAGTTTTAACCGCTAAATTAGTAAATTTTTCTAATTAACTATCTAGTTATATTTCTTATAAATATACTGTAATTTTCAGTCAAATAAAACATATTTGTATTTTATTCAATTCAAACTGTCGTTTTCCTTTAATAAAATTACCCCTAGACACACCACACAGGCAGCCGAGTATAAGGCCTATAAACGGCATCTCACTTGCGAACCGCTCACGACAAGATAAGTATTTGTTTAGAGCGGAAGTCCCGGAGGATCGCAACAGTATTAAGGGTTGCGGCACCTGTGGATCCACAATTTTCTAGTTATTACAATCCCTGGAAACCCAAACTTTCCGAAACCAATGTTTAAAGTCGAATACGACGTGACAAAGTATTGAGGTCACTTCATTTCGTCGCGATTCATTTCGTCGCCCTCGTACTTTTTTTTAATAAAGGCTATGTTAGAAAAATTTTTTTCATTTCGTCGTCTTCATTTCATCAACATATCATTTTGTCGCCATGTCATTGTTGTGGCATTTCGCCAACTTGTGGCCAAATTGTGGCAAACTTGTGGCCAAATTGTGGCAAACTTGTGGCCAAATTGTGGCAAACTTGTGGCCAAATTGTGGCAAACTTGTGGCCAAATTGTGGCAAACTTGTGGCCAAATTGTGGCAAACTTGTGGCCAAATTGTGGCAAACTTGTGGCCAAATTGTGGCAAACTTGTGGCCAAATTGTGGCAAACTTGTGGCCAAATTCTGGCAAACTTGTGGCCAAATTCTGGCAAACTTGTGGCCAAATTCTGGCAAACTTGTGGCCAAATTCTGGCAAACTTGTGGCCAAATTCTGGCAAACTTGTGGCAAAATTGTGGACAAAATGTGGCCAAATTGTGCAACATTGAGGCCAAATTGTGGCAAACTTGTGGCCAAATTCTTTCAAACTTGTGGCAAAATTGTGGACAAAATGTGGCCAAATTGTGGCCAAATTGTGGCAAACTTGTGGCAAAATTGTGGACAAAATGTGGCCAAATTGTGGCAACATTGAGGCCAAATTCTGGCAAACTTGTGGCCAAATTCTGGCAAACTTGTGGCAAAATTGTAGACAAAATGTGGCCAAATTGTGGCCAAATTGTGGCCAAATTGTGGCAAAATTGTGGACAAAATGTGGCAAAATTCTGGACAAAATGTGGCCAAATTCTGGTCAAATTGTGGCAAATGTTTCGGTTACTTAGCAGTATCATTTCGTCGCCCTTCATTTCGTCGCCCTTCCGTTCGGTTTAGGTTGTTTTGGTTGTTCAACCGTATCATTTAGTCGCCCTTCATTTCGTCGCCCTTTTTTCGTTTTGGGTGTCATTTCGTCGCCAAAAACGGCGACGAAATGAAGGGCGACGAAATGAAGAAACCCCAAAGTATTGGCTAAAATCAATATTTGGTTAATCCATCCTTTAAATCAGTGGTTCTTAAACTTTTAGGAGTCCAGCAACCACCCCTTAGATTCTCAAAATATTCTCTTTCACCCAAGAAAAATTAGACTTTCACATTTACTTTTTATTGTTGAAAACACAAACTTGTTCTGCTAAAAATAAAACACAGTTGTGACCTTGAAAAGGATAAAATGATGTCTTGTGGCTATATTGATTCTATACTGACAAAAAAGAATTATTTTCTCAAAAACAGAAGCCACAATAGTACTGCCCCAAGCTGCAGTCGTGTTCAATAAAACTGGACTCTCACTCTAAGCTGGCAACTGAAATTGTGAGTAATTTTGTGTTTTGCTACTAGGTGAAACACCAGACATCAACAGGTGATAATACTTGAATAATATAATAGTATAGCAGACAAGGGTATAAAAGTATTATCACCTGTTGATGTCAGGTGTTTTACCTAGTGGCAAAACACAAAATTACTCACAATTTCAATTGCCAGCTTAGAGTAAAGGTCCAGTTTTTTTAAACACGACGGTACAAGCTATCCCAAGGTACGCAAGTCTCCCATATTCTTTAATGAACATTGTGCATTTTGAAAAGGATCATTTCTTATTGAAGGTGCTATGTCCACACATTTCCCACATTGTCATATTTTATGACAGCGCCATCTATATGTCAACAATAAAAATTAACCAGTTTATGTTAATCAAATGCCTCCCAAAAGTTGGCAGCACTTGTACGCCTAGTCTATACGGTATTTTTCCGATAATGAGCCAATTAGTTTCCACAACTTCACAGAGTTTAACTTGCAATACACTTACCGTACTATCAAAACGTAAAGCTGTAAATGTTTAAGTTGATTGACTTTCTGGCCTTCCCAGTAATCTCTGTACAAAGTTTAGTACAACATCAAATGTTAACAGCTAAATGATGGGCACGCAGGTCAAAAAGCTACGCTGGTACATAGTCAATAAATTTGAGAGTTTAAAACCAATAAACACTTTTAGTACTCGCAATAGGCACCTCAAACATTGGATCAACTAACCGTTAACAGCTTGCCGATGACCAGGAAAGTCACAAAGCTTAGCTTAGCACGGATGTATTGCTCCGAAATTGTAGTAGTAACAAAAATAAATCATTTGAAATGAGCAGTAATATTGGCAACTGCTTCACCTGGAAGCATTAGGACAATTAGAAGGTCAACCCTAATCTAAGTTACAGCTATTTTGAATTTGTTTGTGAAAATTGTAAACCAAAACCAGGTATAAACGACTATAAACCACTCTGGTTGTGGTTTTTGTTTTTGCAGTCTTTGATCACCATCTTCCTTCCGTTTGTAAAAGAACAAAAAACAACAAATGCAGAAACTATTTAAATTTTTTAAAAATTTTTAAACTTGATCAAGTTTCAAACATAAATTGAGATAAACAGGTCACCTAAAGGTACTTGTACAGTAATAACAAATCTTCATTGATCTCAATTAAGAAAAACACATGGAAAGGTCAAGGTAAAAGCCATTAGTTTTGATTACACAAAAATGTCAAAATCCCAATTTGATGATTAATCTAGTAACTAGTTGTATCAAAATTCAAAAATAAAAAGTTCTTTCTTGTGTATTGACATTCGAACTGTCTTTAGCACAATCACACCAAAATCAATAAGGATTTAAATGAAGGATGTAATTAACCCTCTTATTTTATCTAGACTGAGGTTATTCAATTATTCTCAATCTCAGTTAGTTTAACCACACTGAAATTATCTTCTAATTGTTATTTTAAGCGCAATCTCATTTACAAGTGAAATTTCAACCAATAACAGTGTGATCACTTTTGTTTTACTTGAAAACTTCTTAAACAAAGAAGGAAAAAAAAGTTAATTAAAAATTGTCAAAATAAATATTTTATCATGGTATCGATCCTGAATGAAAACAAGCTTCTGAAAGAATGGTGAAAAGTGTGCACACAAACTGATTCAAAAACTGGAAAACAAATGATAACGGTATTCAAGTTTGCCATTGCAAAATTGGATTTATACTTTAACATTTACAGTATGCTGTTATTATTAAATTCACAACTGTTGTAATATTTTTTTGGTCTTTTGTGGTCTTGAGAAGACAATTTTAAATCGGGTTGCACCGAATATTCGGTTTACATTCGGTTATTCGGCATAACCGGCCAAGACTACGACATTGAAATTTTATATGGTTTTGTGAAGACGTCTTCAAAAGACATGACAAAAGACCATGATATTATTGAAAAATTTTATGAGCTACAGTAAATTAATATAAGTTGAAAACAATTTTTTTTTAACTTTTTGGATTTTTTTTGTAAAAATTTAAATTTTATATGGGTTATAAATATATTAATTTATTTTCTCAGGGCAGCTGAAAATTGGAAATTACTCCACTGGATATACAAGAGGAAACTAAAATCTTTGAAATAGAAAAAGGTTTTTAGGTACAAATAATTTTTTTTAGCGTTTTTGGGTTGTGAATTTACTTAAACTTTTAAGAAAAAAAATGTTGTTGCTATTAATTACACCAAACATTTCTTCCTCTTTTTGCTTCATTTGGAAACGGAATTGAATTGAAAAAAGTTGCATTATTTATGATCGCGCCAAAGATCAACTCGCTATAAACAGGATGATGCAGGATAGAATATTGGATATGAGTCTGACATTAGATCGAGTAAATAAACTTGGTTGAATGAAATATGGAAGTATTGGCTGGAACGTAAATTCTAGGCGTCTCCACTCAAACTATAATTAAATTATTTAAATCAAAGATGATGTAATTTCCGGACAGATTTAAATAGTACAACGATGTTGTTTAACCTATTTTCTATCTCTCATATGCTTAAGCAGACAACTCGTTTTATTGTAAGCGTTCTGGCATCTTCAATGCCACATTTCTCCCGTTTATTCTCAAAAACCAATCAAAAACGATCAAATTTCTGATCGATAGGCGAAAAATTCATTTTTTCAAGTACCGTATAAAATGTCAAATTTCGTCATTTTTCAAGCATTTTGCATGATTTCGACTTAAATATTAACAGAAGACCTCGAGTATTAGTCCAGACAGCTGATGGTCACGAGTCCAGGGCCGCGTAATTTTTACCAAAGAGACGGCGTAAATGATGATTGCAAGTAGATTTTTTGTGATCTTTTTTGCACATTTTTTACATCGTTTTTTTGGTTTTAAATACATCTATTTTTGATCTTCAAAACTTTTTCAAGTTGTGATTTTTTGACGTCTTTCTTTGGTCTTTCTGCTACTTGGGGAGTGACTGCCCAATGAGATCATAAGATGATGCACGCTTGGTTCAGCCTCTAGTTTATGTCGTTTTAACTACCGTATTTTACCAAATAAGAGCCGCGGTTCTTATTCAAAACTGCCACTATGAGCTGCGGCTTTAATTCGGGGGCGGCTCCAATTCGGGGGCGGCTCTTATTTTACATAGTGGACAATATCTTACTATAACGTTCATTGAACGTAGATAGCCGCGGCTACTATTCGAGGGCGGCTCTTATATCAAGTCGCCTTTCTCGGCCGTGGCTACTATTCGAGGGCGGCTACAATTCGAGGGCGGCTACAATTCGAGGGCGACTCTTATTCGGTAAAATACGGTAAATGACTTTGAATGCAGCTACAGTTCTTGGCCTCTTGCTGGATAGATAGTTACATGTCTTTCTTCTTCTTTAAGCTGACCATTTTACTCTAAACCACATTTGTTTTTTTTTATAATTTCCCACACCTGCAACGACTGCAACAAGCCGCTTATTGAATTAGAACAATAAGAAATGTTCGCACAGCAATAAAATTCACATACCGTAAATCTTAAGCAAACTGTCCCATTTCATCAAATGTATTTTCCCCTCAGTCACTTGCACTTACATTTTACTTGTTAGTGCTGTGAAATGACACATTTGCACTGTAAGACAAACAAAGTCTGCTGCCTTGCGTTCATTTAATGTTTACAACATGCAGTAAAATAAAATAGAAAAGAAAGAAAGAAAGAAATGTGACACATTTCAAATGATAGTTTATGGTTAAATCGGCTACTTGTACAAGATTGGCCCTTACCTTAAGTGAATATGCACTGTTGGCAGTCACGCCTAATACATCTCAAAATAAAGTCATTATGTCAGCTGCAAATCTGATTTAAGCGCCTGGTAAAATTCCAGAAAATTCCATTTATTCCGCTAACTCAAATTCTGCTTGAGGATGAGGGATCACTTCCATATATTTCTTTGACATCTGTGAAAGAAAAAATGCTTTTAGTAGATACACTCTTGAAAATAATTTCGTAAATTTACTGTACAAAGTACTGGAAGCGGTTCAATTGACCGGTTCAATTTAGCGATTTTAATGCGGCTAAAATGAAATCGCTAAAGTGGACCTACCGGTAGTTCGAATATTCCATTTTTTAAATCCGAATTTCTCAAAATTGAATCAATTTTTTAAAACAAAATTGTAGCTGCAGCTGAGACACAAAGAATACCGTATTTTTGCAAAAGTACGGTATTGTTTCCGTATTTAACCTCACGAACGATGAACGTAAGCTTCGTTTGTGACGTTCTGACTTTGTTTGTTACATTAAACAAATGTAACAAACGAAAAACCGAAATTGTAATTGCTGACAAAAATAGCAGTTTTGAATAGGATAAAATACGGTATTCATTTAAGTTATTTGGTTACTCTTAAAAAAAGGTCTTAAAAGAGCTTACTTTTAACCAATATTACGTTTTATTGAAACAGAGCAGCAAGGGGTACAGGTTATAAACGGGTCACACACTTTTACCACTTTTGGCCCATTCAACTAGGGCCTTTTGAATCAACTTTAAAGTTTAAATCCTATTCACTTCAAACACAATTTAAAATGCGAATGTGCTAAACTTCTATTCTTCATATTCTTTCACGAATAAATAGATTAACACTCAAATACTCAATCAATTAGTAAAATGTCATTCATTTGAATTCCCATTCTCCGTCTCCTACAACATAAATTCAAGCGTAAATTACATTACCGTTACCGGTACACTGAATTTTTACTTTTTCAGGATGAACTTTTAATACGTAAATACAGTAGACCTACTACTTTTTTGCTGTGCACAAACGAGCAGAGCATAAATTAAATTAACTTCTGCTTCAATAGTATCTGCACACTCATAAATAAAATACATTTCGAATGAAACAAATGTATAATGTTGAAAAATAAATTACATTTTCAATCTCCCTCATGGATTTAAAAGTGATCCTTAATTGTTATTGCAAACATCTCATCAAAACTTTATACTTTATATGGATAGAACTTTCAATTCATTTGTCGTGTTCCGACTTTAATGATAATTAAATCGCGGTTTAATGTGATACCTGAAAATATAAGGATTAAGAAAATAATCACAAGTTGATTTATTTTAATATATTTAATTTGCATAAAATCAATTAAGTAAAACTGGTCTCGAATCCATAATGGCAACCACGCGGAAATGCTAAAT
Source organism: Strigamia acuminata (assembly GCA_949358305.1). Taxonomy (NCBI): domain Eukaryota; kingdom Metazoa; phylum Arthropoda; class Chilopoda; order Geophilomorpha; family Linotaeniidae; genus Strigamia; species Strigamia acuminata. The sequence goes on from OX442315.1 coordinate 37,262,352, forward strand.
TGTGATAAAATTGGAAAAATCCAATTATTACATCTTAGACTTCTATTCTGGCCTGTTAGTTGTCTATCTAGGGGGAATTAATCGAAAGGGTAGTGAATAACCACTGGCCTTTCAGATGTAACTCGAATAGTGTGATGTCGCACTTATTCATACAAACAGTATGCATAATCGCGACGTCGTGCATAGGAATGTCGCGCATACTATAGAGTCCCATAAAGCCACTGATGACACTTAATTTTACAAACGAACAGACGTTCGGCGGGCGGGCGGTCGGACAAAAGGATATTCGGCTGCTTGCCACACGGCGAGCAGAGGTGTTTAGGCGCGTTTAGGCACGCCATAGCTCGCTGATATCTGCCTTTTACCATGTGTCATAAAAGGATGCTTTTACAAGTAACTGTATTTTTATTTTTATTAATGTATCATTTAGTTTAAATAATGTGAAAATAAAGCACTGAAACATTTGAGTGTTACTGGTTGTTACGACGGGGAAGGGGGGGGGGGGAGTAATTCGCAATAATGTTACGTAACATTATTGAAATATTTAACATTGAAAAAACATGAGTTTGCCTTGGGAAGATGAAGTTTAAAAAGTCAAAAGTACCTGTATTCATTTTAACAATATTAACAAAAATGTAAAAGTGTGAAAATTAAATTTTTAAAAAGTCATTTTTAAATTAAAATTGAAAATTACTGAATTTGTATCAAAATTGGGGGGGGGGGGGGTGGTCAGTTTTGTCACGTAATTTCCTAGGAGGGAGGGGTGTGCGGATTTGTTACGACCTTGTTACAGGGGGGGAGGGGGGGTCTAAAAATCCAAAAACTTGCGTTGAGTAATTTATGGACGACCCCTAATAATGAATTCTTTAGAACTAAAACTTGCTTAAAATGAACAAAAAACCAAAATTCATTTGGAATTAATTGGAGCTTTAGTTCGATTAAGATCAGAAAAAAGAATACGGTAATCAGAAATCAGAAGAAGAAAAAATACCGCTAGTAAATTTTTAAATGACCCTACGTGACCATACGTCGCTAAAATTATGTTTACCTTACATAAGTCAGATAGAAATAACCCAATTCTCATCAAAACAACACAACTGGCAAATTGCAAACAAAAGCTAGACCTAAACTTAAATTTGCTATGACAATTCAATTGATAGCTATATAAGAATAAAAAATGTCTTTAAATACAACAGCGAAAGTTAACCAAAGCTTATCTTAAAATTAATTCGTATCTTACCAGTGACAAATAAGTGCGGTATGTCGTTGACGTAAACTAATGAAGAAAAGACTGAACTGAAGGCATCAGTATAACTGGAACAGATGGGCAGAGGCGGATGCTCGTGCAGTTGCAGATGGCGACGCCTGATGGTAATTTCAAGAACAAAAGCGAGCCAATAAGCATTTTATTTTTTTATTTTTCGTAAATGTAAAAAAAAGACTTATTCGATCTGATACAATTAGAATTTAAACTTCCTTTACCGCTAAACTGATTGTCTTACAAGCTCAGAAATAAATTTTCGAAGTTTTCTTCTTCAATTGATTATCTGTTTACAGAAGCCTTGGCGGCCTTGGAGGCCGAGATTCAACCACTTTGTTCTGCATTCTTTTTCTTTTATTGCCGCACAGCAGCTGGAGCACTTGTGGATTCCCTCGCTCACAATAAATAAATTTTTCATTTCATATTAAATCATTGGTGTAGTGTCTTGCCAGCGTTTTTAATGCCCAGCATAGCAGCCATACAGCGTTTTTTATTTTAAATAATAGTTTATTGCATTAAATACCGGTATCGTAAATTTTCAACGTGGTGCTGCCAGCGTTTTTAAGATCTGGCGTTTTCTGCTTTAACCCTTTTTTAATAGAAATTAGCATTTATTTTTTTTTTTTTGGCCTTTATCAATTCAGCCTCTTTGTATGTTGGCGTTTTATTTGCCAGCGTTATTTATTTCAGCGCTTGAATTTAATCCTGATTTAATTTTAATTTAAAGGAATTAAATTCAGCGTACTCCCAATTTAGCGTATTTTAATTTAACGTAGTTTACTTCAGCATCATTAAATCCAGCGTTTTCCTAAATCAGCAATCAGTGCTGGACTGTCCCGGCGGGGTACCGGGAGTTTCCCGGTGGCCCGTGGCCGCTGTGGCCTGTCCCGACTTCATTAATTGTGGCCCGGACAACTAGATTTCCCGGCAATAAATTTGTTCCCAGTGCAGCCCTGTCAGCAATTTATTACTTGATGAACTGTTGTGGAAGTATGGTTATAAAAAAACAACAGTTTCTCTAAAACATCTGTCACACGTTTACACGTATATGCAACGTATCTACTAATACCAGTATTTTCCTCAGCATTTTTAAACATCTACCAATGTTTCACTGACACATGAAATTAGTTTGAATAAGATATGAATTTAAAAATCTGATACAACCAACTTTTTCCAATCAAATAAACCCAGTTAAATTGATTTCGCCGCCAAGCTAATGGCATTGCTAAGAAGTCACAAGTTAAAATTTTTCCAACAATCCGATAAAACCCAAATCTGCAACTTTGTAATTGAAAAATAATTTCCATCTTGAACCGTTCCAAAGATAAAAACTAAAATTCAATGTAACCTTATAACTTGACAATATTCACTTTAAAAAAAAAACCTACATAACATGCACAAATTTATTTCCCTTGGTCCTGAAGAGCCTCTTCTGCTCCTCCTTTTGCACTCCCAACAATTGCTTCATTCATCATTTCAATCTTTCCCTTGGTACAACCAGTTTTGTCAGTCAATTTACACCTTCGGCATGGTAAAAATAAACATTCTTGTATTGGAAAACTGTCAACTTCTATTGACATACCGAAAATGCATCTTCATGTCAACTTTTTATTTTTAAAGTTGCCAAATTTCTTTACGATTTAGTGGACTAATTAATAATCACCACTAAATTGATATTAATGTTACATTCAAAACAGAATTTATTGTCTAAATTGACCAAAAGAAAACAACAACATAATCTTCATAAAGCTGAAATGACATTCATCTTTTATCAGCTTTACAGATAAAGCTTCTATTATTTTCCACCAACAGTACTGGTAGTACTTTTAGAAAAACAATGGGTGCAATACCAGTTTACACAGAATGGTCTCATTGTTCCTTTTAAAATATTTTTATGGCCACGGTCATTTAGATATTTAATCGGTTTAGTGGACATTCTTCTTAAATCCACTAGTTTCCTATTGCAATCCATTTTGTCCAGTTTTGACAAAAGACCAAAGTCAGCAACAAAACATTTTTTTCAAGCGACATAAATTATTGAGCACTTATTCCACTGGGTTTGGTACATAAAAAAAATTGAGTTTGGTACTACTTTTTTAGGCACTATTTAATCTGAAGATTAGCACTATTTTTGCTAATTCCCGCACTAATGTGTCAAATTATTTGTAAAACGTTTTCCGGGCATTTTTGCTGCGTTTTTGCGACGTGATGACCAATGACTTATTGTATAACATCAACAAATAAGTTAAATGATGTTATTATGGCTTGTCCAACATGTACCTTAATTCAGTACTGTGTAAACTGTTTAAAGAGCTAACCGTTTTAGCAGTGAAAACTGGAGCAGTCGCAGCTTCCGTTTTCGATCCGGAATTTATTAATCGCCCTTTGAATCGTACGGAATCCCTGACTTCAATGAAGGCTATCTTTTTCCAGATTCAGACAATCGTTAACAAACTTAACGATTAAAGGAGATAAAATGTAGTTCTCGATCTGGCACCATCAAAGGAATAATCGAGCGAGCAGTCACCAACTCCAGCACAACATTGGAAATGACCCAAAGGCCGGACAATCACTACGACAATAGTGAACGCGATTATCAAAGAAACCAACTTCCGTATTCTTCTCACAATAACAGACGTTTCAAAAAACCCACACTTTGCGGTCGAGGAGGCTTTCGAGAGCGAGGAGCAGAGACACTTGGTGAGTTACCCACAACACCTTCTCATTTGCCCCTTTCTTCTTCTCCCTCGGTTCCCATGAATGATTCAAAAACCCTTCAATTAACAGAAATGGTTTTTTAATTGCTCTACACCCTTTCCGGTCATTTAGCTTTATGTTTCCAAAATTGGCAGTCCATCTCTTCAAACGAGTGGATTCTTTTGACTGTCAAGGGATATTGTTTGGAATTTGAGTCAAATCCAATTCAGACCCCATTCTCTGATCCGCATTTATCCTTTGAAGCTTCTCACCTCATCAATGAGGAAGTAGTTAAGATGGTGGAAAAAGCGACAGTCTACCCAGTTGAAACAGTACCTGGGCAGATTGTTAGTTTTTAATTATTGGTCTCAAAGAAGGATGGCAGGTTTAGACCGATTCTTAATCTACTAGTAAAACCCTTGAATGCCCACATTAAATACCAGAATGTCTAAACGGAGGAAACTCATATCGCCCTCGCCTTGGTCAGCTCCGGTTTCTGGCTAATTAAAATAGACTTATCCGATTCGTATTTTTCCGTTTCAATTGATAAAAAGTTTCGGAAATATTTTTTCAGCTATTAGTTCCAAATGGGGTCCATTTAGTCTAAACTTGTTTGCCTCTGTAAATAATTTCCAACTGAAAACATATTTCAGTTGGCCACCAGATCTTTCTGCCTTAGAATTCAACGCCCTTACTTAGGATTTTGGCAAAAGAATTCCGTACGCTTTTCCCCCTTTGCTTTAATTTCTGCATGTTTACAAAAGCTAAAGAATTTTTCACTTTCTTGACAGGACCTCATTTTAATCGCTCCAGTTTGGCCAACCCAACCCTGGTTTTCAATGTTGTGGAAGTTCTCAGCACACCTCCTCTTCTTATTCCTTCGATTCCGAATCTCATCCTCATTGGAAAAGATTGCAAAATACGATCACATCTGTCCGGCTATCGACTTGCTCTTCCCGGGCACCCTTTGCGCCGAGGTCCTTCCGATAGTGGTCGGCTCCTTGGGGACGATTCCAAAGAAAACCGTGAAACATCTTCGGTTGGTGGGGTTGTGTTCGAGCAGACTATTAGGGCACATGAGTCGGGTCGCGTTGAACAGGTCCGTCTGGTTAGCGTCCAATTTCATGGATGGCAGCAGAGGTGTTCGAGGCCGCACCGGCCTAGCCCGTGGCGGTCCTCAGACTGTTCTAGCGGTTGCTCGCGATGATACGGTCATCTAAATCACCGGTGCTAAACTGTTCATTCCGTCTAGCCGCTTGGAAGCTATCTTCACTCAGTTCCAAGAGGGAGAAATATCAGAAGAAGTTGTTAAACTGCTGGGGGACTCTTGGAAGAGCTCCTCTTGCAGAACCTATGAGCGAGCTTGGCAACAATGGCTTTCTTGGGTTCAAGGAAAGGATATGGACCCTTTTCACCCCTCTCCAATTAGTTTAGCCAATTATTTGGTTTCCCTCTTTGACCTTTTTCTTCAATTAGCGGGCATTGAACCACAATTTCCCAAACACTTTGTGTCAACAGTTCAGAGCCTTTGGGCTCTCATCCTCTGGTTCATAAGATTATGAAAACCATTCTGTGTCTAAACCCTCTCAACCAAAGTATTCACACATTTGGCATGTTGGTCCGGTTTTGTTTTATCTCAAAAGCATCGTTTTAACGCTCACCTCTTCAAAAATACTGGTTACCATTATAGACATATTTAGGTGGATTTTTCATCATTTTAGAAGTTACTTTCATTAATTCATGACATGTTTCATCATTTTAGAAGTTACTTTGATTAATTCATGACATGTTTCATCATTTTAGAAGTTACTTTGATTAATTTATGACATGTTTCATGACTTTAGACGTTTGTTGATGGATTTTTCATCGGTTTAAACGTCTAAAACGATGGAAAAATCATAAAAAGATGTCTAAAGACGTTACGAATCGTAACGTCGCAATGACGGTTGACGGTACTTTTCTCAAATTTCCCGGTCGTCAGTACCTTGATTTTACGGTTGGTTTCTGGGGAAATCAGGAACAAAACGCTGTGGGCCAGGCCACTGCCTGGGCTCTCACTGCGCAAACAATGGCATCGAGTCCACCAACAACACATTAGGTCGCATTACACTCTCCGGAACAGATTACCTATTAACAGATTTTTCGAAAATGTGAAAAGAATGGTTTGAGATTTGTCTTAAGACAGAAAACAGGGACTGTCAATGCCAAAGTATTTGCAGTAAAGCCCACATAAGCTTATGCACAAATATGCCTCGAAGGATTGTAAACTTAAAAATTGGCGTTGCTTTGGTACCTAGAAGCAAGCATGCAATTGCCTTTGGTTAGTTATAATACATGAGGATTTTGATAGGTGCACTTGTTCTATTTTAGCAAAAACGTGTGTGTTTACACACATTTTGGGTATTGCTATTACATACATGGGTGGTCGGTGGTTTGTAGTAGCACCCAAAGCTAAGAATGCTCCCCTTGGGGAGAAAAAGAAACGAGGCGAAAGCCAGTAAAATGAGTGCCCCAATAAATGCAATCTGATTAGAATACAGGAGAAAGGGGAAGAGATAAAGCATTGAAATATAACCTACCAATTATTTGTCAATTTTTACAACAACTCATCAAGTTACACAATGAGTCAACTGTGCACAACACAACGAGTATTAAAAACCTTTTTTAATTGAGAAATAAAGAGCTTGCTTGAAGCGTAAATAAAGATCTGCTCGAATTTAATCAGTGATTATAATGAAAATCCAATCACAGCAAAACGTGTGCTCCTGCTCAGTTTTCGACTTCAAAACTTGGTATATATAAGCTTATGGTCGTGTGGAAGGTGTTGGGAATTCTTATCCGCAATACACAATAGAAGGCCTGTACTTGACAACACATTTCCAATAGATAGTAGAAATTTCAATCGCGCCACCAGATGGTGTTTGGTAAGTTAACAAAAGCATAATTATTAAACGTTGAAGATTCTTATTTTTAGAAAATCTATACCAATTTATTGGCATGTTGGCTTCATCAGAATTTAACGTTGGTTTCATTCAAACTTTTCTAATTTGTAAACCAATGCATTGCCGTAACTGTTTGAATTATTCAATTACTTACCGGTAGTGTTAAAGTTTACCGTACTGTACTGTAATAAGGTATTTCGTTTTACCATCATTAGCACCATTACTTCTCTCAAACAGTTACGGAACCGTTACCTCCACCACTACTCTGTTGTATCCCGTTCACTAAATTGTGAACGCATTCAAGTTCGCGTGCATGACCATGTTCGCGTTCACTAAAAATTTTTTCGAAGTGGAATAAGTTCAAGTTCATGAACTTGAATCAAAAGTTCACGTTCATTTTTCAGATTTTTTTTTAGAAATTAAAATGTTTTTTGTTGCATGTTGTGGATTGCAGATGACAAAAAAAAACACTTTTTTTCAGTAAAGCAGTCATTTTCATGGCTGTTTTCGTTGTAAAAAGTGATTAAAAATGAATGTTTTGATGATAAAAACGTCATCTAAACATTTAAACTAACAATTTTGCAACGTTTTCATCATCAAACACTCCTAAAAGTGAACAAAGTTCGAATATTCCGTTCATCTGTCGTCTTTTCATGCATGTAAATCTATTTGACATTATTTGCGGTTGTTTATGGTAAGTACATTGGATTTGTACTTTTAAAATAATTCATTACATTAAATGTTCACAATACCAAAACAAGACCAGACAGGCCCACCAGGAGATTACCTGAAGCTACAAGTGAACACAAAAAATGAAATCTTATCAGCTTAAATGTGTATCGTGAATCTTGATTTCTACTACAGTAGTAGTAGATGAGTGACTCACATTTGATGACTGACTCACTTCAAGTTTGAAAAAACATCTTCAACATGAACAAAACTTTTGATGTCAACAAAGAGGTTGTAATTCCATGAAACCAGGTTGCTCAGCAGCACCAAATGAACAAAACTCATATGCAATATGAGGAATTAAAACAACAACAACAACAATCATCCATCTGTTGGTTGTGACATTCCCAAGCACACTTCACGTTGACTGCAATAAAAGCAAAAAACTCCTTGAAAAAGGCTACGTATTTCTCTTCTTCAATATAAAAGACAAAAAATTGTTGCAACGTGCAGCTAACAAGGTTAGCAATTTATGATTGCCTTCATTCCTCATCAAAACCAACCCAGTCAAGTTCGCTTCAACTTTCCGCTGCTGACAGAAACCGATTATGTTTCCACTTCTTTAACCATCAAGCTGAGTTCCAGCGTTCGACCAGGCAAGTGCAGAACTTACAAAATATGAATAGTTATTACTAGCAGTGAATTTGAATCTGGTTAAATTGAAGCTACAAAGGAGCCAAATGAAGGTAAACGAGCTATACGCGTGATAAAATAAATATACCTTTGGCCGCTATTTCCAACTAGGAAATTGAATCAGGTGGCTGAGAAACCTGTACAAGTACGTGCTGTGATTCTGGGTGCTAGCATTCTATTCACGGGACGTTATATTCATCACGAGACTCATTTTTCCCTGTCAAATCCCCTTCTTGCGTCAGCACTAAATTGCCCAAGATTAAATTCCCATCTCTCTTCATGTTTATTTTTTTAAATCTACCAGTGAATGGATATTACGGTAATCCTACATACAAGTAATATATTTACATAAAATAAAATCCAGTGCACAGTGACTGAATTTTGATAAGTTATTTAATATTCATCGTATATTGTTACGCGTATCACGAGCCATACCGCATGTCGGTCGACTCGAAACTCGAAAAGTTAATAAAACAGTTTCTAAACTACGACAGCGTCATCGGGCCATATATAAATACTGCATCTTTTGGCTAAATGGTCTGACTAGGTCAAGAGATCTAGCTTTTCTCTCAGGACTGCACTTCCTTTTTAGGGGAGGGTCTTCCTGATTGAGCTAGGATCAATCTTGACCAATCAGAACTAAAGTCTTTTATCTTCAGATTAGCAAGTTCGCCCTCTGGCAGAAATGGCCAGGGTCCGGAAGTGCACGGAATTGGTACTTCACGTCGTCTGCTGTTCTGTGTGCATTGTGAGTGCCTAGTGGCAAAGTTACGTTACACTACCACAATATTAAAAAGAAATACAATATTTTACCGATTAAGAATCGCCTTCGAATTGTAGCCGACCTCGAATAAGAGCCGCAACCGAGAGAGGCGATTTGATATAAGAGCCACCCTACCTCAGCTCAGAATGCCCATTTTGCCCATTTTGAATAAGAGCCGCAGCTCTTATTTGGTAAAATACGGTATTCACATTTTGACTTTAGTGTACATGCAGCCCTATTTTGGTGTCAAGTGCCTCTCCTCTCCTCTCCTCTCCTTCTCCTCTACTATGTAACTTATTCATGTTAATTTTAAACATGGGATCCCCCCCCACTTCGATTTCTGAGATTGGGAACTGAAGCAAACTGTAAATAGATGACCACGATAAAAACAATCCAGGTAGGATTTAGAAGGGCTCTAAGCAAGTCATTATCGATTCAACTCATGAATATGATGGATATGTTATGACACATTTCGAAGAATATTTGAATAGCGCATTACTCTGTATTATTGGCTTTACACTTTATACTGAAGGAACAAAAATTATACATTTATCGAAGCTAAGCGATCATGTTGAATTTACTCAGCTGATGCTTAGTCAGAAACACTAGGCGCATTCAATAACTTTTCGTTTAAAATTTCGTCTCAGACGAATGTTTAGACAAAATGTTTTGTTTCTGAATGCAATCGTTAGTTTACCAAATAAACGATTGTTTGACTGCCAAACTTGATCTGAAACTTGATCTAGGATTTCAGATCAAGTTCTAGGTCATCATTCCCGCTGCAAGTCGCAAACGAGTACATTTTTTCTTCCATCACATATTTCAATAGTTCAATAATTATTGAAGTGGTGATTATTAATGTTGTTTACTTCAAAAAAACCAAGAACTGCTGCAAAACTGGATTGAGATATCTGTGTGTTGTTATATAAATGACCACATGTTTGTGTTAGTTGTAATTTGATTCATCTTGTTATATGTCAAATAAATGTAAACTGAATTTAAAACAAACAGAAGTGTAGTTTCATAAAACATCAGAATCACAAAGTGAACTTTGTAATCTCCTTGTTGCGTGTGTTTCTCGTGTTGTGTTAATTCCCCATTTAGCCTATTAGTTCAGCCGATGTTATTGCATTTAATCTGGGATCAAGGAAGTGTGATCTTCAATTCAATCCAAGTTGTCACGTAAGAACGCATACGATGCGTTTCTCTCTATCTATCTGTACTTAATTCATCTAGTGGGCACCAAGGCCATCCTTATGTCACTCCGTGAACGATGCCACTCCACTCTATTCCAATCCAATCCTCCTTCATTCCCCAATAGAAACGACTGCATCAGCAAGGCCGGCCGTTCCGACTCACTTCTACCTTTCTCCGACATCCATCTTGCCATAGACCAACTGTAAGATCCCTTTTGTCACTTGTCATCAATGAACGCATGCTGACCCTGGGCACACAATCTTCAGATTATCTATATTGCCTGCGCTGGGTCATTACAGACTTTAAATTGAGATTCGAAAACTCGAGAATGGCGACTCTATATTTCAAATACGAGAGCCACATTAGAGTCATTTGTTTTTGCTACTCTACCTAACCATTATTTGCTAGTGTTATCCATGCTTAAACTCTATAGTTTAGTGTTGTCTTAGGTTTTAGACTTAGTGAGTTATTTATTTGTTTGCATTTGATTTGATTTACTTAGTTTGATTTACTTTGCTGATCCCCGGGCCACGTAGCAATATAATTGTTGTTGTTTCTTTTACTTCTCTTTCGTTCATTAATAATGGGCAGTTAGCTGATGAAACAAGTACGAGCATTGTCATTTGAACATTTGAACAAATTAACAACGATTGCAACATAAATAAACTTTTATGTTTGTTGCCTTTGCTGGAACATTAAATCTAATGAAGCGCCGTTACTTTCAGACTCCTGTTTATTTCATTATCTTTCCAATGCTCGAGTCCTTCATTCTTGCTTCTTGCTTTATTAATACAGTCCACTCCACTTGCTTAAAGTAAAAATCCCTATACAAGTAAAATGTGTGTGGTTTTGTACAAATTTTAAAAATATCAGACAATTTCAATAAAATCTGATGGGATTTTATGGAACTTCACCAAAATGTGATAAAATTCATAGAATAATATCAAATTTTTGAAAAAAGTTTTAAAAAACTGATGAAAACTAAAGGTACGCAGCACATATCGGCGTAAAACAAAGGTGTACAGTGTAAACTAGCATGAAGCCCAACGTATAAGATGTATATTCACGTATACCCTCCGCTACACTGTTAGAAATAAAAGGTGTAAAAGCATGACGAACACATAGTAAACATTTTTAACACCTATGGTGTTATTAAAAGGTGTAACGGATGAAAGACGTGAATCCAAATGAGGTGAAAATAGTGTGTAAAAAATGAAGTTCACTTGCATCTCTTTTCTCACAAATCTCACGACATCCAAAAGATTTCCTTAATACAAGTACATTCAATCGAAGTATCCAATTTGTATACACGTCCGAAATGTGTTAGCCTATTCACGCTGTTACTTCCAATTGCTAAGTAATATTAAATAAATAATGTAAAAGATACTTTCGAAACTGACAAGTGAGTGTGAGTAAAAATTACAAACAAATTGCAAAAACGATTTCTTCAACAAAAGAATAGTGGCTTTAAATAAATAAAAATTTAAAAAAAAATTTCTATTGAACACAGGTGATAAAAGGGAGATATTCAAATAAGACATTTTATTGGAAAAACGATCACAACAATTCAAGTTTCATGCTCATACGAGCATTTTAAGTGAATTTTAAAGTGTTTTATTCGAATTAATTTCAAGTTTTTTTTTCATGTTCAAAGTATTTTTGTTGTAAGGCATATTGGAATTTGGGAATTCTGGTTCTGGGTATGGCTACTGATCACTACTGTACACGAGAACACGTTCCATCAGACTTAGTTGAGCAGTCAGCAGTCAGCACTGATGAAAGAAAATTGTCACAGCGACCTCAAATGGTGAAATAGGATTTGGCCATGTTTCAGCTGACTGCCAACAGCCTTGTTGCTGCTAATGAACATATTCCGGCAGTTTTGTGCAAAGTACCTCGATGTCCAAACTTTTCCCATTTGGCAACCATTTTACCACGATTTAAAGGTTGAATATTTTTGCCATTTATTGGATCTTTTCCAGCCTTTATTCATTTCATTGTACACTTTTAACGTGTTAAGCCACATTATTTCTGTTTATTTTGTTTTATTTTGTTCACCATACTGTTCCATACGGTATCCGATTGACACCAAAAGGACAAATCCTTTTTTCTATTCTTGCTGGAAACCTCAAATTTTGACACCGTATGTTTAACTAGTTTAGGTTTTCATTCAACACAAGTAATTTATTTAGCATAAATTCAAGATGTCACAGATTATGGAAATATATTTCAGCATTCTTATTCTTGTATTGTGGAAATGTATTTTTAAAAGTCGACCTTTCTGTCTTTTGCAATCCCTTGTACAAGTAGTGTAGTCACGTTTAGAATCAAACATAAAAATAAGTATTTTCAAAACCAAAAATTGTGGATAAAATTCAACGTTGCGACATTTTTCAATTTATCTCTTTTTTAAACCGTTGATTTAAGGGTTATGTAAGGCTAATATTTTCCTCCACGGCTTTGGACAATTCAGGAAAAGTGCTGCTCCTCATATAGTATAAACCACAGTATTTCCATGTCAAAACACATTCAAATTACTCTTATCTTACCTGAGCATGTTCAGTTTGTATATTATCACAGGAGCACCTTGTTAGGATTACTGGAGGAATTGCACAAGAGCTACAAAATTGATTTCTAAGGTCAAATAGTTAAGCTTAACTTGTTAGTGAACAAGAATTTAGAGTGACTATGATTTCATTCAACCTTAAACAATGCATGATGCTGGAATGTTAAGTTAACTTATTTCAGCTTTAGGTTTTGAATTTTATATCAACTCACTGAATTCAATACACTGTAGCATAACTTATTAGATATCGCTTGTCATATTATAGTGACATATACATACCATATCTAAATTCATTAATAATTCATTTGCCAAAAAGAAATGAACAAGTTGTCCATGACCTAAATGTTACGGAGTACATGAGTTTTGGTAGAAAAGTTTAAATTGTATTTTGTACATGTCAGCTGAATGACTTAATAACATGGAATCCATGTCAAATTATGCCCCTCTTGAACCTCATAATGGTCGATGAGTGGAGACATTTTCTAAAAATGGGATAATTTTCTTGAAGCGAGCGCACGAGGGAATGCACCAACCACAATCAATCGCAATTTGACTTTTTCGTGCCTTAAGTCCAAAAAGCTAATGTGTCTTGAGGGTGTTATAGAAAGTTTAATCATGTTTTAAGACGGATCGCAATCGATCTCCAGGGGTCGTTTTGGACGCTTAAATCAGATACGGTAGTATCAGTTGTGGAATAAGAAAATAAAATGTGGTTAAACTATTTTTCCAGAGGAAGAGCAAGTTTATATTGATGCAAAGCGAACAAGATGTAGGCTACGTGAGGAGATTTAAACTTTTCAATTGCCAACTACATGTCGAAGTGACGTCTACTAGTAGAGTAGGTTGTTGTTATTTTGTGTCACCTGGCCAAGCGTTTATGCAAATCCCGTCTGAGGATCCCCACCACCAGGAGAGTCTCATTGTAATCTCGTGGAACTCTCACGTGTATCGGAACTTCCGGTTACGTTACGATAACGTGTGAAATAAACCACTTATCTTGAATAATCAATGCGATCTTCTTTCTCCAATTAACTACATCAGTGTGTGGCACTTCAGGCATACATTTCCTGTCGCTTTGCACTCATGTAAATGCTGGAGTAAACCATGTTTAAGGCCGAATTTAAGCACATTCCGCCCACCACACTATCACTTCAAATTAAAATCGTTTAAGATGATTTCTTTTTAGATGGAAAATGTTTTTGTAATTATTTGTACCAGTGTAGATAGATTTTCACCAGATTTTCACTCTTGTAACTTTTTCACTACCGTATTTTATAGCCTATGTTTGTTTCCTTTCATAGTACTGCTAAAGATGATGTATCTGGAAAGGAACTGGACTGGAGGGATGCCGCTTGCCGGATATCGGAATTTTCCAGATAATAAAGCTTTCTACCTACAACAACTAATTATGTAAGACTTGTCATTTAAAATCGAGCACTGTCAAAATGTAGTTTAGTGGTGCACCGAGATAAGTAACAACAAGATATTTTTTACCGGGCGCATTCATAAAGCCATTTAAACAAGTCGAAATGACTTCATGAATGTGCCTACTCTTTATTAAAAGAAAAATAAAAGGCGTTAAATAGAAACAACCTAGAAACAATATATTTTTATATGATTTTTAAAGCGTAGTAAAAAGAAATTATTCAATTCCCTAACCAAACTATTAAAAACAAATATTACAAATTGTGTTATTCGTCCAAACATTCGGTTTTGGGATATGGTATTCGGAATTCGGATGCATCTCTGAGATGTACGACAAGTAAAGCCAAACTTTTAAGTACCCTACCGTAGCACAAGCACAAACTTGTAAAAAAAATATAAAAATGTTACTACCTTAATCCTCCACAAATCAAATAAAATCGACACTGAAATCTGCTCACTTTTTTCCTCTAACACTTCATTACTAGCCAAAGTAAATCTAAGAGTTCCTTTCCTCCATTCACACACAAATTGTAATGAAAAAGTTTTTTATTACAGTAGAGCCTCGATTATCCGAACTAATTGGGGACATGACATGGGTGTTCCTAAAACCGAATTGTACTATATATGAAAATAAAAAGCCATTAAAATATAGTTACAAAGGATAAAAGGATAAAAATTGTCAAAAAACATTAAAAATCGATTAAAAATCCGATAAACATCGGTTAAAAATCGATAAAAAATCGCTTACAGCTGTTCGGATAACCGATCGTTCGTTTTACCCGTGTTACGATAAGTAAAGCTCTACTGTAACTACTTCAATAAAAATTTACTCGTCCACAACAATAAAACTATCAAGTTTAACTACGTAATCACTTGATCTTGATTTTTAAACCAAAATAAAATACAAATTGCATTTATTTTTTTAAAAAATTGATAAAATAAAAATACTTGTAAAATCTTACCTTTTCGATGAAGAAGGGTTTGGAGACTTGTTGTATAAATATGTCCGCTTCACAAAGCAGCCGCCACCGCCACCACGAATGATGTTGATGATTGGGTGTGCTGCTAGTCGCGATGAAAACTGCAAACTGAACCAGACGACGATCATCTCAGCGTAGTTTCGTGTTTCGCCAGCAGAGTGTGCGCCGCATCCACAAAGTGTCTTGTCTATCGATTAAAAAATGGAATTCAATATTTCAATACAGATGTGGTGGGTGGGTGGAATTGCATTATGAAAAAGAAATTAGGCGGGTGACTTTGAGATTCATAATTAGAAAATGATTAAATATTTAAAAAATTTGAAAAGTAATTCCATGAATTAAGATATAAATAAAGATATAAATAAAATCACATACATGGATAGACGGTTTGATTAAATTTTTTAGTGTCAAGTATAAATAGTGTGGGAGGAAACTTTAAAATCAATCTTGTTTGGCTTTCGTCATACTTTGTATAATCGTTTTACTCTACACAGCGGTTGTGACTTGTGAGGCGCTCTAACTTCAGATCTAGCATTTTGTGTAGGTCAAGGAATATTATTGATGGATTGAAATTAAGTTAAACTATTGTGAAATCCTTTGATCGGCAAGATGGCGGGTTGCCTAGGAGAACATCCTAGGCAACCGTACAATGGTTGTTCACTACAATACACAACAACTATTTTATTGAAATAAAATGCAAAGTTATTAAATTAATCAACTTCTATTCTATGCCTAATATTCTCAAATAGGCGCAGTCCTAGAGAATTATTTCTAAAGTTATACAATTTAACTTAACATTTTAGCTACTTACAGCACAGTTAGATGGTTATTGACTTGCAATTCAAACTTTTGGCTCCTCTTAACACAACACAGACATAGACGTATTCAGTACACATTTCCTTTGAATTGGGTGATTTTCCGGTGTCACAATCGGGTTTCGATGGCAAAATATCCATATAAAATCATCATAAAGCGCGTCGGGTCGTTCGTGTGGTCAGCGGAAACGTCGGAATGACGTTCGGACGTCCGACAAAGGTTTTCAGATATTCGTCTGAAATTCCAAGATCGAATCATAGAGTAAAGAATCGATTGGAGACTATCGGCGCCCTCTGGTGGACTTGGCCATTTGGCAATTGTGGCCACCTTTACCGTAGTAGTAGTTGTCTGCCAAGTCTGTGCGCATTACTTGATTTTCTGTCTTAACTTCTAATGTGCTGCGTGTGTGTGCAATTGTTAACCATGTCACAATTGATATAGTTTTACTCGCAACAGTGTTCAAAGTTGTAAAAAATATTAAAATGTTATTGCTGTAAAGATAGAGTTGAAATGAGGGTTGTCTGGATCTAACTTAATGTCTTTTTGAATGCACCTAGTCTTTTTGTTTCTACTCTATTAGATACAGAATAAAATAACATATACAACTCCTGACAAACACAAAGTATTCAATCAGCCACCAATTGAGCTGATTCAAACACACAATTATTTTTTTTGCAGTCTAAGTAATAATTTATACACCAAACATTTTATTCACTAAAAATACCAAACCAAAGGCTACAATTTAGAGGCAATTTGAAAAAAAAGTAAAAAAATTTAAAAAAGTTACACATGTTTGTTGACATCCCTGAGGAAAAGTATTCGGTCACAACAAAGCTGAGAAAAAAATATTCAGTTACAACAAAGGGTGGACCGGTGATCGCAGCAGTTTACATTGATGATTTGATCATCTTCTCGAGCGTCTCAGAGCTGAAGATTCGAATTAAAAATGCGCTTTCATCAAAGTTTCAAATGAATGATCTCAGAGAGGCGCGTTACTGTCTTGGAATTAAATTAAAGCGAGACCAGACCAAGAGGATCATCAGTTTGGATCAGTCAGGACACATTAAGAAAATGCTGCAACGGTTTGGATTGCCGGACTGCAACCCTGTCTCGACACCGATGGATTCCAGTGTGAAAATCCTCAGCTCCATGGCTCCAAAGACTGCACGAGAGAGGGAGGAAATGAGCAAAGTGCCGTACCAAGAAGCAGTTGGCAGTTTATTACATGCTGCGCAGGCTACGAGACCAGACATAGTTCAAGCTTCTGGGAGTCGTTAGCAGAATCAACGTGAATTTCAGACAGCAACACTGGATCGCAGTCAAACACATCATGAGGTATTTCAAGGAGACAATCAACATGAAACTCAAATAAGAAACTTCACAGGATTCGAAAATTTATGGATACACTGACTCAGACCATGTGGGATGTTTGGATACAATAAGATCGACAACCGGATACATTTTTATGTCTGCAGGAGCAGCCATAAGTTGGTCAAGTAAAAGACAACCAACTGTAGCCGAGTATACAACTGAGGCAGAATGTATGTCCCTTTTTTGATGGCCTCAAAAGAGGCAGTATGGTTAAAACAGCCATTACGGAATTGAAGTTTACCAAATATAAAAATCCCCTGACTCTGTACTCCGACAATCAAGGTGCTTTGAAACTCTCAAAAAATGCTGTTTACCACCAACGAATCAAACATATATTGACATAAAACATCATTTTATTCATGAAAGAATCAAAAATGGTTATGTTAATGTAAAATTCATCATCTGGTTGCAGATGTTCTCACTAAGGGACTTCCGAAAGAGAAACACAAATAAATTTACAAATTCGTTTGTAAACACAAACGAATTTGTAAATTTATTTAAACATGTGTAAACATATTTTCACACATTTTGTTCACAAGAACTACTTAGTTTAGATCGGGAGCCATTTTGTACAAAATTCTGATTGGCATAGGGTGTTTTCTGTAGCAGAAAAAATGGAAATAGTTTATTTTTTCTGTCAAAGCAAGAGGAAATGACTTGATAGCAGAAAGAAAACTGGGCAGAAAACATGACTTTCTGCTTTGTTTCAGTCAAGTGGAAACCCAGCATAAGTTTACTTTTGTTTTTAATGTAATAGTGTATTTTATAGACGACAGAAATCTATCTGTCATATTATAACACTAGATTTTTACAATACCGATATTAGCTGCGTGCCTCAATTAGATAGCAATGTGCTAACCAGTAGCCAATGAATACTCTATGCAGCTAGTATGCTGTTGCTGTTAGATAAGTCATGATCTAACAGGCTAAAGTTAATTAAATACTACACTCTTCGTTATGTGAAAGCATACAATTGAATTGATTTAATTTCACTTCATTACTACCTGTTTTAATGAAGAAAATTTTTATTTTCCAAAGCTCAAATTAACCTTGTAGAAATATTCACTTGACTTTATCCATTTCAACGATCTAATATTAACTGCCTTGCATAACTTACTTCTACTAATATTCACTTATATTAATCTCATCATTTTCGTTTCATCAACTGCTCCTCTCCTAACATATTGGATCAAAGTTTGCCCATTTAAGTAGATTATAGCTTGAATCTCTTTTCCATCTCTATTAAAGTTAAGCCCGGTTTAATCTGTTTCATTTACATTTTTTTTGATAATACAATGGTGGCAAAAAGTTTGAGACCACTTTAAGTTTATTGGTTCCAAGTCAAAATTTGACTTGAAAATTTATTTGCACACCCAATTCTGTTTTTACACAGTGGATTGGTTCCAGAAAATAAGGTGCAAAAAACACACAGTGCCGACGGAAAAGTAGAAGATTGGTTTCAGATCTTTAAACCTGTAAAACAAAATACTATATATTTGTATTTTTATATACAGCATGGCATTTATGCTTTATTTACCACACTTCAGAGTACAAGACTTTTCACAGCCCAGCAGATATCTGATTGTAGCAAAATTTATTGTTCTTAACTATAAAGCAAGACGACTGTTTTTGTCTGAAGCAGCAATAAGCCTGGTTTACACTGGCAAGCAAAAAGCAAGCAAGCCATTCACATTAGTAAGTAAGTAGATAAGTAGTATACTCTGGCTCGTCATAAAGTTGCATTAATTCCCATTGGTCCAGCCATTTCACTAGTGTAGTGATACCAAAAATTAGATCAAAACACTGGCTGACATTTTGAGTACTTTCCAGGCAAAACAACCAATAAAAAAAATAAAAAATTGCTTGCTTTTCTGACAAAGCAACCAATAAGCTGAACCAACCAAACAAACATGTATTTTGACAGCATAAAACGTTATTTTTTGAATTGAACAAACATTTTATTATAAAAAAATAATAAACTCACATCATTTCACTCATTATAATAATCTAGCAAATTATAAACATAACAAAACTACTTATACCGGTGGCAGTATACAGGCCACAGTAAGGAGTAATCAGGCTGGACCAATGGGTTAGGTTATGCCTCACTTTTGACAACAACAGAAGCAATAAAAAACAATTAAACAATAAAAAAAATTAAGAAAACCCAACAAAACCACATGCATAATGCATTTCATACCCAGTTCATCTTGTAAAAGAAAAAACTGCAAAATTTGGTCTTTAAATAAATGGTTATAATTAATTTGAATTATTTTGAAAAAATAAACGTTTATTTTTTCCAAACTCAATATCAAATTACAAATAGAAAATAGAAAATATCAATGTTCATTTAACAAGTTATAACGCTGTCGTTACAAACAATGCATGTGTTGAACACGCATTCGCAGGTTCGCGGATATTTCTTCAAAACGAATGACCTTCAACGTGGGTGTCGGTCATTTAGAAATCTCCAATTCCGTTGAAATTTATTGCGACTCGATTCGTGTTATCGAAATGTGTTTAGGACGAAATAAATCGACTAAATCCAGATAATTCGGTAGCTCAAATGGGGGCTTCGAATGTCACCGGGTGGATAAAAAGGTGGGAGTTAGAACGAGCACGGTTGGAAAATTAGATGCGAAAATAAAGTTGACTTGTGGTCCAAATTGTAGTTGGTCGCGAAGTGTCGGAAAATCGACACGTCGCGATATTTATAACAATCGGTCAGCTGATCGATTGATCAGCTGATCGATTGTCACATGACCCAAATTAACAAATGAGGTTAAAATGAAAACCGCGACAAGGTCGCGCGCATAAATTAAGAATGAGAACAGGTGAGGAATAAAATTGAAATTTAGGAATTGGGAAAGCTCACCCGTGACATCCTCCGCCACCCAGACTTTTATTGCATCGTGAACAAAAGAGTGGGTGATCCAAAGGATCGCAAAAAATATAACATCAACATAAAAACAACATTTGATAAAATTAACAAAGGTACCATGGTACTTAAGAAAAAATGATTAACAATCAATGAGATCAGATACAGTAGCGATGATTTTCGCGGATGGAATTCAAAATAAAATAAAAGTGATGTAACGTTGCGAAACCCTTCGCGAAAATTAAACAATTATCAAATGAAGGGGTCATATCACGGATTAGAATCATCAACACTTCCCGTGTCGGTATCAAAAGGTAATAAAATAATAATATCACATGGAATAAAAGTCTGGAAATAAAATATTAATTAGACTAGATTAATGATTCAAAATTTTCAATAAAATAACAACACTGGACATTAAAATATGAAGAGAAATAAAAAACACTTTGATTAAACTTATAAAATGATGATTTGGCACTTCGAAAATGTGAGTTCACATTGGAGGATCGCGAATATTTCGCGAATTTCACACAATACCACATTGGTATCATAAATGTCCACATGTAAAATAAAATAGTTCCAATTTCACACGAAGTTCGTCACCATGGTGATGTTAAATGTTCACAATAGTCTTTCTATCGCGATGTTATGCGAGTGTAAAAACAAAAGTAAATGAAGACAGAAGACAGGACAGATTACATAATTCAAATAACGGAATATGAAAGAAGAAAATAAATGAAACACTTCGCGAAAATAAACACATTTAAACACGGCACTACACTAAACAAAAATCACTTTTGGGGAGTATTCCCATTCTGCCGGAAGGTCGCACTTTGGCCTGACCGAGGGTTTCCCTTCTCGACACCATCCGGCAGATGAAAACTTATGCCACCATTTCTTGATGAAGTTCTCGAGCATACAGGCGTTGTTCCGGATCTGAGTAATGTTTTACCAAATCGAACGCCACGTCAATGATGATTAATCGGGCCCGGGCCACATTTGCGGCCCCTCGACGATTGATTTCCTGTAGACATAAATCAATAAATGCATCGCGAAAGTACGTGTCCATCAGGTCGATAATTTCCTCAGTTTCAGGAAGGGTCAGGTTTAAATCTGACAGTGCCAGGGACCGGAAAAGAGCACTCTGCGTGTGATAAGGGATCATCAACTTCGTGCATCTGGTGGGCTGGAAGGTAAAATCACATATAATGTTCATTGATGGGATGATAGTATTTGACATGAGGATCGTTATCTCTGGTTTCTCCTTAGAGCCTGGAACAGAAATGAGGTCCTTCAACGACTTATCAGTAGGTGTGGGTGCCATGTATCGCGAAGAAACCGCTAATTTCGACATCTCCTGCACCTGAATTTCTCGAACTCTTTTCTCTTCATCGATCCTCTTTTGAAGTTCTTTTCTCTCCTTTTCTTCCCTTTCCTTCCTGACTTTCTCCTTCTTTTCAAATTCGATATTCTCTGCAGCTACTTTGGCCGCCTCTTTCTTCTGGCTCTCCTGGACGGCATATCGTTTTTTCTCCCGTTCGACCGCAAATTTCTTGACATATTTACCCATTATTAAATGCGTCTCCCATACCAGCACAGCGAAAAATCGATCTTCATCCATGTGGATCTCTTGGTCCATTCGACTTTCGACATTGGCAGCGATGTTCTTTAGTTCTTTAAAAGTCGCATTTTTGACGGGGTAAACGTCATATTGATTTATGTCGAAATCTCGGGTGGCCATCACGTTGAATAATTCCCTCCAGCCCCTCGGCTCCAACTCCATACGAGAATTACTGATGGTAGTATTCCTCCTAAGTACCTGCAGTTCGAATGGTTCGAGGATGTCTCGAATGTAATGAAGCGTAAAAACGGGGCAATTTGAAACTCCGTAATGGTCCGTTTGTGTATAATGGGGCGGACGAGAGACAACCTTGGTGGTTTTGGTGGTCGAGAGAACGCCATCTTGTGATGATCCGCGAGTTGAATCGGTTTGAGACGTGGATATGGAGGTAGTCCCAGTACTAAGACTTGCAGTGGTGTTGGTGACGGAAATCGTCGTCTTCGTCGGTAAATCAGTCGTCCTTATTGGAATTTGACTTTTAAAAGGTGTCGGCACTCTCTTGACAGAATGCTCGGTAGAACGCGCATCAGCTTTGGATTCTTCCTTCAGTTCTTCCTTCTCTTGATCTAATCGCGAATTGTCAATGTTTGGTACAATTTTTACCTTTAATTCCTGATCGGTTGCCTGAGGTGACACATTTAGGAATCTTATGTCCCGGTTCCGGTCCATGTAGTCGTCCAATCGGCGTTGTGACGGGTCTGGGACCGATTTTAACGTTGGGACGGGTTTGATCGGTTGTGGAAAGTTCTTCATTAGCGTTAGAATTCCCGGCCGTGCTGGTTGCATTCTATCAGGGCTGATTTCAGGCGAGTTATCAATTGGTTTGGGTGGAATTTTCTCCAAAGTCGTGATTTCATCCTTTTTGACCGGTGTAGTTGGTTGTACCGACTGTACAGGCTTCGGAGCGTAGCGGACTCCTGGAGCGGATTGGGCATCTCGCGAACGATCTCTCGGCAACGTTGTGCCACCCATCATTATGGCTTGGGCGACGTGGCCACCGCTCTCCTTGTAGCGCACGGCGAAGTCTTCGTTTCCTTTTGGAACGTATAATAGTGGTTCAGGCATCGGTTGCAAACGTGCTTCGGCCGTCAGTAGATCGATTTCACGATTTAAATCCTCGATCCAAAGTCTCGCCTGTTCAGTCGTGGCGTTTGTACCCAGGAATGCAGGCAAAGTTTTGATCATCCCGGAGAACTGCAGGTCTGTGAGATACTGCTCCCTCGCATAATCAGTCAAATTTGCGATTTCCTCGTTCGTCATCCTGGGGACCGCCTCATGTTGGCACCTGATCGCGTTTCCCATCGCGTAGATCCATCGGCGGGGTGCTATACCGCGTTCCTCGGCCAGTTGCTGGACTCTGGCCCAGTACCAATAATGGGTAAAACGAAACCTCAAAATCGCGGCGATGCTTCCTTGTACAATTCGCGTCGGCGGCAGGACCCACTCATAAATGCGCACTCCGTCTGCGTACTTGAAACGGAGGACCCAATTGAAATAGATCCGCATCCATTCCCTGAACTTGCACCGGCGCAATTCGCCTGCGCCCCCGCATGCTCGGCACACAATTTCTTTGACTGGCGGCGTTGTCTCAACTCCCCATCCTGAACAAATACAGCAGACTTCAAAATTTGGGAAAGATTGTTCGAGCGGTTCGTCTGGGTGAAAGTGCGGATATATCCACTCTCCCTTAGCATGAATGGGTGGAATGGGCAGGTTTTTTGGATATTTGAGTTTCTTTTGTGGGTCGCCATTTTGGTGTTTACTATTTGACATGATGGTGGTAATTCGCGAATAACTATACGGTTTTTTAGAGAATGAAATAAAATTAAATATCAATTTGGTAACAATGGGAAACACTTAATTAGTACTCACATAAAACGAAATGCTATAATTGATAGCACAAAATACGGCACGCGATAAACTACATAATAGACAACACGGAATGTTCGCGAGATCAATCGCGTGTTGTAAACTAAGTACCGGCATGTACGGAATAAAAGATGCATGGCCTTAGAGGCTAGCTCTCTAGGATTGGTCAGTTTAAAGAATGCTGAGTAATCATATCTGTTTCCAGGCGCAAACCAATAAGTTATTCCCCCAAAAGGTTTAATTCTTGACCAAATTTCTTTAAAAATAATACGCATAGTTTAAATTATAAAATAAAAAATAATAATAAATTCATTTGATTATTAAAATTAAGCTTCGCGACATTTCATTCGTCTATTAATTGCATGTGCCCTGTGCGAGGCTAAACCAATAACGTCACCTAGTGACAAAAATGATAACCATAAACCTCAGAGTAGATAGTTTAACTTTTATCAATACCACAATGCAACACAAAAAACGACAAACATTGTACGAAACATTAAGTTAGTTAATGAACGGAAACGAACACAAATAA
Organism: Strigamia acuminata; assembly: GCA_949358305.1. NCBI lineage: Eukaryota > Metazoa > Arthropoda > Chilopoda > Geophilomorpha > Linotaeniidae > Strigamia > Strigamia acuminata. The sequence goes on from OX442315.1 coordinate 37,286,632, forward strand.
ACGAAGACAAATGAACGAAACAAAACGGAATCAACGAAACTTTAGACACATAAATAAAAATTTCAATTAACAGAAATTACAAAACCCAAATTAAAATCCGCATGGCTACATTCGTTTTTTTTTTTTTTTTTTTTTTTTTTTTTTTTTTTTTTTTTTTTTTTTTTTTAAACTTTAGATGCAATCACATGAGCGGAAAAAATGTCAAAAGTTGTTAAAATGAATTTTTCGACATGTAAGTCGATTAAATTAATTTCTTCGATATTTGGTGCTTCCGCATCATCAAAATGCCAATGTCTTAATTCGATTACATTATATGGGGGTGATTTTCTCCCCTCATTGTCCATTAATATTACAGTGTTCGGACCAACTAATCTGTGGATAATATGAATTCCCTCAGTTCGTTGTCGCAATCCAGCGGCAAATTGGCGATCGGCAGATGATTGCTGGCGATTTTTTAAAGTTACCCAATCACCTGGTTTGAAATCATGAGGCCTTCTGCCACGATCAAACCATCGTTTGTGCCTGATTTTTGCAGCTTGCAAATTCGCCGCTGCTTGTGAACGTAAGGTTCGCATGTATTCGTGTAAATTCTCCGCCTCTGACGGCGGCAAAGGTTCACCATCGTCCGAATCGCTGTCCAAGTCCCCCGGAAATCTGGCCTCTTGGCCAGTAACCATTTTAAAGGGCGAGAATTTTAACGACACTTGATATGCGGAATTTATCGCGAGTACAAAATATCCGATGTGTATGTCCCATCTTGAATGATCATCAATGTAGGCCAGGATGCAGTTTTTTAGCGACTGATTTAATCTTTCTGCCAAATTGCTCTGCGGATGATACACCGCTGTGTACCTGTTCACTGCTCCTAATTGTTGGCATTGATTTTGGAATTCGGGGGATCGAAATGTTGGTGCGTTGTCACTTATTATGACCTTCGGGAACCCCCATCTTTTACAGAATTTGACAATTTGTCTAACAGTAGTGGGAATATTCGCGTTTTCAGTGAGTCTTACGTCCAGCCACCTGCTTGCAGCATCCACCATCACGAATGCATAGCAGTTTCCACCTGTCGAGCGGGGCTTTTTGCCATAATAATCGATATAAATGGCCGAAAATAAATGTCTTGGTTTAGACATCAGCAATTTGCCATATGGCAATCGGTTTAAAGGTTTTGCTCGCTGACATGCGTCACAAACCAATACCCATGTTTGCACATCTTCGCGCATTTTCGGCCAAAAAACTCTTGATTTGAGTCTTTGCAGGGTTTTTTCTATTCCCATGTGCCCTCCGATCGGTGGATAATGCAGCGCTCGAAAATAACGTTCGCGAAGTTCAACGGTCGGCAAATAAATTTGACGCCGTTTGCGAAACTTATTTATGTCAACAGGGGGAAAACGACACAACAAACCTTTTGACATGCCAAAATCATTGCAATTGTGCAAAATAAAATTGGCACGTTCCGGTTCATCTGGGAGCGTGTGCAAAGTCAAGTATTCTATCAATTCCCGTGAGTCTTGGTCAATTTGTTGCGCTGCGATGATTTCTGCTGCGCTGGGTAGGACTACGAATGCTGGATGGTCCACTGGTGGGTCGTGGTCCAACTCCGCCTGTCTCTCCAATTCGTTTGGTGGTTCGTCACCCTCATCCTCATCATAATTCCTTCGCGGTCTACGTCGTGGTCTCGGAGTTCTTCTCTGAGTTAATGACGGACGAAAATAAATTGTTTCGGGCGTTTGCGTGCCCAAATTCGGCCCGTAACTCTCGTCTGATGATGATTCGGAGCTGTCCGACGTCGCGAAGGAAGGTTCGGGTCTGTAACCCGATGGTCCGGCTTGTGGCTCTTCTGGTTCTACAAAAGGCTTGGAAAATGGATGAGGACTTATGGGTGAAGGAATAGGAGAGATTGGTGGTGAAGGTGTATAAATTGGGGTAGGAGTTGGTTTCAAAATTGGTTTAGGTTTTCCAATTGGTATTGGAATACCAGACTGTTTTTTACGTGGTCTGCCAACTCGACGTTTTGATGGCACCTCTTCAGGTGGCAGCACAGGTGCCGTAGGTTTTCGTAACCTTGGTGACGGCACAATTGGTTCCGGAATTCCTGTCTTACGCTTTTTTAGACGTCCTGGCACTCGTTTCGGAACTATTTCCTCTGGTACCGTTGGTAGAACTGGAAGTTCATCATCAGGAAGCGGAGGTGTTGGCGGCGTAACAATTATTTGTGGTGGTTGTGGCACCCCAATTGGTGGAATTTGAGGCGGCACAATTAATTGTTTTTTAGGCCTACCAACTTGCCTTTTCACCATTGTTGGTGGAATTAAACGCCGTGTTTTTGGTGACGTATCCACACCGACTGGATCCGCAGCTTTCCTTTTTCTAGGCCGACCCACAGGACGCTTTCCAATTGGTGGCGTCGGTGGAGGTGGTGTTGGAGGAACCAGTGTTGGATCCTGAATTCGTGCTCTTGTTCTGGTTGAAATTGCACGACGGGATCGCGGTGAAAATGTTGGGACTGTTGGGTCCTTTTTGGGTCGTCCCACTGGTCGTTTTAATGGTACCACATGTTTTGGCGACATCTTCTTTTTCTTTTTTGATTTAGTTGGCGTCAAAGCTAAAATAGAATAATTTCTATTATTACGAAAATTATTTTTTGACTTACAGTACGCGAATTGGGGTTCATCAATTAGGTCTTCGATTACTCTTAACTCTGGCCAATCTGAAATGTCGTCAAAAAATGCAAGATAGCATGCTTCATCTACAAGAGGACTATCATCTTCCTCCTCTTCTTCTGCAGGATCGACAGGTGCGCGGCTTAGTGCATCTGCGACACGATTTTTACATCCAGAAATGTAGATGAATGTAAAACGATATTCACTTAGGGATAAAACCCATCTTGCCAGTCTACCTCGTGGTTCGCGCTGTTGAAAAAACCATTTCAATGACATGTGGTCACTTTCCAAATAGAAGTCCATCATTTCAAGGTAGGGTCTAAATCTTTTAACCGCCCAGACAGCCGCAAGACACTCAATTTCAGTCACTGGATAATTTTTTTCGGCGCTATTTAATGCTCGCGATGCAAATGCGACTGGATAACGATTGCCTTCATTATCAATTTGCATTAAAGCAGCCCCAAGACCTGAATAACTTGCGTCAGTCTGCAGGATGAATGGTTTTTTCCAATTTGGGAAATTACGTTTTAAAGTTGGTTCTGCAACAAATTGTTTTAAATGTTCAAACGCATGTTGGTGAGCGTCAGTCCAAACCCAAGTGCAATCCTTTTTAAGAAGAGGGCGGAAAACTTCACAAATTTTTGCAAAATTTGGAATAAAAGTTTGGTAGTAGCCCACCATTCCCTTAAATCTCTGCAGTTCGCGTAAGTTGGTTGGTGCAGGATAACTTTGGATTGCAGTCACCTTTTTTGGATTTGGAGTAATTTGGCCCGCCTCGACGATATGGCCCAGAACCTCCAAGCGCCGACGACACAGTTCTGTTTTGTCTGCATTCATTGTAAATCCTGCATCGTATAATTCACCAAGCACAATTTTTAAATGTTCAACATGTTCTTCATATGTCTTGCTGAAAACGATCACATCATCCAAATATACAAACACAAACTTATACAGGTGTTTCGCGAGAGTCTTGTTCATCGCGCGTTGTAACGTTGCCGGTCCATTAATGGGCCCAAAGGGCATTCTCACGTACTCAAAGAGTCCACGGTGAGTTATAAATGCCAAATATCTTTCATCGCCTTTTCTGACTCCGAGTTGATGAAAAGCTTCGCGACCATCAATTATTGAAAACCAATGGGCTCCACCAAGGTACGCGAAAATGTTGTCAATGTCAGGTAATGGATATACGTCAGGGACCGTTTGAGCGTTAATTGGGCGAAAATCCATTGCAGTTCGCCAATCGCCCGTTTTTTTGGGCACTACGACCGGCGCAACTGCACAATCACTCATTGAACGCCTAATTATCCCCTGTTTTAATTTTTGATCAATGTACTTATCAATTATTAGTTTCTTGGCTGGATTCACTGGCCGCACTGGAACATGGACGGGTCGAAATCCTGGCTTCAAGTTGACCTCGAACTCGGTATTGTTGCAGAGTCCGACTTCCTCTCGAAAAACATTCGCAACTGGTTGTAAAGTTTTGATGAGAAGTTGGATTTGTGGAACCGTCAGTTGATTCCAGAGCTGATGATAGATCCAATCCAGACATGTTGGGTCTTCATTTGGCTGATAAGATAAAAAATTACATTGATTAATATGTTCGATACTGTCACCTTCATCCTTAATCTTCTGCTTTTCAGCTTCTTTGAGAATATCTTCTTTCAAAAGTCGCGATGCTTGTTGATTCAATTGTTGAACAATTGGTTTAACTTTAGCAATACGTTTGGATTGTCGTTTCCAACGTTGAACTTGGCTGAATGATGGTTTTATCTGAAAACTAGAAACTCTACGCGAAAAAGAAGTTGATCTTTCTTGCCGTTTAGGCGACCAAATATTTGACCACTCATTAGAATCGCGATGTTTGATCTTTTTAACACGAAATTGTGCATCATCGTTTGGATATTCAAACACTTCTCGTGCGAGTGGGCGATGGTCAAGCAGAACACAATTGATTTTAGATGTAGGGGCAGGTAATATCGCTAATTTGGGTTCATTGCTATATTTTCTATCAATTGGTAGCAATAAAACTGGTTCTGATCGTGATGCCTCGTCAATTGTCAAAAACTTACGTCGTTCTTCAGATCCCTCTAAATACCATTTTTGCCGACCATGCAACGTGCAGAGGCCTACTGCACGGCAAAAGTCGCGTCCCAAAAGCAGATCTTGAGATGTTTCGGGAACAACAAGACAGACAAATTTAATAATTGCGCGGGGTCCTCTAACTGCAAGTTGTACAGAGCCTGTCACTTTGACAGTGTCGTTCGTTGCAGTTCTGACAAATTCATTTAACGGCATCATTTGCAGTTCCATTTTATCTTTTAATTGATTAAAGAGTTTGTCCGACATTATGCAGGTTTGTGCTCCAGAATCGAAAATCGCGATGAAAGAGACGTCCGACCACGCAATTCTTACACATGGTGCATCTGCCTTAAATCTATCGCGTTTAGTAATTTCAATTATGGGTTCCTGCGTTTTAAATAACTCCGCGGGTGATAACATCACAAATTTCGCGTCCACTTGGTTGATCGAGCCATGCGGAGGCAAAGTCGCGGTGCTAACTCTGGAAATAGTATTAATAAATTCATTAGTGATGATCTTACTTACCACTTTGTCCTTATTTTCAGGTTGAAGAATTGTCAACTTGGGTTTTTCCGGTTGCAGTGTGATGATAGGTGATTTTGGAATAACAGAAGTTGATTTCTCTTGAAGTTTAAGCTCCTGGGGAGCGATTGATGAATTGTTTTGAATTAAAGTTTTATGAGTAGCGCTTGCACTCGTCAATGTTGGCGCTGGTGATTGTGTTGTACTTTCTCGTGTTTCTGCACAGTTTTCGGGTAAGTCGGGGCAATTGGTGTTTACTTTTGGCCTGGCTTTGTTGCCCCGCTTCCTGGCAGGCCTTGGAAGTTTTCCGACCGCTCGAAGAGTTTATGACAGATTAGGCAAAATGGACGCCATGTGTCATTTTCGACCATATACCAGCGGTTCTTCTTGGTTCGGCGCCAAGTTGTGTGATCTGGGCGCTTGACCGATTCCGGTGGCGATGGCGTTGGATCGAAAGTGGTAACGCGAGTCGAGCAAACATGATCCTTTGGAACGTTTGACGGAACTTCAAGTTTTGTCGTCGCGATTTTAACTTCATTTTTCGCGGCCGCCGTCTTCGTTTCCGTTTTGACAGCTGCTGCTGCCACATCCTGTTTGATTTCCTCTGGGTCATATCCACTACTTTCCGACTCCTCATCTGCTCCATACGGGCGAGGAACTTCCGGCTGGCCTTCCATTGCTAGCAGAACCGCCGCAATTTGTTTGGAAAGCTGCTGTCGCGAAAACTGTCCAGATCTAGAAAAAGTAGAAAATTTGGGCTTCTCCACCTTAGCTTCTTCCACGGGCTTCAGCATCGTAGGAATAGTATACTCCTTAGGAAGGGGCATAAAGGCCTGATCTACTATTCCACTTTGCTTAAATTCGAGCGATCGCAGTGAATCAAGTTGCAACCTATTGTCCACATCATTTCCGACTCGAATCGCCTTTTCAAGACTATTTACTCCCCAATTTCGCATCAATAATACTACCTGCGTTTGCAGCATATTTTGGGCCTTTTCCCACCTTAGTGTTCTTTCTTTATAGCCTGCAATTTGCAAATAATGAGCAATTTCACTCAAAAATGCAGTTGTAGACTCGCCCGGTCTTTGCTTGCGTTGGCTCAATTTAGCATTCGCTGCGGCCGTATTCATTGAATATGTTTGTCGGAAAAGTACTTCAAACTCTTTCCAAGTCTTGGGTTTAAGTTTCATAGTCGTCCACCAAGTCAACGCGCGACCCTTTAAAGCAGTGGCTGCATAAGCCTTTAAATAATCGCGCTCCGGAGCTCCCACCTGCCACATGTGTGAAAAAAGCTCTGCCAAAAATGAATTCACTGTATCAAAGTCTGTCTTGTCCGGATTAAAATGCGGAATTCTTTCCACTTTCCATTTTCGACGACCAGCCACGTCATCCGAATCAGGTAAAGATGGGAGCGACAACTGTTCTTTAGTTGCTGGCTCTGGCTTTGGATACTTCATTTTTGAATACAAAATTGATGACATTACCTCTTCATTAACTTTAGACGCGTCATCGCGCGCACTTTGAAGCGATGGTGGGCTTTTAGCATGTTCACGTGGAAGTCCTTGATTTCTGTCTATGCCCGCTCGTGGATGGCTTGTCGACGCGGATCGATGTCGTGGCTCCGTGTTCGCTTGATGATGCGATGCTGTTGCCGCTCGAGTCCTGCCCGTGGAAGGCTCTGCAAATAATGAAGACGTCTTCCTCCCACTCGTCTGTTGGCCACGGGTTGCCGAATATCCCTCTGAATGTACGGACCCAGGAGAACGCGAAGCGGGCTGTGTTAGAATGCTTTCCCTGCAATCCCTTAAAAACTGTTGAAATTCGGTACGCAGACCGGCAAAAAATGATGCTTGAGGATTTGTTTGCCCCCCATCACCAATTGGTGGTGTCGACGACACGCTGACCGTTTCAGTCGGCGACATTCGCGACATTGTTGTGTTCACAACCATTGGTTGCACCCTTGCGCTAGCTGGACTCGCGACTGTTGTTAATATGTCGGTTGAAAATGTCACCAACGGTGAAGTTGTAACATTTACAACCGTCGTCGCTCGCGCTTGCCTTCTGTTATCGCGCATTTCCTCCAATAATTCCAACTCGTTTATGTCAAAAGGGTTCAGAGCTGTATATGAAATACCATTACCTTCTAACGGTGACGCCATGATGAAATAACGTGAAAAAGAAAATTATAATAATTAATGAAAAATGAGAATACTAACTATCTCGCTGGTTCCCTCGATAAAGCAGAATCCTGTCTAGCTCGCCAAGTTTATAACGCTGTCGTTACAAACAATGCATGTGTTGAACACGCATTCGCAGGTTCGCGGATATTTCTTCAAAACGAATGACCTTCAACGTGGGTGTCGGTCATTTAGAAATCTCCAATTCCGTTGAAATTTATTGCGACTCGATTCGTGTTATCGAAATGTGTTTAGGACGAAATAAATCGACTAAATCCAGATAATTCGGTAGCTCAAATGGGGGCTTCGAATGTCACCGGGTGGATAAAAAGGTGGGAGTTAGAACGAGCACGGTTGGAAAATTAGATGCGAAAATAAAGTTGACTTGTGGTCCAAATTGTAGTTGGTCGCGAAGTGTCGGAAAATCGACACGTCGCGATATTTATAACAATCGGTCAGCTGATCGATTGATCAGCTGATCGATTGTCACATGACCCAAATTAACAAATGAGGTTAAAATGAAAACCGCGACAAGGTCGCGCGCATAAATTAAGAATGAGAACAGGTGAGGAATAAAATTGAAATTTAGGAATTGGGAAAGCTCACCCGTGACATCGTGCATCTAACAACTTGCATCAACGTGGATGCAACCTTTAAATTTTTTCGGTATAACATATTCAGTAACTTTCATTTTCGTCGTCAAAGAATACACATTGCACCTTAAACTTGTTTGTTCGATTATCAGACAATCCTCATCAGAGGAAACATACAAAACAACATCACACTTGATTCCAAAAATTGAAACTATTTTCGAGCAATTACTTTCTATGTCATAAATTAATAATTCATGTTTGGGTGATTTTTTGGAAAAAATTAATTTCTTAGCTGGCTTTTTGCCTAGACTTTTACACTTGATACCGCGCCAATTGCCCGCTAATTTCTCCTTTATCACATACGTCCCCAATTTTGTGTCAACAATTTTTATACGCCGCTCATCAACATCGAAAAAAAACTTTCCATCAGATGCTAAGAGCATAACATCGCTATCATTAATTTGTTCCCTAAAATCAACCACGTCACAACAATTGAGTTCAAAATTGAAACGTGCATAAGAAGATTTTGCTTTTCTGAAAAAAATCTCCTTTAGGTTTGCCGTTTCACTCTTAACACAATTAACACGTGTTTCAACAGAATGACATTTTGCCGCACGTGGACGTACTTGGCGAGCGGTGAATCCGATCTCGTCATGGTTAGAAGAGACTGCTTTCTCAAAGAAAACCACGGTTCCGGTATTCGAAACTGCTGGCAAGCATTTTCGATTGACTCTAATTTTACCTAGTCTCACACAATTCGGTGTCCAACCATCCTGATTTTGATAGGAAACCGAATGGTGGCACTTTACACCTACTTTGAAAAAATGAATTTTGACTGACGGCTTAGTAAGTGTTAGCCATCGAGAAACGATCTCTTGTTTGAATATAGTTAATATTATTGGTGATTTAACAACAGCTTCATTGGTTAAAACGAGATTCCGAAGAAAGTGCTCAGGAAGTTTGCCAATATTGCATTCCGATATTAAAGTAGCGACATGTGACATGGTTTTGTTTTTCACGTTGCCCACGTGAGCAGAAAAAGAATAAACTCACCAAGTTGATCAGGAGTCAGATGAGCTGCGTCGATGCAACTAACGAGACTTTCCAACTGTATTGCCGTAAATTCACGCACAATACGAGTCTCGACAATTTCTTTCATATTTTCTGAAACAAATATTACGATGTTTTGTATCGTTTCATCTTCATTAAACATTTCCGCCAACTGCAAAATATTTGTAACGTTATGTACAGTCACTGTGTCGGCATATGCTGGCCAGTAGTTGCCGAATACATCGTCCATTTGCATTTTATTGGCGGCGATCAGAATATCGCGCATTAAAACGATTGGAATGTCAGATTTGGTAGGAAGGTCTTGCAGGTACAAGGATTTAAGCATGATATTCATTACTGCGCAAGTCGTGTCCGGGTAGGAAACCTTATTTGTATGATTTTCGACGTTACTTTGACTGAACATTGCGCGAAAGTAGTCATTGCCCGCAACCAATACACTTTTATGGGCAGAGACAAGTCCATCTTGGCACTCAAATACAACTTTATCAATGTTCCCATCATCTCGCGAATTGTAGAGCATTGTTGACATTGAAGCTAATCGTTGCAGCGTTTGAGTTTGGCTTTTCTGCTGGCTCAAGAAATGTTGATTAATTATATTTTTCTTCGCGGTCCCGTCGCCGTCCTCGTGTTTCGATTTCTTCTTCTTTTTACCGGCCAATAAATTATCGTCACTTTCCATGTAATCGTGTTCGTCTAGGAGAGGGTTTTCGCTCATTACCTCGACGTTTTCGCATTCTTTCGTCTCGATGTCGGCCAGGGGGCCCCATCGAGACTTCTTACGACCCCTACAGTCAAGAAATATTACATTAGCAATTGAGTATTTTGGGTTAAGTTTCATTCTCTTTTACTTTTTGCCGAATACCGGCATTTTACATGGCGGGGGAACTGCGGTTATTTGTGACGGGTCTTCGGGGTGAGGCCCAACATCTTTGCCGATTTTCCATAATTCATATCGATCGGATTGAAATCGTTTCACAAAAGTGTCCATGTAGATTTTCACTGAATCTTGACGACAAGTGCACTATTAACGTACAAAAAAAATAATAAAAAAATTTTAAGATTAAAATTTTCTTTATTTAATTTAATTTATTTACTCGGACAGCTCGTTTCCCATATTCGACCCATCTGGGAGTAGCAAAGTTGATCGATTCCGCACAGTTGAATCCGTGGTCGAAGCTAGCATGGTACCCGTAAGGAAATGTGACAATAAACTCACCAGCTTCTTGAGTAATCCTGAAAAAATAAATTAATTCTAACTTAGTTTTTAAACTTTTTTCAATCTAAATACTTTGTTGTAGGGAATAGAATACTGTTTCAGAGTTTGCGGCGAAATTAATGTCATTTTATGTCGTAAAAAAGCGGAGCATAGTCCAAAATTAGTGGGGAAAAAACCTAAAAATTCAACAACCAAATTATTAATTAATTAGAAAAATATTTAAAAAACGTCATTTTACCACTTGCTAATCGCTCTAAACGTCGTCCATGCTCCGGAGGAATGGCATACCACGATTTGGGTGCTCCGAAATGTAAATAATTAATACTATACAAATCCATATCGTCCGTGTGCCATGCAGATGTCGTTTTCCACATCCCAAAGTATAAATAAGCCGTATTAACACCCTCAATTTTAATACCGTAATCGGAATTAACGCAATCCAAAATCGTATTTAATCGATTTATATTCCATTCCTTTAAAATAAATTCCAACATTAATTTGGTAATCGAATAAAAACGAGCTGATCCAAACATACATCAACCTCGTCGTCATACAACGAGCCGGATACATCTGCACCGTACAGAGGCGCCACATAAGTGATATTTTTCCAATATTTTCGTTCCAATTCGTCATAATCACAGTGAGCGGGCGTGCAATACCTGTTAAAAACACACATTAAACATTATATACAGTTTCTGATATTCAAACTAATTATATTACGTAGCACTATCAGCAAGTTTCTTAAACTCTTTCACAGTCAACGCCTTTTGCCGCATATTATATTGCTGGAATAATCCTTGTCGTCCGTGCACAACTTGCTTGAGTGGAGCGGGGATTATCACATCAATGTCGTCATAACCGCCGCGATGTGGGACCCACTCCTTGGGAGGTATAATCTGGAGAAAAACAAAACGTCATTCTGTAGAAAAAGTTAAAAATCAAGGATAAAAAGAAAGAAAAACGTTTGTAACCTTTGCTAAACCAGCTTTGTGTGCTCCCACCGATTCTACATATTCAATGTACTTATTAAAATCCTTGAACTCTTCATAAGTAGGCCTGAAAACCAAGATCTTCGGCACGTTTGTTACAGCTGATGTCGTCATTGCTAGATTTTCTGTGCAAAAAAAAAACGAAATATTTGAGCGAAACAAAAATCTAGTTTGATCGGTAAACCACGAACAAAATGGCGTCCTGTTATTGCGATATTCGCCGTTTGCTCAAAACAAGCACGAATCAGGCCCACCTTTACCATTGGGCTAACTGGGCTGCAGCCCGGGGGCGCCGGACACAGGGGCTCGATGGGCACAGAAGGGCGCCGGGCACAGAAAAGTGCTGGGCAAGGGGCGCCTGAGTTTTATTAGCCCAGGGCGCTGAAAAGTGTAAAGACGGCCCTGGCACGAATATGTGTGCGACGGACACACATTTTTTTTTTAATGATTTTAAATTTTTTTATTATTGATTTTATGATTTTTGGCTGGAGACCAGTGATTTCAGTGATTTCTGATCCATTAAAACCAAACGTAAAATTATTACAAAATGTTAAAGATAATTGTGCATCATTTGTATGTGTGTGTACTCAAAACAATTAGAATTAAGAGCCAAAAACAAGTGATTTATAGATCAATTTGCAACAATCAATATGAAACAATCCACATGTAACAATCTTTAATAAAAAACAGGTCATAGATACAGGTTGATTCAAAAGTCTGGAAACACCTTTTTTTTCGTGAAAATGACTGAACATACTAGTGGAAAGCATAAGTTTGGAAACATCAATAATTCCAAAAAATATTTTTTCTTTCACCTTTGTTGTGTGGAAATAAATGATTGACAAATATGACGAGTTAATACACATTGTTGCTCTTTTATTCAGCTTCAAAACAAAGTGTTTGAACTAAAAAAAAACGAAGTGGCTACGTTCATGTCCGACGTGAACGTATTATTTTCATGACGCGCTGTGATTGGTTGAGAGATGCATTGAAATACATTGATAAAAATCCTCATTTTGTCAACTTTGCTAAAAACGGATAAGGTTAGGTCTGGGGGGGTCAAGGGGGGGCTACGACCCCCCTTGTAAGAAAAAAAGAAGCTAAAACCTCGAAAACATTGAATTTGAGAAAAATTACGTTGAGGAAACGAACCGACATGAATAGATCTCAGCCAATCACAGCGCGTCATGAAAATAATACGTTCATGTCGGACATGAACGTAGCCACTGCCAAAAAAAAAATAAAAAATGAGAGAGATATGATGATTTTTCTTCATCTGTTCCGAAGCAAAAATATGGAAATATGTGTTCCTTGTTGCAAAAGTTTAGAAACTTGACGATTACACATGACGTTGAAGCATTTACACAGTCAAATCAGATAACTAGTCACGTGATTGTAACATAAAATCACTTAAGATCAAACATGGTGTTGAGTCCGGATGAAAAACAAATTTTAGTGAACATGCGAGCTAAGAAGAAAACTCTTGACTGAAATTGCTAACTTTTTGAAGATGTCCCCATCCTGCATCAACAAATGCTTATAAATGTGTAAAAAAAGATGGTGGAAAGGTCAAATCGGCTAGAAAACGTTCTGGAAGACACCTAAAATCTACAGAATGCAAGATTCAGATCCTCAAAACACTTGTCAGGAATCAACCAAAGCTCTCTGCCAATAAATAACACATTAAATGGCAACTTGAACCAGGTATAACAGTCCCAAAAGACATTGTTCTATGGAAACTTAAAAGTATGGGCTACAGATCCGGAGTTCCAGGATGCAAATCATACATGAACAACAAACAAATTCGTAAGTGGCATGCATGAGCCACGGAAATGTGGAATTTGGTTATTTTCTTCGATAATTCTAAGTTCTACTTGTCATTTGGGGACCAGGGAGTCCATGTTTGACGATGAAAAGGCAAAGAAAATAATCCAAAATGTCTGAACACCGCTGTGAAGTATCACCTCAGCCTAATGATCTGGGTTTGGATATCCTCCACAGGCACAGGACAGTTAACATTCATAGAAGGAACAGTGAATGCTGGGAAATATCAACAGATTCTCAAGGAAAGTCTATTGCCATCAAAGAGAGTTTTATTTGGGCCAACAAGTAACCTTCATGCAAGATGGAGCACCCTTCCATATGGCCAAGACCATAATGAAATGGTTTTAAACAAAAAAAATCACTTTTACCTTGGTCAGGTGACTCACCAGATATGAATCCGATGGAAAATATTTGGCTGATGATAAATAAACGATTAAGAGCTCACAAACCCAGAAATGAAAGCTGCAATAACACAAGTGTGGGAATCAATCACCACAGAGAATGACAAAAACTGACATCATCAATGGCGAGAAGGATTGTTGCAGTGATCAGGAGAAAGCGCCATCTTACCAAATACTGAGGTAAAAGTCATTTATAATGGTGGTTTTAATTTTTTTACTTCAAGTTTCTAAACTTTTGCAACAGGGAACACATATTTCCATATTTTTGCTTCGGAACAGATGAAGAAAAATCATCATATCTCTCTCATTTTTTATTTTTTTTTTAGTTCAAACACTTTGTTTTGAAGCTGAATAAAAGGGCAACAATGTGTATTAACTCGTCATATTTGTCAATCATTTATTTCCGCACAACAAAGGTGAAAGAAAAAATATTTTTTGGAATTATTGATGTTTCCAAACTTATGCTTTCCACTAGTATATGAATTCTATTGATGTGGTCATACAGAAAGTCAATGGTGGGCTATCCAGTGGTGACCTTAAATTTAATACGGAAGGTCATCTTCAAAGTCATTCATTTTGTACTTTAAGATACAGCAAAATGTTCAATTACAAAGTTGTAGAGCACCATCGAATTAGTACTATGCAACTTATCTTAGTCACCTAAGTTAAATGTTTTCTTTTTAAAAGGAAAACAAATCCCCTGAAGTAAAGCCAGTGATTGTGGCAAAACTTAAATTTCTACTGCAAAAGTACTAAATTTCTTCACTAAATGTATTCAAATTGCATTATTATGCAAGTAAACAAGAAAAACCACTGTCTTTTTTTAAAGCCTAAATTATTTTATTTTTATAAGAAGAAAAAATTTCAATTGAGTTGCGTAATACTAATTTGATGGTACTCTACAACCTTGTACATTTTGCTGTATCTTTAAAAGTTAGAAAGTGAATGACACCTTGAAGTTGACCTTCCAGGTTCAATTTAAGGTCACCACATGGTTTTTATTAAAACCTGGTGTATTGTTCTACTTTCCAATATCACTACACCAGTGAAAAGGCCTCGACCAATGGAAGTTATCTCTATTCTTAAGGTCAGACAGAGTATAGATAGCCCACCATCAACTTCCTGTAACACCACATCAATAGAATTGATATGTGACGGTTACACTGTCATACACTTTGCTAGTTCAGGACAATTATTTCGCCAATAGATGGCGCTGATACGTTTTAGCGGTAATTTTAAAATTCGATTATTTTTTGAGTGAATAAAATAGAAATTATTATTTATATTTTATTCTACGGCAAATTCAGACACGTTTAAACACTTTTGATGTTTAAATGCTAGATGATTTGTTTGTCACATAATTCTATTGAATCATGTGCAAACTTCACACCTGGTGAAATCACCCTTCATCACCCACTGTGAGTTGGACTCCTTTCGGATTATAGTCACAAGGACTTAATCCAAAGTGTGTCCTGCGTATCCAGTTCCTGTAGTGGACCTAGTAGAAGACTATGTCCTGAGTATCCACTTCCTATGACCTAGGATTGGATGGATTTAGTTGCCCAGTGATCCCATTGGATCACTGAACAGCTATTCTCCTCACCAAGTATATATTCCCTTGCAAAACGGATATAGCTCGCTCTTGTCTTGGTTTTGTTCTGATACTGATATTACTTGAGCACATATTATACTTCCCTTCGTTCCGACAATCCGTTGAAGAAATACTTGATATTTAGTGTAAGTATCTAGAGTGGGTAGAAGACTCACAGACACACTGCCCGCCTCTTCATGCCAACATCCCGTTGTAGAAATGTAGTATCTAGAGTGAGTAATTCACAGACACATTTAAGTGTAGTATCTAGAGTGGGGTACAACCCACAGACACACTCCCTCCAGCTTCATGCCAACATTCCGTTGTAGAATGCAGAATCTACAGTCGGCACACGGTATCTTGATGCTAAATTCGTACTGCGCATCCCTTTCTGAGCAGACGATTTTCTAATTCCAGTTGTTATTTATCAGTATTAAGCCTAACATTAGGCCTAATAATGCTAAAATAAAGTAAATAAACAACAATAAACTCATCTTTAAAAGTAATCAACACAGTATGACCAAAATATTGTTGTTTATTTACTTTAGTTTAGCATTGATACGCCTAATATTAGGCTTAATACTGATAAATAACAACTGGAATTAGAAAATCGTCTGCGCAGAATGGGATGCGCAGTACGAATTTAGCATCAAGATACCGTGCGCTGACTGTAGAGTGGAATAAAATTCACAGACGCATTGGTAATGTAGTATCTAGAGTGGAGTATTTATTACTTCACAGACGCATTATCAGAGTAATCGACGTGGAGTAATTTCCCGGTTACTCTCCCGCCAGCCAGAACCGAGTGGAGTAATTTCCCGGCGATGGGTAACCTTTCCTGCGAGAAACTGCTTGATTCAATTCGCTGTTGGACGATGGAACATTTGGAGCACGGCTTAAATGTTGATTGCACTCAGGGCAAAAATAGCTCGGCGCTATTTTAATTTATCTCTTACTTTTACAGTTATTTATTCAACCTCGTAAATATAATAACATGTTAATTCTATTGAATTCACATGTATATTTAATTCCGATTGTTTCGTCATATTTTTATCCGCGCTTTGTAATTATTATCTGTATAATAATTACATGTGTGATGATTGCGACAAAGTCAACTGCATCTCTCGGATATAACATACCCAAGCCTAACCATTACACACCTTTCAGAACCAACCCAGGAATCATGTAAGCCCATACTAAGACGACATCTTTTACGTCCCGACAACAAGACCGATACACATTCTTGTTGTCAGACTGAAAACCGCAAGTGATATTACTTCAGGGCTTTTTTGCCAATCGATTGTATAGTTTAACGATAAGCTACTTCAGTCATTTGTAGGCATAGTTCTTATATAGATTCCGTTCGTAATAAACTGTCATATGATTTGAGAAATCACAAGCCTCCGTATTTTTACACTTTTCACAACAGTTCCTACTTTAATTGTTAAGCAATTATATCTCGTAAAGTCAATCGTCACAAGTTAAATACGCAACACAAGTGCACGCGCTCATAGTATGTCCTTATTGATTATTTGCTCAAATGTTTCAACATTCGGAGGTAAAAGTAACGATAAAAATGAATTGAAATTTCCTATAATGTCGTGACAGATGTAGCTTAGTTGATCTTAATGGTTCGGCGACGGCCGTCCACTAAGTTCGTATCGGGGACTGTTTGAAATAAATAAATAAATAAAAATAATTAAATCCAAATTAACAACAATTGCGTCGAAATTCTTAGTTGATTATTTGAGGAAAAAATTGAATGAAATACCAGTCTATTTTTCACACGTGTCGGCAGCTCCTCGTGCTTGAAAAATATACAATCGCGCTTCACCTCATACTCTGATCCGTCTTCAAATTCCAACTAAAACAAACAAAAACAGATATAACAAGCAATTTTCCACATTTCTGGGTAAAAATAAACCCATACTGTGTACAGATTTTCGGTAGCTCGCCCTCGGTAAATGGCATGGTACACCACATTATCTTTCCATCGAACTCGTACGGTCTCGCCAACTTGCGGCGGCCCATTAGCCAAACAATTGTGACTCTGAAGTCGAAAACAGGAAAAATTAAACAAAAATTGAAAAACATTACAAATTTGCTCCCAACAAAAACCTCAATATCTTGCGGCAACAAATCGTCGCTATGCGAATTGTCCTCAAAATCAACCGAGTAATATTCCTGAGTTTCCAAATGCGTGACAACCGCAGGATAATAGCGTCTATTTCTATGTTTAGCAATAACTTCTTGACCCACGCTTAAATCGATCAAATGGCTCGGCACAACAGACGATGTTTGAGCCTAAAAGCACAAGAAAAACAACACGATTGATTTGTTTTTCATAAAACTAACCAGAAAAATAAGGAATTACCAATTTCTCCTTCTTGCTTAGCCATCGAGAAACGATCTCTTGTTTGAATATAGTCAATATTATTTGTGATTTAACAACAACTTCATTGGTTAAAACGAGATTCCGAAGAAAGGGCTCAGGAAGTTTCCCAATATTGCATTTCGATATTAAAGTGGCGACATGTTCGGTTTTCTCCGTTCCCCACGTGAGCAGAAAAAGAATAAACTCACCAAGTTGATCTGGAGTCAGATGAGCTGCGTCGATGCAACCAACGAGACTTTCCAATTGCATTGCCGTAAATTCACACACAACACGAGACTCGACAATTTGTTTCATATTTTCTGAAACAAATATTACGATGTTTTGTACCGTTTCATCTTCATTAAACATTTCCGCCAACTGCAAAATATTTGCAACGTTATGTACAGTTATGGGGTCGGCGTATGCTGGCCAGTATTTGCCGAATACATCGTCCATTTGCATTTTATTGGCAGTGATCAGGATATCGCGCATTAAAACGATTGGAATTTCAGATTTGGTAGGAAGGTCTTGCAGGTACATAGATTTAATCATGATATTCATTACGGCGCAAGTCGTGTCCGGGTAGGAAACCTTATTTGTATCATTTTCGACGTTACTTTGACTGAACATTGCGCGAAAGTAGTCATTGCCCGCAACTAATACAC
The DNA here is from genome assembly GCA_949358305.1 of Strigamia acuminata. NCBI lineage: Eukaryota > Metazoa > Arthropoda > Chilopoda > Geophilomorpha > Linotaeniidae > Strigamia > Strigamia acuminata. The sequence goes on from OX442315.1 coordinate 37,304,800, forward strand.
TTTTATGGGCAGAGACAAGTCCATCTTGGCACTCAAATACAACTTTATCGGTGTTCCCATCATCTCGCGAATTGTAGAGCATTGTTGACATTAAAGCTGATCTTTGCAGCGTTTGAGTTTGGATTTTCTGCTGGTTTCTGCTGTACATTTGCAATGATGAATTATTATTCTAAAATCACAAATAAAGAAAGAAATAAATAAATGTCCATAAATAACAACCGGTATGTTTTTGTTGGATTTGTAAGAATTAATTAATTAATTCGATCGTACTACGTGATTAATCATGGATGGAGTACGGTTGGTGTCATAAGTCATATTTTGCCTTATCATGATCTGTAACTGTTCGGTCAAGTTTTTATGCGCCAACAACTGTTCCTGAATCTTGTTTTGCATCGCTTGAACGTTCGGCTGCACATTTTGCACGACAGTTTGCCTCGGCGAATGCGTCGTCATCGCCGAATGCGCGAACGGGGCGCGCATGACCGGCGCAACGGGATGCGTGTTCCGAATTTGGGGCTTCGGACTCATCATCGGGCGTTGCTGTTCCGGTCTCGCCGCCGCCCCGGGCCGCATGCAGCGCTGTTGGTTCGCCTGCAAGAAACTCTGCATGTCGGTCTGGGAGCGTTGCGACGTTTGAGTTTGGCTTTTCTGCTGGTTCAAGAAATGTTGCTTAAGTATCGGAAACGGCGAGTTTGGCGCCACAACTTTCACGCGCGGTGCCGGAGCTTCGACGGCAGTGCTCGTTGACGTTTTGCCGGTTTTCAAGTGAACCGTTAAACACTGAATGGTTTCCGGTATCGTGCTTTTCATATTCGCGCACTGCAGGACGCTCAAATCGGTCCCGTTCGTGTCCCCGTTGCCGGCAAATCCGCGGAAAGTCTCTTGCAAACTCCTGTTGGCGTGTTTCACTAAGTCTTTGTGCTGAACAACACTCGCTTCGTTGTTGAGACACTCGTCTTCGAGTTCCTTTTTCTGTTTTTTAGACGTTTTCTTCTTCTTCGCGGTCCCGTCGCCGTCCTCGTGCTTCGATTTCTTCTTCTTTTTACTGGCTAATAAATTATCGTCACTTTCCAAATAATCGTGTTCGTCTAGGAGGGGGTTTTCGTTCATTTCCTCTTCGTTTTCGCATTCTTTCGACTCGATGTCGGCCAGGGGGTGCCTTTTAGAGACGGTTACACTGTCCTCGGACTTCTTACGACCCCTATAGAAAAGAAATATTACATTAGCAATTGAGTATTTTTGGGTTAAGTTTTATTCTTTTACTTTTTGCCGAATACCGCCGATTTAAAGGGCGGGGAAGCTGCGGTTATTCGTGACGGGTCTTCCGGGTGAGGCCCAACATCTTTGCCGATTTTCCATAATTCATATCGATCGGGTTGAAATCGTTTCACAAAAGTGTCCATGTAGATTTTCACTGAATCTTCACGAAAAGGACAAGTGCACTATTAACATACAAAAAAAAATAATAAAAAAAATTTAAAATTTAAATCTTTCTTAATTTAATTTATTTACTTGGACAGCTCGTTTCCCATATTCGACCCATCTGGGAGTAGCAAAGTTGATCGATTCCGCACAGTTGAATCCGTGGTCGAAGCTAGCATGGTACCCGTAAGGAAATGTGACAATAAACTCACCAGCTTCTTGAGTAATCTTGAAAAATTAAATTAATTCTAACTTAGTTTTTAAACTTTTTTCAATCTAAATACTTTATTATATGGAATTGAATACTGTTTCAGAGTTTGCGGCGAAATTAATGTCATTTTATGTCGTAAAAAAGCGGAGCATAGTCCAAAATTAGTGGGGAAAAAACCTAAAAATTCAACAACAGAATTATTACTTAATTAGAAAAAATATTTTAAAAATGTAATTTTACCACTTGCTAATCGCTCTAAACGTCGTCCATGCTCCGGAGGAATGGCATACCACGATTTGGGAGCTCCGAAATGTAAATAATCAATACAATACAAATCCATATCCTCCGTGTGCCATGCAGATGTCGTTTTCCACATCCCAAAGTATAAATAAGCCGTATTAACACCCTCGATTTTAATACCATAATCGGAATTAACGCAATCCAAAATCGTATTTAATCGATTTATATTCCATTCCTTTAAAATAAAATTCCATCATTAATTAACTAATCAAATAAAAATGAACTGCTCCTAACATACATCAACGTCGTTGTCATACAACGACCCGGATACATCTGCACCGTACAGAGGCGCCACATAAGTGATATTTTTCCAATATTTTCGCTCCAATTCGTCGTAATCACAGTGAGCGGGCGTGCAATACCTGTTAAAAACACAAAACGTTTTTAAAAACACACATTAAACATTAAATACATCCAGATTGTTTTGTATATAAATGGTTTATGCAAACAAAACAGTTTTTAGATATTTAAACTAATTATATTACGTATCACTATTAGCAAGTTTCTTAAACTCCTTCAGTGTCAACGCTTTTTGCTGCATACTATATTGCTGGAATAATCCTTGTCGTCCATGCACAATTTGCTTGATTGGAGCCGGGATTATCATATCAATGTCGCCATATCCGCCGCGATGTGGGACCCACTCCTTGGGAGGTATAATCTGGAGAAAAACAAAACGTCATTCTGCGGAAAAAGTGAAAAATCAAGCATAAAAAAAAAGAAAAACGCATGTTACCTTTGCTAAACCAGCTTTATGTGCTCCCACCGATTCTACATATTCAATGTACTTATTAAAATCCTTGAACTCTTCATAAGTAGGCCTAAAAACCATGATCTTCGGCACGTTTGGCCAAACTGATGTCGTCATTGCTAGATTTTCTGTGCAAAAAAATAACGAAATATTTGAGCTAAACAAAAATCTAGTTTGATCGGTAAACCACGAACAAAATTGCGTCCTGTTATGATGATATTCGCCGTTTGCTCAAAACATGCACGAATATGTGTGCCACGGACACGAATTTTTTTTTTTTAATAATTTTAAATTTTTTTTTATTGATTTTATGATTTTTGGCTGGAGACCGGTGATTTCAGTGATTTCTGATCCATTAAAACCAAACATGAAATTATTACAAAATGTTAAAGATAATTGTGCATCATTTGTATGTGTGTGTACTCAAAACAATTAGAATTAAAAGCCAAACAATTAAACATCTGTAATGCAGGGAAGCATTACATATTGGACTTCTAAACCCTGTCCCTCTGTCCCTAAATAAAACACCATTGACATAATGTAAAATTACATTTTGGCAAAACAAACATAAAAACAATATAATGCAATACAATACAATGCGCGTTATTCCAATATTCGCCGTAATTCGCTTTTTTCGCCTTTTTAACTAACTATATTTGATTTAAAAACTAACAACGCTATTGATTTTAGGGGCAAATATAGCCTAGGAAACTATATTTCAACGATCACTTCAATTAGTTTTTTTTGAATATTTTTTTTTGAATATTCCCACCCATTTGTCCAATTTTCATTAAATGTAATGAAAATTGGACAAATGGGTGGGAACATTACATTAGGTTTCGGTCACGGCTTCCGCCAGGTGGCGCTCCGGTTTACTTACATTTTGACGTAATTTGCTGTTTTCTCCCCCTTTTTTTTTAGGGGTGTGTGTGGATTTGTTACAACCTTGTTATGGGGGGGGGAGGGGGTCTAAAAACACAAAAATTTGCGTTACGTAATTTATGGACGGCCCCTAAGCACATGATGGCATTTTTAAAGGCTTTTATTTAACTTACATTGAACGTTTGTGTGTTTCAACTTCCGGTTTGTCTAATTTTGGGTGTTTTTTGGGTGTTTTTTCCAAAAATCAATTCACCGTAACAAAAAATTAAAATTTGGGCTTCGTAGCGCCCTAGAACAGGTCATTCTACACATTATGAAAAAAAGAAATAAAAAAAAGACTCATTTTTCGGCGCTGTGGACTGGAAGTACGAATGCTGAAAACTCGGATTTACGGCAAACTGTAAGCATACCGGGGCGCCACCTGGCGGAACCCGTGTTCTTTAATGTTCGCCCGATACGAATTTTGATGTTTTCGGCACTAAAAAATGATTTAAAAATCCTGAAACCACGCTCATTTGATTGGAAATTGCATTCTGCACAAGCCTGTATGTTTCTTTTTTCGATTCGGTAAAAGAAAAACACGTTTTTTTACGATCGTAGCCGGCTACCACATGGTCAATTTAGTAAGAAATTTGAATTTAGCCATAAAAACAAAAAATATGAAAAATGAACGGTTTAAAAAATTAGAAATATGTCTCCTGTGCAGAATTTTCCGCTCTTTTAAATGGTGCTGATAACTTTTTGATCTGAACTACATTTTTTTTTAGTTAAAAAATGATTTGTCATTTGACAAATTTTTAGTATAGATTCAAATTTCTCAGGGATACAGCATAAAAGCCTTTTTCAAAAACTTAGTTTTTTTGGTTGACTTGTTACACTTAAAGTTAATCAAGCTTCGAAAATATTTCCCGCGTTATGTCGTTGCCATTTTAATCCTAAGAAGTTAGTTCATTAAACAGATCCACTCACCGTTATATTGCAGTCGCGAAAAGCAGTTGTATTGGGGACATGTAAACTCCAACGTGTCGAGGCATACATTTACTAGAATCCATGTTTGCCATCGTAGACGTGTTCTCATTGGTTGCTCATTTCCCACTGCTGCGCACATGTGATATACGAGAATTCGAAGAACTATTGATGGAGCGGGCAATTTAAGACGATAAATTGCGTCATAGTCAATTGAAAAAGATCCGAACGATTCTGGAACGAGGCCTATAGTTTTGTTAATATAAATATATACATATTTTGGTTTTGTTTTGGACAGTTCGGTATAAATTTTGGAAATATTTTCATTTTTCTATTCTATTTTTCTATTTCTATTTGTTTTTCGATCGACAAATGTCGTTATCTTTACTTCTGGTCGATTTTCATTTTTTGTTTTATTTCGTCATTCATGCGTTAATTCCACTACATTCGTAGAAATTTATAAATTTGTTGATTTGCTCTTATTAATTTGGTGAATTTTGCGCTCGGAAATTTGAGACGGTGACATTGAAGTGACTATCAATTTAAAAGAGCTTACTGATTTTGAGCTCATACATGTGCTTCATAGATGGCGCCACTTTCAATTTACAAATATTTTCTCTGACTAATTTTAAACTTCTATTATATCCGATTGTACTTAAAAAAAAAAAAAAAAAAAAAAAAAGAGAAACCTTTATAAGCATTATTTTTACAATTAAAATCAAAGAACGGAATTTATTCTATTAATTAATTTAAAAATAAAGTGTGCAGAATCTAGATTCGAACTATACCTAGCCAAAAGCTGGCCAAAAGGCAAAGCAGCTCGGGTTGACTGGTTTTTGAGGCCCGCACCCCGCCCGTGTCTTTAGATAATGATTCTTCACACAAAACTGATACATACCGGTAGTTAATTTTTCTTTATACTGTGCGTTAAAAATACAAACTTTCATTTTAAATCATAACTTCTTTTGTCATACGAGCAATAAAAAACAGAATTTAAATATACAGTCGAAACTCTTTATAACGAATCGCAAGGGACCGGAGAAATCGATTTGTTATAAGTATAACGAAAGTTCGTTAAAACGAATTAGCTAAAAAAAAAAAAAAAATTCATCATAAATAATACGGAGTACGGTATTATTTATTCATAAACATGCAAGTTTTATGTTAATTTTATCCCAATTCTTTAAAATTGTTGAAAATTGTTGAAAATTGTAGAACGGGACAAATTAAACTCATATGCCATTGTCAATGGCATTAGTAATGTTCAACTTGTCCTGAATCGAAATTGCCTTTTGTTTGGCAACCATTTTAAAACAGTAAATTTTTTATTTTCCTTTGGTTTCTAAATATGGGCATCGGATGTTGTGAGTCTCAGTTTTGAAAATTTGTTATAACAAGCGCTTGTGGGTATTACAGTGTACATAAACTTGTTTGTTATAACGAATAATTCGTTATATTGAAATTTGTTGTATCGAATATTTTTAACATGGTGTTTTATGGCTGGCTAAACGAATCATTTGTAGCAATTCGTTATATCGATAATACGTTATATCGCGATTCATTATAAAGAGTTTCGACTGTATTTTAGTTTATTTCAGCTTCGGAAATAATTCAAATTTTTGAACATTGCTGCTTAACTGCTTAACAGTTGCAGCTCATTTGAAATTTGAGTTGATATGAATGACTAAAGCACAAAATCTGCGTCGTTAACGCCCTTATTTCCTCCAAGTGTGATCAAATTCTCTAAAAAAAAAAAGCTCAGAAAATATAAATTTTTAAACTTCAAATTTCAGAATGAAAACAACTGGTTAGAAATGGGCAAATTCCGCACCTGGTGAGCTTCGCTTTCAAATCGAGGCAATTACTTTTGGTTCAATTTCGGTGTTCTTGCCATAATTAGAAAATTTCCTTGAAGCGTGTTTTGTGATAATACTGCTGCCTGTCGTGTTGCCCAATTGTGCCACACGATGGCAGCACCTGTGTATGATGACTTACCTGTCATAGGTGATGTATCACCTCACAGCAGTGTGTAAAGTTAGTTATGTTTACATCATCAACCTGGATACATGCCTTCCTTGGGACACCACACTGCCCATATTCCAAACAGTCACACACACATTGTAATGTACACTTGCTTTATACGTAAAATTAGTTACGTGAACATGTCCGTTCTCTTTCTTTTATTTTTTCCATGTCGTGATTGTCTCGTACCGGTAGCTACCGTAGTGGTAAAATATCAGCTAATTGGCTCAAGAACCCAGATATTGTTCACAAAGACGTTTAAAAAATGTTGCCACTTCATTAAACTGGGCCTGAAATATAGAAGTAACAAGTAAGCTTTCGCGTTTACTAACGTTTAAAACACAACTTTGACCAAAACATCAAAAAGTAATCAAGAATTTTACTTTTCCAAGACAAGTACAGAAGTGGAATGTCTACTAACCATTTCAATTACATCCAAAAACATTTGTACAATTTAATTTTATTCCAAACACTTTTTTTTCCTATTGTTTTGTGAAGGTTTAATCATTTAATACTTTGGGAATATTTTTTCCAATTGTCCCTTTCCCTTTGGAATCGTAATACAGAGATTAAGTGTTTCATGCAAAAGCTAAAGTTCTTCGTGAGCAAATGAATCTTGTTGTTTGCTTGGTTGAAAACACGCGGCCGGGGTTGTTGCTTCCATAAGATACTTGCATTTCTCTGGTTCACTCACTTTAATCAGTTGGTTTGTTGCTCCGCAGAAAAGCCGAACCTAAAAAATTAAAAATTAATTCATGAGTTAATCCCATTTTCAATTATTATGTGCATTTGCATACCTCGGTTGATCTAGAAGGTCCATTCCAACAACCTAATCCGTTGTCATACTTCATTTTGGAGTATTTATTCTCGTCATTACCATCCCATGTGCCCCATGATCTGAAAGGAAAACAATTTTTTTTTATCAAATTAAACTCATGAAATTACATTCACGTACCCTAAATTGATTCCAGATCCATCTTTGGGTTTTTGTGTCGCTCTATCAAACAGGCATAACGTGTACGTATACTCGTGGTCATTGTAATCCAAACATTCTTCGTGTAAGGAGCCGAATTCTTCGTTCGGTCCAAAATCGATGCCTAAAAGCTTTTTGGATTTCCTTCATCAAGTAATAATAACAATTGTTAATTTATTAAATAGCTATTAGAATGTTTAATTTAATTTACTCAAGTTCGTTTTCAGCATCCTTAGCTTTGCGTTCTGCTTCCCGGAACTCAGTTCGAGCGTTTTCTGCATCTAGTTAATACCATCACAAAAATTAAAATACAATTTGGATTATAAATCTAAAAATAGCCAACGTTAGCAAATGTTTTAAGAATTTTTATGCTACTGGAAATAGTTAGAATTCTTTTTCAAATGCTAAAAAGCAAAAATTAGCAAAAACTACTACCGTTTATAGCAAATATAAGCAAATTATAGCAAAATTTGCTTAAAAGCAGTAAAAATCAACAAATTATCGAAGGATTTACCCAAGTCTAGCACAAATTAGTGGAAAAAAAATAAAAAAGCACAAAACAATGCAAAATAAAAATGATAATGGCCAAATTAGCATACATAAGACAAAAATTTGCACAAATTATAAAGTTTAGCTCAATATATGTTAAAACTTAGCAAAAGTTACACCAAAACAGCTTTAAAAGACCACGATTGAGTGAAGAATAAGAAAATTGATATTTAACTTTAGCAAAATCCGGTGAAGCCAGCACTGAAAAAGAAAAATTAAATTACCATCAATAAGTGCTTGCGTATCCTCGTCGTAAACTGGTTTTTCCGGTTCCGGCGCAGAAGTAGTTGCTGGTTCAGGATCCGTCCCAAGATTTTTCATCAATTCTCGATATTTTGCATTCTCTTGTTGTTTCTTTTCGTCCTCTTCTTCGTCCTCCTCCTCCTCTTCCTCCTCCTCTTCATCTTCGGTCTCTGAACTTTTCACTTGTTCTCTATAAATTTCTTCATCTACCACTGGATCCGGATGAATTTCGGCAGCCTTTTCCTGCTGTTGACTCTCACCAGGCGGTGTAAACTAGACAAAATCAAACCGCGACGTAAAAATCAAAATAAATTTCAGAAGTGTTTGCGCGTACGAACCATTTGCGAAAGCGAATATTGAGATTTCATCAAAGGCCAACTTTCTGTTTTGAATTCTTCCAACTCCACCTCTTCCTTATTCACCAAATAATACTAAAGAAAAAACAAAATAAGAAGTTAAATTTCTTTAAGCTGATTCCGAACGAGATTTGTCATGTCACGAGATGTCACGAAAAGCACTGCCGTCTATGTGGAAACTGGCACTAAACATGGTCATGTCGCCGAAACATTTTCAACGTGTTCATTCTTTTTTGTGACAAATCTCGTTTTATACCTCGTGTGACATCTCATTCGTAATAAAATCAAAAATAGAATGATTTTGGCCAAAAATAAAATGATTTTGGTCTCAGAATGAATTTTTTTGGTTCTAAATTTGAATTTTTGGTTGAAAAAATTAAATTTTTGGTTGAAAAAATTAAATTTTTGGCTGAAAAAATTAAATTTTTGGTTGAAAAAATTAATTTTTTGGTCACCCCCTGGATCGGCCAGTGGTTCAGTTGATTTAGTCAAAACATAATCGGATACAAAGCTTAATTGGGTACAAAAATAAATACTAAACATTACAAATTACGAAATTTCAATTTCTACCATGTGGTTAAGCAGATATTCTTCATTTTTAAATTTAATTTTTTTTTTAATTTTTTGAAAACAAACCTTCGCTTCTTCTTCCGTTACAACGCCGTCTTTATCCGTGTCAAAAACCCAACGACCAACAACTTCATCTAATGTTATTCTAAATTTAAAAATAAAATTAAATAATTTAAAAAAAATGCAAAATATTAATTTATTCAATTTTCAAAACATACTTTCCATTTTGATCGACGTCTAAATCCATAAAGGCGGCCATTGACAGCCTGTCGTTCTCTTCAGCGTCTTTCGCTGCTTGTTCCTGCTCTATTAATCGTTTTCTTTCTGTAGCAATAATAAAATAAAATTATTTTTACGTTACAAAAATGTAAAAAATTCAAATAAATATTTTCCGAACCTTCGTCCTCCTGGTTAAATTTATCTATGGCTGTTTTTTCGTCGTCTTCTTTGCTTTTTTTGATGCTTTCTTTCTCCTCTTTAATCGAATTTAATTCATTTACTTCACTTTCTAATTCATTTAATTTCTTTTGTCTTTCTTCTTTCAGTTTCTTCCCTTCCTTCATCAACTCCTGTTTAAGTTCGTATCCCTTGGTCATCACTTCCATCTGTGCTTGCGCAGCTTCACGAGCCTGTCTCCCGAGCTCTCTGAAAAATTTACAAAAAAAATAGAAACTTTAATTCAAAATATTAATTTATTTTAAAAGTTTTCAGCACCAGAACGACATTTTGGCATTTGTTTGCCTAAAAATGACTATTTTGCAGTTTTTGGTATTTATTGGTAAAATGACTTATTTTTGGCACAACGGTGACTTTTATTTTGTTAGTAATTTTCACTCACTTGCAATAATTAACACAATCTGCAGAACTATTGTATTCATCAGTAGCATCGCAACAATCTACACAATAAAAAATGAAAAATAAATTTATAAATTTATTCCTTGCAAAATTAATTTTTTTAAAAAAAGCATAATTATCATACCACAAATTCCATCATTAACTCGAGACGATGGCACATTAAGAGGTTTATGCCCTGCATTTGTACAATGAAATATTCCGTTGGGACAAGCTGCCGTTCCTACAACAACAAAAGCAATAAAAATACGAAGCGAAAACTAAGAGGAATCAACAAAAGCACATGACACGCGTAATGCATTTCGTACCCGGTTCATCCGTTCCATCATTGCAATCGCAATAATCATCATTTACATAATTAAAAGGAATTGTAAGAGATCCATCTAGACACGTAAAATCCCTTCCTGGGTCGTAAAGTACCTTTCCTGTAAATGACACGAGTGTTAGTCAAAGATGAGTGCGAACAAACGTGAACTATGAATTCAAGTTTTAACTCACAAAAAGTACTTGTACTTACTACTCAATGATACTCCCCTTGGTCTGGAAACTTCGACAGCATTCGAAAGGGATGAATAAATTAAACACAACGTCAGTGTGGCATAAATATCTATTAAAATTTCTTTTTTAAGCAAAACTCTTTGGCCCGTCGCCATGGCCGTGGAAAAATATGGTTCACCTATGGATTCCTCCATGTCGGCATTTTATGAACCAATCACAGAGGAAAAATACCGGCGAATCGGCCAATCACCGAGCGATTCGTTGGATTGGATATATAGCGCAACCTGTTGGAGAAGAAGTAAAACTTGTCAAATTGTTTTTACTCATACGGAGTGGAGTGGAAAATGAAGTTTGCGAGTGAAGTTGTTTCGTCGAGTGAGCGAAATAAACAAATAAATTGAAACGCAAATATACTTATACTTTAAATTCATTTCATAAAAAAATTAACATACCGAAATAAATTCGAAATTTGAATACAAATAACTCGATGAAGTTCAAATTACAAATAACAGCAACGGCAGAGATGTACAGTTACATTTTATTACAAATGCTGTTGTCTACTTGGTGTCAAGAAACGTTTCCCAAGTAAATATTGAGTACAAATTACAATAAAAACTCAGTTTTAAAAACATCATGACGAAGAATTATAATAAAAATTTAATTACAACTGTCTCAAAAAATTGTCCTTAGGGGGAGCCCAGTTTTAAAGATTCAGTAGTGTGTTGATTTGAAAACCGATTTGTTTGCATAATCAGTCCTTATGTGTAAAAAAAAAAACGATAAAAAAATCGAACACCGCTGTTCGATCGGTTAATCGACGCTCTACTGTCCATCAGACAACGGGGCAGAAAACGGAGTCCGATGAATTTTTTTCGGGCCCCTTAGCACCGATTTAAAAGATCTTGTCTACTTGTTTGGACCACAGAGAACTGCATATACGTATATAAACATATTTGTTTTAATGTAAAATATTTTTTCTGTGTGGTCCACTACGGGACATGCAACATACTAGAAAATTAAATGCATTTCCCAATTCAGTTTTCGATGATTTATACCGTGTATACGTACAGATACAGTATAAGTACTTGAATGTATACATCTCGAATCAAACAAGAGCTGGAGTAAATGGATCCTAATCATTAATAAGACTAAAAACTTGGATATTTTTGGCACTGGAATAATTTTTACTTAAAAAAAACTGGAAAGGATAAACAATTTTCAATCTGGTAAAGTTTGCCAACTAACTCCGCACGACAAGTAATTACACTACTCTCGTACTTGTAGAATAAATAATTGTCGACTTTTGTCTTTTCTTTTCCCTGTGCAAAACAAATGGAGCTTGTGGCTTGAATTTGGCATCGAGCAAGACAACGGGCAAGTCTGTAGTGTAGTGTGTAGTTGCTTTTCCATCCTTCGTTTGCACAAAGAGCAGCCAATCTGCTCAGCTCAGCTCGTGACTTTTCTTGTACCTGACTCGGAAAAATTGTCTAATTACGGAAAAACTTAAAGGGCCAACACAGAGATTTGGAATGAATAAATCACCAAGCTTAATCATAAGATTTAAGTTGTCCATAAATGTTTCCATGAGCAAATAAATAGATTGCCGATCGACTATAAGAGTTAAGTAAACAAATATTGTAAGATCACAAATGAATAGACTCGTATTTCAATTTGAGCAACGAGTGAAAATCTTGTTGGATTCGTTCTTTGCTGTAATCATACGCATCGGTTAGGGCAAGAACGACCGCTATCACACCAAATCCGACAGCGAAACACAACAATTTCAAAAACTTATGCGAATCGCCGAGCAAACCCTCCGGTATAATTTCCATAAACGTAACTTGAATAAATGTTCCAGCAGCTATGGCTTGAAGAAACACACTCACGGCCCCATTGTCAACGGACTGGTTACTCCCGATCACGAGACCTATGATTTGTCCCACGGGAATAGTTGAGGAAATCACCGCAGCGAGTTTGATGGCAGTCAGCAATTTCAAGCGGGCGCTCGCGATGTTAACGCCGATCGCGAACGCGATTAAACATTCGTGTATCAAAACACCTATAAACAGATTAAAAAGATCACCAATTTGGGTCTGAAGACCCAAAGTCATGCCTTCGAAGATTGAATGAACCCCGAGAGAGGATAAAAGCAGCCCGAATCGAATCCCGCTTTCCGTTATCGCCTCGGACACGTCGTGGGAGTGATGATGGCCGCCGTCGTTGTCATGGTTATGCCGGGTAGAACTATAACGTGGAATTGGTTGTTCGATGTTTGTATTTGGCTCGTTTTCTCCTATCGGTAGTTTCGGAAGGTTAAAGCCGTTCTCCGAGTGAGTTTTTCGTTTGTAATGACTTTTTAAGGTCATTATCGCTTGCTCGGCGAATAAGGCGAGGAAAAAGCCGCAACAAACGAGAAAATCCGTAATCGGAAACCGGGTTATGATTTGGGAGTGGTGCATGAGCAACTCGAATTGTTGTCGCACTTCTGGTAACAATGCGACGAAGAATGTGGCCAGGAAAACTCCAGCGCTCAGGCAATTGGCTAAGGTGATGCCCAGTTCGTAATGGGGTCCTTCTGGCACGATTTTCAGAGGTAGTAAACACGAGATGAACATGGATGTGAAAAATATGGCGATTGTGATGCACTGAGCTGCCAGGATGTCCATGGCTAGTCTTCATTAACCCGTAGTACCTCTTACTTGCAACAGATGTCCATGAATTACGTCATGTCGCGAATGAATAGTCTTTTCTATACGTGTTGTTGTCCTTGGGAAAAGGAAATTGTGCTGGCAAAACAGCAGTGGCATTGCGTAACTTGTAAATAATCTGAATGAATGATGGTGCTCGAAACTGTCAACAGGAAAATAAATATTATGATTGATACACAAACTTGTCATATCTCTGGAGCTCCGTACATACAAATATCTTAATTTGTTATCTTTCACCAGCACATGCTTGGTTTTGAAACATTAAACGAGGTCGAGTGATCTAGCTGCAGCCCGAAACTCGACGAGTATGTAGTTGTTTTTATTTTTTTGTGCAGAAATAAATCTACAAACCAATGTTGTTTTTGAATAGAAATGAAAAGTGTTTTAAGCGGTGGTTTGTCTTTTTTAACTTTTCCAGTTCTGTATAAAAAAGTGAATTTTTCGACGGATTTTTAGTCTTTTTATAGTTTTTTTAATGCATGCATTTGTCGCTAGATCGCGCGTTGATGTCAATACAAATGGAACAGCTGTCGTAAATGGGTCTCTGCCGGTTGAAGTTTTGATTTGAAACTCGACTAAAAAATAATAAAATATATTTTCCCGTCGAATTTATTATGAAAAACTTGAATTAATATTGATGGTTTGTTACAACAAGACAATGCTCCGTTTCCTTCCCATTCACGTTAGTAAATCCAAGATGGTGACTTGCAGTAAAAAGAAGAGATAAGACCGACAGATTAGAACACTTGAATTTTTATTTTGCACGTCCATGATTCCAAATTCTGTTTGGTGATTCCATGTAATACGATTTGCATCGCATTCCATAATTATAATTAATAAATTGCAAAAAATATCATTTCTTCCAGATCCCGTGCAAAATGAATCCAGATTTCGATGTGATTATCGTTGGTGCAGGTTTATCCGGTCTAAGTGCGGCGTATAAACTGAAGAAAGTCGAGAGCAATCTGTCAATAGTTGTATTAGAAGCCAAATGTATTTTTTTTTTAAAAATTCTATAGAAAATCGAATTTAAAATGAAGAAATTGTATTTTTTAGTTCGTGTTGGTGGCAGAACTTTAAGTCACAGACTGCGATGTGCAAATCATCGCACGGATGTGTGGGATTTAGGCGGCCAATGGGTGTCGAGGTAAAAAATAAAATATTAATAGCTAGTGATTTATAATTGGTTTATTCGTATTTTTATAGCTCGCAACCGCAAATTTTGTCACTGATGGGTGACCTAGGTATGGAGACTTACCCTCAGTACTTGGAGGGAAAGAAATTACTGCAATTGAATAAAAACCAAATCAGGTCTTACAATTCGTGGATACCGCAAATATCATTCTGGGCAGCCTTAGAGTTTTTCCGGTTTATTCGAAGAGTTAAATATCAATCAATATTATTTATTTATTTATTTATTTATTTATTTATTTATTTATTTATATATTTATATTGGTATATTTTTTCAATTTTTTATTTTAGTTGGAAGCATTGTCCAAAGAAATCAATGTGAAGAATCCATATTTGCACCCGAAAGCTGCAGAATTGGATGGAATGACGTTCGAGTCGTATAAAAACAAATATGTAAAATGTTACGAGTCGCAACAGTTGATCAACATCGCGTTTCGCGCCACATTCGGTATTTGAATTGAAATTGCGAGCTAATTTTACCGATATTGTGTACGCTAACTGAGCATTATCAATCAGAAAACTAAATATAATGCAAAAATGTCTAGATAAATGTGTTTTCTGCCGAGTGAGTAGCGAAACTAACTCTAATCTTCGATGTCAGGTTTCGATCCTTGTAACACATCGTGTTTATACACGTTGATGTACTGTAGTGCGGCTGGTGGCGTCCTACGTCTGTTTGAAGGAACAGAAGGAGCTGCTCAGCAATTAAGAGTTAAGGTCAGCATGCTAGATTTTTAATTTTTAATTTTTATGCCAATGTACTAATTACTTGTGTCGTTGGTTGAATGCTGTACTGCATGAATATGTTTGCTTTGCATGATAATTAGTTAGGTTTAGCGTAGCTGCAAAATACACAAGAAGAGACTGACTAACTTCCCATCTGTCTTCCCTTCTTCTTCTGTTTAGGTACTGAATGTGCTCGTGTATCAGCCCTCTTTCCGCTTCTTGTTTGTAACTCATCCGATGATATATGCAGTATGTTTTATCCTATCCTGCATTGTGGACCGAAAGAATTTTGTATCAAGGTTTGCAATTGAGGTTTTTTTTGTAAAAAATACACAATTTGCACGAAATATGGATAATTGTCTTTTTAATTATTTGTTTTAAATGTGGCAAATGTAACATTTAATTCAATTCAATTAATTAATTTCTTTGTTTGTTTTTTGAATAGGGAGGAACGCAGCAAATATGTTTCAAATTAATGGACAAGCTGGGACCAGAATTAGTGCTTTTGAATCACCCAGTTTTGGAAATTATTCAAGTAATATTGAAACGGAAATGAGTATCAAGTGCTTGGTTTGTTTTCTTTTGAGGGCTTATCTGGCAACATTTTATTGCTTCTTCCGAATCCAGATTTCTTGTTGCAGAAAAGGCACAAAAATTGATATTTTGAATGAAAAATGCAATTTTTAAGATTGAAACATGCATTTTCGAATGGAAAAAAAGCATTTTGAAGTGACGAACGTGCATTTCTAACATGGATAAATGCATTTTTAACATTAATGATGCAAAAAATGTGCAATAAACATCGGAAGCGAACTGAAGAGATTTTTTGAGTTTGCTTAAAAATACAATTGAGTTCAGTACACTTTATTTGGCATTGGTTATATTAATATTTAAATGTTTAATACGGTGTTTAAGTTTGCTTGATTTCAGAGAGAACAATCGAATGTGGTTATGGTGCACACAGCCAACGGCAAATGCTTTTCAGCGACAAAGCTCATCATGGCGATTCCTGTACATGAAGCACGTAATTTTAAACGACTCGTGATGGTTTATATTTAAAATAACTAATGCAACCATTACCTAGTGAGAATCACATTTTGTCCACTTCTGCCCGAGCCAAAACGTATTTTGTTTCAAAACATGCCAATGGGACACCTCACTAAATTTATTTGCACTTATGAAAAGGTAATTTTAATTACTGGATCAACGTTTTGATTTGATTTCAATACTTTTCAGACATTTTGGAGAGACAAAAAGTTGTCTGGTGAAATTGTAAGCTATGGCGGTCTGCCAATCGTTGCTGGATGCGACACGGGTCCATTAGGAATCGTGTACGACGGCACAACTCATAACGGCAATCCAGCATTGGTTGGATTCATTTCTGGCCACACGGGAGTTCAATGGAGTCTTAAAACTGTAATTAGTACAACTATTTGTCGAGTTAGTGGTGCGATAAGCTCAATTTTGGCCTATACTGTTCAAGTATGGGTCAAATACTCAAATTTAGGTGTAAACTGTTGAACGTTTGGCCTAGATTTGTACCAAATTTGAAATGTTGGCACCAAATCCGTTTCCTAGTAATTTGTAAAATACGATGTAAACTTTTTGCTTCACATTAACCGACGGACACATTTAAATTAAATTCACACAGCCAATGGAAAGAAAGGCCGCCGTATTGCAGAGTTTAGAAATATTCTTTGGAAAAGAAGTTTTGGAACCGATCGATTACGCCGAGAAAGTTTGGTCCGACGAACCATACAACGGTGGCTGTCCCGTCAACGTCATGGCTCCTGGCGTCATGAAATACATGAATAGGAATTTCCGCACGCCTTATGGAAGGTAACTATAATATAATCTCTTGGCAATTATTAATAGGTATACTTAATTTAATTTCAAATTTGAGGGTTCATTTTGCTGGCACTGAAACTGCGACGTCGTGGTGCGGTTACATGAACGGCGCGGTGCAAGCGGGTTTCAGGGCTGCAAAAGAAGTGTTGCACGATATGGTTCCAGGAAGTGTGGAGGATAAGGAATTGGCCGATACGGCTTACGCCAAGCCCACATTGGATGACGACGACGACGTTGTGGGTAATACTACTTCCCGTTTGCTAGCATTCGCACAACTGTTGTTAGGAATCACAATTATCACTTCGGTGGCTGTTACTGCGCATAGGAATGGGTTTCGTCTGAAATGCTTTGACGGGGTGTTTGGCTACTACTACTAGCTACACACTTGTTTTTATAAAAGTTTTGTATTTCTAAATTTCAATAAAGTTGAGAAAAAATAAATAAATAATTTATTTTGTTTTTATTTATTAAAGTAACAAAACGTGCGTTACAGTGGAACAAAAATAATAAATAAATATGTATTAGAATTCTAGAGATTGCTAACGTTGTACTCATTAATCCAGCACACAAATTAGGAGGAACAAAACTGCTTTTAATTCACCTTCCTCTTAGCTTGCCTCTTCGCAACACCACTGAAGTATTTTTGTAAATATCCTCTTTTTACTAGACCGGGAACCATCATGACGGAGCACACTACAGTTTCGGAAGGAAAAAATAAATAAATAAATATGCCAAGGTTAAAGATTTTTACTGCGATGCATTTCTTCCATCTAAAAATGCATTTCTTCCATCTAAAAATGCATTTCTTCCATCTAAAAATGCATTTCTTCCATCTAAAAATGCATTTCTTCCATCTAAAAATGCATTTCTTCCATCTAAAAATGCATTTCTTCCATCTAAAAATGCATTTCTTCCATCTAAAAATGCATTTCTTCCATCTAAAAATGCATTTCTTCCATCTAAAAATGCATTTCTTCCATCTAAAAATGCATTTCTTCCATCTAAAAATGCATTTCTTCCATCTAAAAATGCATTTCTTCCATCTAAAAATGCATTTCTTCCATCTAAAAATGCATTTCTTCCATCTAAAAATGCATTTCTTCCATCTAAAAATGCATTTCTTCCATCTAAAAATGCATTTCTTCCATCTAAAAATGCATTTCTTCCATCTAAAAATGCATTTCTTCCATCTAAAAATGCATTTCTTCCATCTAAAAATGCATTTCTTCCATCTAAAAATGCATTTCTTCCATCTAAAAATGCATTTCTTCCATCTAAAAATGCATTTCTTCCATCTAAAAATGCATTTCTTCCATCTAAAAATGCATTTCTTCCATCTAAAAATGCATTTCTTCCATCTAAAAATGCATTTCTTCCATCTAAAAATGCATTTCTTCCATCTAAAAATGCATTTCTTCCATCTAAAAATGCATTTCTTCCATCTAAAAATGCATTTCTTCCATCTAAAAATGCATTTCTTCCATCTAAAAATGCATTTCTTCCATCTAAAAATGCATTTCTTCCATCTAAAAATGCATTTCTTCCATCTAAAAATGCATTTCTTCCATCTAAAAATGCATTTCTTCCATCTAAAAATGCATTTCTTCCATCTGTCCGAACCAAATTTGCAACTTAAAGATCAATGTGGGCATTTGTCATCTGAAGAGTCAATTTTATGTATAATTAATTCGAAAATTCCAATCACTCCAAAACAGTGAACTCCCTCCGAACATATCAACGACCGATAACTCGGAGAACTCTATCCACACGGGTTCAAAAATATATTGTAATGATTTGCCCAATTAATGCATTCCAAAATGCATTCCAAAATGCATTCCAAAATATATCGCTTTGCATGGAATTTAAATATATTAACCATGCATTAAATAACTTTGAATTTCACAATGAATTTATTAATTCAATTAAAAATAGATTATATATTTTGGCTATAAATTGCAATTCTTTAACAATAGTACAGTGTAAGCTCTGTAGCCCGAACATACCCTGTCCAGACAGGTTTGGAGGTCCTAATTTGGTCCTAGACCTAACCTATACCCAGCAATACTAAATCCCCTCCTCCCATCCGGACAGCCTCTTAGTCCAGACAACTTTCTGGGACCCATCCTATGAATGGGCTACAGAGCTTAAACTGCACTTTAAAATATATTTTAAAACACATTACGAAGTATGTATTTTGACAATGCATTTGACAAATAATAATATTGTGGAGTGCATTTCATAATACATTTTCAATCGCATTGTCAAACTCACTTGTCAGTGCATTTCACAATACATTACAAGACATTTTTGAACCGTATGGATAAACCAGGCAAAACTCTGGAACCCTTTTAATGGCCGGTAATACTGAAAAATGCCTCTTGACTGGCCACTTTCTGCTGGCCCTACGTTTGCCCAGTTTCTTGATACTGAATTCTTAATTCTTAATCCTAGTCTGGGCAGACGATTTCCAAATTCCAGTTGATATTTAGCAGTGTTATTAGCAGTGTTATTAGGTCTAATAATACTTGGTAAAGTCAATAAGCAACAATAAACTCACTAATAAAGTAATTTACAGCATGGTGAAACAAGCTTGTTAAATGCAAGCAGAATGTGATGTGCAGTTTGAATTTGGCATCAAGTTTTGAGGCGCGGCTTTGTAGGATTAACACTGCTAAATGTCAAC
This sequence comes from Strigamia acuminata, assembly GCA_949358305.1. Lineage (NCBI taxonomy): Eukaryota > Metazoa > Arthropoda > Chilopoda > Geophilomorpha > Linotaeniidae > Strigamia > Strigamia acuminata. The sequence goes on from OX442315.1 coordinate 37,324,551, forward strand.
TGGAATTAGGAAATCACCTGTGCAGAATAGGGTGCATTGTATGAATTTGGTGTCAAGATACTGGGTGCGAACTGTAGTCACAGCAATTACATAACCACAGAATAGAATCGACACAAACTTCAGATTAAAATAAAATACAATCAAACTTAAATACGCTATCGTATCGGCACGTTCAAAGTTTCTGTTATTGCCGCTTTTTTACCATTTCTATAGACCGAATGGACATCAAAAACAGCCAAAAACAAAAAACACGCTGGAGTTGTTTTTGAAATGGTTTCTGCGGTGTTTTGGCTTTTACGACCAATTTCAAAAGTTCACGCAAAGCACCCACATCCAAAAATGTGAGTCAAAACTAAATTGTGTTGAAATAATCACAATTCGTCGGTTGAAATAGAAAAAAAAGAAATAAAAGCTTACGCACGTTGTACTCGTGCCATCGAGATGCAAAAACGAGACAACAAACGGGCCTAAAAACGAGCACTTTCACGGTTAGGCGAGTGTTTGCGTATTATTTTAGCCGTTTATACAGTACAAACTGCAGAAACGGCATAAACAAAACCTTCGAAGGTACCTCATGTATTTCTGTAGTCAAATGAAATTGAAATTCCAGTCACTTACCTATAACATAAGTTAAAAACAAATTATCCATCAGACTACCAACCCATGCCAAAGCAAGCAAGCCCAACAAAACGGTGAAAAAATACTAAAATGAAAGAGATTATAATGAAAATAAAAACAAAATTAATTGTGTAATATTTCTACAAACTACTCACTACTGATGGTCTGGAGACTTTGAGATCATTCATATAATAGCCGGCCGCAGAGAACGTTTCCTGAGTATACACTATGCTGGTACAAACTTCTTCGTAGTTCTTTTCTTTAAGGCCAGTCCACAGACTTGGGTTAAACAACTGCGTTTGCATTATTGGAACCAAATAATCGGAGATGACAGCAAACATGGCAAGAACAGCTAAAGTTGTGAGTGCGGATAATCGGGCGTAGTAAACTATGCTGTTTCAAATTGGATGCTTGTAAGTGATCATATTTGCGATATTTCATGTCTACGTTTTCTTGTTAATTACCCAAAAAACATTGAAACTAGCGCCCATAGCACCATTGGGTAGAACGGACGCTTCCATACTAATACAGCGTGCATGTGTATTAACACTTCTCTCCAGGTTTCCATAGAGTATTTTAAATTGTTTACTTTCACTTTAAATGCCTGCGAATGAAAAGAACAAATTTAACTATTAACATTACGCGTTAAAAATGCACTTTTGACAGCTAAAAATGCATTTTTGCACAAAAAAGTAGATTTTTGCACATAAAAAGTACATTTTTGCACATAAAAAGTACATTTTTGCACATAAAAAGTACATTTTTGCACATAAAAAGTACATTTTTGCACATAAAAAGTACATTTTTGCACATAAAAAGTACATTTTTGCACATAAAAAGTACATTTTTGCACATAAAAAGTACATTTTTGCACATAAAAAGTACATTTTTGCACATAAAAAGTACATTTTTGCACATAAAAAGTACATTTTTGCACATAAAAAGTACATTTTTGCACATAAAAAGTACATTTTTGCACATAAAAAGTACATTTTTGCATGAATACGACACAGCACAACGTACTGTAATAATGTAATACAAAACGTGATAATTACTGGGCTTTCGCTGCCCTACACAGCTCGTTACATTTAAATTACAATGTTCTAAATATGCGCCCACTCAAATTACAGAAATTGGCCACAGTACATTCAGAAAGAAATATACAACACAGTTTACGAGTCCACAGGATCGGCAGTACATCAAATGTTAGTAGCCACTAGCCAGAGCTTATTAAGCTCTTTATTTATTCATTTTTACTCTCCTTGTTTTCGTTCAGAAATGATAACAACCTCAATTCAATACTTACTTCTGCGGATAAGCTTGTATCACTATTGTTATCGTATCCTCCGCGCAGAGATCCTACATTTTGATGAAAAATTGAATCAGTAGCTGTTGCAACCTGTAAAAAGAAATAACTTTTTTTTGAAAATTTGTATCTATTAATGACTTAATGTATGCAATTCGATAAACTCTTTCGCCCAACATATTCTACAAAAATTTATCACAGCTAAACATAAGTTTTCAGCTGTCGATATTTGATGTATATAATTTTAATGGGAACACATCTTTGAAAAATGTTGACACTTAGATTAATATTTCTCTCACACTTCGATTTCCCAACGATTCTTGAGATTCGTCCGCCATTTTGTTTACATTTATTCAAACAGTGAATCAAGGCCAAACCGATCATTGCAAAATTATTAGTAACAATTATAAGACCGATCGAGTATATAAATAGCAATAAAATAAAATACGAAGAATTGTTTTTTCTACAAAAATAAATTTATTTTATTTAAAAATCGATTAACACATAATTTTTATTCCCACCGGACTCTCTCATAACGTTGGTCTTGTAATGACGTCACGTAACATTCTTCTTTTACTGAAGTGTAATGATGTCTCAAATACGAAAACTTCTGAATTAAAATAAGAAATAATTTTCAAGGATTTCACGAATTACAAACAAACATCAAAAGAAAATCACAATATATCAAAAGAATTTTCATCCTAAGAAAAAAAAATTCCAAAATTCATATACCGCCCTCTGATTGGCCAGAATTTGAATTCTCTCAACTTCCTGTTAAATTAAAGCATCGTTCGTTGTCCGTCATTACATTTTCCCCCCACAACCCTGCAATTATAGTGGAGGTTCGCTGTGTGCTTCGGGTGCAATAATGGCTTCAGTAAGTATAAATGAGCAACTAAATTATTTTAAACGTCATTCAATGAGCACGAACTACCGTTTCTTAATATTAAGCTCGAAAATAAAAATCAATATGGCTTCTATGGCGGTTGAACTGCGAAGAAGTGTGTTTACAAATCGGCAAACCGCCACTTTATTTAAATAAAAATCAAACAAGAAAAACGTTTTCAAAAGCATATCGTTATTTTTTCAGTGTTCTAACGTGGAAAATTTATCACCTCAAATAATCCGTCAAGTGTCCAAAGAGTTATGCGACATGGTAAATGACCCTCCAGAAGGAATCAAAGTGTTTATGAACGACGAAGACATAACAGACATACAGGCAGCAATAGAAGGACCCGGTAATGAATTAATTGGCAATTTATTGAATTTAATTAATATATATAATTTAAATTGTGATTTTCAGCCGGTACACCGTACACGGGAGGAGTTTTTCGAGTCAAATTGGTCCTCGGTAAAGATTTTCCTTCATCGCCACCGAAGGGCTATTTCGTTACAAAAATATTCCATCCAAATGTGGCGAGAAATGGCGAGATTTGCGTCAATACACTCAAGAAAGATTGGAAATCAGATCTGGGTATAAAACATATACTTTTAGTAAGTATTTTGAACACTTTGAAGTTAAAATGTGGACATACTTTTTGTTGAAACCGCGTAAAATTAATGATTTTCTTTGATTTATTTAGACAATAAAATGTTTATTAATCGTTCCTAATGCTGAGTCGGCACTAAATGAAGAAGCGGGCAAGTTGCTGTTGGAACAATACGAGGATTACTCGCAAAGGGCGAGGATGATGACGGAAATCCACGCGCAAGCTCCAAAGTCCTCCAAAGAGACGGAAACTAGTTGTTCTGCGCCCAAACTAGATGGGCCCATGGCTAAGAAACACGCTGGTGATAAAAAAAGTACTGCGAGCGATAAAAAGAAAATGTTAAAAGACAAAAAAAGGATTTTGAAAAGATTATGAGTTTGGCAATTTAAGTCTGACAAGTTAGAAATTTATTTTTACTTCTTATTATTATTATTTCCAATTTTTTTCTCATGATAATTAATTCTAATCAAATCTATGCCCAATTGTACATTTCTTTTCTATTTATGAGAATTTTTTTCTTTTTAATTTGGCAGCAAAGAAAGTTGTGAAATTACTCAAGTGTCTGTGTTGTATTTTTATTAAAAAAGAAAAAAGTAAAGTTAGAAAGAAAGAAAAAAAATTATTCTGCTTCATTTATTTTTATTTTAGTTATTGAAGAGTTGTTTCCTATAAATTTGCTGATTTTTTTTTTGTATATTTTATTCTCTCGATTTGGTGCTGCAGTGAATAAAAAATATTTCTTAAATACACGTAGCAAAATATATTTAAAAATCGACTTCAGAGCTGCGGAACCATTTTGAATATACGACCAACACAGAAGGAAGAAATACCGGATTAAAAACTAGAAATTAAGATTCTTTGACGCAGAAAATAAGGACTAAAAGTGTTCTGTAATCTGTTAAAATACAAGGCTTTTCATATTAAAACTCTTCAGTTTAAATTTTACTTATTTTTCTCAGAGCTTTCATTTTTTCTCAAATCACATCAACATGTTTACATATTTATTTTACCATGAACACTTCATTTTTTCGAAGCTTTAAAATATTACAAATACTGGGGACTTCCTGATGAACTAATTAAAGCAACTTCGTCAAATAATAATATAAAAAAAAGAAAAAGAAAAAAAAAAGTCAATCCTTTTTTGTCAAAATGTATGTAAGCTAGAAACAGAATTAATAATAACTGATGAATGACGTCGACGAATGAATCTCAGATGTGCTCGTCACATTTATTCAATTTCCATCTAAAAAAAATAAAAAAAAATACAATGAATAAAGGAAAATCAAGAAAAGCACAAATGTCACACACCTTGTTCACATACGCGTCCAACTCAGCATCCAATTCTTCGGCTGTGGGCACTTTTCGACCCATTCTTCCTACAGCTCCACGTCCTCCTCTACCACGGCGAGCAACACCGATTCTTCCCGATCCGAATGATCCTCGACGAGTGCTGTTAATCACTGGTTTTTGAGCCGCTGTGTTCCGTACTCCATCCACGCCGTCGATTGAAATTTTCATGGGTCGACCTGAAGTAAATACCATCAGAATTGTGTAAATACGATCAGAATTGTGTGTTTGTTGTTGTACCATCTAAAGGCACTCCATTGTACTGCTTCAATGCTTTTAATGCATCGGGACGTCTTTCGAATATCACGTCGGCTTGCCCTAACGAGCGACCGGATCTATCGTAGTGAACCGCCGCTTTTTTCAGTGGTCCGAACTCGATAAATAATTCCTATAAAATAGAAAAAATTTCATTAAACATACACGAAAAAAATTAAATCAACACAAACGGAAAAAAATATGGAATTAAACTTACACGTATATCCGAATCCGATACTCCATAATCTAAGTTATTGACTAGAAGTTTGCCCGATCCGCCGGCAAAACTTGATCTAGTTATTCTTCCGGCCGTAGTAAAACCGCCATCAAACATATCGTGTTGCCATTTTTCCGGCAATTCTTTAGGCTAAAAAATTGAAAAGCAAATCGCATAAATACACTTGTAAAGCAAAAAAAGTACGAAATATCGGATTGATTTTCGTTTTCCTTTCTACTTACTCTGCTATAAGGCATAGGTCGGCTTCTTCCTCGAATTGTTCGGCTCCGAAGAGCACCAATTCCTCCACCTCGTGATCTCGACGCCATAGTCGCACGACCGCCGCGACTACCGCCTCTTCGTCCGCGAATCGGATTGGATTTACGGTTCATTTTGATTATTTCGTCCAACGACATATCCAAAAGTTCTTGCGACTTCTTTTCCATGGTGAATGATGTGAACAAAGCACAACAGAAATGGCGGTTGATTTGTGTGACGGAGGAGGAAGTCGGTCGCGGTGAATTGTGGGAATGCGCAATATACAGTTTTCGGAACTGCCGAAAGGACGATCCTGGTACAGCGAACAGCGTACAGTACGAATAATTGTTGTAAGTTCAGCAATAATCTTGCTAATATACTGGTCTGATTAGAACGTCTAACTTACATTATCGAAAATAGGCATCGTGTTAGTCACGTAATTTAGTGTGGTCCAATCCAAATCGGATTTGAACTGGAAGCAGAAATTAGACTAGCGGTCGATCGACACATTACGGAATTGAATCGGTAGTTTGTGACCACGCGTTGAATTAAATCGTTAAGTAATCTACGATGTATTTAATGTATTACATGGATACAAATGGTGATCGAATTTATACGCTAAAGGTTTGTAGTGGTTATTAGATTTAATTAATATACAATTCTAAATGATGATAATTTTTTTTCTATAGAAAATGGGGCCCGATGGCAAACCAACATTTTCAGCTCATCCAGGTTTAGTTTTATTGTTTGAAAATTAATACTTTCACGATTTTGAACGATGTTTAAACAAATTTCTTTTGCTTTGTATTTTAGCACGTTTTTCCCCGGAAGATAAATATTCCAGCGAGAGAATTCGAATGAAACAGCGGTTTAATCTTCTTATCACGCAACAACCGAAGCCAGTTTACTAAAAATGACTATTTAGTCAAGATTGAATAATTCCCTCGATGTTTTCGAGCTAACTGTGTCAAACAATTCAGATGGAAAATTAATAATAAAAAAACGTTAAAAATTATCTTTTTCATGTATTTCAACGTAAAATCTTTATTAAATCGATTTTAAACGAATTATTGATTCAAAGACAGCGCTACAAAGATCAAACAAAACTTATCTTCGGTTTAATTCTAAAATTAATTAATTAAATTACTATTAAATTAAATTAATATTGATAATCTCAATAGCTGGCGCCACATGTATTTTCTTTTGCCCTCGCTACATCTACAGAAATAAACCAAAAATGACAAAAAAGCAAATTCGACGAAGAATTTGAAATCTTTTTCATCAAACATAGCTTTTTATAAATATTTCTTAAATTTATACATTTTACCTAAGTTCCGTTCAATGGTTTTACAAATTTCGATTTTTAAAACTTTCTCTTGTTTTTTGTATTTATATTTATATTTATATTCGTAGAAAAAGTTTTACTATACTTGCACCGTTCATAGACTTTCTTTCTTTCTTTCTTTAATTATATGTGGTACTTAATGCTGGCACTAGGGTGGTTGTTGCTGTATGTTACCGCCAGCAGAACGCGCACAGACAGCATTCATAGCTGAGCCTTTGCGAGATGTCATTACTCAAAGTGTCAACATTTTGACGGTGCTTACGCGATTGCGACGGTTTTATGTGATCTGTAATATGTCAAGTGTAGTTTGATAGTGAATTTAGTCGTGTCGACTCCTAAACCAGTGGTGCAAGGGCTACTCCGGGCTCACCCCGAGGAGCCCTACGAATCTCATCCGTTGCCCGCTGCCCACAATATGACCAAGACATCACCGCTGATGATGGAGCCCACCTCTGACCAGCAACATAGGCAGAAACGGCCGTTCGTTCTTATTAAAGTAAGTGAACATTTTCGACAAAAAATATGTTTTTCGCTTTTAAAATCGAGTAAAACGCAAAGGAAAGGAAAGGAAAGGAAAGGAAAGGAAAGGAAAAAATGTAAAATTGTCGAAATTGTTGAAATTTTAATTAAGGTTTTGCTCTTCCGTCAACACCTCGACTCGATCGAATGTTTTCAATTGAGAATACAATACAAGTAGGTTTGATTGAGAATTGGTTTGAAATGATGGGAAATCAATCCGTCTTGTTTTGACAGTAACAGTACGATTTGTTCCGTCATTTCGGCTCGAAATTCGTGGGCAATTGAAAAAATTGAAAAATTGATATTAAATGTTGCGAATGTTTGAACACATTTGTGTTTATTTAGTTGTCGAGTTCGGTGAGTGCACAGGCGATAGATCCGCAATGCATTTGACGAGCAAATAGAATAATCGAATGTGTGCTTGGCGCTGCGCCAACATTTTGTCACGTCACACATTATGTATTGGGTTTTGCGTAATGGGAACCGCTGATTTCAATGTGAAAAAAAAAAAAAAAATCAATTTCTCAAAATGTCATTGAATGTGTAAACTAACAATCGCAGTACGGTAAATGAGATTCATTCACTCACAGGTCACAGGCACAGCATCATTTCAGCCCCATTTCAGTTGAGCAATGCCAACAATAATAATGAAGAAGAAATAAAATAAAATTTGGCAAATTTTAGTAATACCCCAAATACCACTGTAAAAATGTGGTGTGCAATGCAAGTGCAATGCAAGTGCAATGCAAGTGCAATGCAATGGCCGTATGGTAATCATGCACCAGAAGAAAACAGTTGTATCACGAAACAATGTCTACTTTTTAGCTTTTCAGTAAGTGCACGAGTTTGGTGATCTAGACACTGTGGGATTGCGGATTATAGTGTTCGAAAATGTTGTAAAACTGAATGTAAAGGCATATATAAAAGGAGAAGTAGCTAAACTCGTTAGTTCCATTGTGTCTGCTTGTAGTGGCGCCACCGCTGCTAGTTCGTCTACATGAGCAAATTGAGCAAAGCACACCAGTCACAACTCACAATGTGATATCTTTTATGTTTTTTGACTTCATTTAATACAAAACTGTTTTTTTTTAAATTTTATACAAGAAAAATTAGTGGAAAGTTATTTCTTATTTTTGCAAACAAATTAGTACAAAATTATAATTTTTTAAACAAGAAAAAATTGTACAAAAAATTTACCGTATTACCCCGCCTATTGCCGCATGCCGGTGTAGTGCGAGTATTACCGGCATGCCGATAAACCCCGTTTTTAACGGCATGCCGGTGTAAATGAATACGAATTTTTTTTTCACCGTATCGGTAACATCCATTATACGCCTATTATACGTCGTTTATTTTAAGCAATTTTCGTTTATTTTAAGCAATTTTCGTTTATTTTAAGCAATTTTCGTTCATTTTAAGCAATTTTCAACCAATTTTTGTTCATTTTAAGCAATTTTCACCCAATTTTCGTTCATTTTAAGCAATTTTCGTTCATTTTAAGCAATTTTCGTTCATTTTAAGCAATTTTCACTTATACCGGCATGTTTCGGTCTATACCGGCATGCCGGTATATTACGTATATATTACGAACGATTTCAAAACAGTCATAAACCCATGCCCAACGGCATGCCGCAATAGGCGGGCAATAGGCGGGGTAATACGGTATAAAAGATAAACTTAAAAAATATTACTGTACTTCTTTTAGTAATGCAATTTATTACATTACTCAGTTTCCTTTTAGCTTTGCTTATCACACAGCTTCCACTATTTCTACGCATTTCTAGTTTGCACGTAGCACTGAACAAATTTTGGAGTTATTTCATAACTACATGCTACACAACATCTCAATGTCCAGTACAAGATTATAAAAATTATCAAATAAATGTTTTAAAAATATACCAAAATCTTTTAATTTTTATGGTATATACGTAGATGGGTTTGTACAGTCAAAGTTAGAATACAGTTCTCTTCATATTTTTTGCTATAATTACACCAGGAGTACAGCAGGACATATTAAAAATAAAGCAAAAGAAAAAAAAAACTATGAAAACCATTTGAAAACCATCAAAGTGAAAATCTCTATTTTGTGCCTGCTAGGAAGTAAACAAAAGGCTGGCTGACCTTGGACGAAATAGCGACACTACCGTACCGTAGCACTCACTAGCACTGCAGCTTCATTGCTTGGCCACAGGCAACAAACGAGCTAACATTAAGATATGACCTAACACTAACAGTTTCATATTTTTGCAGCCTATTTGCTGCGCTTTTTTATCACATCTCATGTTTTGCGAATGGAAATTTATTCTTCGGGGTTGTTTTAAAATTAATTTGACATTGGTAGGTGCTGTATTTCTTTCTTTATTGCAATTGTTGCTACACAATGCAGAAAAAAATGGCGACTGACTTGTGAGTTTGGCTACTTCGCCTTTTATACACTTTATATACTAATCATTAGCGAGGTTACAATAGTTTTGCTAAACCAGCTATGGTAAAATATTTTCACCTGAGCCCAAAACTGAGCGTACCTAATTCGGTTTTTACACAGTATTTGAACTCGATTTTGAAAAATAATTCAATTTCGTTTTTACATGATTTCTTTCGAATTAATATTAAAAGATAATATAAAGATTTTTAAAGTGGTACGCGGTAGCTGGCATTCAAAAAGTCGTGAACTCGTGATTTAAGTGTTTTGGGTATTTGTGAGTTTGTTTTTGAATGATTTAACATCAGAAAACAAAAACACAAACACCTTTGACACTTACACCTTTTGAATGCAGCTACAGGATTTCAATGGGTGTAAACAAACGGTTTCCAAAATCAGAGTCATGATTGAAACAAAACGTGCAAAGAATGCACTTTTTGTTTACTTTAAGTGGCAGCTACTTAATGATTACCTTGCAGGAACTTGATGTTATGGAAATGAGTTTCCATGTCATGAAAGACCTCACGCATGAAATAGTTGTTTACTGGAATGAAGATGTCGATAATTTCCATGCAAGCATTTATCTGTACAAAGTATATTGAAGATGATTTTATAGAATGTTGTTCCGATGGAATTCTAGCGTTGATTCTTGGGGTATAAGCTTAGGATGGTCGTGCCAAGAGTTTGATCGTGTTAACGGGTGATTTGTGTATTTGTTAATACCTGCGTTATCTTGTAGCAAGAGTTGAATTCAAGAAACTCTTCATGTTAACAAGTAGGTCGAAGAACCACTGTCTAAAACCGTTAGTGTAAATCTACGTACTGTAAATCAGATTTGGCACATGTTCAGTACCGACGGCGTGTTGTGACAACCTTAAAGTACAACTTTATTTTCCCGGACATTATCACTTGCACTTACTTACTTGTTTTGGTGTAAAATTAGTATTAGCGTTGTGAAATTTGTTAAGATGGAGATCTGTGCAAGTGTACTCTGTGTAGAGCGGACATGGCGCCGTCCGGAAAGGAAAGGAAAGGACAGCTAGCTGTCTGGTGTGTGAATGTGATCCGACCAGTAGCCAGCAGACTGCTTGTTAGTTCGGACAACTTTCTAGAACCCGGGCGATTCTATGTGCGGTTTACACAGAGTACACTGAAATTGATTTAGCTAAGGAAATTACTTAAATAATAAAAAAATAAAAAAAATTGGCTGCGTTTTTAAATTTTCTTTTGGTTTCATTAGCAGCCATTAGTGTTTAGTTTTGTGGGATGGTTCAAAGAAAGCTGCAGTTGGGATTCCAACAGATCAATATAGTTCTATGCACTTGTACACGACGTGCATGCTGGAGTATCTGTAATTTGTGGCATGAAAAATGTTTAAAGATGTACAGTACGTATGATCAAAGTCAAGGTTCATTGGGATCTTGTGAAATTTGACTCTTAACTAAATTAATGTCATTTTTTAAGTTAGATCGAGAATGAAAAAACCCTCACAAGTCAGTCAAGCTGTTTAAAAATGCTGTTTAGTCGAAATGCCTTTTTGAATGCAGCTACCATTAAGAATTTTAAAATTTTACTGCTCAATTTTTAAATATGTCATATAAAGTTTACTCAACTAACTTGTAAATCAGATTTTGAATGCGGCTAATGCATTATACTCTCACCGTAATACGTATGCCATTGAGGAAGTATTAATTAGGAATTATTGGCACGTGATATCATGGGATTCGTGGCATAAATCAATTTGGTTGTTTGCCTTTTTTTCCTTAAACTTTTGCGCTACGGTAAGCTTATATTGGTGAAGATTTCTATATTTATTCGATGACGAAATGGTTAATTCTTTTCGGAAGAAGCATTAAAGTTTTATTTCGAAAAATTTGAAAGTAAATGTTGGAGTGCTGTGTTCATTGGAATTGTGTTGCTGGATGCTGAATTGTTTAAGTGCCGGTAGGTCTATTCATGCTATTGAAAAGGAAGTCAATTAAAGTAGGGAAGGGACATTTATAGAACTGATAGATTAAAAGCAATGAAATGTTTTATGTTTTCAATCACTGCCTTGACTGCGTTTCAAAATAGGATTTCAACGGTTCATGCTCTTGGAAGTTATCCAAGTTATGAGCATTTCAGAAATCAACAAATCCTTTAGGGTAGTGCTTCTTAACGGCCATTTAATTTGAAAAAAAATGTTCTCGCCCTCCCTCACCCCACACGGTGAGGGCTGGCTTAAACGGGGGAATGTCGGTGCGCATGCCCAGAGCAAATTTAATTATTTACGAACACACCCACTTGTTTACAACGACAAAGGAGCAGGAAATCCAAAAATTCACTCTATTCAGATGTACACAAGCTTGTACTCACAAGTCAGCTAAGGGTTGCCACCGTACAAGTAGTACATTCTTACCATACTAAGTTAGTAGTTCTCATCTTGCCAATAGCATTTGTTGACTCACCTCGAATCAAGAGGTTCGGTCATTTTCTAAAACGAATTGCAATTTGACCCTTGCAGTGTAAAGCAGGACCAAAAGGGATGTAATTGTCCGATGTTAAGAGAAATTGCAATCAGTCTCTAGAGGTTGTTTACGTCTCCACTTACTTGCAAAATCTGTAGCAAGGTTTTTTTTACCACCTACAAGTACTTGTATATAAGCAACACACATGGAATCGAATGTCAATCTTTCTAGATTTTGCACTCAATTTTGTGCTGGAGTGTCTGCTTTGATACTTTCACTTCAGATTTTATCTGATGCTTGAATCCAGCACATACGTTTCTTTCTCTTGTAGATAAGTCATTCAGTCGCAGTCGAACTTTGTAATAACGAATCGCCAGGGACCGGAAAAATCGCTTCATTAAACGAAAATTCGTTATATCAATTTTTTTTAAAATATTGTTTTATGGTCAACCAACCAACCAACCAACCAACTAAATCATTTGTAAGTAGAGGGTGGGCCAAAAGTCACCGATTGATGTGAAGTCTTAATAACTTTTTTTAAAATATATTTTTTTTTTTAAATTTTTATCTTTAACCTAGAGGCTAGAACGGGCTTAAACCAGTCAAAATGACCCATTACGTACAAATGTCATTACACTGTTATTAAGTAATAAAACAAACGTTTTGAGCCAATGAAACAATGCCACATTGTTTCCTGTGCTTTGCCACGTCTATGTTCATTATTCCAAATTGAAGATCCAATTTTAGACAAATGGAAACATTCTGCTATTACAGATCGCAGCACCCTACAGCGGCAAAATATAAGACTAATATCAGGTTTTAAAAACAGCATGTGATTGATTGGCTTAAACTTACTTAAAAATTGGCAGCGAAGCGAACACAAATTTGGAATTTTACTATCAAAAGCGAGGGTCGATTCTAACCCAACGAGCCTATCAATGGTTAGTTGTTTGATTGTTGGATGTTGGGTCGCAATTATTGATTCTCGGGTTGTTAGTAAAATTTAACAATTTGTGTTTTCTGTTCGTTCTTGAATTTGTCCATGATAATCTCCTAACTCACTTGTCAGTCTGCTTAAAAAAATAGTTAAAGAAAAATTTTAAAATATTTATTTAACAAAAGTAATTAAGACTTACTTCACAGCGGTTCGTGACTTTTGACCCACTCTGTATTTGTCATAGCAGAGCAAACAATTTGTGATATCGCGGTTTGTTAAAACGAGGTTTGACTCTACTACTGCCATATCTCTTGCCTACTCATTCAGATGATAAAATCGCTAAGAACTGTGCAAAGTACAGTATGTACAGTATGCACGACACATTGAGATGTACGGCACAGTATTTGTAGCCAAACTTCTCTCACGTCACAAATTTGTGTATCTGTATTAGGATCCCATAGATATGATGCGTGGACTATCCATTAAAATATTGTCCAAACATGTGTGTATTTGATGGTTCAAAGATTAGAAGCAGTCAATGCAGTAAAAGGAAGAGAGAGTCAACAATGTTTTGTGTGTGTGTGCAAACATCTACTTGTATGATTAATTAAACTAAAATGTCATTATTCAATTATTTTGGCAAAAGCAATATGCTTGTAACTTTTTTAGTAATTATTATTTTCACATAGTTTTTAGTGGAAATAGAAGAGTAGGTGCATTCAAAAAGTCTAAAACGTATGCAAAACTCGTTTCGTGTTTGTACGTGACGTCATTCCCATTCCCATTGAATAACATGTTTTTCAATGGGAATGACGTCACGTACAAACACGAAACGAGTTTTGCATACGTTTTAGACTTTTTGAATGCACCTAGTGTTTATTAACTTTTAAGCCGATGTGAATGTTTTTAAAATGCCATTCAGCTAAGAAGTTTTTTCCCATTTAAATGACTCGCAGACTTAAGTAAACATTGATTATTCCAATATTTTGGCATGCACAAGTAAATTGCATAAAAACTGTATTAACTACAGGTATTCAAACTCCGTCCTCTATTTAACTTGTGATGATTGTTGCGGATGCAACTTCAAATTGTATTTGGAGATGTTTAAAAACGGTGTAGAGACTCGATGGAACTGGATTGAAACTGATTTCTTCAGATTGACAAGAAGAGACGCGTACGCAATGAGTTTACATATTAAACACTAAATTTTATTCACAAACAGGATATGCAAATTCTCCTACTACTCCCTCTTTATACATAGAAATAGAATAATCCGTTTACAGAGTGGGTCACCAAAGTGACCCTCTGGTTGCCAAACATGGCGCCACCTCCAATTCGTAACTTTTAAACGACAGTTTTTACAATGATGTTGTTCTGGCAGGAAAATTGTTGCTTAGCAAACTAGTACAGTATTCGCCAGATAAATTTTACAAATTGTGAACACTAGTGTTCGAGATAAAGTAATACTGGAAATACAGTACGGAGTACTTGATTTATCATATCATGGGCATTTATTGGGTGTTTGATATAATTACATTTGTATCAAATAGCCATGTATAAATATAAATTGCAATCAATTTACATGTTGTGTTTTTCTGGTTCCGAAAAAGTAAACAGTTTTCAGTTTACTGTTCATTTCTGTCTGGTTCTGTGTTAGGGTATTTATTCGTGAGTAAACTCAGTTTACTCATGAAAGTTGGAATTTATTTAACTATACTCGAGTTGCACTCAAAAAGGCACCTCACAATGTGTACTCCCATTGGTCGAGCCAGTTTACTACAAACTCTCGACTGTATACTACTACTAGGAGAAGTAGTTTTGTTTTTTATTTATTGTTGTGATTTTTATGACTAATTTAGTTTGTTATTTTGATTTTATGTAATAAAAAATGTTATTTCCATCATTAAAATGAAGTTTTACACATTAAAAAATGTCAAACTCATGTTTGTTGTGTTTATTGCTTACATCGTCTGGAAGTTTGAATTTTAGGCCGTTGCCTAGGCAATCGATTACAATGTCTGTACATTGTAATGCAATTTTGGTGTTTGGGTCTACTTTTCTGGATCACTACACCAGTAAACTGGCTCGACCAATGGGAGTACACATTGTGAGGTGCCTTTTTGAGTGCAACTTGAGTATAGACTGTTTTCAGTCTAGTTGTCAAATCTGAAAAATCTGTATAAAAGCAATGGTTCAATCCTATTGTTTCTGACGGTAAACGTCGTCCAATGCCATGCACGATATCCTCGCGACCACACAGTCGCTGTCTGTCTCACGAGATGTGATGGTAAACTTTATCCATCACCACGTCCAGCAGCATCACTCATCTTCTAAAGTATTCAATGCCACCCAGGCCTAATTCCTCGAGAATTTTAGTGGTGTCACCACAAGCAAAGGTTTAGATTTCCTTGCTCAGGGTGTTATTCGACCACACATTAACAGCGGCAACTTTGGCCACAGACTATGATACACTATCGTTTGCATAGCACTCATAGACTGTCTTTCAACAGCCAGCATTTCACCACAGACAATGGCAAGCAACAACATCGCCTGCAGGTAGTTGCACATATTCGTAGAAATATGTACAGTGCTCGAGTAAGTTTAGATTTCACAAAATCAGACAAGAGCTCGCGACTTCCTGTTGCAAGGAAATATATACTCTCGGCTAGATTACCGCAAGCCAAATGCTACAATTTAGTGGCAATTTGAAAAAAATTAAACATAATTTATAAAAGTTACAGGTATTTTAGTTGACACCCTTGAGAAAAAAAGTATTTGATCACTAGAAAGCTGAGAGAAAAGTATTCGATCAAGCACAGAAAATTTTTGAATTTTGAATTTATAATTAATGACAACACTGTCCCCTCTTCTCTAAACTCACTATACTCTGACCCACCATAAGAGACACACCAGTTCCGAGCCTATTCACTGGTGTAGGGCTACATAAAAGTAGGCCAAAATACCAGAAATAGAATGGATGTGTACACTGTTAGAGAGGAGTAAATAGGCTCGGCCAATAGGAACTGGTGCTAGTGGTGTGTCTTTAACGGCGAGCCTGAGTATAGTGCTCATCCAATACATTGAGAAGTGATTTTCATGTTTCATGTTTCATGTAAATTTAACAAATTTGGTTTGTTTCAACTTCGGGTTTATGTAATTTGGAAAAAACGCACTCTGGCGGCGATTTGAAGCACCAATATAAAAGCCTTTTTTCCAAAAACTTGGTTTTTTATATAACCCATTTGTTTACAGTTATTTTGAAGATGAATGCAACATCGATGAAACACGATTCTAAGCACATTACATAGCACCTACAATTAAAAATTTTCAGAAAACGTTGCAAAATAAAGCCAAATCAAAATAAATAATTCTAACAAATTTCAAGTTTTAATTCGAATTTATAGTTTTTGTATATTTTAAAATTCTTTTCGGCAACCACGAAGACGTATCTGGTATTGACAATTTCCTTCTTCTTCCCAAACTTCACATAGCTGATGTAATTTACCATGTGAAGGGTGCGCTTGGTCGAATTCTTTCCCTCGGATCAATTACGAATATGTCGAAGCACGCAGCATTTTGAGGTTGTCTGTTCTTCTGCTTCCAACTTGTACACAGGCAAGATGGAATTTGGAAATTTGAAATTTTGGAATTTTGAAATTTTGGAATTTTAGATGGGTTTTTCCATCGACAAATAAATTGTTAATGCTCCATTGAGTTTTATGTGGGGAAAAGTAATTGACAAACATTTGCAGTGGCAAACAGTTTTTTATCATCTGATTTATTGTACTAATTTTAAGCTACTAATTAGCAAACGCACAATTAAAGGTTATGGGGGTGGCGATTAACATTTTCTTCTGCTTTTGGCAGATTGATGGATTTATTTTCTCCGGGGCTTGTTTTAAATAGGCTTAAGGTTTAAGATATATATTTTTTTTTTCAATTTTATTTCAATTAACATGTTGCCATGATCAGTGATCCAGAACCATTTTCCTGGAGTTGTTGCTCAGCAACCAGTTGTTTACCATATCCCTACTCAAAATGTCTACTAGGGCCCAAAGGGAGTGCAGATTTGGTGCAATTACCATGGTTAATCAGCTGACCATGTAGGCTTAAAAATTTTCACAATTATTAAGCTCACTTTAGACATCATTTGGCCAAAATCTAAAATGACTTATTCCTGCGGTTTTTTGACACGTGACTGATCTTGAGGAAATTCAAAAAAAAGATGGATGCCAATCCAACTTTTATGGCTACTTTTGGCATTAAAATAAATTACTTATGCATGAAAAATTTTGTACAATACATCTTTTTAAAAGAATGTTTCTAATTACCTCTATGAGAACCGGGAGTCGAAGAAGTGATCTAAAAGCCAACAAAACATGTTTAACGCCAATTCTAGCCATGCTTCCTAGCGTTTTTATTTCTATTGCACTTAAATACCTGTAATCGAAAACTCTTTTAACTGTAGTTGCTCTATTTTATTGTATCTCTAGCTACAGACCACCTATTTGAAGAGTTTTTCAGCACTCAAAAGTTAAAACAATCTTTTTAAAATAAAAATTACTTGTAAAAACAATATTTATCTAGTTAATTTGACCTAAGTATCCAATTTGTTTTGCCAATATTTACTGTACTAGGGATAGTTGATCAATTAAAATGTCGTTGGCGTGACATCAATGAAAAGCCAGCAATTCCTTGTCAAATATTTATTGGGTAATAAATAGAAAGAACTAAAAATAGATAAAAAGAAATTGGGGAAGTGAAAGTCAACAGCTTTTCTTTATCGATCTTTATTTTCATTATGTTTTTTGCTGTTTTGCCAAACTTCAGTTATTCATATGAATCATTGTGATTGCTGTCCTCAATATTTCTTTTTTTTTTATCTTATGCATGTTAGACAGGGACTATCATCATTACTTAGTGAAATTGTAAATTGATATATTGATCTTTGAATAATGGGTATGTTGAGTTTATTAATGGTTCTTTTATCTTTAGCATGGTGGAGAACTGAGCAATAAAAAAGAGTTGAAGGGCGAGTGCTGGAAATTGTTTACTGTTCTACAGTTCCCAGTATCTTGATGACAAATCCAAACTGCACATATCACACTTCTGCAAATACATTTAACCTGGCTGTTGTCGAGCTTCTTATACCATGTTCATACCAACGGATCGAGTTTGGCTGGATCTGATCCGCCCGATCAGATCCAACTGAACAGAGTTCCAACATTGACTTGGATGGAGTTGTGTTCACACCAAAATGTGATTCAATCAAACCAAACCGGGTTTTAGTAGCAACAGGTTTTAGAAACACCTCGCTACAATGGCTGCCATTTTATTATCGAATAATGCGCAACAATGGAATGCTACAGACTGCTGGTATTATTTAATGAATTCCAATCCGAATCCAATCGTCGAATCGAGTTGTGGGAACTCGATTGACGAACTTAGTTGTTGGGCATATGGATCTGGATCCGTGAACGGAGTTCAGTGTTCACGCCAATCTTGGATCTAGATCCGCAGCTTCGGATGAGATCCAAAAGCTTGGTGTGAACATGGTATTACGCACAAGAAATGTAAGCAACAATATTGTGTTACTAGGTGCATTCAAAAACTCTAAAACGTATGCAAAACTCGTTTCGTGTTTGTACGTGACTTCATCCCCATTGAGTCACGTTCAAACACGAAACGAGTTTTGCACACGTTTTAGAGTTTTTGAATGCACCTACTATCTTTATGCGACAAAAAAAATACGTAATTTAAAAAAAAAACAATTTAATTAGTCTGGTTTTGACGTAGAACTACCAACACTATTCATGTGATGGAAGGAACAACAAGAATAAACAATACCACGATAGAAAACAATTCCAAGAATAAACAGTGCCACAATAGAAAGCAATTTCCATCAAGAGATGGCACTATAAATACAGCAAACAATCCCCTCTGCACGTAGTGGTATGTTATGGCACGCATATTTACAAACTACAGGCGCCTTAGTAATCTTTGCGGCCAAGAGTGACTCATGTATCTAACAGAATTATTAACGGAGGAAGTCAAGCTCCCTGCTCAGATTGAGCTCACCCCACCTTACCTTGCCTTAACAAAGTGAAACAAACCAAACAAACACTCACACAGATGATAAATTCAAAATTTCAACGCTGTCTGAACTATTGATGCATTAGTCATTCCTGGCCACGAAATCAGCACAGGGATTCGAGAAGTGCCGACAGTTTGTAAATGTGCTTGCAGCACAGTTAAGCACATTTACTACTGTGTCCCTCTGAATCTACAGTATTTTGATCAGTTTCCGTTCTCAATTTTTTTGTTTAAATCAAACCGATCTGCCTTTATTCTGTGGGTGTTTTGTCAAGCTGAAAGCGAACTGATTTTAGTTGCAATAGCATTTTTCAAGTTAAAACCGAACAAAGACTGGTCTTTAAACGAAACTGATCCCACACGCTTACTGTTGAGTACAGATGCTGTTAACATTAAATACAGTACGTATTGCACTATTAAAATTCAGAGAAGCATTTTATAGGATGTTGCGCCTCTGGATTACTAATATTTTAAATAACTAAGAGCCCGCGAACGGCTAAATAAAACAAACATTTATAAGTAAAATATGACTTAAGCTATTTATTCTGTAACAACTAATGGTGACATAAAATACAATAGATTCGAATAAACGTTACACATTTGAGCAAATAATGAATTGAACTATGACTTGAACAAATAATTAAAATGTTAAAATTTACTGACAAGAATATCTTTAAAGTTGTGTTTCGTTGTCTTCACATCACAATCCTCAGTCACACCAGACGGGTCCAATCTGACAGTGACGGCGTCGATGTAAAAATGCAAGCTCGGCTGTGCTAAATATTCTTTGCTGAGTCAAGCCAGGAGCATTCCTCTTTGGACAAAGAATTCCCTCTCTTTCCAGGTTAAAATAATAATAAAGGCTCGACCAATGGGTAATTGGCCCAATTTATAGTTGATCAGAGTATAGTGATAGTGATTTTTGGGATCATACTTAATATTCTTTTCCAGTTTAATGGAAAAGAAACCATAGTAGAGTTCTTGTTAAGTCTCATTTACTTTTTTCCAACTCTTATAAGCTTGATAAATTACTTTGCTAGAGGGTTTGTTGACCGTTAAAGCAGATGTTGTCATTTTGTGTCTTTGCACATAATAAGCTTCATGTTCGAACATCACAGTGGCCGACCTAATGCTTTTACACGGACAGAAGAAAACAATCTGTGGTTTCAGTTTTCGCTTTGATGTGGAATTTTTATTTGCTTCTTAAAATTGCCAAGTTGTCGCAAGAATTGACATATTGGAGGTGACATGAGGGAAGTATAGGAGAATCTTCTAAAAATTTTATCACACAATATTGTGTTTTTTTTCTTTTTCCAACATGTAGATATCCACAGGGGATTAAGGAAATCAATCAATTCTCATTTTGTTTGATACTTTAAAATGAAATTTCCATTGAATTTTTCCTATATGTATGAAGCAGATGCTAAATTCAATTTGCTTTCACATTTTCAATAATCCACTCGTGCATTGACCATCACAGATAATAAACCGTAATTTAGTGATCTCTGCCATTCACTTTTCCTCCACAAGATGTATGGACTGCTGATGAACTTTATTCTCCAGAGGCATTTGCTAGATTGGTCTGAGAAGAATTAAATTTGAGTGCCACCTGAGTAAAATATGTTTTATTAATATTGTAAAAATATATGTGCTGTAAATATGAGCCTTTTCCACTTCATCAGGCCATTTTCAGGCGTACTATTATATCGTATTACCTCACATTAAGCACGCCAGTGTAGTGTGAGGTTTACCGGCATGCTGATAAACCCCGTTTCCAGGGCCGTCTTAACACTTTTCTAGCCCTGGGCTTAAAAGAATCAGGCGCCCCTTGTCCCTTGTCGTAATTTTAAAAAAATCATTTTTACATTTGCAATTTTACAGGCCCGTTCCTAGGGTCCCCCCTTCAAAAGAAGTACCGGTAAGCATTTTTGTGAAAAATAAATTTGAATAAAAAAATGCATTTTTGGACCTACAAATGCATTTTCGAACATAAAAATGCATCTTTAAGGGTGGCGCCCCCTGACCTGTGGCGCCCGTGTGTTTTACACACTATCAACAATGTGTAGGAACGGACCTACAAGTTCAGTTTATATTTGAACACTGTAGGAGGCACTGTAGGAGGCGCCTGGCATACTTCTCTGTCCAGCACCCCTCTCTGCCTAGCGCCATTTCTTCCCGGTGCCCCTCTCCACCTGGCATTCCTCTCCGCCCGGCGCCCCTTTCCGCCCGGCGCCCCTGGGCTGCAGCCCACTTAGCCCAATGGTAAAGATGGCTTGCCCGTTTCTAACGGCATGCTGGTGTAATTGAGTACGAATTTTTATTTCAAGGGTATTACGTGTTAATAACGTCCAGTGTACGTCTGCGAGACGTTCCTTTACCTTATACTGTGTGTATATAAGGTGTTCTTGTTTACAATGACTTTACAATAATGATTACTGCCTTAACAAACAAATGCAAAAGGTTTAGCTACAGTGCTAAAATTTAAAACCAATGCCTTGAAACTTCTAGCTGAACTGAATTACAAAGTTTCAGCTACTGCTAAATCGCTTAGTGTTTCGAGATCTTGTATGGAAGATTGGGCGAAGCAGAAAGACCAACTGTTAGTGTGCAATTCTGATAAAGAATTTAATGTAGTACTAAAAGATGCCAAAGATGCCTGACTGTCGTAATCGAGGAAAATATCCTTTACTCGAAGAAAATTTGGTGTCATTGATTAAAGAGCAGAGGAAAGTTGGGTACACTGTAAGTGGTGTGACATTAAAGATAAAAGTTGAAACTCTTTTCCATGAACTTGGAAAAACTGGTTAATTTAAAGCATCCAATTGGTGGATGATGCGATTTTTGCACCGCCATGACCTTGTTAACCATCGTGTAACCAGTGGCGGTTAAAAAGTCCCTGCTAATGCACCTGAACTTGCCAACGGTTTTTTTTGTTGATCTCGATTCGGTAATTACTACAGCTTCGGTGACAGATTCGTATATGTGGTTTGGTATGCCAAACACAAACACCATTGACTTTAAGTGTGTGAAATCAGTACTTTGCAAGACTACTGGGTATGATATATTGCGTTATACTAACAAGCAAGTGCAAATTGAATTTGATGATGATAATAGGCGACAATAAAAATTCATAAAATCAAAACTATTAAAATGATGAGCATCATGTATAAAATGGTAACAGGTATTGTACATTGGGACAACAGTTTACATGCGCATGTGTACAGCCTTGGACATAAAGTCGTCCCATTCCAGCTTGAAGCTCACCTGCAGAATGAGCGTTTTTGGCTGTATCCACCAGGTAGTGCAAAAACTCACTGATAAGTTGTGACAAATTGACATCATCGGTTTAGATGATTGTGTGACATCATTTAAATATCAATTTGTCACAACTTTTCAGTGAGTTTTTGCACTACCTGGTGGATACAGCCGAAAATGCTCATTCTGCAGGTGAGCTTTAACCTGGAATGTCCAAGGCTGTACTGTACACATATTAATGGGAATCCAACTTTTATAATCATTTGGATTTAAGTTTGGAATTGATTTGGGTTAAAGTTTGTAAGAACTTGGAATTGATTTGGGTTAAAGATTGTAAAGTTAAGTTAGTAGTTTGACTTGACAATTTCTGTACCTTAATTATAGTGGCAAATAATTCTGTTTAACAGCATGCAATTTTGCATTAGAATTCAAATTATTGCTGTAGTAAGTAAGTAATTCAACCTTGTACTTTACAATGGTTTAATGAATATTGATTTGAAACATTTCATTTACCAGTACATCGATAAAATGCCAACCAAATTAATTATGATTAAAAAATATTAAAACATTGATAAAATATTGTTAAATTGTCAATTTTTTTCTTAATCTTTTTCAGATGGAAGCTCTCGTGAAAGAAATGCAGCACGAAGAGCGAGGTGTGCCCGTTCGATGCCAGAAAGTCTTCCTTACACACATCCCTTGCGCCTTTATGGGTGAGTAACTTTAGGGGCCATTCATAAATTACGTAACGCAAAATTTGGGAATTTTAGACCCCCTCCCTCTTTGTAACATGCTCGTGACAAATTTCCGAACCCCCTATCCCATAATTACGTAAGAAAACTGAAACCCCCCCCTTCCAAATTTTCCAAAATCATACAAAAATGCTTATATTTTTGTTATTAAAAATTAAATTTTTTTTTAATATGGAACATAACAAAATTGGAAATCCTACCCTCTCCCAAAGTAGTGACCCGTAGCAAAATTTAAAACCTACTCCCCCCCCCCCCCTTGGTGCGTGACGTAATTTATGGACAGCCCCTTCAGATGAACTGAAAATTGCTTTGTAGACATTATAGCAAATGAAATTTGTGTTGCTTACTGCACATGGGCAAACAGTTTATCCAAGAAGTTAGACCATCTGGGCTGTGGCAGGCCATGCATTTGAAGGCGGCCCTAAAACACAATATAATTCTAAGGCCCCCCCCCCACTTCCCTTTAAAAATTTATTAATGGCGGCCTTGACGTAACAATTGACCAAACGGCCCCCTTGTAAAATTGTGTCCCTTGATAAAATTTCGGGAAGAGCTATTCAAATTTAAAAAAATATGACAATTCGAGTGTTTTGCACTTCGATTCATAAGTCACTTGTAATGTTTATTTGTGACACTACCCTTGCGCAGCGCCACCTTTGCTAAACCTATGCAAATCAGCTAACTCGGCACGCCGTGTGCGTTATTTCATCCTTCAACATCCACAACAATAAAAAAAAAACACAACAGCAATTTTTAAGAAATTGCGCAAAATTTTGTAAAAAAAAAATCGAGTTTATATTCTCAAAGTTTTTTCATGTATGGTGGGTGGGTGGATGTGACTGGACCCTGGTGATACCGAGGCCCTTTTATACCGAGGGCCTAGGCGGGCGTTTCTCTTTTGCTATGCGGTAATCCTCCACTGCATTTGGGACTTTGAAATTTGGGTAAATTTATAGGGATTAGGCCAATTTTATACATTTTGGGCATGTAAAAATGATTATTTTAGCATATTTTGGTTCAATTCTCATTGAAAGAAATTCATACTCACTTAAAACGACATGCCGATAAAAATGGGGTTTACCGGCATGAATTGTTGACCAATGTGTCTGGTCACTTTGTTTATATTTTTCTTTTGTGAAGAACAAATGTATTCGTGTATTTCCACTCTATTTTGTCTTGTATTTTGCGGTCTCGGTGAAAAGTAATCTCGATCTCGATGTATCTGTCTAAAACGTTTATCTGAAATTAAATGGCAGACTTATTCCAGTTTAATGTATACAATTAAATGCCACTCTTTATTTGGATTAACATGTTTATTGGACCGGAAGTATCAACAGTTTTGAGCTTTAGCAAAATCCGGAATCTGCGGTTGTTCAATTCGCTGTTACTATGCAGTTCCGTAAGTACATCTTGGTGAGCCTTTGTGCATCCTTTCTGTACAGCAGGCCATTATTCACAAACAATTTGAACTTTTTGCGAAAACCTTCAACTGTAGTTGCTTGCATTACTACAACACTTGAAAGTTTATTGAATTATGTGAATTTGCCAAAGCAGCACTAATATACAGAGTTTATGGCAAGTCGCGCCTATGACTAGCGTCATGTCGCGTATATGCATTCCTACGTGATGACGATAAAAAAGACACTGAACTCGAGGTTTTCTGAATTTTAAATTTTAAAAACAGTATGCGATTTAGTTTATTATACATATGTTTTGTGTTCTTTTGGAAAGTCATCAAAATCATATGTTTACATCTGGTTCTTGCATGATCTTTCTGTATGTCTTAAGAGCTAAAGTGGCGAGAAAAGCTAAACAAATTATTTATTCATTTGTATTTATTTACACGATTTATATTATTTTCTAGGATACGACCTTACCGAATGGCTGATGGACAGGCTCAAAATTGAAGATGCAGGTAAATATTTTATTAAAACTTGTAGCTTTTTTTATAGCTTTTTCGTATGGTTCTGAACGGAATTTTGCGCTCTTTTTAACGGTGAAAATAACTCTTCAGTCCGATATGCCGTTTTGTGTTAATGAGCACAAAAACGATCTCGTGTTGACTGGGAAACGGTTACTCAAAAATATTTGGAAAACGATCTTGCGAAATCTTAATTTTCTAAATATCATTAGGGGGTTTCATTATATGAATGATTTTGCAATTTTGTGATTTTGCATTAATCACAAAATCATTATTTTTTGATGCCTCCAAAAATGAGTTTACATTGAATTAACCCAGTCAATTTTGCAATTGTGTGATCTGGACAATTTTGTGATTTTTGAGTATTGTCATGTGATATCTGTTCTACCAATCACATTCACATTCACTAAAGCACAAAAGAGTAAAAACACAAAATCCCAAAAACATCTAAAAGGTAGTTTTTGTGATTTTGATAAGAAGTGATTTTGAGGCTTGTGAAACTCAAAACAAAATGGAGGCATTCAAGCTCTATCTAAGTGGCCAACTTGTATCCTTGTATATCATCAAAATGCTGATGCATCCATGACTGTATAACAGCTAGGAAACTCAATACTTCGATTCGGGTAAAAAAAAGTACCGATTCAGGGCGATTCAGGGCGATTTTAGCGGGTGCCCGAATGGAAATTCAGGCGGAAATGTTCGTCGCGTATCGTTTTTTATTGTTTTCTATGTCAAGATGAGCTCGGAAAATTATGGAACCAAGCTCATTTTGAAGAGGAGACAATTCTGCACAAGCCTGTATTTTTTATTTTTTGATTCGGGCGAGGAAAAGTGCCGATTCGGGCCATCTTAGCGGGGGACCGAATGGGAAAATTTGGAAATTTGGTGCAGAATTTGGATTCGAGATTCGACCATGACAAAACCAAAAATTCGTAAAATTAACCGAATGAAATGTTTAAAACAGGTTTCCAGAGAAGAAAATCCCGCTGAAAACGATGGTACAGATAACTTTTTGATCGGATTAACCGTTGACTTTAAATTTTGGAAATAACGATCTTTTTTGGGTTGATTTATAAGAAAAAGTTGGAAAAAGTGGTTGAATAATAAAGGAGGACAAAAAAGCAGGTTGCAGTGGTTTGGGCCAAAATTGAATTGGCTGGATTGGCGTTGGGTTTAGGTTAACTTTTGGGTTTGATTGTGTTTGGGTATTGGCCAGATTGGCATTGGTTTTGGTTTGGTGTGGTTTGGGTTTGGGTTGCATTATTATGGGTTTGGTTTAGTTTTGCAAAAATTTATTTTATGATTTGGTTGTATACATTTGTCTGATCTATGGCTTTGGCTTTGTGGGTGAACAGCTAGTATTTATTAAAATGCACCTTATTAAAAAATATTTTGTTCCATCACACAAATAAGAACTAGTTTTTTTGCATCACATTTTAAAATTGGTTGGATATAACTATAACCTAATATGGTGGATAGGAAGTCACGTGACTATTTAAATAATTGCAAAATTGCAAAATTATGAGATTGTTTTTGAAACTAATTATTAATCACAATTTGTGATGGCCACTTGGATTGAGTTTGGCTGCTGCCATTTTTGCCAAAATAGCAAAACTACCTTTGATTTTGTGATTGTGTATTTTTTCTGTTTTGTGTTTTTGCAATTATGCACATGATTGGTGGAACTGATATCACGTGACAAATCCAAAAGTGCAAAATTGCTAAAGTTGCAAAATTACAAAATTGCTTAATTAATGAAACCCCCTAATGTACCGGTCCACTCATGCGGTGACACATTTAAATCAATGTTTCTTAACCAATATGAATGCACCTGGTATTGCAGATTTACCAATTTCTCATACTGTAGGATAGGAAGGAACATTCTGCTCATAGAACAAACCTAAGCTTAAGTTGTAGTGGTTTCATACTTTTGTAATGAAAAATTTGTTTTCTATTTTTTTTTAGGAGAAGCAGTTCACATGGCTAATTTGATGTGTGGCTATGGCTACTTTTTTCCGGCTTCTGATTCCAAAAATTTAAATCTAAAGGATGATAATTCTTTATACAGGTTCCAGGTAAGAGATTTTTTTTCTCGTTTCTTGCTGAAATTGAAGAGTTAAATTGCCAGTGAGAACTTTCACATGTGACTTGAAGCTATCACATGAGCTTGATGCCTTCTATTTATTTTACTTTTCTTCCTTTGATGCGACAGCTTTGATATTATTTTAATTTAAATGCAGGGTTTTTTTGTACTTTGCAAAACGGATGTAATGGGGAAGCTGTGTGTTTTTTATATTTGGGTGGCAGTACAGGCGTTGATCTTATCACGAACACAATAAACCTACCTAGGTTTATTGTGTTCGTGATCTTATGAACCAATAAGTCATTGAATTCATACTCAGCAACTCCGATAACCCTATCAAATTTGCAAAAATAAATACGCTTTGAATAGGATAGTAAGCTTATGTTGCATTACAATTAAATTCTGAAATTGATATTACAGTGAACTCCCTCTCGGCTGGGGAACAAGCAAATATAAAAAACACGTTTATTTAGGAAAAGTACTTTTATATTGCTTATTAAATCGCCGCAAGAATATGCTACCATTGTCACATGTTAGTGACCTGTCGCGTCTATGCAACCGTTGAAAACACAAAACAAATTATCTTTATTACGTACATTGAAATGTAAAAACAAAATATATGGACAGTAAAGCACCGGAACACCTGCTGATGAGTTGAAAGCACTGTTTCACAACTTTCCATGAGGGTTCCACGACACTACCGCCAATGCACTACCGCCAAGATTTTTACTGCCAAAACAATACCGCCAATGCGTTTCAGCCAAGCCGCTACCGCCAATGCAAGGGGAGCCAATGGCAACAACAGCCAATGCCCCAAAATGGTTGAAAATTACATAAATTGGTCGAAATTGGTCGAAATTGGTTGTGATCGAATACTTTCCCCAAGACTGTCAATAAAAATGACGGTAACTTTTTAAATTTTGTTGAATTTTTTTAAAATGATTACTAAATTGAACCATTTGCTTTGGTCTATATAGTGAACAAAATATTTTGTGTAAATTATTGTTTACACTCAAAATAAATCTTTTTGTGTTCAAATCAGCTCATGTGGTGGCTGATCGAATACTTTTTTGGGGGTTTTAAGTGGTTTTAATATAAAGTGTATTTTTTTAATTTTGAAAGAATTTAAAACAAGATTTTTTTATTAATAGTCACCATATTTTTGGCCATCAGCCAATCACAATCCGGACAACATCGAATACGGTTAGTAATTAAAATATTTTTTCCAATGTTAGCTATACTCTGGCAGAGTATAAGGTTGCGCTATTTCCTATTGGCCCGGCTTTTTCACTAGTGTGGTGATCCCAAAAAATAGATCAAAACACTGGCTGACATGTTGAGTGCTTTCCAGACAACGCAACCGATAAGAAAATCCAAAAACTGCTTGCTTTCCTGACAAAGCAACCAATAAACTCAACAGTCTGAACAAACATGTATTTGGAAATAAAATCAGCATAACACAATATTCTATGTTTTTAAAAAACATTTTATTATATAAAAGAAATAAAGTTACATAATTTCAAACATTAAAATAATCGTATAAATTAAAAATGAAACAAGACTACTTTTCCTGGTGGAAGTACACAGCCCACAGTTAGGAGTAATCAAGCTAGGCCAATAGAAATAGCGCAATCTTATACTCTGCCAGAGTATAGTATCAAATTATAGTTTTTGCCCTGTATGTTAATGCCAAAATCAAACAGATAAAGCCATTGCACAAGCACAAATGCTACGAATAATGGTGTTACAAATAATGGTGTATCCACTTGCCTTGTATCAAGATACTGGGCATAGACTGCATCAGTATTTTTGTATGAGTTAATTGAAATTAATGTTTGAATCTCTTTTCCACAAAACCTTTCACAGCTATATACTTGGTGAAAAGATCTTTGAGGAATAAACAGAAGCACGGTCTGGAAGATCATGAGATGGTAAATGAAATGTCATTAGTTGTTCATTTTGGTAATGACGTTGCTAATATTTTTATTCTTTAGGACATGTATAATAAATTGAAAAAGGTTCTTGTTCACAAATGGGAGTTCATCTGCATGCAGGCCCAGGAACAAGTCAAGTAAGTGGATTTGATTCTTAAATCAAGTTTCAGCATGTCACATCATACACATATCAGGTGACTTAAAATTGGTTAGAGAAATCGGCTTAAGGTTGATAACCCCGTTTTCACTTCACTTATACTCTGGCCAACTGTAACTTGGGCCTATTTCCCATTGGATGAGCCTCAGTACTCCTAACTCTGGTCTGTGTGCTACTACCAGGAAAAATAGTTCAGTTTGGTTTTAAATTTGTTTTATTATTTTTATCATTGAAATGATGTAATATTGTTTGTATTTTATCAGAAAATGTATCTTCAAGTCATAAAATAAAGATTTATGCTGGTTTATTTCAACATTCATGATTTTTTAAGTTTATTGCTTGCTTTGTCAGCAAACAATTTTCTAACAATAGGTAATCTATTACAATGTATGTACATTGTAATGCAATTCTGGTGTTTTGATCTATTTTTTAGTATCACTACACCAGTGAAAATGCTCATCCAATGGGAAATAAGTCCAAGTTACGGTTGGCCAGAGTATAGTTCATTTATTTCGCTTAACTTTAAGCTATGTGTGTGTCCTCAACTTATTTTTAGCAACAATAATGCTATTAAAAATGTCAGATTCTTGACAATAATAAGATGCATCAGTTATGTATAATTATAAAACATGACGTTTATAGGGGTTATTATTTTACATCTTGTTCGGTTTCCTGATCATTGTCATTGATTTTGTATTTATACATTCGATTGCTTAAATGTTCCTCATGTTCTTTTTTCCCATTTGGAAGTACTTGTAAAGTATGCAAAGGTAAGGTAAGCTCGTATAAAGTAAGATAATGCAAGTATGTTCAAACTTATTAGAAGTTGAAGTAATAAGAAAGCAATCAGAATTGAGTGGCAAGACCTCGATCTTGAATACGAAACAAATTGTTGAATCATCAAAATGGCTGCCCTAAGCTACAACCTGTGTTTTGGGTCTCGTTTAGTCTCGCTTTGCTTTTCTTTTAAAATAAAAGATGCTGTGTTCCTAACTGACCAAAGAATTCCTGCTTGACTGTACCTGGCAGTGGAAGTTTTTTTTATTAATTAGATGTAAAATCACAAAGAGTTTTTTTTATTTGCCATGAACACATATGTGGGCATCCATCTTGGAAAGCCTCTGACACAGAGAACACTGGAGCAAACTTTAGTGTTAAAATTTCCAATTACAATTAAATACGGTAGTTCAGTAGTGACAACTGTCAGGGTTGCACTATAGTTACCACCCGTTATCGTTATTTCTGAGGTGGTCTAGTTACCATTACTGTTAGGTTAACGTTACATTTTATTTGTGTTAAACCTTGTGGTTAGCAGTGGTCGTGTGGATTCATAATGAGGAGACAGTAATTAAAGTTGTGCATCTTACTTGATCCAAACAGGATCTGGCCAAGATGAGGACAAAATGTAGAGATTGAACCTAACTGAAAATAAGAAAGTATAATACACAGTGAATACAAAAGCATAATACATTACACATTACAGACATGCAATAAACATTCTAACTGCTTTTAGTAACCTGGGCTTTGGACCCACTCCAATAGCATTACTAGTATTTAAATCTGTTCGCAACTAGCAGACCACATCACACAATATTTCAACTAAAACATCGAGTTGCGCACATCCACAAGTTTGAAATTGAAGGTCATCTCTCCACCTACCTCTCCAGGATCTTTTCCTTTCTGTGTGTGTGCCTCTAGAACAACATAATCTTAAACATCCTGGAAACAATGTTTACTTGTTCTGTACTAAAGTGCAGATATCATTAAAACATTTCCATTGGTAGTACATACCGTACACAAATTCATAATAACTCAATAATAAAAATTACTTTAAATAGCCTGTTCAGAACAGGCTATTTAAAGTAATTACAAAAAGAACAGGCTGTTCTTTTTGTAATTTACTCTTTTGGTATGCAAAACCAATAAATAAAAAGTAAATAATTGCATGCCCTTTAAAGTTTGTTTGTGTCATCTAGTAAGAATTTCTGTATTATTTCTTAATTTTGTTTTACCTGTATGTGAGGCTAATTTATAAATGTGAGAAAAATTTTACAAAAATTTTACCGAATTTTGAGTGAAAAGAAAAAAAAACATAAATTTTTAAAATATTTTTTTTTCTTGTTTTCTATTTTAGACTTGCCAAAGAGAGGAAGAAACAAGACAAGATTGTTGTGGATAGTCAAGAAAGAGCATATTGGATGGTTCATCGTCCTCCTGTGAGCAATTAAAAGAATATATAAATGGTTTGACAGAGGTCTATGTAAAAACATTATTTACCCCATCACTAATTGTCCACTTCTGTCATACATTGAAACAGAGTTGTTTATCACAAGAAAAATATCTGTGTTAATAATAGAACAAGATGTCATTTCATGGAACATGACCTGTGATTGGTTAGAAAGTTGTTAGGCAATTCTTGCTACCATCTTAGCCCAAAAAATAACAGAATTCTGTTGTCTTCGAATTTTTTCAAAAATCTGCATTTTCAGGTGTTTTTGATAAAATTTGATTAGAACATCACTTCACATACAGTACAACATAAGGACCGTGTTATATTTGAATTTACAACACTATTGTGTAATATTAATCCTTCCAACCCTGAGATGGGTCATTTTGTGACCCCGTTTTAAAAAAATTATTATTTTTATAAGAAATAATTTTTTTTTTATTTGATTTTTGGTGGCTATTCCTTTGAAACATCACCAGACACTATACCACAGTTAAAATTTTTTTAATTTTTTAAGTTTTTCTATAATTTGAACTCAAAGTTTAACTGGGTCAAAAAAGACCCATCTTAGGAGTCCAAAGGTAAAAAATTATGATCATCAGCAGGCTCCTCAATGTCAATCATGTCCACCACGTCCATATGGTGTTCACTACATGAATAGACAATCTAACCCCATTGGCTAGATGTTTGGAATTCCCTAAAACCCGGATTTTGCGCATGCGCAGAATCTGGGTCAAAAAATACCCATCTTAGGGAGTGAAAGGTGGCCAATTCTTTCAGGTTGGAAGGGTTAAGCTTACTTTTGAATTTAAAAAGAAAATTGGACAAACTATAAAAATATTAAAAATAACGAAGTGGGAACGTTAATGTCCAACATGAACGTACTGTGTTCATGACTCGCGTAGCCCCCTTGACTCCCTAAGTTTGTTAACTTAATGCCTGCTGATGTGTAAACATTGTATGGCCTTCTAATAAAATGTGACCGATGCGCGGCCACTGCAACACACACCCACACGGCCCAGACGAACTCCACCTCACCAGGTGGAGTTGATCGTTGAGGGGTAGTGACCCAGATGACATCATATCTGGTCACTAATCCCACAACCAATCTTAGAAGATACTCTCGTACCCATGGTGCAAGAGCCGGCTATAAAAGGGCCAATATCCTGTTTAGAGGCCAGAGTTCATTAGAAACAGCTCTGGTTTACACCTGACTGTTTCCCACTCTTGTTCACCATGATGATGCTTAGGGACTTGGCCGGTCTGTCAGTCCCAGTACCGTGAGAAATCCATGGGCTGAATGAACGGCTGTCTGACCATGCTGCACAACCGGTTAACTCTAACCACATGTGCTGCGTGTGGTCGCAGGTCTGCTGCTGCGATGCAGCGGTAGCAATAGGAGAGGCATGAGATTCTGACCCCTAGACACTGAATAAAGGCCTTAAAACCATTAACACAGTCTCTTTTCTTCTATAAACGTGTCGTGTGTCCAGCGCTGTTTGGGTATTCCCGTGCCCGAATGGCGTCTGTCCACTCTCACAAAAAGACTTATAAATTCAACAAAGATTTAATATATAGTATTTGTAATTTATTGTAAAACTTAATAAGAATTAAAGATTTCAAATGGAAGCAGGATAGTTTGTATGGCAGAAAATTGAGTTGCTGAAGTTGCTTTGATTCAATGTACCCAATTATTTAATTTCACTTTTTTTTAGAATTGCCTTTATGGAAACTCTACAGATAGAATGATTTCAATTCATTTTCTTATTTTTTCTTATTTTTTTTCAAATTTATTTGTAGACCGGTCATATATCAGCTTTAGAATCATCACCTTTTCCTGTATATCGTAATGGAATAAACAAGAAGAGAAGTATAGAAGACTTAAAAAAAGAGGTAAGCACAAGAGAATTTAGTACTAAACTCTATTCCAAAAAGTATTTGAAATACTCCCATTGGAGATTTTGTCTCTAGTTCAGTTGTGTATTGAATATGATGCTGTTTTCAGATTCCATTAGACTTGTGCTGTTTTGTCGCAATGCATTTATACTGGTGTTATGAATCTCCCAACCAATGAGAGTATTTCAAATACTTTTTGGAATAGAGTTTAGTAGTGTTGGGTAGGTACTTGGTAAAAAGTCCCTTGGCCCGGTACACGGTACTTTTGAACTTTTTGCCAGCAATACTGGTACCAGTTGCAGGGTACTTTTGGAAAAGTATCGCGAGGAAACGCTTGTTCGGTGTTGGCAACACACGTCGACACTTTCTGGGCAAAGCTTCTCCTCTCAATCTTCCTGCTTGTTGATTTGGCAGGGAATAAACGGTTTCGCGAAGTGAGGAAGTGATGATTGAACATCATCGTCAAGCGTATCAAAATCTCTCTTGTTTGTACAGTATGATGCTTTAAGACGGAAACACAAGGGAGTGGGTAAAATTCCAAAGCTTGCTAGTACAAGTTTAAAGAGGTAGTCATTTACAAGCTCACTTGACCCGCTTTTGGCTTACCAGCTTAACTGGCAAACTCAAGCTAGTTCGGTAGCTAGCTAGCTGGCTAGCTACTTTTTCAAGTAAAAGCAAGCTTTAGAATTTTACCCGCTCCCTTGTGTTTTTACCTTAAGTCACAAAATACATTTTTTTGCTATTGTTAAATAACCCCTTAGCTACTATAGCTTATTTCTTCAATTCCAAGATGCACTTATTTTCCAATTCAATTTAAACATCTCTAAAAACGAGTTGTGTTTTACATTCGATGGCGTCTTAGAACCAAAGATATTCATTGTTGCAGGGTGAACTTATTTTTTAAGACTTATAATTTGCCCCTGTGTATTGATGGGTAGAATTGTTGAAAAATATTGACAAATTCAAACACAAATAGAACTTGTATTTTTTTTTTAGATACAAATGTTAGAAGATGCATTAAGCCATGCAAGATTAAAATCCTCAGTAGCAATAGAAAGGTAAAAAAAAAGGTTACAGTAAATAAATTTATAATAATAATAATAATAATAATAATAATTTATTATTTCTTTTAGTTTAATTCATCGCTGTGAAATCTATGCAGAATACGATCCTTTTACCTCTGGTGTTCAGCCTTCGAATCCTTGGGTCTCAGATGATCTCACGCTTTGGGTGTTAAATGATGATTTGTAAAAGAATTATTAATTTTAAATCTGAATATTCTTATTAACATTATTTTTTGTATATTTTTTTTAGAGTTGACTATCCCACTGAGAAACGTATCAAGCGTTGGGCCCTAAGTTTGCATGAATTATTAAACGATGCGACGGGTTTGCTTCGGTTCGAAAATTATCTTCGTTCAGAATACAGTAGTGAGAATATTCGGTTTTGGAAAGCTGTTGAAGAGTTGCGTCTCGGTTCTAAAGCATGGATAGAAAAAAAAGTCAAAGACATATTCGAGTACGTTTATGTTTAATTTCATTTATATTTTTTGCCCACGGGTGGGGATTGAGATCTAGGGGTACTGGAAGGAACTAAAAGAAAGATTTGGGTACAAAATTTGTTGTGTTTAGAAATTGATAGGCCTACACTTGGATGGATAAGAGCAATGAATGGGAGCAATGCAATTACAAATGCCACAATACAGCTTCGATGTTTTCCTTAGTAATGGTTGGCTGGGTAAACAGAAAATAAACAAATCTCTTTTAACTAGACAGCAAATGGGAGCAGAAATTCGAATGCAGAAAAGCTGTCTTATTTGTGTATAGCGGGCAGTACAATTGGAAAAATTATGCCTGAAAGAAATCTATTTTGCCATAGCATGCTGGTCGTGTGTTCACCTGCACCATTTCCAATAAATTACTTCACCTATCCATTCTCATGGCTGAATGGTAGCAATATAGAAATGTTATGCCTGGGTAATGTTTAATTTTGTACGGACCATTCACTGATTTTTGCGGGGTTTTTCCCAATCGCTGAGTCCAAGAGGGAGTTGTCCAGACGGGGGAGGAAAGTTTCCATTTCTGGGTATGGTTTGGGCCCTGGTTTGTGCTAACCTGTCGGGACCACACAGCTGTCCGATGCTGTGGGTACTATGTCCGATCTGTACAGAGTACACTGTAATGTACATTGGTGTCGATTGGAAAGTGAAGACAAAGACAGCCTTGCGAATCAAATCAAATAACCTAAAAACTAATAAAATGTCTACATTTTCACATCTAAAGTTAAATAGTTTCTGAAAAAACTGTAAATGCTGAAACAGTCAAGGAAGGCATCGATTGTGTTCAAGTTCTGGTATATGTAATTGTATTCAATTCTTCTGCAGCTGTTGTACTGCAGCAATTAATTTGTTTTGGTTTGGTTTTACCACATAAGCTTACTTAATTAAGAAAGGCAATAAAAGGCTGCGTTACCAGTTTGAACATGCGGTGATGGAGATTTTATTGACTTTTTTACTTTTTTTATGTTGATTGTTTTTTTATTATCATTTGCCAGCAGACTATTGTAAGTCCTGAAAATTGTATTCTTACATGAAGATCATGTAAAGTGGTTGGAAGTATGGAATATATATATACCATATGCTGGTTCTTTTCTTGTGCCAAATAGCCCGATTTTGAAGCAGCAAATGGCGCAAAAAGCTGATAAGTTATCTGATCTCAATAATGTGTTTAACCATTTCTGCGGTCATGAGTCACGAAAGTGATTATGGGATTTTTTGCAAACTTCCTCCCTTCGTGACTCACAAGTCACAAGTTAGACATCCTTGTAAATCGAATTAATTCAGTTTTTGTGATTTTGGTGTGTTGCAGGGAATTTTTAACACCAGGAGCATCAAATCAAGTGAATCTTGATAGTAAAACTGTAGAAAACACTCAAAAGGCTATGAACGAACCAAACAGGTTTGTACCCACTTAAGTTATTCAATTTTGTATGTTTTTAATATAAAAAAGTTATCATTTTTGTAGAAAAGTGGTTTTATTTCTAAAAAGGTAAAATGGTAGTGAAAATAAAGACAAAATTTTCTAAATTACTTATTTTTATGCTTTTATTTGCACTGCTGTAACAAACCAGTGTCTTGCTAACTTTGTCTCATTGGAGTGCAAAGTCATTACATCCATTCGAATGTTGTGCTGTTTAAATAGTTTTGGTTCGACAATCGCTTTGTCGACAAGGTACAAAATTCGTTCATTTTGTCGACCAGGTACAAATTTCGTTCATTTTGTCGACCAGGTACAAATTTCGTTCATTTTGTCGACCACATTTTGTCGACATTCAGTTTTATTTCGCTCAAAATTTTGGTACGTTTTGTCGACGCATCATGGCGGTATGTCTTGTTGACGTATTATTTTTGTTAGCAGAGCAGATTTGTGCAGGAACATCAAAGCCAGTGCGCTGTTAACGCCACAGTCGCAAACCTACAAGTGATACAAGGTGCTAGAAAATATGTTGGAACAATACTTTAAATTAACAATGTATTTTGGTAACTATGTATGAAACGTGTGTTATTAAAAATTCAAGATGAATGTATGAATATATGAAAGCTCCATTGCATATCTGACTCTTCATGGGTTATGAGCCCAGACACAAATTTATTATGTGAAATATGGACTGTTTTTTGGCTGAACAATTGCATATTGTGAAGAAAGGTTGGAAATCTGAAGTTTTAATGCAGTTTTAAATGTTCCATGAGAATTAGGCCCAGAATTGCCTGAGTGATAAGCCTGTGCAACATTAAGCCCTGGACTGATTAGTTGATTTTAAGTGCTATTTCTGAGGAAATGATGGCAGATCAATTTGTAATTCCAGTTGAGAAGTTGAATGGCAGAAACTATGGTGCATGGAAATTTAGAGTGGCAATTCTACTGAGATCCAAACACAAGTGGGATCCAACTGCAGCACCTGTGATGCCTATTAAATTGATAACTGAAGATGAGAAAACTTTCAATACCAGATTGGATGAATGGCAGGTTAAAGATGTGGAAGTGCTGAATACAATTTTATCCACAATAGATGCTACTCAAATGAAATATGTGATGAATGTTGTTACTGCAGCAGAAGCATGGGAGAAATTGCAAGTCCAGAACCAAGGTGTCTTAGCAGAATTAAAAGTTCAATTAAAAACTGACTTGGGAAGAATTCAGATGAAACCTAGAGAGACAATTCTGGAATACATTGGGCGTGCCACAGCAGTAGCTCAGGAACTCCAATCATTGGGAATAGTGACTGAAGAACCAGAACTTTGCTCACACATCTTGAAAGGATTAACTGCTGATTATATTAATGTTGTACGCAGCTGTGATGTACTGGGAGTGGCAGCAATGACAATTCAAGTTTTGCAACGTGCCTTATTGGCTGAGGAAGCAAGAAAGCCACAACAGACAACTCCAAAGTTGGAGAGTGCCAATTGGGTACGAGGTGCAACCTCCTATCAACGGGGCAGAGGTGGCAGACCAGCCAGAGGTCGAACCCAACTCAAATGTTGGAATTGTGGGATTCCAGGCCATAGACAAGTGGATTGTCGCCGCCCACCCCAGCAGAACCAAGACACTCAGCCATCTACATCTGCCAATCGTGGTTTTCCTCCCCGGTCAAGACCTTGGGTTCCCCGAGGACGAGGATCATCTGGACCGTCCACATCCAAGCGAGTGACAGATGTGGAAGATCAAACACCACAGTTCGCTCTTGTTGCAACGGACAGTGACCCTGCTCATGTGGACAGGGAGAACGAACTTTTAATAGACCAAGAACAATTTGACCCTTACATATGGTACCTGGATTCGGGTGCAACTTCACATATGAGTGGAGACAGGAGTTTATTCACAACATTAGATGACTCATTTGCCAAGATGGTTTCATTGGCTGATGGCAGAGAGATCAAAGCATCAGGAACTGGTGTAATTATGCTAAATATTTGGTTTGGTGACCAAGCCAGAGTACTGAAGTTGGAAGACACCTATTATGTGCCTGAATTGAGTGGTAACCTGTTATCAATAAGCAGAATGACTAATTTGGGCTATAAAGTCGCATTTACTGCCCGTGGCTGTACAGTTTCTACAATTGACAATGTACAAGTGTTCCAAGCTTCATCCCATCGGGGATTGTTCAAATTACAAGCAAGAAGCCCCAATGCACCCACAATGGAAGACAAAGCAGTAGTGATGGCTATTCAATCACAACCTCCATTGACGGGATCAGAGTTGTGGCACCGCAGGTTGGCACACATAAACAACCGTGCTTTAAAGGATTTAGTAAAGAAAAATATGGTGACAGGGATGACAATTGATAAAATTCATAAATGGACATTGTGTGAGGAATGTGTGACAGCAAAGCACACCAGAAGCCCATTTTTGCCTGCACCATCAATTAGAGCCAGTGGGCCGCTACAGATGCTGCATGTAGACCTGTGTGGTCCCATGCCACACCCTTCAATTGGAAGATCAGAGTATATCTTCATGATTGTAGATGACTATTCAAGGTGTTTGTTTCCTCGTTTTTTGGTGTCAAAGGCTGAGACTTCGGGTGTCTTTGAACAATTTATAGACACACATCAAAATAAGTTTGAAGCCAAAGTCAAGATG
Source organism: Strigamia acuminata (assembly GCA_949358305.1). Classification (NCBI taxonomy): domain Eukaryota; kingdom Metazoa; phylum Arthropoda; class Chilopoda; order Geophilomorpha; family Linotaeniidae; genus Strigamia; species Strigamia acuminata. Next base: position 37,363,666 of record OX442315.1, read on the forward strand.
GTTCGCTCAGACAACGAGACTGAATTTTTAAATCAACACTTTAGGGCAATTTTGGACACAAGGGGAATTCAACATCAAACTACCGTCATCTATAGTCCATCCCAAAATGGAGTCTCTGAAAGGGCAAATAGATCCCTCCTTGACAAGACAAGGACACTATTGAATGATTCCAAGTTGCCACACAAGTTTTGGGCTGAAGCTGCGGCATGTGCCGCATATGCAATGAATCGCTCACCAACACGTAGGTTTCCGGGCGAGACACCCTATGAAAGACTTACTGGAAGAAAACCAGATATATCTAATATGAGGATTTTTGGCACTATTGCTTACGCATGGGTTCCAAAGCAACATAGGAATAAGTTGGATTCTCGTGCTAAACCGGTCATTTTCATGGGCTATCCCTTGTTGAAGCCGGGCTGGAAGTTTTATGACCAAGATACTAATAATATCATTGTGGCACGAGATGTTAAGTTCAATGAGTCCAGATTGGGAATGGAATTATTATCAGGACAGAATGTAAAACCTGATCATGAACCAGAAATGGTGTACATACCTGAGGGAGATGTAAGCTCCCAACCCCCAGTTGTTTTTCAACAACCCACCAGACCGACACCGGGTCCAGAACGGAGATATCCTTCAAGGATACGACGTCAGGTCCAGCCTTATCAGGCAATTGATTGGCGACAGCATCGCACACAACGTTGGGAGAACCAACGAGCACATGTGGTGAACACCAACCCACAGGTTGAAGTACCGATACATGAACCAAAGACATTTGCTGAGGCAGTGACATCTGACCAGGCGAGCCAATGGGTAAAGGCTATGGAAGAGGAAATAGCCTCCCACACCCAACAAAATACTTGGACTTTGGTTCCAAGACCACAGGATGCAAAAGTAATTGGCTCTCGCTGGGTATACAAGTTTAAGAAGAAATATAAAGCCCGTCTAGTTGTTCAAGGCTACAATGTCCACAAGGGCATTGACTATTCAGAGTCTTTTTCCCCTGTGGCTCGATTGGCTACCATCAGAATTATCTTAGCCATTGCTGCAATGTTTGGCTTTACAGTCAAGCACTACGATGTCAAATCAGCATACCTCCATGCGAAATTGAAGGAGGTAGTCTACATGGAGCAACCTCAAGGCTTTATTCAACCTGGGCGAGAAAACGATGTTTGGCTCCTAAATAAGGCAGTTTATGGTTTACCTCAGGCAGGCCGCGCTTGGCATGAAGCCCTGAACAAGGTACTTGCACAAGCGGGATTTAAGAAGTTGGTAGTTGATCCATGCGTTCATCTGTGGAAAAATGGTACCGACATTATAATAATGGGCACTTATGTCGACGATTTGATGCCGGCAACTAACGCCACACGGATGCTCGATCAGATAATGGGGAAAGTGATGAAGCAAGTTAATCTGATCGACCTTGGAGAAGTCACAGAGATTTTGGGCATCAGGATTAGGCGACAGACCCATCCGTATGCACTTTTGTTGGACCAATCCAAGTATATATTTGAGGTCTTGCTTAAATTCAACATGATGAATGCAAAGACAAGTAGAGCACCCATGGACCCATCCCAGAAACTGGAGGACCCTAATTATCCGCTCGGATCACCATTAATTAACGAGCCCTATCGAGAATTAATTGGCTCTTTATCCTACTTGGCTCAAGCTACTCGACCAGATATTGCTTATGCGGTATCCTATCTATCGCAGTGGTTGCAGAATCCGCATGACGCTCACTGGACGGCAGCAAAGAAGATCCTCCGCTATTTAAAAGGAACGGCTGATTTGTCGTTAATTTATTCTCACGGATTTGGATTATTGCGAGGATATGCCGATGCATCTTGGAACAGTGCCTCGGTTGATGCAAAGAGCTATGCAGGATTTATCACCATGCTGGGAAATTCAACCATCACTTGGCAATCAAAGAAGCAAAAGCTAATTGCCTTATCAACATGTGAATCGGAATTTGTAGCAATGGTAGAGTTAGCGAAAGAACTGAAATGGATAACATCATTGCTGGAACAGCTTGAAATGACCAAATTAATTCAAAGACCGATTCAAATCTTTTCTGATAATCAAGCCGCCATCGCCCTCACTAAGAACCCCCAGTACCATGGGCGCACAAAACACTTTCATAGGAGAGTATTATTCTTACGTGAAGATGTTCAAGACGGAACTTATGACATCAACTATATGTCTACAGAAGAGATGCCTGCAGATATTATGACTAAGGCAACAGGTGGTTTGAAATTGATCACCACAAAGGATTTTATTAATTTGCGGCCATGTGATTCACCGTTACGATGAAGGGCGAGAATGTTGGAACAATACTTTAAATTAACAATGTATTTTGGTAACTATGTATGAAACGTGTGTTATTAAAAATTCAAGATGAATGTATGAATATATGAAAGCTCCATTGCATATCTGACTCTTCAAAATAACACTACTTGTAAGTGCAGCTAAAGGCTATACAAGCTAACACTGTATACAAAGATGAAACCACAAATCGTAATACAGACAGCTCTCATTAGAGGCCAATACTAAATACTACAAGTACATACTGTAAACTATCGAAAAGAAAAGGTAATACAATACACTACACAAACCAACAGTTTTGTTGGCATACGTCTTGTCGGCGTTACTTAAATGCAGGTGCACCAGCAGAAAGAAGTCTAGAAGTGGGTTGTAATTAGTTAATTAGGTGCAAATGAAAGGATTTTAATTGTCATTTACTTGTAAAATTCTAAAAACGAAGATATAAACTATTTATTCAAACAGAAAGTTATTGCTTTTGTTTGTTTTACTTCTTTTATCTAGTACGGAGTAATTTTTTACTTGCTTTTAGGATTCAAAGAAGTGATCCATAACTGAAAATTGATTAAAAGTGTTGTTTTTATTTAGGTATACGTTTGATTCAGCACAAAAACATGTATTTGCACTGATGAATAAAGACAGCTATCCGCGGTTCCTGCGTTCGGAGGCTTATAAGCAGATATTGGCCAATGCTGCTCAACCTATGCACAAGAAAAAGTAGTCCTTACTCTGTAGTAGCAACGTAACTTTTCCTAATATTTGTTGATACTACGTTTCAGATCAATTTTCAGCTTTGGAAGTGGAATAAAGAAAAAAAATTCTACCCCCAATGCCCACAACTGCAGTAGTGGTGTCAGCTCCACTGACACCAGACGTAGAGGCAGTAACAGCAGTGACCAACGCAACTTGTCGGGAAGTTCGAGCGATCTGCAGGACTTGTCGTCGCACGAAGGTCGAGCTTGTAGTCCCGTCGGTCCGTTCATGGGCCATCACTCACTCAGCACCAGCAATCTGCAAGATCTGGAGTCGAGTGATCATCCGTGCAGGTGTCAACACATTTCAGAATTATCTTACTTGTATATTCTATCACTTATATTCTATACAGCTATCTTCTCTTTCTTTTAGTGGAGAATTTGGTAGTTCAGGAAAAAAGAGGTCTACTTGGTCTAATCTGTAAGATTCTTTACATATTTAGGTTGACTGACTGAGATAAAAGAAATGAAAGTTACAAGTTAGTTCCTCAGGCAAATAGTCTTAAGGAGAAGGGTGTGGTGCATACTCCTATTGTCACTGTCAATTCGATTATTAAATTATGTAAACAATGCTTCGGTTGTCAGGGCAGAAACCTGACAACCGACTTCATTACAAACAACAGTGTTGACTCAAAATTCATAGCAGTTGCATCACCTCCATATCTGTGTGAAAAGTAACAGATTTAGAACCACACTAAATCCCACAAGTTTGCACAATTTTGTCAACATGTGCTTTTGAATACAACACATGAGTTTGGACGATTTAACCTTTTTCAATACAAAGCTTATCACAAAGATCAAGCCAGTGGAGCTCAAAATTAAATTCGTACACAGAACATTGCAGTTACTTTGTAGATTGCATTCAAAAATTTAAATTACCATAAAATTAAGTTGTATTGATGAAAATTAAAACGGATTGAGTCCTTGTACAAAATAAAAATACAAGTATCTACTTGTATATGCAGTCAGCACTAACTATTTATTTGATGTATCCATTTCAAACGGACGCATCGGCTTATAGAGGGTCATTTTAGCGACACGAGAATAGTGACGATGACTTTAGCGACGCCACTTTAGCGTCGCTATTAGTCGCTAAAGTGGCTTTCGCTAAGGTGGTATAAAAAATTGGCAATGTTTGCCATTCACCATGATTGGATAGCTGGTTGTATTAGCTGTTCATGAATATCATGAACATCATTACTTCAGTGGGAATATTAAAACTCAGCAATAATTTTGTGTAAATAAAGACAAGATAGCCTTGCTGAAATTTATGCTTAAATGGTAAACAAATGGTACGACTAAATGGCAAACAAAAAGCAGTGTTAGAGGAACTTTTTCATCATTTTCATCATTTGCATTATTTATGATTTGATTTAATTTTTTTTTGTTTTTTCAATTGATTACAGTCTCTCTTCTCCAACATCTCAGGAAAAGTTAAATGATCCCCACCGAACTCTGGACGTTCCGAAACATTTTCCAGTTTTAAGCCCGGAAGTAAGTTTATTGGAAAGCAGCCTGAGCCTGGGTTTGTCATTAGCTGTACCTGCATCCAAGAGTGCACCGAGCCTGAAAGGAAGGCGCGCTTCTGATGACCCAATGAACAGGAGGCACAATCAAGTGTGCCCCTGGGAAGAAGAGGGGCCTAAGAAGGCCCATTCTTCTTCCACGACCCCCAAAACACAGTCACCTCTAACTGAGAGCAAACCAAAGAAAAAACAAAATGAAGTTTGTCCGTGGGAAGAGGAAGACGATTCCGCTGCAACCAAATAAATGAATTCAGATTGCTGATGATTTTATCGCGTGTGAATGGGCCACGTGACCACACAATTTATGTCATTTTATTCTCTCGGAAAGCCTTGTCCATAGTTGTTTCAAATACCTTTTCTTCAAATCACGAGCCTTACATAATGGAAAATTGAAATTTTATGAACTGTCTTTACTGTTTAAATACTTGTGGGTCTACTTTAACATAATAAGTGTATCTATGTAATTATAATGATATTTTTTTTAAAGGGGAATACCTTTTTAGAGATTTTTGAAAGAGATACAGTAACTTTTTTTGTGTGTTTTTGAAACTAGCTGAAAATCTATGGGTCATACCCGTAGATAAGTATTTGATGGTACAAAAAGAAATAGATAGATATTATTCACTTAAAATATGTGGCAATTGCCGGTGTAATTGCAGAATAGCTACAAATAAATTCATCTACGACGTAATTAGTAGTTTGCTAATTTAATTAAAGTCTGTTTACAAAAACTTGTGACAAATCCCATTGGTTGGGCATATCACAAGCTCAACAATACAAATAACTGATCATGTGTTCCTTCTCAACCAATGAGGAAGATCTCAGGTTAAAGATGACTATTTAATATTCAATAAAATATTCCTAAAATCAATTATTAATCACTTACAAATCCAAATAAACATAAAATATGCATTACATTTATGAATAAACATGTTTAAAGTTACCGGAACGGAGGCTTACGCTGGGACCAAAACTATACCCGGAGACCAGTTGGAAAAATAATCTTTACTTTAGTCCATATCAAGGTTAAACATTGTTAAACATGTTATTAGGTTTGGCCACTTGGGCAAAATGATGCCGTTTCCTGAAATTGAAGGGGCGGAGCCATTGCTGCTCTGACATCAGTGGGCGCCCAATCAAAGCGTCAACGTGTGCTTACAGGCAAAATCATAAAACAAGAATGTAAATTAAACTGTCTTTTATTAAAGATTGTTACTCAGCACAACCGGCGCCCACTGACGTCAGACAAAATGAGAAAGAATGAAAGCCTGTTATACCTAACTCTCCAAGTGGCCAAACCTAATAACATCACTCAACCTTGGTCCTTATTTTCATTCAGTGAGATGGATATGTGCATTTCTGGAATTATTTTTCAATAGTGTGTTTATAATTATTGCATAATGGATGGGGACAGGTCAATAACCAATGGTTGTTTATCATAAGTTTTTGTAAGCGAGGGAATAGTGGAAAAGCTAAATGATGCAAGTTTTTTTAAATCTGGGCTGTTTGTTTCTCTGAGTTTGCAGAGACACTGAGAGAGACTCAGAAAGAAAACTAGGGTCATTCAGAAACTATTTTGCACTTCTCAATTCAAATTGAAGTTTTGCGTTTTCACTCTTTTCAATTTTACAGTACAATACAATATTTAAACCACTTAGGATGGTTCATTAAACAAAGATTTACCATTTGTTCTAAAAGTCCGACCATATGGGAATTTTTTCAGGTGGGCTAAAACATTTATAAACTCCGTCATTATTCCGAGATGGTTTCAAAAATCTGGTTTGTTTGCATCATTTGTTTTGTTCAAAAGTGATTTTGTTTATTTTGTCATTAATATTTTTCAAACATTGAGATCATTTTATTATTTATTTGCAAAACAGTTTCTGAATATCCCTGATGTCATGTGTTATTCTGAAAAATGTTGTGTGCTAAAACTGCTTAGGTGCAAATACTGTTTCAAGGGCTTTTGGAGGTATCAGTTGTTTAGAGAGGCAACAAAAATATCGGAATTTACTTACATTTTAAAATAAAAGCTCTTCATGGCACCGTTGCACTTTAGTTCGAAGTATTAATGGTCGAGTGTATTGACTTCTGTTTTGATCAAAGTTTCAATGGAAACTAAATACCGTAAATACATAAATTAGTTAATAAAATAATTAAATTGTTGTATTTATGATATTGTAATTGTCAGTGCAGTGTACAGTTCTACAGTATTCTCAGCATTCTTGTTCGACGTCATCAGTTCTAATTTTTACCCCTTTTAGTCTTTTCCCTATATGTGTAATTTTAGATCCAGGTTAAATCTGGAACTGGGTCAAGGATCCGCTAAACCTTGTCAACAATCATTTTGTCGACGCAATGCCATACACATTTGTTTTGTTGACGCTGTTTAGTTAACCATGAATTTAATCAATCACATACACTGGTGTTGTCATATTCCCATGATGCATTGCATTTTGGAGAACTGGTATTATAACTGTTATTACTATATCATAAATACATACAACAATTTAGGTTGTAACAACTAGCTTCTGATTTTTGTAGCGTTTCATTGACAATTTGATAAAACACTCTTAACGCTCGGAGGCATAAGGTTATACGCGTTTAGAGACAAGCCCTGTCTTAAAATTTGTTCCTATTAATTTTTTTTTGCTGAAAATTTATGATATTGTGTATATGGTGTCAGACTTTGTCTCGTGTGAAATTTGTATATATTAGTTGTTTATTTAATTATTTATTCTGAATTGAAATTTTCTGCCCCTTAAAGCTCCAGCATACAAGTAACTTTAAAGCTGGCTTTGCTGTATTAGTAAAGAGCGCTTCAGTCAACAGCCTTTTGGCTGAAACTAGTACTGTTTAAAACCACCACCAGATGGTGCAAACTTCATTATTATTGTGCCCTCTATAAAATTAGTAGCGAACTGCAAACACATTAAATTGCGCTTTGACTAATTGACCTGAGAATTATCTCTAAACATGTAATGCCGGATACCAAAACAGTACATTTTACTTTTATGCCTCTGAGGGTTAATGTTGAATGGACTTGTCAGCCATAAAGCCGTATGGTAAAGATAACAGTAAAATAAGGTAAACTGATTCTGAGAGATGTTCAAGGAATGTGCACCGCAGAAGTGTGCGATTTTGAGAGAGAAGAGTTTGGTAAGTCACCACGACTCACTTGTAAGGGTAAAGTAAGAACGAAAATACGTAACTATTACCAATCTCTCTTAGTCATTCATTACTGGTTATTGATCAGTTCGAATATGTCATATTTTTTGGTGAATTGTCTACTTACTTCTGACTGTTGTTACTTACTATGTAAGTTAAATTGGATTAACATCGTGAATCGTACCCACTTTTAAGTCAATTCTAATTAACTATCTAATTTTTCTTCCCAACTTTTGATGATTTGCTATAATGGGATTTTCAGTAATAAAATACCGAGCGCGCTGGATAACTGTCGGTAAGATCATATTATCATATAATCTTATTATGACAAGAAGACCTAAACCCAACAATTACTCTAGCGCAAGGTGCATCTAATACGAGAATTTACCGATAGAAAATCAGAAAATCAATCATACCATCGCGTGGTATTTAAATTTGAGCAAAATGCCATTGGATTTGTTTGAAACATCCGCAGTAGGTGGCGCTAAGAGCAAGAGAACGTTTCACCGTGATGAAAAATCTTGCCACCAGAAATTGTTATTGGTGGAAACCAATCAGACGTCAGTCATGCTTTGTTATGCGCCTCAGAATTGGTCGGCTGTTTTAAAACAGCTTTTTTCATTGGTTGTTATTTTACGATGTAGCTGTACTCTGGCCCACTATAAGTTGAGCCTATTACCCATTGGCTGACTTGTGAGCTTAATTACTCACTGTGTGCTACCACCAGGAAAAGTAGTTCAGTTTTGTTTTAATTTGTTTGATTATTTAAATAATTGGAATGATATAATGTTATTTGAATTTTATAAGAAAATGTTTCTTCAATTCATAAAATAAAGATTTACGCTGTTTTTATTTCAATATTCATGTTTATTCAGTTTATTGCTTGCTTTGTCAGGAAAGCAAACAATTTTCTAATTTTTTTATTGTTTGTTTTGCCTGGAAAGCATTCAGAATGGCAGCCAGTGTTTTGATCAATTTTTTGGTATTGCTACATAAGTTAAGTGAAAAAGCTCAGCCAATGGGTAATAGGCCCAACTTATAATGAGCCAGAGTATAGTTGTAAATTATCATTTTCAATAACTTAACTGAAAAATCAACTCGTTACACGGACGTTAGAAAATCATGTCGTTAAGGTTCCCATCCTTGTTAATTGATGTGTTATTATAATAAGTTTAAATCTCAGTTGGATGGTTTTTACTTCCACCAAAAAAAACAACAGTCAATTCTATATCAATGTTTACATCAGTTTTAATCTTAACAAATTAAAAATTTAATCTAAGCACACTAATTGGTGGTTTACAAATTGAGTACAAGTATTTGATGAAATAAACAAAACCTCATATCAAAGTAGGTGCAGTATTCTTTATTTATCAGAACTTATCAATATTATAAGTAAAATAAAAATGTTTTACATCATTAAAGCAGTGTATATTGTGATAAATAACATACCATATTTCTTCAAGTAAAAGCCACGGCTCTCATTCAAAACTACTACTCTAGGCTGCGACTCTTAATCGAGGGAGGCTCTTATTTCAAGTAGTGGCCGTTACATCTATTTTACATTTTTTTTATCTGTTCTGTTGATACTACATTTTTTTTATATCCGTTCTGTTCATTCTACATTTATTTTATATTCGTTCTGATTATTCTACATTCGTTTTGAGACTAAAAACGAATGTGGAAATAACAAAACGAATGCAAAATGAACGTAGAACATTCGTTTTACATCCATTGTAATACGGTATCAGGAAAAAAAACCTTAGTTTTAATAAAATTTTAACATATAATAGTTAATTTAGAGTGTATGTTTCTTTATATTTGTTTCATTATAAATTTAAAATAAATTTCTATTGCATTGTATTAATTGGTTGTTTTCTATTTTTGATATCATTGAAGACAGCAAAAGTCAAAAATTCCATTTGATGTTTTTATTGTTATTTTCAAATTGTTAGCAATTTTGCCAATATTTTGACTTGTAAATCATTTTTAGCTACAGTATTATATTTGGTTAAAAATAAATGAGGAATTTATTAAAAAATTAGTGGTAAATTACAAATTGCCAAATTGGAATGTAATTTTCATCTTAAAAAGAGAAGTTTTATTGTAAGTAAATGTACAAAATGTTTTCGTTGACTGACACCTACTGCTGTATGCAGAAATAAATATCAGTATTTGTGTCAGCTTGGTTGTGACTTAGATTAATTTTTGATGTGCCTTCAAATTCACCACAAAATAAGATTTTTTAGAATGGCATGCTGCTATTTGTAGATGACTTAATTTAATAAATCCCACCAATTTCAGTTCGTTTTTTGTTTAAATCTCCCCGTTTATACAATTGGATAAATGTTTTATTGCAGTATGAAATCCTTCCACTGTCGGAACCACTGTCGCAGAGCGACCAAGGATGGTTTAATTGATAAAGGGGAAAATATAAATCGACTTGCAGTTTTTAAGAATTAAAGTAAATAAAAAAAAGGTTTTATTAAATTAGGGTTAGTTTGGTGAAAGAAAAATAAAGAGTTTGAGATAAAACAGAAGAACTTATATTGTATATCGTAAAAATCCAATTCCAAAAAGCATTTTTTTTACAAAAAACTAAATTCAAAAGTGGGAGGTGCATCTTAGAATTGACTGGGATTCATCTTGTCGAATCCATCTTGACGACCAGGTGCTTATAGTTGATTACACTATTGGATTAGCTTACTGTTACTGTATGGGGTAATAGGAGCTTACATAATAGAGCTCAAATCTAGGTTTTGTCAGTTTTGTCTTGGGCTGTTAAACGTAACGGTTATTAAGCCACCTTGTTAAAAAGTCAATAACAAAACACAATTTATACATTTTGATTTTAGGCAACAACACATACAGCTTCATGTTAGGAATTAATGACCGATTGCGTTTAATTAGCAGAGTGTTTACGGTTTAGCCGCGGCAAATGAGTGGTGAACTACTTGATTGTTTCATAAAATAATTATTTTCTCTAGAACTACAATGGATAGATTGTCATAAAATTTTAGGTGAACAAAGCAGAATATTGGACAAATATTCAGTTAAAATTTCATTGGTTTTCCTCCTTTTTTTCTCGAGATACAGCCATGAGATTCAACATGTCGCAATTGTTTTGCCCCCTACTGTAGTGTCTACAATGCCTCGCAGATTGAAGGCGGTCATACGATGCAGAGATCATCCAACAAAATACTAAACAAAAGAATGAAAATGTCCTATTTTCAAGTCGAAATAAATAAATTATGTTGCACTTTCTAAACTTATGAAATGATTTTTTCAACTTTCTAAACTTTTGACACAAGTGAGGTTTTGAAAATCTCGATTTGTAACTAAACTATATAACTAAATATATGTAACTATAAGTTATTTTAGATGAATAATAATTGTTTTATTCAAATCTGATGGTATAAATTGGTTTTGCTTAACTTTTAAGTCATATTTTTGGTGTTATTCACAAAGTGAGTGAATTTTTCACTCACTTTCTAAACTTTTGAAATGTAGTTGTAAGTTAAACCAAATGTTCGATTATGTGAACAAATCGGTATTACGAACGCCTATTAATTTTGATAATTGATACTACAGTAGCCAAAACTGAAGGAAATATTTTTTTCCTATAACTAGTACGATCTATTGATAGAAAAAATGAAGCATTTTTTTTAGAAAGATTTATTTTTATCCAAAGAAAATGCTAAAGTCCAGAAAACATTATTAGTACAAACATAGATTTCAGATTAATGTACATAATTTACATTACAAGTCAACATGTCCTATCTAAAAATATATCGTCATTCTGTACACTTAACAGGAATCATTTTCAAAAAAAAAACAACAAAAAAAAAGAAACCTAGACTACAATAAAAAATGAAAGAAAAACTTAATTGTAGAGTTATACAATCAGATTAATTTGTGTTCCAAGTTTGTACTGACTAGTAAATAGTCCTCTACATAAAACTGTGACCACAGTTCTCAAAAGCTACCATTCACTTTTTCTCCAAAATATTTGTAACCACATTTAAAACAAATGTCGATAAAATCCCTGATATCAAATCAAAACCATTTCCTCTTCTTTTCCTTCTTGGTCTTTTCTTTAATCCCATCAGTTTCAGTTTCGTCCAGATCTTTATCCTCATCTACATCTTTGCATTTCTCTTTCCCCTTCACCTTTTTGGATTTCTCCTTTTTCTTTTTCTTTTCTTTCTTCACGTGGCTTTCGACCGAATTAGAAGAACTGGAACTGAGCAATGAGCGGGAAGAAGTGGCTACAATAATAAAAAAAAAAAAAACAGAAGAAATGTAAAAAAAATTAAATCCAACCATCACATTACTCGATCATTCGAATTTTCTTTGACCTTGGCGTAATGTCATTTGATTTTGAATGCTTTGATCTTCAACGGCTTCCCGAAGTCGATCGGTTTCTATACTTTCGATTACCTCACTTCGTTGTCTAACTACCTCCACCAACCTAACTATCAGCTCTTCCTCTAACTCACGGTCCTCGTCCGTTTTGATCGTTTCTGACAATAAATTACAAAACTCTTATCAAAGGTTGTCAAAAAAGAAGAGAGACACTGGTGAAATTGTTTCAATACCGGTACCTGGTTTTCCCATTAGGCACCGAATCTGAAATTCCAGCTCTGCATGTTCCTCCTCTAATCGCTGCTGTCTACGCAAATATACTAATTCCACCTGTCTTCTGAATAAGGTATTTTTCTGGTTGACCAACTCGAATAACTGCAATACTAACTCGCTTTCCTCACCATCAACCAAATCTTCATGTCCTAGAATAAAGTAAAGCATAACAACTTTTAATGTAATGTTACGTGTGACACTATTTTGTTGTCATTAGTCAACAAAACCCTCACCAGAGCGCGCTAGAGTCAGTGCCAAGCGACTGGCCAACATGGGAAGTAATAGCCATTGCTCTTTACTTAACACACGGTACAATTTGTATATGAATTAGGTTTAAGGATCTAGTCTGCATAGCAATTATATCATTTAACTTATTATCATGTTGTGTTGTTTACATTGCATCGCATTGATTCAGTTGATTCTGGATACAGATTTCCGATTGAATAAATCTTGTCACTTAACTCCACACACACTGAGTCATTCTCTATACTCTTGTTCGACTCAAGAGTATACCCTTCTCCCATTGGCCGAGCCGCATTACTCCTAACTCCAGTCTGTATTACCATAGAGTAAAGAATCTATGGTATTACTACCACTAGGATAAGTAGTTCTTATTTTTATTATGATTATTACTACATTTTTGGATCACTATACCATCGGCCAATGGGAGAAGGGTATACTCTTGAGTCAAACAAGAGTATAATTTGCCTTCGCATGCGAACTCATCCCCACGCACATGCACCAGTATTCTGTATAGTCTGTATAATCAGCAATTTAACTAGGTACACATTTTTGGACCCTAAGCAATAAATTTACTTACAGTAGAGCGTCGATAATCCGAACTGATATGATAGCGAACATGGGTGCTCGTAAAACCGATTTGTTCGTATAATCGGTCTATAGTTTTTACACATATCATACTGATAAAAATCGACAAAACTTAATTTAAAAGTGGATAAAACGTCAATCACCGCTGTTCACACAACCGACGTTCGGATAATCGAAGTTCTACTGTATTTCGATCGACTTTAGGCCACTAACCTTGCAAGTTTTCTTCCCTGATCGCCTTTTCCAGTTCAACTCCTTTTTTCTCCATATCCAATTGCTTTTCTTCAATACTCTTCAACTCCTTCAAGATTTCTTCCATCGGCAACTGCGTGATCTAGAAGCAAACACACCTAAGTCGCATTTATTCATATAATTTTCCTTTTTCAATTGTTGAACAACCTGTCGTTTCGGTGGAATAGGTACTGGAGGTGCCGGTTTCTTCTTTTTCCAATACCCAAAAGTACTAAGCGGCACCTTAGTACTTACTTGACAAGGACTAGGCGAAGACAAACCATCATTTCCAGCGGTGTCTGGACCGCTAGACTTCAGCGTAAGATTATCCAACTCTTTCAGCGTCTTCTCGTTAATTTCAGCGTTCAGAGACGGACTCACCAAACTCGTTCTGTTCGGCTGAAGCGGTGGTGGCGGAGGAGGCGCGGGAGACTTCTTCGTGGATCTCGGCGACGGCTTATGACTAATAATGGGCGAAGAGACGTAAGGCGGTCCGGGTGGTAACGGCGCCGGTCTTTTCTTTCGCATTCCTCTCGATAAGCTTCCCGTAGGCGATATGTCCAAACCGGAGTCTCTGGACGTCCTCCTTCCGACAGTATCGGAATTTGTTGACTTTGGGGAACTGAACAAGTACTTCGATCCCGAAGCTCTCCCGATGCTCCCCGCAGGCGACGTGTCGGCAGAGTACGATCCTCGGTACTTCTGTCCCGCATTTCTACCAGTGCTGCCAGCGGGAGATACGTTCGTACTTCGACTATCCAGACTTTTTCTGGGAAGCGGCGTCGGTTTGTCATCATTCACACTGGAATCTAAGTAGACGTTTGATTCGTCTTCGTCGTCTTCGTCACTGTCAAATGGATTCGACCCCACAGGGGCTTCGAGCCGCGAAACATTTTCCACGGGGCTCGGCACCTCGACCGCGGGGGCTTCAAACTGCGTAACATTTTCCACCGGGGTCGGGGCCTCCACTGCGGGCATTTGTTCGTTTTCTTCATCGGAATCGAACGGGTTCAGAGACTTCTGATCTTCGCACGACTTGAAGCTTGCATCTTCGGACCGAGCTACATCGTTTCCCTCGTCGTTGAACGGATTTAGGTCAACCGGGTATTCCTCTTCGACCTTTACTCTCGGCAAAGTGCTCTTCAGCGTGGTTAAAGCTTTGAGGAACACGGGCAATTCGGGCCTCGGCGGAGGCACTTTTTTCGGCGAAGTGTCTTTCTTGTCATCGGGCACATCCGTCACTTCCTGAAGTTTGGTCGACTCCGCCAACTTGCTCGTTCGCTTTCTCGGAGCCGGCACGACTGGATCACAGACTGCAACGCCGCTTGACCCGACGGCCGCGGACAAGCGTTTGGGTTTTGGCGGCGCTTGTGGACTTCCGTGTGGACTCGCAACATCTTCCGTCGTTCGGCTCTTGACTGGACTTTGTAAAATCGGTGGAGATGTGGGTTTCGTGACGACCGGAGACGGTATGACGGGCATGTCAAAGATGACCATCCCTGTCCGAGACGGCGCCAACCCGTCGGTTCCGGCTTCGGCTTCCAATGGCTTGCTTTGCCGCACAGCAAACAATGGTTTGGTTTTCACACCATTTTTCTCAATCCTTACTTCGATAGCTTTATCCCGCCTCAAACTAACGAGAGGACTTGAAGTTGGAGTTAAGAATATTTCGTCGCTTTCACTTTCTTTAACGTTCTCGGAATCCTGTTCCGAAGTTGAGCTCGATTTCCTCCTCAATCTCGGACTGGGAATTGGAATTGGAATTGGAATTGGAATCGCAGCTTCTTCGGGTAAGGCTAAACTAGCGGGTGCCAACGGTGGCAAGTCATCCAAAGCGGACGTTAAATCTACGGGTTTTTCCTGTTTGTCCACTGAAACTTTGTCCTCACTTTTCTTTTCACCGCCGGCTAAATTGGCCTGACTTTTTGTCTCATTGTCTTTAGTGTTGTAAGAATTGTTCATTTTCAAATTGTTTACGTCAGGCGAAATGGAGCCCGACATAAACTTCATCCTTGCTTCTGCCACTGATGACGAAAGCTTTAAATCTCGAATTTCCACCGACTGCCTGATCCGAAGCGGCTGCCAAGTGTCAGTCGGCGACGTTAATCTAGCTACACGATTTGCTGCCATGGAAGTAATAGCGGCCTTTTCGGCTTCCTCTTCGTCGGGACAACTGGCACATTCGTATTGACCAGGCAAACTGCCATCGACATATTCACCTGGTTTCAGCACGGATTGGCACCGACAACACTTGAAGCAGGTACGGTGGTACAATTTACTGTCGATAATCAGGCGTTCTAGAATGTACACCCTTTGCTGACACGTTTGGCAGACGTCATAGCGGCGAGGTAAGGATGATGGCTGCGGCTGGTATAGCTAAATCAACGGTAACAAAAGCAAGTTTTAGTGTCATTTGTGGGTGGAGTAGTTTTGTGGAAATGGTTGGCTCTGGCAAACCAAATTCCAGGTTTTTTGCGGGAACATACCTTAAATTTGTCATTTTCTTTTAACACATTACTCCCTGAGTTATGGACTGGCCACTTATATCCTGGGAGGGAGAATTGCAAGCATGAGAGTGTTTATAAGGTGACAAGTTTTGGTTAGTGTTAGCAAAAACAGCACAATTCATGTTAAAACAACCGGTCCAATGTGTTATATTTATATACAGTTCAATCATCAGTAAATAAAATAGATTTCCTTAATATTTAGGAGAAAAAAATCACCTAATATTTTAAATAATGCAATAACTTTGGAAATTTATTCATTTGTTTTGCAGCCCTTTACAAATAAACAACTTGAAGGCAACAAAACAGATAGAGGTTAAAAGAAACTATAGAAATAAATAAATAAAATAAAAATTTAAAAACGCTAACGTTTTTTGGAATTGATTCTGTCAAGATGGAAAATGCTTTTAATAAAACGGGTAAAGACTATTGGAAGGAAAAGTACTCTATGCTGATTCCTCATCTCAAGATATAGTTGTGACCCAGTCCATTTTTTATGCAAATAAATACTGACATGCAAAAAGGGTCTGATATTTTAATTACGTTAATGACAAACTGGACCAATATAAACAAAAAAAATGTAAACTTAAATTGTAAGCAGACAGACCAAAGATGGAAAGTACCATGTGCACCTACACCTAAGCTTAGTAGCTTGATGCCAAAATTAAACTCAAAAATCCCGAGCTGCCCCAAATACTTGTACATGATGTTTCGAAATAATAACACAATAAACAATTTTAAACATTTGTGTTTTCGTGTGCAAAAATTAGAAACAAGTGTGGGAATTTGGCATCAGGAAACTGGGTGCAGACTCTTATTGTGGATAAAACACGTGTTTTAAAGATTAAAATCTACAAATTTGCTCCTAATTAATTAGTTTGAAAATTCAAACATTGTAAACTGTTAAATTAAATTAAATGTACAAAATGAAGTGAAGAAAAGTATTAGTAGATTAATATCATAAACATAAATTGAAAATGATTGCATTTTATTATCACCTTTGAAGGCGGCGAGTCAGGTGACGGTGTGGTACTTGTATCACTGTTTTCCAAAGATCGCTTTGATGGTGAACTGGGTGAAACTGAGAAGAAATAATAAAATCTGTAAATACACACACATATTTCAAAGATACTTAACTTACTTGTGCGTCCACTGCCTTGAAAGCATTGATAAAATTGTGAAACATACGTCATGATACTCAATTTATCAGGCACCTTGTACAGCACCATATCTTCGGCCTCCAAAAGTGCCGGAATACCAAGATGTTTCTCAGCTACACTAAATGCCTACACATAAAAAGAATAATTAAATGTTTCAGCAGTTAAAACCAGGTTACAACTAACTCATATTTGGGAGTTTACACACTACTGACTACTGAGTAACCCTTGTAATAAATTTCACGGTCACGTGTTTACAAACTTGCATGGGTTTGCTCCTTTTAGTGTGAAGGAATAAGAACTCATTAGTTACGCATGGTATTGTAATAGCCTCACGACGTGAGGTTATTACAATAGAAGAAAAAAGTAATGGATTGGCTCCTTTATTCTTACAATACGGTATAATGAGTTTCTCGTGATGGTTTGAATTTAGAAGATTAAAACCTTTTTTTTTCAGTTCAGTTTCTAAACCGAACCAATCGAAGCATGAGGTATTTTGCTAACAGAATAATGCATCATTGGAAGCAAGTTCCCTGGATACATTGTCTCAACAAATAATTTTTATTCACATTTAAATGCGAAACCATTATTACTGTTTAGACTTCAGTAATCAATAAAGCTACCTGACATTTGGATCTAAAAATTGTGAAAGCGTTATTTACTGCAACGGCCTTCTACCAGGTGGCTCAAATAAAACCGGCCCGACAATACAAGTGATGGTGGATGAGTTAGATTTATGTAGATATATATATTTTAGGTCGCAGAGCAACTTGTGCTGCGACTAGCGTTTATTCTAGTAGGACAGGAAGTGAAGGGTGAAGGGGAAAGGGAGTGACCAGTGGGTGGTCCAATACAAAACATCATGCCGAGATGACGTATAAAACATTCCAACACTCCTTCTCATCACAAATGATGTTGGTTACATAAAAAACAATAAAAATTAACTCAAAAATAAGTTTAACATTTTTAAACAATCTTCATGCTTCGGTCGGTAGAGTCCTTTGGTGAAGACATCTGCTGCCATTTGAGTGGTTGGCAGGTAGTGGAGACTCATTTTCTTATCTTCTACGACTTCTTTGGCGAAGTGAAAGCGCATATCGATGTGCTTGCTATTATGATAGCTCGAATGATCTTGTGAGAAGCAAATGGCGGCCTGGTTGTCACAAAAGACGTCAGTTGCTTCCTGTTGCATTGTTTGGCAGCCCAACTCAATTAGAAGTCCTCTGAGGTGCAGGAGTTCCTTTGCTGCCTCCGATACCGCCATGTACTCAGCCTCCATGGTCGAAAGTGCAACGGTATGTTGCTTCTTGGATGCCCACGAGATTGGGCTTCCGGCCAAAATGAACACATATCCTGTGGTCGATCTTCTGTCGTCGATGTCGCCACCCCAATCCGCGTCGGCGAATCCGTACAAATTTTCTTCAGTCTTCTCGTAGGTGATGCCTAATTTTCGCGTCCCTTTCAAGTATGAAAGTACCCTTTTCGCAGCTTTCCAGTGTGTTTCACCTGGATTTGCGCAGAAACGACTGAGGCTGCTCACTGCGAAGGCCAAATCTGGGCGAGTCGAATTCGACAGGTAAATCAATGCGCCAATTAACTCGCGATATGGCACGTTTTTCATTTTCTCCTTTTCTTCGTTTGTCTTGGGTGACATTTCTTTGGTTAGCTTCAGTGCAGGGTCAATTGGTGTGCTGACGGTGTTGCAGTTTGTCATGTTGAAGCGTTCCAAAATTTCATCGATGTATTTGGTCTGAGTGATTTGGACGGTATGGTCTTTCTCATTTTGGTTTACTTCGATTCCTAAGCAGTATTTCAATGATCCGATGTCTGTCATTCTGAATTTTTCGCTTAAGTCAGATTTGACTTTGTTCATTGTTTCTGTGTTTTCAGTTATTACGATTAGGTCATCCACGTAGACAGCGATTATTACGGATTTCCCGTCTTCTAGTCTGTAAAAGACGCATGGATCTTTGTTGCTGCGATTTAATTTCATCTTTTTGCGAAGGTGGCGGCTTAACTTTTTATGCCAGTTCCGTCCGGCTTGTTTTAATCCATAGAGTGACTTTTTAAGTAGACAGACTTTTTCTTCTTGTCCCTCTTCAATGAAACCGTCTGGTTGCCGCATGAAAATTTCTTCATCGAGTTCGCCCTGAATGTAGGCGGCAACGACGTCCATTTGGTGGATTAGCCATCCCTTCTCGACTGCATACGCGATGAGAGTGCGAATGGAGTTGTATCGAACCACAGGGGCGTAGGTTTCGTTGAAGTCCACTCCTTCTTTTTGCATAAAACCCTTGGCAACCAATCGTCCCTTGTAGCGGTCTATGTTGCCTTGCTTGTCCCGTTTGATGCGGAAAACCCAACGTGAAAAAATCACTTTTCGATTTTTGGGTTTGTCGACAAGTATCCACGTTCCCATCTCCTTCAGCGCGTCGATTTCGTTTTGCATGGCTTCGCGCCATTCATTTCGATCGTCTCTGGACATCGCTTCTTCGACGGTGATGGGGTCTGATGGGAGTGAGCCGCAAACGAAATTTGCGTGATCCTCGTTCGGGTCGAATGCGGTTTCTTGATTTTCGTTGGCGGGTTCAATGTCGTGTGTTCGGATTAAGTTGTATTGCTTCGACGGGCGCCCCGGTTTTCCGGTCCTTACGAGTTTTGGACGTCCCGGGCCTCGTTTGGTTTCAGCAGGTTGATTTTCAATCGGAATTTGCGCGTCGGCTTCATCGACATCGATTTCTCCTTCTGTTTCAACTTCGTTGTCATTGTTGCGCGCAGTAATGGCGTCAGGCGGCGGGCTTTCGGGTTCGTCAAAACTAGGAAAAATAAAAAATGGATCAGCAAATGATTTTTCGCCATTATTTGAGATGGCATCGGTTGACTCGAAAATTTTGACGTGGCAGCTTTTCACGACTCTTCGTCGGGCAGCATCATAAAGTTTGTATGCTTTTGATTCAGCTGAATAGCCTATTAATGTCAATTCGGTTCCTTTGGCCTCAAATTTTCCCTTTCCAGGTCCCTGCTGCAACACGATGGCTTTGCTGCCCAGTCTTCTCAAGAAACCAATAAATGGCTTCTTGCCGTGCCATACTTCAAATGGTGTTTGGTTTTCTAATGACTTGGTCGGGCATCGATTTCTGATGAAAACAGCGCTGTCAATAATTTCGGCCCAAAGGGGTGGCGGCAGATTCGATTCTATCATCATGCATCTTGCCATTTCACACAGCGTGCGGTTCATGCGCTCAGAAACGCCATTTTGTTTTGGTGTGTACTCGACCGAGAGTTGACGACGAATCCCTTCTTCTTCCAAAAATTTGGTGAACGTGGCGCTGACGTATTCCTTGGCATTGTCGCTGCGAATTTTCTTAATTTTTCGTCCGGTTTCGAGTTCGACTCTTCGCTTGAAGTTTTGAAATGCTCGGAAAATTTCGCCTCTTTCTTTCAAAATTGCGACTTCGGTGTAGCGGGATTTGTCATCGATGAACGTGGCGAAATATTTGGCCCCTCCAAGTGACGTGGTCGGCATTGGTCCGCAAATGTCGGAGTGGATCAAGTCGAGCACGTCGTCCGCGCGTGTTGACGACGATGGGTGTGAGCTTCGGTGAATTTTTCCCTTTGCACAAATCTCGCAGTCAAATGTTTCGTTTGCAGTATCGAATTTCAGTCCATTTACCATTTCGTATTTTCTTAGTTGTTGCAAAGCGCCCAAATTCAAATGTCCAAAACGATGGTGCCATGTTTTCGAGTTTAGGCTGATTTTTCCAGTGGCGACGTTTGCAATCTGCAGTGGTTTCGTTCGTACGATGAACATGTCGCCTCGTCGCTCCGCCTTCATGACTGTTTTTCCCTTCTTGCTGATTGTTGCGGTTTTCTCAGTAAAAAATTACTTCAGCGCCCTGGCTTGTGATGCGTGGTACCGACATCAAATTTCCGCTCAAATCGGGTGCAAACATGACGTCCTCCAAAACAATTGGTTTGTCGTAATCGTCCATATCGAGGTGTATTTTTCCAAGTCCTTCGCTTTTTACGTACGTCTTGGAAGCGGTTCGAATTGTTCCCTTCATCGTTTCATTTAGACTGGAAAACATTTCGCGATTTTTGCACATGTGGCGCGATGCGCCGCTGTCAAGACACCATTCGATATTATTTATTGCATGATTACTTTGGTATGCGACGGCATAATTTGCTAATTCGGGTTGATCAATTGTTGTTGCGATTGTTACGTCACGTTCAGTCGGCGTCACTTTTTCGTCGCGTTCAGTCGGCATTACATTTTCGTCTACGATTTGATACGTTGATACGACGGTCGCGGTAAGTGCTACGGCGTCGACCGTCTTGTCAGTGTTGTTCGATTTGCCTGCGTGGCCTGGCCTCTTCCTACGGCAGTCTTTTGCCAAATGTCCCACCAAACCGCATTTATTACATTTTCCTTTAAATTTAAATGGATGGTTGTTGTTTTTGGCAAAAGTTTTGGCGGCCAAAGCATTTTGCGGCGCCTTTTCGTTTTTACGTAAGTCCTCGTCTTCTTGCAGCAATTTAATTTTTACTGCGGCGAGGTCGGGTAACGTTTCTCTCATTTTAATTGATGAGCGGAACAATGCGAACGTGTCGGGAAGCGTGTCCATTAGCAAAATCACCAACAAATCATCGTCGAGCGTACTACCGGTCTGTTTTAAATTCTGTGCTGTTTCATCGAAATTGTTCAAATGAGCATTCATCGTCTCGTCGTCGGATTTTCTCATGTTGATTAACTTTTTGAACAAAAACATTTTTCGGTGCGGGCCCTTCGGTTGAAAGAATGCTTCCAACTTGTCCCAAGCCTCGGCGGACGTTGTGGCTGAGCTGATGGCGCCTTGGTGCGTGCGGTTTATGCCCAATCCAATGGTTGCGAGAGCGATTTCGTCTTTCTCTAGCCATTCGTTCACTGCCGTGGTATTTGGGGCTTCCTCCGTGGCCTCCGGTTTGACTGTACGTTTGCACACGTACGCCCAAAGTTTGTTGCAAATTAACACGTTTTTCATCTCAGTTTTCCAAGATTCATAATTGTCCTCACCGAGTTTTTCTACTTTAAAACCTCGAACAGATTCCATTTTTCGTTTTTCAAAAGTTCAAAAATATTTGCCTGGCACTGAATTGCGTTTTGTGGTTACACGGCTTGATGTGGCTTGATGCACTTTCTCGGCTCGGGTGTACACGTGGTCGCTCGTTCACGGCTTGACTTTTCGATTTTTGATGTATTTTTGCGATTTTTCGGGAAAAATGTTCGTAACTCACTGTTGCGTAGTGTATGCAGGTGTTGGACCCATAACCTGATGGTGGATGAGTTAGATTTATGTAGATATATATATTTTAGGTCGCAGAGCAACTTGTGCTGCGACTAGCGTTTATTCTAGTAGGACAGGAAGTGAAGGGTGAAGGGGAAAGGGAGTGACCAGTGGGTGGTCCAATACAAAACATCATGCCGAGATGACGTATAAAACATTCCAACAACAAGAAAGGGTGATTCAAAAAATTTATACATTGTTCAATTAAATATATATTACTTTTTAGTTGTGCGTAGTGTTGTTTAATTAACGTTCCCTGTACAGTTTTTTCCGCTCTTTCGTTTGGTGTTTAGTTTTTGACGATCCGAACTTACTTTCTCGAATATTTGCGTTTTCAATCAATTTTTATCCTCATTCGCCAAGCTGGATTGCCCTAGTCTTTCCTGAATTTCAGATTACTTGGTACTTTTATGGATTTCTTCAGCAGTACCAGTAGAAGTTCACAGTACTCTTCAAAAAGTAACACATCTAGTGGTAGTGATACCACCCTTTTTGGTACCATACCACTTTAGGAAAGATCTCGCAAAATGTAGCAAAATCTTGCAAAATCCTGCAAAATCCTGCAAAATCTCACACGATCTCATACTGGTACATCTTAAAAAAACCACAAAAGTACATCTTAAGACACCCACAAAAAAACATCTTAAGAAACCCACAAATGTACGCTGAAGTGAATCAAAAAATACCACAAAATCTGAAATTCAGGAATAACTAGTGCAATTAAACTTGGCGAATTGGGACAAAAATTTATTAAAATCGCAAATGTCTCGAGAATGAAAGCTCGGATCATCAAAAACTAAACGCCAAACGTTAATTAAACAACACTGCTCACAACTAATGATTAATGTATATTTAATTGCACAGTGTATACATTTTTTGAGACACCCTGTATTGTCGGACAGTTTTATTTGGGTCGCCCGGTATTTAGCTTGTTGGAATAACAAACATTCCCACTTTACATTGATATGTGATGATCAGGAAATCGTTGCAACTGCAAAACGGTAAGAAAAATATTTTGACCAAAGATTTGTTTGCTCCAAAACATGAAATTTATGTTATTTTGTTATTTGAGTACAGTCGAAACTCTTTATAACGAATCGCGATATAACGAATTATCGATATAACGAATACTTAAAATTGGCCGGTTTGGTTAGCTGGCCATAGAACACCATGTTAAAAAAATTTCGATATCTCGTTATAACGAATCGATTTTTCGGGTCCCTTGCGATTCGTTATAAAGAGTTTCGACTGCATATCAATCCCCATTGTTTCTGAATAGGTCGTCGCAGGAAAAAGGCGTCCTGCAACTCCAGGGACCCCCAAATTTCCCCCCAAAAAAAGATTTTCTAAAAAATTAATTTTGAAAAATTATTATCAATTACGGCCCTGAAAAAAGTTGTGAGAATTAAAGTCAAACTGCATCTAGAGGCCTCAAGTGTACATTTATGATAGCCGTTGCATTTAAATACGTACCAACTGATTATTCTGAAGAACATTCTCCTTATTCAAAGTTTCAAACTCTCTGAAAATAATTCAAATCATCACAGTTAATTCTCAGCAGAATACCAAACGCTAATATTTACATTAATTCTGGATGAAAGTGGTGTATGAGAGCACAAAATGCAAGTCCATCTCTCCACGATGAGCTCATGTTGTCTATGCTGACATCCTTGTATCCATCAGTAATCCGTCGACACCAAACTTCCAGTGCTTTCATCCCTCTCTTCTCTCCCATGCTTAGTCAGTTTATTTACAAAATAAAAACCTGCAAATAATTTAATTGATTTCATTACATCCATTGAGAATTTGTAGCGTTTTAAACTTCACACAAAACAGAAATAGGCACATTGAAAGTATCTGTTTTTGTAGTTTTTAATATTTCTACAAACATTTTAACATTTCTACAACAGCCATAAACCATCATTCAAAGTTTCCAATCAACATTAACCAACAACTTTTCAGCCCAACTATTTTAAGTGCAAAATTTTTACTGTTTTCTGTTTCACCGTGAGCCTTGCATAGAATTGAGATTGAAGGGTGAATTGCCTATAATAACCTACATTCAATGACGTGGGGAAAAAATTAATAAATTAATAGCAAACTACAACTTCAATGACACTGATTTAATTTGACGTACAAAGCAGCTTTATTAGAAAAGAAAACAAATCCCATATGTCAGTAAAAATGTGATTAGACTAATAAGTTATCCGGTCCTCTTCCAGCTTAAGAGCTTAAGTGCTGCACCATCTGGTAATTGGTCATTTCAGACTTGTGCGAGTTTAGCTAGGTTAGCCTTACCACCAGTCTTAACATCAGATAGTGTCATTCAAAATGGCTGAAATGTTATACAAAACCATTAACAGCCTCGAAGGGTTTTGAATGACGTGATTTTCAAATTGCTTGAAAATGCCATTGTAAGCTTATTTCGTAATGTTCGACGTTTTTGACCAGATTAAATTTGCCAGTGATCTAATTCAATGTGACTGAGATGGGATAAGGTTTTTTAAATGAATATTTCTTCGCAAGCAATTCAAAAGTAAGGAAATCTTGAACCGAGATTACAGAAATTGCTGAGCAACGATTAAAACGACAGGAATCAAGTGCAGAATAGATGTAACTAGGCGATTGATGTAAACATCTCAAGGTCCAAAGTAAATGCAACAAAAGTAAACCAAGTTGACCCAAGTTTGAATGAATGCAACTGGCGTGATGGAAAGAAACTGATCACAACTCCCAAACACTTACAGGGAACTTAAATTGGACCCCTTTCTTCAACCAACAACAGCTGCAATAATAAGGTTGCTGCAATAATTAAAGACAAACAAATGGAGTTGAAGGAAAGGAAAATTGAAAGTAGTTCTTGTTTTAACATAACCATTAAATTACAAAACTCTCTCCGAGCAGCCATTTTATGGAATTTCACAGTGCACACAGCACTGAAATAGCATTGGATTACACATGTGTGTTGTTTTAAAAAAAAATCCATTTCCTAAACAAATACGGTGCAACTATAGAGGATTATTGTAAGCAGGCATTAACATGAGCATTTTACTAAAAGCAGTTTGGAGATAAAGATAAACAAAATCTCTCTCTCATCTGAGCACGAGTAAAAATTATCTCTCTTAAAATCATCAGTGAATCAGACCCATTGTTGGCAATATTTGTGTACAAGTTGATTAAGTTTGAGGTAACCCTTGGCCCCAAAATCTGATACATATCAATGCATGCCTTGAGAATTGATCTAAATGATGTCATATTAATGTGGAAACTGGGCTGACTTGTGAGTCAATCTAAATAATTATTGTTAAGCTGTGTAACAATAACAGCAACTTTGCAAACCAATATCTACCCTAATATCAAGATAACCAAAGATAACAAATGCAATCAATTCAAAATGTTAAAGTAATCAACCAAAATGACTATACCGGTATGTAAAAATGTGTGCACAAAAATCAATTTAGTAAATACAATTGTTTACTTTATCACATTACGAAAAACTAACCTGCTAGTTAGATACGGAAGTACTGTACATCTAAACACATGATAACCAATTACAAACAAATTAACATTTTAAACCCAAGGATTTGGCCAGAAATTGTCTGACAAATTTAAGACACCGTTCCTACGGGAAAAAAAAGGAGATCTGCACGAGGAAAACAAACTGGCCTAAAATAAACCAGTTATTTTCCCATAAAAAAAATTCATTAACAACTGACCTGTGTAAAAAAGTATTCACAATATAATCGATTCTACCAAGTTCCTTTTCCATCGCTGACAACACTTACGACTTGAGAGCAATAGCAAAATTCATTTCTCATACAATCAATCATCAATCATTTTGCCAATCTTATTTATCTTAGTAAAATGTACAATTTTCATGATACTTACGAGGTCTTTCTTTCTTTCTTTCTTTCTTTTCGGTTTGACAAAAACTTTGGTACATTCAACTCAAAAGAGCAATTGGTGGAGTGTTAAAAATACCCCAAAAAAAGGAGTAGCAGGAAACCATGGTTAATCACCAGCAGACTGAACTCATGAACTGTTTTGTGCTATGTCATACAAAAAAACAGCCTGACCTATGATGTGATGTGTGCTTGCCTCACTGCTGGTTCATTCCACAATAAGCCTTTGCAAGGTCAATTTCCATATGTAATCCAATTCTGAGATAGATTTTTTTCTTCTTCTTTTTCTCTTACTTCATGTTACGATTATTAACCACAAACAAGTTTCTCAGTCACAACTCACAACCTAGAAAATCTCAAATGCACTGAAGTAGACTACTCCTTACGAGTTAATTTAGTGACCACTGTCAAGTCATATTTAGGTCGTCATGTGATCAATAACTCAGATTAACCTTCTAGCCTTTAAAAGAAATATTGCAAAAATCCATTCAACCATAAAAACACTTAAAAACTTGTGAAATTTCCTCGTTTCAACCCAAGCCCAAGGACTCACCATCAACTGCAAAAACAGTAAAGAATTATATAAAATTCAGCTGAATGCCTAATAGAATTTTTTTAATGGCATCAAGTATCGTCCTGACCGTACTGTAGTAATAAATAAAAACTTCATTTAAGAAAGTATGTTTTTTCAACTAAAATCTGATAAAAATGATAAAAATGATTTATGATGTTTTGGGGGTCTAGCTGAGGGAGGGGATTCTTTCGTAGGTCTCTAGTAAGCGAGAATAAAACAGGTTTGGAATTTTACACTCTTTGAAAGATCAGGACGGAGTCGTCCTGCAGGTAGCCCGGGGCTTGTTTTTGTGGGTTTTTATTAAACTTACAAGTTAGATTTTTACTTATTTTTTCACATGATTGAACTCAACTGAAATTTCACCTTGAAATTTAAACAGGATTTGACTCGTTATAAGATGAAGGACCACTTTAAAGTTACAAGTGATTCATTTAATTCCTATTCAGACACTGTTAGACACACATAACCAGTCACAAACTTACAACTAGGCTTCATACACATTTTATATTTCTACATAAAACATCTCAGACTTTAATACCATCCATGTTGGAAAAAATTTTCTGGTCCTAAACAAAAATTGCACAAAGATTCAAATTTTGCGGAGAAAAACGCGCATTTTAGTTCATGTTACGCACTAAAATGCCATTTATGTCACATTTTATGGACTGAAACAACATTTTCATTGTAAATTTAAATTACTTAGAATAATATATAATACATTTTAAAGTTTGAAGTGTTTTGGAAAGTTTTTTTTTTCTTTATTTATAAAGAAAAAAATATTAAGAGAAATCAGAGCACTCCCATTCAGATGTTTTACATTATTTATCAGAAAATGTTTTCGTGAATTGTTTAATACTGTAAAATATTCGATTCTTAAATTCAAAAAGTAAAAGATGTTAGAAATTACCAGATAAAAACGCCTGCTCGGTTCCTTTTACGCCATCTAAATTCCACAGCTACATCTGAGTTAATGTCAATGTCGAACCGGAAGTTAAACAAAAACACCGCATTTAAAAATTTCATCGATAGTCACAGAGCGATACTAAACTTCAAACTCTTCAAGAAGACAGAAAAAACTTTAATTTGCTTTTTAAATAGATTCTGAACAATTTAAAAATTGAAATTGATTACACCATTTAAATTAAAATGAAAAAATAAATAAAAATAAAAAAATGTTTTAATTGTGTCGTCCTATCGTTACCGAACATCAAATTAATTTCAAATGTATAAATATAAATCCAAACCAAAAATAAAATTAATTATTAATGTAATACAATAAAATTTTAAATATAAAATTTAATTTATTATAAATCCTAAAAAAACATCATATAAATAATAAATTTATAAGGTAGAATAGATTCGCACAAAGAAACCCCAGTTACCCGGATATTCTTTCGCTTTGCTGCTGTGATCCAGTCCATTCTGTCACAGATAAAATTCAGATTATAAAACCAATTTTAACTCATTGCAGTAACTCCAAATAATCAGCATTAATCCTTAACACAATCCATTCGAGTGCGCACAAAGAAAAAAAAACGCATTGTCGACAATGTCAGGAATCGCAATCGCCAGACTTGCGGAAGAAAGAAAAGCATGGAGGAAGGATCACCCATTTGTAAATATAACCAACATCAATTGACATACAATTATTAAATTCTAAGCATCCTAGGGTTTTGTTGCACGCCCGACGAAAAACTCTGACGGAACCCTGAATTTGATGAACTGGGAATGCGCCATACCCGGCAAAAAAGGAGTAACTAAGAAAAATGAATGAAATTAATTGAATAAATGAAAAAATTGCATAAATTCTCTAAAAATTTTTTGTCTTGTAGACCACGTGGGACGGCGGATTGTACAAACTGCGAATGGTATTCAAAGATGACTACCCATCCTCGCCGCCAAAATGCAAATTTGAACCGCCATTGTTTCATCCGAACGTCTATCCATCGGGGACGGTGTGCTTGTCGCTTTTAGACGACGACAAAGATTGGCGACCGGCCATCACGATCAAACAAGTGATTAAACATCTCCACACTTTTGTATGTCGTTAACGTTATTTTTGGTTTATTAGATTCTGCTTGGAGTTCAAGATTTGTTGAACGATCCAAATATCAAAGATCCAGCGCAGGCTGAGGCCTACACCATTTATTGGTACCTTAAATGGTTTATTTGATGCTTTGATGTTTTTGCTTGATTTCTTACGTTTTTTTTTAGTCAAAACCGTTTAGAATACGAGAAACGCGTGCGTGCTCAAGCTAAGCAGATGGCACCGCAGGAATGACGCCCGATTGAAGTTTTCTAAGGATTTTTGTCACGAAAGAGAGAAGAAAAATAATCACAAAAGGAGAGAAAAACAACCCCTTCTTCTTTATTATTATTGTTTTAAAACTTTGGGGAATCAAGATTCATTCCATACAAACCGATGTTTTAAGTTGTATTCGATGGGAGTAAAACATTTAATTTAATTTATACTTTAATTGTGTCAACTCCCATAATAAACTGTCATTTCATTTCGTTTTTTTTTCTAAAATAAAAGAAAGTAAGAAAATAAAGCAATTAAACTTTTTTTTTGGTTTTGTTTATTTCTATTTTTTATTTCAACTAAAACTAACACAATAAAAAAAAAGAAACTGTAGAGCACATTTCTTTTTTTCTATTTTTCTTTTTTTTTCTTTGTAAAAAAAGAATGGTGAAAATACACAGGTTTGTTTTTATATCATGACATATTGGTCAAAAAAATGCACGCGAATGCTTGAATTTTTAACGTGAGCTAGAGGAACTTGAACGACTGTAACGGCGACGGCGTGCGGGCGATCGGCTACGTGATCTGGAACGTGGAGACCGAGATCTGCGTCGTGGAGACCTATATCTTGGCTGAAACCTATGCAAAAACAATTTATTTAATTCACTAGTTCATAATTTCGAGTAAAAGCTAAAATGTTGACCTTCTTCGATCTCTAAAACGAGGTGGTGTTCGTCGCCACGGTCCTCCTTGCATCGGCCTTCGCATAGGAGGACTGCGTCTAATTGGGCCTGGCCTCGGTTTCGGCAAAAGTACTGGTGCAGCTGTCACTTCTTGCCCATCGAGTTGACCTAATTGATCATTTTGATTGAATAAATACAATGTTTGCAAAGTGCAAAGTGTGCAATACCTCCATCCATGTGTTTCATCGCTTTGTCGGCATCGTCGGCAGCCTCGTACTCGACATAGGCGAAACCACGTGACAGGTGCGTGTGGGTTCTTTCGGGAGGCATTTCCACGCTTCGCACTGGCCCGAAGGCCGAAAAGATCTCCAGAATGTGTTCGCGGTTCACGTTGCGGGTCAAACGACCGATGTGGATTTTCGTGGGGCGTGGTGTCGGACTTCGTTTGCGTCGTTTTGGAGACGCAGATCTAAGAAGATCGAAAAATCAAAAGAAAAAAAATCAAATTTTTGCGCCAAAATTGCAAATAAAAGAAAGCACAAATTTAATACCTGGATCTGTCTTTAGCTGCTTTGGCTTTTGCATTAGCGTCGTTGCTTTTGCTTCTACTGCGTGATGACGACGATGAACTGGAACTGGACGAGCGTGAACTTCCACTTGAGGATGAACTGCTACCACTTCCCGAACTGCTGCTGCTTCCAGACGATGATCGAGAACTGTTAAAAAATGTTAAAAAATTAAAAAAAACTTTTTCATATTGTATTTTGTATTTGTATACAAAACTTAGCATTGATATTTACCTGCCGCTGCTGCTGCTTCTGCTTGTTGATGATGCATTTCTTTTTTTTTTCTCTTTGTTTTTCTCGCGCGCCCTTCCTCTTTCCTTTTTGGCGGATGGCGGTTTCTTCGCGGTAACTGCCGTTGTCCTGGTGCCGCTACGACTGCGACTATTGCTTCGACTACGAGCCCTAACCATCAAATACGAGCAATTTTCAATTAAAATTTCTTTTTAATATTTAGACCGACATTTCTTGATGATTACAGACAGTATTCTGAACGGATGTTTCAAGATTACTTACATGATGAATACAAACCGCCTTCTACCAAACTAAAATGGCAGCCGATTGATTCAACAACAACATACACGGACAACCAATCGGGTGTCCCGACACATCCCGACCAATGAGTAGACAGATTACGTCTTTACGTTGTATTTATTGGTAGTTTTATAATCTGCCGCCAGAGTCAAAACGGATTAATAACGTCAATCGTGATTCACATCTTCACAAAAGAGCATTTGTGTTGTTGTTATCATTATCCATCATTATTCATTTCCTTTCCGCACAAAATTAGATATTACCATCGCTGCATTTCGTGGCATTTGTATTTGCTGATCGATCAAATGGCGCCCATTCAATCACGTAACTTGTTGTCGTATGAAAATTTGGTGCACGCAATCTCAGGAGCCGCTGTAAGAATTTAATTCGTACAATTAATTAAAACATTTCTATTTCCTAAACCGAATCTTATTTATTTTTATTTTTCAGGGCAGTGTATTTGCCATGTCTTCATTTTACCCATTGGACACCGTCCGTTGCATCCTGCAAAGTAATTTCAATGTTATTTTTCATGAAAAATAGACAAAATCTATTAATAAATCAAAATTTGAATTTTGTAGTCGATGACAAAAGGAAATCGAAGAACACATTGGTTATGCTCATGGAGATAATGGCAGATGGCGGAATGTAAATGGCAGATAAATAGGGTATTGAATTTAATCGCTTACGTGGCTTAATATTTCATTTCGTTTAGCTCTTCCTTGTACAGAGGCCTCGTGCCTGTTCTGGCCAGTGTTTGCGCTTCCAATTTTATTTATTTCTACGCGTTTCATGGACTTAAATCGTTTTATGGAACTCCCACCAGTCAAAATGCAGCTCAGGACTTGCTGCTAGCATGCATAGCAGGTACATGCCAATACATTTCACCAATTAAATTCGATTTCTTAATATAAAATGCGCATGTTATGAGCATAAATTGTACATTGTGTCTATAACTGACTCGTACATTTCTTTTTTTTGAGTGCAAATCGTTCGTTGTATATATATATAAAATCATTTATTTGCATTAGCTTCCATTAATGTGATAAGTACCACTCCATTATGGGTGGTAACAACTAGACTAAAACTACAGGGGATGAAATTTCACTCGAAGGAGCTCGTGACTGATTCGCCGCCATTATTCAAGGGACTATTAGGTAGCAAAGTTGACGGAAGATTTAAGTTGTTGTTGTTATTATTTTTCTTCTTATGTTTTTTTCTTTTATCTTTTTAAAATATATTTTAGATGGTCTCATTAAAATATGGCAAACTGAAGGAGCTGCTGGGCTTTGGAGTAGTACATTGCCATCACTCATATTAGTATTAAATCCTGGAATTCAATTTATGGTTTACGAAACTCTTAAGAGGCAAATTAAGGGCATTTCACACACACAGGTTTGACGATGTTTTCCGATTTAGATAATAGATTACATTAGGTTTTACGTGATGATTTCTTGTCTTTTAAGGATCTTAGCATGTGGACGTATTTTTGTATTGGAGCCTGGGCTAAAGCTGTGGCTACAGTGGTCACTTATCCTATACAACTAATTCAGTCGAAATATAGGGTAAGGGCTTTTTTTAGTTGAAATTTTTTTTTTTTTTTTTTTTTGGAAAATGAAATGTGAAACTTTTTAAACTTTTAATTAGATAAGATAAAGTTTAGTTCAGGGAACAGCATATTGAGAAATATGTTTTTCAATGAATGGAATGTGACATTGAAATGACGTAATTTTCAGCGATTTTATTTCTTAATTTTTTATTTGAATAGTATGGTAGCAAAGACAACGCGAAACAGATGGGTATTCTTCAAATGATCAGTCATATTTTGAGGTAAAAAAACAAATTATCAGCATTTTTTTTCTAAAACAAAACAAAACAACCAAATCCGCAAATATTTTTTTTAGGACACAAGGACTCCAGGGATTGTTCAAAGGTTTAGAAGCCAAACTGTTGCAAACAGTTCTGACGGCCGCCTTGATGTTAGTTTGTTATGAAAAAATAGCAGCGTTTGTTTTCCGACTTTTGAGAGCACAAAGATGATTTGGAAAAACGGTGTTCAAATCATGCGCAGTAATAAATAAATAATCACTAACTAAATGGGAATAATTTACCAATTGTGTTTTGAATTATTTTAATTTAAATACGTCTATACAGTAAAAGCTGTTTTATCCAGTATTGAAATAACCGTTATTGTTACCGTATCGTTTAAATATATGCATTATAGAAGATGAGAATAAAAGAAAAAAGAGTGGTGTTAATCCTGAAGCAAATAAAAGGCTCGATTTGATCACGGAGAACGCGAAAAGAAAAGCTTTAAAATTATTCTGTAGAACAAAATCATCAAAAACCTTGTTATCCGAAAACCTTGCGCGATAAAACAGTTTTTTTACTTTTTACTCTAGTAATAATTAAAGTATGTAATTTATTCCAGTAATAAAGCATTATATATCCGACTTGACATGGGTTTATTTGGAAGGGAATAAATTGTAAAAGTTTAACAAAATTAAAATGAAATTATTTATGTAGAAATGATGACACAATCCACAAGCAATTCTGTATTTTTCCAAATAATTTGAACATCTTACAATTGACGTCACTAGGGCTTCAGCATCTTGCCAGTCAATTCTATCGATCCTGGTGTTGTTTTGTTCACAGTGAATAAGACAACTTAATTCTAGAATGACATTGAGTTTTTAATTAAAATTTGTTATTTACAAAAATATTTTATTGCCAAATGTGGCACACCAAGTTATTGTTGCTGTTGTTGTTTAATTTTTTAAAATCTGCATGCATTTTTGACGAATTGTCGCAAAATAAAAATATAATGAAAGATGGGTGTTGATGTGGATGATCCCTTCTTACACTTCTTTCAAGTACCAGTCTTCCCGTGCTAAGCTATCATTAGGGCACTACCAGTACAGTCCGCACCAAAAAGATAGGTGCACCCTATTTTTTCAAAGTTTCTCCACACTGGGCACATGCAGAAAGCTGAAATCTTAAACAAAAGTGTAAAATTATGATACAAACAAACACTGAAACATTTGGGCCAATTGAAAAACAAACGTAAAATTTATTACATAAAAATGAAAATAGAGGTGCAGCAAAACGATAAGTGCACTAACATCAAACTTCAACAATTAGCAAAATAGTTAAGACAATGAACTTGCGTGTGTAGATGGTGATAAATAGGTGATGTAGGATGAAAACTGTCAAAGCAGATTTAGAAATTAATTATAATTATCCATTCTTAAAGCCTCCACATCACTCTGAACTCGCCGACTTTTAAATTCAGGAAATATGGAATTTTATTGTAATAATGAATTTCTGGGAACACTTTCTGGACTAATTGAGGGTTCCTAATGCATAATTTTATAATATTTTTCAGGTTGGGACTCAATTTCTGTACTAAAACACAACTTGAATGGAAAAGGTGCACATTGACTGGAGCTAAATGAAAGAATTATGCTTTTATAACTTACTGCTAGGCTAGCAGCAGGCTTAATTTCAAATACAATACAGCTTTTCTGCTCATCTTGTACTACAGTCGACACTCTTTATAACGAATCGCGATATAACGAATTATCGATATAACGAATTGTTAAAAATGATTTGGTTGGCCAGCCATAGAACATCATGCTAAAAATATTCGATAGAACGAATTTCAATATAACAAATTATTCGTTATAACAAACAAGTTTTTATGTACACTGTAATAGCCACAAGCCCTTCTTCGAATTTTACTTCTCAGAAACTCATTTCTCAGACGCCACTTCTCGAATGGGTCGTTTCTCTGTATTTTTTTTGTCTGAGAAACGACCTATTCGAGAAGTGATCGTCTGAGAAGTAATCCCTTAAATTTACATTTCCAACAATGTATAATACAAATTTTAACAAAATTTTAACTACTAACCTGACCTAACCTAACCTGACCTAACCTGACCTGACCTAACCTAACCTGACCTAACCTGACCTGACCTAACCTGACCTGACCTAACCTAACCTGACCTAACCTGACCTGACCTAACCTGACCTGACCTAACCTAACCTGACCTAACCTGACCTGACCTAACCTGACCTAACCTAACCATTTAAAATTAGACTTTTGATGACATGACTTATTCGAGTAACGATTTTCGAAGAAGTGAACCATTTGAAGAGGTGAACCATTCGAAAAAGTAAACGATTCGAAGAATGAATATGGGAGAAATGGCCCCCCTGGAAATGGACCTCCTAATTTCGTTTCGAAGTAAAAAATTTCGAAGAAACAACCTAAAATTTAGAATTTTCGAAGAGATGATATTCGAAGAAGCGATGGGACCCGATGCTAATCACTTCTCAATGCATATAGATTGAGTTTTTCTTCAACCAAAACCATGACGCAAGGGACCGGAAAAATCGATTCATTATAACGTGAGTTCGTTAAAACAAATTAGCTAAAAAAAATTAAATTTTATCATAAATGATATTATTTATTCATAAACATGCAAGTTTCATGTTAATTTTATCCCAATTCTTTAAAATTGTTGAAAATTGTAGAACGGGACAAATTAAACTCATCTGCTACAATTGATGGCTTCTTGCCATTGTCAATAGCGTTAATAATGTTCAACTTGTCCTGAATCAAAATTGCCTTTTGCTTGGCAGCCGTTTTAAAACAGTAAATTTTTCATTTTCCTTTGGTTTCTAAATATGGGTATCGGATGTTGTGCATCTCAGTTTTGAAAATTCGTTATAACAAGGGCTTGTGGCTATTACAGTGTACATAAAAACTTGTTTGTTATAACGAATAATTTGTTATATTGAAATTCGTTCTATCGAACATTTTTAGCATGATGTTCTATGGCTGGCCAACCAAATCATTTTTAACAATTCGTTATATCGATAATTCGTTATATTGCGATTCGTTATAAAGAGTGTCGACTGTAGTACAAGATGAGCAGAAAAGCTGTATTGTATTTGAAATTAAGCCTGCTGCTAGCCTAGCACAAGTTATAAAAGCAT
This sequence comes from Strigamia acuminata, assembly GCA_949358305.1. NCBI lineage: Eukaryota > Metazoa > Arthropoda > Chilopoda > Geophilomorpha > Linotaeniidae > Strigamia > Strigamia acuminata. The sequence goes on from OX442315.1 coordinate 37,399,609, forward strand.
AATTCTGTCATTTGGCTCCAGTCAATGTGCAACTTTTCCATTCAAGTTGTGTTTTAGTACAGAAATTGAGTCCCAGCCTGAAAAATATTATAAAATTATGCACTAGGAACCCCCAATTAGTCTAGAAAGTGTTTCCAGAAATTCATTATTACAATAAAATTCCATATTTCCTGAATTTAAAGGTCGGCGAATTCAGAGTGCTGTGGAGGCTTTAAAAATAGACAATTTCAAAATCTGCTTTGACAGATTTCATCCTACATCATCTATTTATCACCATCTACACAAGCAAGTTCATTGTAATAATAAATTTTGCGTTTGTTTTCAATTGGCCCAAATGTTTCAGTGTTTGTTTTTATCACAAAAGATCTGAGCGCCAGTGCTGGATTGGCCCAGCAGGCTACTGGGAATTTCCTGGTGGCCCGTCGCTGTCCACCGTAACCTGTCCCTGTAGCCCGACCTATCCAGATTTCCCGGTACTAAATTTGTACCCAGTCCAATCCTGCTGAGCGCATGTAATTACTCTCAATTTCACATTTCTTGTTTACCCCACCTCTGATCACAGTTGGCTTGGCTTGTCACTCATGTGATCAGAGGTGACTTGAGGGCTACACTATTTTGATTAAAACACTTCTTACTTACGTGTCAACTGGGATTCACCGCCTTTAGACGCAGAGTGAGAATGTCAATTTCCTCCTATTAACATGTGCGCGACTTAGAACCTCATACATACAGAGTCCACTGAGAGTGCATGCAGGGGAACCAATCCAACACTGAATAATTCTCCATCTTATTCTTTGGGCCTCATTACTCAAATTGACTGATAAGCACACCAAATTTTCTTGAGTATGTCATTGTTTGAAGGCATTTTGGCATTGCTGGAAAGCTCTCTTTAAAAGAAATGAAAATATTCTCAAAAGAGACGTAATTTAACTCTAGATTAAGCCAAAAAATACCCCTGTGCGCTAGTTTGGGCGCATAACTGTTATTTAAATCTGACCAAAATTAGGATTTCGTATCAAATTTAAAGATAAATTTCATCTGTAACAAAATTTGAAAATTTAATTTACGGCATGTAAATATTGAAATTACAATTCTTTTACAATACCTTTAATTCAATTAAATCTACTTTTGCTTGCAGTGTGGAAATTAACATACAAGCAAACGTTCATGTCAATTACCCTTTAAGGTTAAATATTGCTTCCATTCACTGCCAGACTGTAAAACTATTGATTAAATTTACCGAAAAGTACTTTTTCTTCTTCAAATTTCTACAACACTGGTTTGGTTTTCAGATATATCGATGCCTTTTTTTTTTATAACAAACGTAACGGGTTTAAGTTGAAGCGGCCAATTTGGTATCTTTTGTAGTTTACGTCGCCGACAGAGGGCGCCAGCAACGCCAGAAGTTGAAAGAAACACACAAACAAACACACACATTCCTGTCAAGTTAAATAGCCGTTTAAGAAGTAGGTACTAGAATTAAATGTTGTTAAAAGTTTCAGTTGAGCAATCCGTTTCCATTTTTATTCAAATTTTTAAATTTTTTAAAAGTTTTTAATTTTTGTCATAGTAGCCAGGGCTGGACTGGGAACAAATTTATTGCCGGAAAATTTGGGTGTCCGGGCCACAATTAATGAAGTCGGGATAGGCCACAGCAGGCCACGACAGGCCACGGCAGCCACGAGCCACCGGGAAACTCCCCGTAGCCCGCCGGGCCAGTCCAGCACTGATATAATAGTAGCGACTGTTCAACTTAGTAATTGGTTCGTTCTAGCAAATTTTCATGGCGCCAAAATGACCCAGCGGCTAAAGTAGATGAGTCGCTAAAATGAAATCGCTATAGTGTACCAGATTCTAGCAATCACTTTAAACTATGATAAGCTTGTAATTAATTTTTTTTTTATTGATTATAGTGACCAGACAGTGTTATAACATTTTTATTTCATTTCTACACTGTGGGAGGTTGTCTTAAATTAGTACGATTAGTGTGATGCCTGAGGATGTGTCGAGCTGAACGTTTCAGCAGTTCCAGATCCTGACTCAACGTCACCGCCTGACTCTCTACCGTCAGAACAGCGCGAGATATGTTTTCCAACTCGAGAAGCAAATTTTGGTACTTCTCAGCCGATATATAATCCGTTCCGAAGACCTGCCATACAACAACTTCCCTTGTAATCACCAATATCCCACTCATAGCTGTGATACCACCTATGAGAACTAACAGTTGAAAGCATTTGCGATACACTGCTGCCAATTGGGCCGCCATCATGAGTCAAAACAGAAAAGGACAATGACTGCCTTTTATTTATTCCATATTTTGTTGGCACTAAGTTCCTGTAATTACTGCAACCTGTGCTGAGTCTTTACTGCAACCCTGTTGGAAATCTGCAAATAGAAAATAATTCTTCATGAATGACAAAATGTTGCAAAAAAGGAGTGATTCAAAGCTAATTTGAATTAGGATATTGTGGTTCATCTGACATCTAACCTATGAGATATCATTATCCGGCGTTTAATATCATGATTAAATAGTAATCAATGATAAATTTATTTTTATTGATAAGATTGGGTGCAAAACTCGCCTAGGGTCCCAGGTTTCAAAAGGCCCCATTTCAGTTGATTAGATTACCAAAAATACGAGTAAAATAAAATAAAATAAAATAAAATAAAATAATTTTTGCCAATTTGAAACTAGATGACGGTTTTTATACTCACAATACCACTGCATTTTTAAGAAAAAGAAAAAACATTTTTAATGCTATTATTTTTTGTTGTGTTTATTGATCTATATTGGTAATCACGACTCCCAAGCATCACTGATAAAATACATACACATCTACAAGAAGAACAATATTGTGCATTTCACCTTTAATGTTGATCAATAGTTCGTCATACTGATGTTAAAAATTCCCCAGAGCAAAACTCTTCAGATTCTAAAACTACCGTATGTACTTAAATGCATTTTATTTTTTCAGTTTCAATTTCACTCATCTTCTAATCTAAAAAATATTCCAGTAAAATTTTGAAATTGTAAGATCTTTATTTTTATTTTTTATTTCAGTAATAATTTTACTCATAGTTAATGAGAAAGTAAAAGTTTACTCAAAATTCAATGCCCATAAAACTAAACTACTAAACTTAATAGCAACCATAAAAAGAAAAAGCCTACGGAAATTAAACCATACATAACTGTAGTGTATTGACAGAGGACATCATTAAGGCAATACTCTCTAGTGGCAGTAAATGTATATTCTCGAAATGTAAATTACATTTAACATTGCCAGTCACTCTACCGTCTTCCCCGAATATAACGGGTAACATGTTCCAAACAATAAGTAAAGTTTAGATGTGCTTTATCATGGATTCTTCATTGACTTGTGAGTAAATACACAACTATGGCGACGAGAATGATGGCTAGACGGTTTTTGGTAACCAGAACCTGATGAGTGATCTTCAAGGAGAAATTTGCGAACAATTTTCAGTAGTGAGAATAACTTTCTTCCGCAAGTGTGTGTTTGTGTTTGTTCAGCCAGCTCGGTGGACAATTGGACGCTATTTACACTTTTTGTGTAATTTCATGTGTAAACGTGTCAGTATTTGGAAAATTTGGCGAGTTCGACGAGTCTAAGGAGGAATTTCACCTGTAATGTATATGGAGCGTTTGCAGCAATTTTTCACCGCAAATGACATTAATGTCAATTATGGGACCAATTGCATACTGTATAAACTACAGTATTAAGAAATTTTAGTAAAACCAGCGGAACCCATGGATTGGGTTAGCAGACATTACAGTAAAATTGTGTGAACATTGTAACGGTGCTAATAATTATTGCTGAGCGTTTCAGTAGTTGAAAAGGCTTTGCACAAACTTGCAATTATGGAGCGTTTTTGAGCGAAACCAGTCGTGACCAATTTGTTTGCGGATTGGCAAGTGAGGTGATTTAAAAGCGTTCATTGTTGAAAAAGGATCTCAAATTGTCGGATGCGTTGGAAATGGCGAGTGCCATGGAATTGGCTGATCAAGACACAACCGAGTTAAACGTGCCAGTCGAGAGAGACAGTGAATAAATTGGTCAGTTAAGTGCCCTTTTAAACAAAAATTCTACAAAAGCAGAGACAAGAAGACCTGCTACTAGTAATTTTAGTGTAAAAATTGAATGCATTGATTTATAAAAAATATAAGTGCTGACATTGCAAACCAGTTTTTCAAGCGATTACATTTTCTTTTTTTTAATATAAAAAATTGTGTTCCAAATAGAATTGTAAAAGTAAACAGAAAAAAAAGTGGAATTGAAAACAATGTGTGGTGAATTCAAATCTAGATTGAAAAGACTAGCCATCTCATTCAGCTGTGCACAAGAATGAAATCGCAAAGCAAATTCCCTGAGGTTGAATTCTACTATCTCTGCTCAAACAGACGCATCACACACAAAATGTTTGCATAATGTTGTGCAAAAATTTTAAATAAAAGCATCTGACAAAAGAAAGTTTTCTTTCGTAAATATTGAAGGCGAACAAATTAAAATTTCCTAAGTGTTTTGTGACTTCAGTTAGTTAAGTGCATAATAGGACCCATTATTGAAGGAGTGAAACGAATTGCTAAATTCCCTCTCCAGAATATGCCTATGCTGTGGTTGGCTGCAGGGTGCGCATTGCATTGTGGAATACTACAGATTAATTCTGTGGTAATCACAAGGCTTGTATGATGAAAAGAATTATACTTACGTATGATTCAAAAATATATTTTAGATTTTTATAATGTTTTTCATAATGCAATTCATAATGCACTTCATATTGCACTTCATAATGCATTTGATAATGATTTGGCATGAGAGGCATAGCATAACTGATTTTCTTTTTGCTTCAAAACTTACAAAATCGGCCACATATACACACGTGGTAGCCGAGGATGGTTTTGGTGAGTCCCAGTCAAATTTAAGTGTGAATTTTAAATTCTACTCCGTTTTACGACCCGGGGACGCCAGGGACGAACGACGGGACCGTTGATGACTAGACACGGCAAACGAGCGTTCCGAGGAGCTTTTTTCAAATTTCAACGACGATTTTTTACGTTAAGTGATTTAAAATGGCCATTTACTTCAACTGAGAAGAAAACATTTGGCCATTAATAGTAGAAAACTGATTCTTTTCTTCAAACTGTGATCAGCAAATGCCGTCAAACTTTCCAGATTTCCAAGATGGCGCCATACATGGTTTTGTGTTTTTAAGTGATCTCAAGTGCTAGGATTGACTTTTTGCAGCCTATAGGTAATATTTTGTGACTTTATTTGTGTTTTACGTCGCAATAGCACATGCTACGATCATATCGTGATACACGACAGTTACGTATCAGTGATCATCGCGACGACATTTTGAGCAGCGCACGTATTAAATACGTATTAAATCGGCAACGTTTCGACGACGTAGGAGTACACATTGTCGGAATTTTTCTTTTTTTGGCCACGTTTCGGATACGCGCAGGATGACGACATGAATTAGCACTCCTAGTGCGTTCGCAAAGGCCATTAAACAATTTGAACATTTTTGGACGAGTTAGCACTCCAAGAAATTAAAGGCTCAATGTTTGATTACAAAGGTATACACCATGGTCTGTACCGCTCTCTTCGTCCACTCGTCCATTGAACTGAAGATGAAATGCTGGTGAGAACAGGTGTAGTAATCCGTTCCGCTGGATAAACCCTTTAAGTTCCGCACTCATGAAAGTTGTGGCATTGTCTGACACAATCTTATCAGGCAAACCAAATTCTGCGGACTTTTTCTTTATCACAACAATTGCTGTTGCTGATGACTTGCTCGGTACCAAGTCCACATGCATCCATCCAGTTAAGGAGTCCACCAATATCAGGAACATCTTGCCATTGACCGGTCCAGTAAATCAACATGGATCCTGCTCCATGGTCTAGCAGGTCTTAGAATAGAATTGTCTTGTGGTGGTGCATGCTGGTGCACAACGCATTGCTCCACGTGTTATTCAATGGCTATTGTTATTACCGGCCACCATATTGTTCCTGCCGCCTTATTCTTCATCATGACTATCCCATAATGTCCTTCACGCAACAAATCCATGACCTTCTTGCGCAAGCTTGGTAGGATTATCATTCTAAGCTTATGTCCCCATAGCAGTGTGTCATGATGCACGCCTTGCACGATTTAAATGGCTGCAATAATGCCTTGACCTTCTCTGGACATCCGTGTCTCACATATTGTATTCCGTGGTGCAGGTCATCATCCTGTAATGTGGCCATTTCTAGTTGCTGAAGTGTAATCGTCGAGTCCTCAATTAAAAGCGCACATGCTGCTCTTCCTCCAGTTCTTGTTCCCATTGTTCTGTGATTTTGGTGACCCGGCAGTGGTAATCTACTCAATGCATCAGCCACTGGTATGTCCAAGCCTGCCCAAGTCTGTGCTCTATTGTGTATTTATATCCTGCCGAGATAATTGTCTATCTCAGCATTCTAGAGCTAATAATATTAGGTGTGGTCAGTCACAATCCTGAAGTTCCTCCCACATAAGAACTGGTGGAACTTCTGCACTACATAGATGATTGCTAATGCTTCTCGGTCAGTCTGACTGTAGCGTCTCTGAATTGGTGGGTGACTTGAACACATACAAGACTGGCCGCTCCTCCCTGTTGTCCAACATGTGATTCAACACTGCCTCTACTCCTACTGGACTGGCGTCGACAACCAGAACCAGTAGATGAGGGGGCTCTCCTAATCATCTCTTTGATAGTTTGAAAGGCAATATCCCTTCTCTGCGTCCACTTCCATGGTGTGCTCCCTGACCGTCTTCACACGTTGTTCGTAAGTATCAGTCACGATTAAAATGTCGTCCTGATATGGTGAGACATCATCCAGGTCAGCAAACATTGTATCCACTGAAATACTCCGCTGCTTGATATCGTCTCAAACGATAATCTCTTAACTGTGAAGAGTCCTTTATGGGTGTTATTTATTGTCTTGGTTGATGATGTTGCTGGTTAAATAAAGACTTAAATCCATTTTGCTGTTTGAGTATTAATAATGCCAACCTGGCAGTCCAGAAATTTATTCAGAGTGATGAAGCATGAAAAAGACACATGGAGATACGTAGTACAAATCTTTTGTATAAAAGTGACATCATAAATTGAAAGAACAAATCATAAATGCAATTGAGAAGTAAATAAGAAACTTAAAATTCCAAAAGATAAGCGCTCATTTTGCTCCAATCAATGTTAATTAACACAAATACATTTTGCACAATAATAACCAGTGCATTCCACCGACGTTTTTTATGTCCCAGTCCAGCTTGAAACTCACCTGCAGAATGAGTGTTTTTCGGCTGTATCCACCAGGTAGTGCAAAAACTCATTGATATGTTGTGACAAATTAACATTTAAATGATGTCACACAATCACCTTCACATCATGGGTTTAGGTGATGATGTCACATATTCTGTACTCTCTGGCCCATGTGGTCACCCCTCTCTAAGTCATGAAAGATTAAACATGGCTGCTGTGATTTGACATGTGAGCTACAGCATAACTGAGTTTCTTTTTGCTTCAAAACTCACCAAAATCGACCACATTTCCACAGACGTAACGTCATTTTGGCCAAGTGGCCAACCCTAATAGCTCGTTCAACCTTGGTTCACTCTTGGGCTTAGAACTGAGATGTTCTCTGCCACTCTTATTCATAAGGACTGATGTCGGCCTGAATTTCCATTTATTAAGTTATTAAGGAATAGTTTGTATAGATCCCAAATTATGTAAATAACTTTAAGGATTAAGAATTGTATAATTCCAGACAATTGCTATAGAATTGTCCGATTGTATAAATTTACATTTGATAACTTTGCGAATATTCTTCTAAGAAATTTCCGGTTTCAATAAAAGATTTGAATTACCGTAAATAAAAGAGTCATTCTTAAAACCCTTCACACAAGTTACGTGCGTTGAACACAGATCCCACAAACCACGTAACAGTATATGTAAGCGTATAATGTAGTTGTAATTTTCTTAAACAATACAAGTAGCACTTAAAAATATATTTACAAATTAAGGTCCAATGTTTGCATTATCCAACGTTGATAAACTTATCGTTAAATACTTTCAACAAGTTTGAGCACTCTCATTTCAAGGTTATTTATTGTATTTGTGCGTTTTAATACCCTGAGCGACAATAAACTATTCGTGCTGAAGCTATGGTTTAATAGATTAGATGTGTTTGTAATTGACCATCAATCTCACGAGTAAACCATAGTGCCTGACACACCCATTCAGACAAATGCTGAGTGCAAGACACTCTTCATTTCCTCCTAGAAAGAGGTACTGACAAGGGAGTCGATGATGACACATAAGCAAAGCCATACAAATGGCTTGGAATCGATAAATGACAATGAAGCACGGAATAACAAGATGAAGCGCCTTTAACAACGACGGAAACGCACTCATAATGCAGGACACTAGATAAGCAAACTTGATTAAACTGACCACTCCAGGGCATCAATTCGTCTCCGATGATTAGCTTAATTGGTTGCACATTTAATTTGGATTACTAGTAAGTGTTCTTAAACACGTTTAACTTACGAAGCCATTAAGATACACCAGAAATTGTTGGTGTAACTGTAAACATATTTCAAAACGCATTTCAAAACCTAAAAACTTCATTCTGCGTGAAATTGCCTTAAAAATGCAGTCTTGCACAAAAAAAGTACAATTTTGCACCGAATGTGTGTAATTTTGCATCCAATGAGCGTAATTTTGCACATAAGGAGTTTAATTTTGCACTTACAGTCGTACGCGTGCTGTTTTGCACTTACCGAAACTGTAAGAGTGTAATTTTGTATATTGTATACAGTATAATGTACTTTTTTTTGCTTAAAGATACATTTTTAGACTTCTAAACTCTATGTTTAGAAAGTCTAATAAAACGGTTCTGTCCATCTGTCCGTATCAATTCCGCAAAACGAAAGCAGCTAGAACCAAACGGGCAACTGCAACAAACTCAGCATACCTTCAATAGATTCCTATGGTATTTTCGTATTTCTCCGACCTCCGGTTTAATAAAAAAAACTGGTTTTATTAGACTTTTAGCCTTCTATTACAAACTGCTACCGGAAATGACGTATTATATTTTTTAAACTTGCCGCCAGAGAGGAGCATTGGCGTAAAATTTCTACCCGTTACCCGCCCGTTACCCGTCTCCCCTTAAAAGTTCTTACCCATACCTTACCCTACCCGTACCCGTACACACCCTACCCTACCCGTACCCATACCCGATCGCAATCACGTCAAGTGTTTTAACTGTTTTTGCTGTTTTTGTCGCGTGGTCTGTGGTGTTGTTGTGTTGTTGTGTTGTTGTGATAATTTGCAAAGTGGTGCTAACATTTTTATAGTTCAAATTCAAAATCAAAGTCTGTATTTACGATGTTAGCATCACGTTGCGGACGTACAAAAAACGTACCCGACGCGTAACCGTTAGTCGCGAGAGAACTGTACCCGTTACCCGCCCGTACCCTACGGGTACGGGCGGGTACGGTTACGGGTACGGGTACCCGATGCTCCTCTCTGCGCCGCTGACAGTCGCTGATGGCTGTTGTTGGTCTATCTTACGGAATTTGATCATTTTTGATCGAATTTTGGTGGGATTTTGTTTGTTGTTGCTTTATTTTATTTTTTATTACTTTATTTTATTTTATTTTGGTGTTTTATTTAGGGACAGACGGACAGATGTATTTCTATACAGAAAAGTGTAGAAGGGGTTTAGAAGTCTAAGATGTAATGCTTCCATGCATTACAGATATTTACTAGTTATTCGAGTAAACAGCTTCAACATACTCACTCTGTGCACAGAAACAGGTTTCTTATAGGTTCAGATGTGCAGTGTACATTAGTTTTGACGGTTCTGATTACCAAAGATTATTCAAGCAATCGTACATGTTATATCGGGTTACACGATTTGAATAATTATTCAACTTAATAAACTCTTTATTCCTATTGCTGCTGCACTTTAATACAAAACCATGCCCACTGCTGTAATAGGTCATTTATGATTTCCATTGGCGGTGTGCGAGCTTATGTGCGTGCACAGGTCATCATGTTATACACCGTGTGAGAAAATATCACTCAAAATGTCCGGACAAAAATCTATAATTAAATACAGAACCGCTATGGTAATTCAATGTAATCTCATTAGTCATTACGGTGATGCCAGTGTTACTTGTAAATTGTGCAATATGAAAAAATAACGGGACTTATTAAAATCATAGAACATTATCAGCAATGTTGTGCTTATCTTTCCTGAATACTTATCTGCAACAAAGTGTTTTGAAAATCAAATTTATTCTCTCCTTAAGGAGAAGAAATTGAAAAAGCAAAACAAAAAAAAAATTGCAAACCAGTTTCAACTTTCTTTGCACCAGGTTGGTCTTTAGATTAGGTCTATTGCTTTGCATGTAAATGGCTTGCAGTTGTAGCAGTTTCAATTTTTCTTGGGTTCTACAATATACAAGTTTTACCACAGAAAAAAAAAATTACATCAGTTAAAATAAAAAATGTATTTTCCAGATAGAATGCAAATTAACACGTTCGTGGTTTTGTTCATTAATCCCCAATTTTATCCTATTTGTGCAATGAATAAGCTCACGGTTGCACTTTGTAAATGTAACAGTAAAAGAATAAAGAAAAAGATAAAATAATATGGTGTTTCTATATCCTATTAACTTTGAAAATGATTTTTTTTCTGCAAACCTACAGCATGCTGTTAGGCTTATATGGGTAACTTTGATTTGATCCAACTTAATGTTCATTCACAATAATAAAACGTAGCACAAGTGCTTTTGAAAAGCCATGACAAATATGAAAAAGCATCTTCAGTCCAGCACTCCAAACCCTGTTACAGCAAATCCGCTTAAATTCAAAATCCATTTTATATAGCACAAACGGTTTTAAACCGGTTTGTGGTTTAATAAAAATAAAAATAACGGGTCAAATGCGATTCAGTTTTGTCTAAAAATTACGGTTTTTTTCGGTTTCGGTTTTTGATTCAATTCTGATTCAAATTTTTGCCCAAAACAAACAACTTCAGTTATACGAAAATTTAATGTAAATAGTCCTTTGTCGTAACTTTTTAGTGATTCGTTGTAACCGGTTTGGACGAAAAATCAATAGCTTTAAAATGTTCCTCTAAAGTGTAATACAGAAATTGGCCATCCCCCGGTGTGTTGCTTTTTCTTTAAGTCAATTTCTTCCAACTTTGCATCACTATCTGCTATTGGTTGCTTTGTGCAAATACTTGTAGAACCTTTGAAATAAATGGTAGCACTAACCAAAGTGTCGTGATCTGACTTAACTTAGTTGGTTTTTGTTTAAACTTTGATACTTACCTTTTTCTGTACTCGGAATAAGTTAGGAAACAATTTGATTGGGCTTAAATATAAAAATGATTATTTCCTGATAAAGGTATTTAATATTAACGAGGATAATTTCAGTCTCGAGTCTAGATTGTTGGACAGTGGTTTTTCCTTTTCCCCACAATGTCCAGGAACCTTGCCCAAATATTGCTATTGATATTTTATAATTGCTAAATTACTAATTTCTATTTTTATTAGTGTTTGTAATTGCCATTCATTCCTTATTGCTTGATGCCCAATGTAAGTTAGTTGCTGAGAGCCCCACCCACCGGAGGCCCCGACCGCTGGAAAAAAAACCGACAGTCTGGCCCTGTTTGGATAAATAGGGCGTACCTTGAAGTCTAATCAGCTTAACACTTTTCTCGATAATATGAATGTTGCAAATGTAGAAAACACAAGCATGACCAACCAATTCCAAGTTCAAAATTGCATCTGAGTTTAATCTTTAATCTTCCCATACTGATCCCCCTCTGAATGTTCTTTCAACCCCTTCTTTAAAATCCATCCTAATTCCATTAATGCAATTTTTGTAGCTAATCAAATCGAAAGATTTAGAAGCTTGTCCTTTATATGGAAATTTGCCTAGGAAGCGATTTATTCCAAATAGGAGAAACCAACTTTTCCAAAAAAGCATGTCTAAAAGTGGGGCATCTAAGACATGCATCTTAGCATCGGAATTTTAGGGTAGTAGTAAATTCTTAGAAAAGTCGGTAAAATGAATGAATTTCCTAGTGAAAACTAATGCCAGAAGATAGCATTCAATCAGACTGCAAAACATGTCTTCGTTCTGCAGTAGTTTCCAAGAACTCATCATCAAAGCTCATTCCCAACACCCACACAAACTCATTAAATTTGCATCCAAATCATCTTTTAACATCTCATTTCCTGAATTCAAACAACTTTTTCATCAAAATGTGTGACTGTAAAACTTAATTACAACCAGTTGTGCAGCTAACATTACAAGTTTATGACGTGGACAAATTTCAATTCCCAAGTGGCTCACATTTCCATTTTCCCATTTTGGTCACTGGAGTAAGGCCACAGCCAAATACACATTTGTTGGCGTCTTATCACCACTATAAACAACCACTTTAACATTCTATAAAGTACATATGTATACTATATTCGTGGAATATTTTACGACATTTTCGTAACTAACTGTAAGCCATGACCATCACAATGTTAGGATATGAAAATTTCTAAAAACTCACAACATTAACTTCAAATTAGTGCCTATTTACAATAACGTACTGTATACTCAAACCGACTAACTTACAAGGTTGTCCCAATTCCCATTGGCCGAGCCATTTCACATGTGTAGTAATACAGAAAAGTAGGCCAAAACACCAGAATTGCAAGAAAAAAAGCAACCAATAAATAATTCAAAAAATTGTTTGCTTTCCTGGCAAAGCAACCAATAAACTAAAAAAAGCGTATGTTGAAATGAAAACAATATAATGCGTGGTTCACACTTGAGACACTTATGAAATAAACATTTTATTGTAAAATCCAAAAGAAATTACATCATTCAAATAATTAGAACACTCAAAACAATTTAAAAAAAAATAAAAACTACTTTTCCTTGCGGTAGATTAGGGGTAATAAGGCACGGCCAATGAGATTTGGGACAACCTTGTAGTCGGTTACTGTAGATCTGCAATTTTGGGTAATCCAAAAGTCTGTAATAATTATCGGTAATTTCAGTTGTCCTCAATTTTCGGGGTATTCAGAAACCAATTCCTGTTTTTATTTAGTAAAGTGGGCAGCAGTAAACCTTAGCTCTAAGAAAGTGATTTGTGATTTCTCCATTCTATACGTTTTAAACATTTTGTAACGATTCTTTACACAGTTTGAATAAACTACAACTGAATCAGAAAGTGCGCCGTTCGGTTTTGGGTAATGTGGCATTCCGTTATAAAACTGACAATTGAGAACTTCAAAACCATAAAAAGCATCACGTTGCACTTGATCTTGTAAAATCAATATTAAAGCAATACTCGTTCCACCATTTAGCCATTACTTCTCAAGTAGTAGTTAGCAAACACAATCATAAGCAAGTTTATTTCTTATTGTTGAAAGTTATGATGGCACAAATGTTTCTTCAACACACCCCATTACCATTATTCAGTAGAATTATGCATCTCGAGGTGTGGTTTACAGATACTTCTACTTAAACCACAAAATTAGCAATATTTCATGTCAGCCCTTAATTTTTCCAGTATAACTAATGAACTGTTATATGAAAATTTGTTTATTCATATACGAACTGTAGGTTGATGATTCTATCACGGTGAGTTTAATAAGGTCACCGTGTGGTACTCATAATAAATACTGTATGATGAATTCCACTGCGGGTTTATTTCAGACTGTTCTTTTCGACACAATGAACTAAAGCAGTGGACCATGAAAGTGGCACTCATTAAGTGCTATGCTTGTCACCACCACCTACGCATGAAAAGACGTAAATCATTAAGCCACTCCTTCCATGCCATCATCAAAGCTTAATAGTAGACAAAATATTTTTTTATATTTTAATAACAGAAGTTTCATTTGCCTGTCTCGTTAAGTTGATAAAGGGTATATATTATTAACCCACTAAATTTCCTTGGATTTCCACTAAAAAAAAACTAACTCGCCCACTTACTGAATTTTACACTAACGCTCCTTTTTTGTTCCACTAATTTTAAACATTAAAAAAAAACTAAATTTCCCACTACTGACTTTCCCCACTATAAAAAACTAAGTACATCCACTATTTCTACTATTTATTTTTATTACAAAAGGAAGGCCTTCCTGGCTTTCGATGGTCTACCTCGCTTCCTTTTCTCGCCCAAAGGCACGTTCTTGGCCTCACTTGGAACAATTAGGTGCTGCTCAATAATAGCAATACCCACGATGTGTTTGCATACCGGTATGTATTGTTTATAAAAAATCGGACAAGAACAAGTTCCCTCATCCCACTTCTGGTTACTAAATCGAACTAGCCAGAATCTTTTCTTAGTTTTGCTATACGTATCAAAACGCCTCCAATTAAGGGTTTCCATCTGCCGCAAATACAGGTCTATGTCATTTAGTTTTTTTTAGTGTTTAAAATTAGTGGAACAAAATAGAAGCGTTAGTGGAAAATTCAGTAAGTGGGCGAGTTAGTTTTTTTTAGTGGAAATCACAGGACATTTAGTATTAAATAAACAACTCCACAAAATGACCTTTTTGCCATATTTCGTGGGATGGTAAAGACATTATAAAGCTCATTTGTGGGGCACCAAATCAAAATTCAAATATTTCCAAAGATGGGTGAACTGACTGAATGTCCATCAATGAAAATCCAAAATGTCCATTGATTTGCATGTGGAAGTTCCATTTCCAATATCAATCAATCAATAAAACTGGGAACCTTAACTCTATTAAAAATCAAATAAAATCAGACATGTATCATCATGCTACCTAACCAAATTTGAGCAATTTTTGCTAGCAAACTAGGCTTGGAGAGATTATTTACTCCCCAACACTATGCACATGCAATTATATTTAAATTTAGTTTTAAATAAAATACAGCAACTAAACAACTATAATTACATGTCAAAATGTTTACTAGCAGTTGTGGAGGTAACGGGACGCTCAACAAAGTGTTAATTTTAAAAAGTACATTTTTTGGACAGAAATGATTGTGTTGTGTCCATTATGGGAACTATATGGGTGTCCCACATGGTTCCAAAATATAAGTTATATAACAATATATTTTTTATTTGCCCAATTAATACATTCCAAAATGCATTCCAAAATATATCGCTTTTTGCAGAATTTAAATATATTATTCATGCATTAAATAATGCATTTGATAATACAATTAGAAATGTATATTTTGACAATGCATTTGCAATTCTCTAACAATATTACCTTAAAATATATTTTAACATATTTTGTAAAGTGTATTTTGACAATGCATTTATATTTGAAAAAAAAAAAATATTGTGGAATGCATTTCATACCTAATACATTTTAAAAAATATACAAGTACTATAAAATGCATTTTCAAGTGTACTACCGTAGTATTGTCATACTCAATGCATTTCACAATACATTGCAATACATTGCAATATATTTTTGAATCATACGAGATTACCTGTTAGTATTTCTGAAAATTGATGTTTTTCTTGTTTGGATTGCATGAATGCAGTTGGAAATAACTGGATATTCTTGGATGGAGTCAGGAAAGTGACCAGTCGATTGTACTGAATTTACATACAGTAGGAGGCGCGTCACCCATTCACAATGTTAGAAAATGGAGTGCCAAACACTCCAAAAATCATGCATGTGTGTGCTAGCACAGGAAATTCAGTTTCATTTTATCATCAAGACACCGGATGCAGACTGCTGTGGCAACCCAACCTAATAGCTGCTTTGAAACAATAGAAGCACGTCCTTCTATTTAGAGAAATTCGATATTTCAGATTTTTCCTATTACATTTTCACCTGTACAATCCGCTGAGCATCTACCGCCACCGATCAATACGATGAATTGGCGACATTAAAATGTGGCAAAATACAGTATTACTGCAAACTTTTCTATTTTGTATTTGTATTGACCCAACCCAAAGCCTTGCAGTCAGTTTGAGCTGTCTGCACTGCAAAAATAAGAAGCATTAAAAAATATATCGACATTCACATCAAAAATTTGTTAATCTAAGCAAAAAAAAAGATGTTTGTCATGAACCAACAGCACGTCAAAAATAATTAACTGCACATTGCCAAGGCAACTGACAAGAAAACAAAAGAAAGACCCATCCATATCCATATCCTCCACATTCTGCTCTATCTCATCTACCCACGACTTACCATTTTAAATATGCAACACGGTATTCTCCAAAAAGTGACAAATAAAGCAATTAGACCATTGGAAAATTATGGCATATTGCAGTTTGGTTACACCCATAATAGGAAAAGTTCAAATTAACAATGTTACATACTAATGTTATTTCGCGAAGGTTTTTCTAATAGAGGGGGAAGGGGGGCAACCATTGTTTCGATGACATAATCCTATCACTTGACCTCATTTTTTCAAAGGTTTATACTGTAGAAGTAAGTCATCACTTTACAAATGACTTCGGTTGACGTGTCTCCATTCAGAGACCGCCAACTGCGACCTCACCGCCGAGCGACCACTGCCCGTTCGCAAGCGATCGCACGAGCGACGTGCATGGCACATTCTCGATGCCCAGTACGAATTCGTGGACGCTGTGAATCTCACCTCGAGTTGGTCGAAATTGTTCCACTGACGACAGCACGCGTTTTCCGTCCGAATAGTGAGTTTTGCGTTCTTCCCCCATGTCTCGTCTATCTCCGATCCAACTATCGTCTCGTTCCGACCCATTTTCATCCAAATTTAGTCCGAATTCTCGTTAAAACCGACCGGAACAAGCGATAAACTCGCGTGGAACCACTCCGGCGCGAAATAGCGTGCGTAGAACGATGAGAACAGCCGCAGACGCCCACATTCGACTCCCGAGGAGCCCTGCCGGCCTGCCCTAGTGGTCCACATTTTTAACGTCGCATTATTGGGAGCTTGCTCAACCCTGGCGAATTAAATTATTTTAAGCTTTAAATTAAATTATTTATTCACATCGCAATTTTGGGAGGTTGCATATTCGGTCGCGATTTATTAGTAATGAGCCTCGCACATTTGGCACATCGCAATTACAGTCATCGCTAATTCGGTCATCGCAAATTACGAATCTCAATTTTTTCCATCGCATATTTGGCCATTGCAGATTAGGACCCCGCCCGCCAAACTTAATGCATTTCATAATACATTTCACAAAATGTATTATAAAATAAATTTTCAAGTCCATTGTCAAACTTAATGCATTTCACAATACATTACAATACATTACAATACATTAGGTGCATTCCACAACTCCTTCCCGCGTTGATCTTTTGCATCTTGGTTTGGCAGCCATTTGCAATACTTGTTCTGAGCATGCTCAGAACTCGTCACAACTGGATAGAAGTCAAATAATAAGCGCGTTGAAACATACGTCACTTCTTTCAAATGACTAATTTAATCAACTTAAACTTCTCCTTATCGATATTGAATGCACCTATTGTAATATACTGCAATATATTTTTGAACCATCTGGAATCAGTTCCCCATTCCACACTTTGGATTGAAATATCTTAAGAGTTATTTGCATTTAAAATAGCAAAACCATGTTTAGTATGTTCTTTTCTTTATTTTGTAATAATAACAAGAATCAATTTGCTTTTGCAATTTTTTTTTCAAATGAAAAAAAAATTTGATCTTTAACATGCATCTACATACAGACTTTCATTTCCAGTTTCAGCTTGGAAATAGATCCAACCTCATCAAACCCTCTCAAGCAGACAAGACAGCAAAGCTAATGAAAGTTCCCAAATGCAAAATGTAATCCAGACAATTTTTCTTTTTAATTAAGAATTAAAAAGTGATTTAAAGCTCAGGTTATTGATACAATGCAAGATGACAAATTCCAAACATTTTTGAAATTTTTTTCACTGCTTATAAGTCTTCTTTTGGATTTTCATTGACATTTTTATCAAAAGAAACTGGCAGTTACATTTTTTTACTTTGAAACTTTTTTTCTTTCTATCATTCAATACTTCTGTGTAGGATTCAAATTTCAATTTCTTACATGAAACAAACATTATGGAAACCAGCACTTATCATAATTTTTAAATTGCAGATTGCAGACAAGGAATCAAATGCAAGTGTGTACCGATAAATGGGAAATGTGAAACTGTTTCCAACAGATTTTTACTTCATTTAATTTTTTAGCTATCAATTCAAAACACTAAATTCTCGGCGACCTGTCAAGAGAGATAAAAAGGTCTTTAAAATTGCTGTATCTAAAAAGTACTTTGGTCAGGATTAATAATTCAAATGTCTCCTGACATCCTTCCAACTTAATATGAGACAAATAAGATTTGCCTTTCAATGTGAAATATTTTTTTTAAATTCACAAAACAAGTTCTGACTGCCCCTATTGTTTTTATGAAACGTCAGTTTTCACCCTATTATATTCAATTTCCTTAAACTGAACTTTAAAAAAAGACAAAATATATGTATAAAGGAGGGAGCTCATTGGGATACAGGGCACATTGGAACAAGACCTATGAATAGTTACTGTTGAGTGGTAAAAAATTGCTTATTAAATAACTCCAGCTGGCATATTTGTTAATTACAAATGGCCGGTCAATTGTTTTAACGAGAAGGTTGTTTTTGTGCATCAAAAGTAAATTTTGCATTTTCACTTAGTAAGGTAATAATATACACAAATAATTTTTTTCTAATCTGATTAATATACAACCAAAAAGCATGATCTGAAGTTGATTTTCAGTTACTCACACATTTTTAAACTTTAATCATTTCATAGTTATATTGTTAAAGGTTAAGCAATAGGGGAAAGCATTTTGGGAGCACATTGGGATTTGGGACAGCACTTCATGCAATCTGATATGACTTTTTGTCATCACATTGTGACTGATTGCCACTCTGTCCAATCTCAAGATGTCACTAAGCTCAAAACGTGAATCACCTACTATAAATATGATTTAACTTCTAGGGCACTTAAAAATGCCAAGATGTGCAAGCATTATTTTTTTTAAAAAACCAAATGTTTATGGAACTGCCAGATAAGGAGAATCTGGATAATGGAAAGAACAAAAACTAGAGAGAAAAATGCATTGCAGTTTTTGAAATTTTTGAAGAAAACTTTGAGGAAATTTTTGAAATTTTTGAAGAAATTTTTGAGGAAATTTTTGAAGAAATTTTTGAGGAAATTTTTGAAATTTTTGAGGAAATTTTTGAAATTTTTGAAGAAAACTTTGAGGAAATTTTTGAAATTTTTGAAGAAAATTTTGAGGAAATTTTTGAAGAAATTTTTGAGGAAATTTTTGAAATTTTTGAGGAAATTTTTGAAATTTTTGAGGAAATTTTTGAAATTTTTGAAAAAATTTTTGAAATTTTTGAGGAAATTTTTGAGGAAATTTTTAAGGAATTTCTTAAAGTTTTGGCAAAAATTTACAAAATTAGCCCACGAGCCACAACCTACGAGTATGGAGCAGAAATGTGAGTGGTTGGCAATTTTTTAAATTGTATTATATGGGGAAGAAGAAAAAATTCTAATAAAAGTTTTGATTAATGGAAGCATCTTTAGTAGCTGTAGCCATGACTTACTTACTCGATGCGAAGGACGATTAAATTTTGTATACGGTATTTACCATAAGTATTTTCAGATTGAATTTAAGATTAAGATCAAATTAATTTTCCAATGCAGCTACCGTACTGTTCGTAATTTACTTTGCTGTTAAAGGAACATATGGGAGAGAAAAAAATGGCTGTAGTACAAGCCCAGCATTCATGCTGATTAAATGCTTCTTCTCCTCTCCTATGGAGCCAAGAAAAGAGTCTCAAGCGGTAATAGTGACAAACGATGTGGATTATTTTTATTTTTCACCACCCTCATGATCTCATCTCACGCAGTATTGCCACTTCAACACATTATTGGGGACTGGACCATCGACCTCGGCGATAGTTACTTGCCATCTGGTCACTTCCATTACAAAGGCCTACGTGGATTTAAGCCATAATATGGCATGCTCTACAAATACTCTGATTATAACATAAAACTGAGAATAAATGTAGTGTATTGAGTACAAGCTTCTATTATGTACGAATTGTAATTGTGATAATTATTTAAACAAGTCGGTGTTTAACTTTAAAATGGTCATTGTAATAATTATTTAAACAAGTCGGTTCATTCCCATATGGTTCAAAAATATATTTTACATTATTATTTTACAATATACCTGTACTTTTAATTTGCCCAATTAATGCATTGCAAAATGCATTCCAAAATTTATCACTTTTCGTGGAATTTAAATATATTACAAGTATTCAAGCAAAATGCATTTCGTAATACATTTCATAATGCATTTCATAATAAAAATAAAAATATATATTTTGACAATGCATTCGTATTTGCCAAATACTCCGTAATAATATTGTGGAATGCATATACAAGTATATCACAATATATTTTTGAACCATATGGGTTTCTTCAAATCCTGTTTTCATGAATTGCGTCTTCTTTTCTTGAGGAAACGTACCGTTTTTGTAAAATGGATTCGAAATGAAAAAATGAAAAACAAAAATGCACCCAAATGGCCCAACGGCCCAACCACTTTTGTGTTAAAAAAAACTGGCTTTCCCCCCCCCCCCCCCCCCCACCTTTGCTGTGATGTCCGATATGCCAATTCCGACACTGGCAATCGATTTTTTAGCCCTTTTTTCGATTAATCAGTACGTTTGCAGCACTTATTAATTTTGGGTCAATTTTGGCAAATGGTTAACAGTAGTACTTGTAGGGTAAAAATTGGAGGAAAAATTGCCAGAAAGGAAACGATTGATATTTCATGTGAAATCCGAGCCTCTCCTCCTTTTTGATCGAACCCCGACTTATTTATACATTGGTAACCTGGATGTAGCATCAACTGATGAAACAACGCATTAGCATTAGTTACCAGTTGTTTAATGAAGTTAAGTGGCCACTTTTGCGAATCCAAAATTCGCAAAAGTGATTTCTCGGGGTCGGTATATGATCGCAATTTTTATCGCGATTACATCAACTCATGAACTTTTATTTTAATCAGTCATTTCGGGATAGAATTACACTCACAAGTCAGTTATTACTAGAACGTGTTTTAGTTAAGTCAGTGTTCTGATAGAATTTGGAAAGCCACAATTTTGTAAACAAACATTCAAAACACTTAAAATGATCTGCACTCAAAATGTCAAGTTTTACATGTGTTTAGGTGTTTTCGTTGAGAGTTTGTGATGTCACTTCCACACGCACAAAAACACACACTGTACGGTACTCAAAACGAACATTTGAGCAAATAAAAGTTTTAGCTAATAATTGGAGTTTTGGGCAGTAATTGGGCAGTAATTGGGCAGTAATTGGGCAGTAATTGGGCAGTAATTGGGCAGACTTGTGCTTTTTACCAGTCTACAGGTAGACATTTTGTCCCTGTTTGTATTCCTGCTTAATGCTAGGTTCCCACTTGACTGAATTAACTTAGCAGAAAAGGTTAAGGGCAGAAACAGCAGAGCTATGCTGTTAGTTCCCATTTGGCAAAAAAAGTGAGCAGGAAAAAAAATCGTATACACACAGTGTAAGCTCTGTAGCCTGGACATGGGACTAAGAAGCTGTCCGGATGGGAGGAGGGAGGAGGGAGGGGATTTAATATTGCTGGGTATGGGTATAGGTCGGGACCAAGTTAGGACCTCCGGACGGAATAGAATACTTGTAGATTAAATTTTGTAGAATTTGGTTACACGTTTGTAAATATATTTAAACCTATGTAATTATATTTTTTATGTTTTATTCTGAAGAAGTTCTGAGTTTCCTATCGAAACTAATCGACGGATTATCCATGCTTGGTTTCGACGGTAAACTAACCACTTCCAAATCCACATCGAAATTCGTATGCAATTACACAAAAAACACCACCATTTCTGCCAGCAATTAATTGTTTTGTCTGGACCAGAGGTCAAGATGGCGTCACTGGGAGGAAAGTCATCAGATTGGCTTGTGGTATTTTCTGCAGCAGAAAAAATAAAAATAGAGTCTATTATTTTTGCCTGCTATTTTCTGCCAAAACAAAAGGAAGTGACGTCATAGCAGAAAAAAAACTGGGCATAAAACTGGATTTTCTGCTCTGTTTCAGTTGAGTGGAAACCTATCATTAGAAGGTGTGAATGTTTAACTTATTACATGTCTTAACTTCTAATATGACTCATAACTATTAAACTAAAATAAAATGCCACTAATTTTTTTAAAACAAAACCACTGATGCTCACGTTGGTATCAATGTAAATGAGCCTGAAGGCAAATTTTGATATTTGGATTGAAAATGAGTTAATTCAAAGATTTTATTTTTTCATTTAAAGTTGATTCAAAGATTTATTCTTATAAATCAAATTCAGACAAAAATTTAGACAAAAAGTAATTGAATGCGCCTACCTACTATCAAGTTCAGAATGACCACAGTTCAGTTTAAAACCATTCTCTTTCGCTTGAATCACATAATCACTTCACTGAATCCATGAAATATTTGTCCAACCATTTTCAGTTCTCTTTTCCATCCTTTTTAAATTTACAAGCTAAACACTCAAGAGTCTGTTACAAAAAACGACTCCTTTAATTCTACCTCGTTTAACATGTCATTCACTAAATTCCCCTACAAAATAAAATAAAAATAGCCCTTTATTGCCTTAAGCTTAGTTTCAGAAATATTTTGACTCAGCAAATAAGCTTTCTGCTGATCCTGCCAAACTTCTTCACCAAACCAACCACTAAACTATCACCGATTTCAACTGTAAAGATCTAAAGTCAAGCATTTATTTCAGTTTAATTAAGATTTATTCATTCGTGATAAATGACTATGTAACGTAACAATAATACGAAATATAACCCCGCACATTCTTTTGTAAACAATAAAACAGTATATACTAACAAAGATGTAAAAAGAACGAAGATGAAAACAAAATGATACATGTCGTGCGGTGCAAAATTGATACTAACAAGAAAGGAATTGTAAACGATTCACAACACAAATAAACTAAATATTGTATTGATGCAGAGTATGAACTGGATAATTTAATTATATTGCTTTTGGCGGATTTAACATCAACCTAGTACGTTACTTGTAAAAAAATAAATAGAAAAAAAAAGATTAGAAGAACTTCTGAAAGAAAAATGTTAATTAAATTGAAAATGTGCAAATTACTCCTTGACAAAACTCGTAGCACCGTAACAAATTTATATCAACATTAAGTAGTAGCGTCGGTTCGGAGTTGGCAGAAATTAGCTGCCCTATAAAAGTAAGTCATTGTCAGCAGAAACTCGGTTGGTTCTAATGAAACTGCTTTTCACTCGACTGATAAGATTCAATCGGCTCGAACCATTAAACTGAAAATAACGTCAGCAATAAGTCGGGTCACCAGTGAGGATTTTTATCGAGCCACTACCAACTTTCTCACGCCACACTTCTCGACAATTTCTATAACGTTTTACCGCCTGGCACTCCTGGCAGTTAGTAATCAATCGGTTCAGACTCTGTCATCTGGAGAAATTGCCAAACTCAATTCTTTCTTCAGGTATTTGAGACTAATATTAATTTTGCCAAAAAATAAAACAGGTTTAACAGGTACAAATATTCATAATAAAACAAGTTAATAAAAAAAAAACATACGTTTTTAAGGCTTTTAAGGCTTTTATGCTGTATCCCTGCGAAATTGGAATCCATTAAAGGACACGGGTTCTTCCAGATGTCGCTCTGGTTTGATTACATTTCGCCGTAAATCAGCATTGTCTCCCCTTTAACTACTTTTATTATCAATTTTATCGTATTAATTGGAAAGTAGACCAAAAACTGCACAAGAAAAGTCTACTTTCCAATCTTATGATTAATTTTTTAATTCTTTTTCTCCAAATTACATAAACCGGAAGTTGAAACACACACAAACAAACATTCATGTCAATTTAAATAAAAGCCTTTAAAAAGAATTACACTATAATAGCTGCATTCAAAAACTAAAATAAAATTTTTAGTTTAAGTGTATTTTAAGTTTTAACACGGGTTTAAACAGGAAATGATGAAATTTTTGTTTTAAAATTGAACTAAAACACAAAATGCTTTAGTTTTTGAATGCAGCTACTCGTAGTGTTGGGCACGGTACAATTCATGGTCATAACAAATCATCCCTGTCCTGCTTGAAGCTGACCTGCAGAATGAGTGTTTTCGGCTGTATCCACCAGGTAGTACAAGAACTCACTGATAAGTAGTGACAAATTAACATTTAAATGTTGTCACACATCACACTATCATCTAAACCCACGATGTGAAAGTGATTGTGTGACATCATTTAAATGAAACGTTTACGTAAAGTGCAGGGAATGCATGAATGTATGTGATGGCAGTTTCCCTGCATGACAATGGTAAAAACTCATCATTGAAGACATTTTGAAAAACGTGTAAATTGATCTCCCTGCAAAAGTAACTTGATGTTGTATAAAGTAACGTTACACCTTTATGGTGTAAATTTATTTCCCTCCAAAGTAGAATTACATCTTGATGGTACTAAATCTACTGCTCTAAATAAACAGGTAAGAAATAATAAAAAATAAAAATAGTGTTCTAAGAGGAATCCTATTTTAATTTATTTTCTTTAAACCTTTTAATACCTTTTTAGGTGTTAAAAAATTTTATTTTGTTTTTGATGCATTTCTACAGCTATTATTTCTCCTAGTGTAGACACGCACGAAATGAATGCAACAAAGTTGAAACAAAAATGATTTGGCAACCAAAATTTCATACAACTAACATCCACAACAAATGCAAAAGCAAGACTGTTGCATAGCGACAAGTCAATCGAACGCCTTCCAAATTAAAAACGGAAGTTGTCGTCGACTTCCGGACAAGACCCATTTAACTTTGCGTTGGCGGAAAGGTGGACATGATGCACTCGAATTTTTTATTACAAAATTACTATAAATAAACTAAAATTCATTTCATCTAATTACGAATTACTTGACGTGGCTACTATTTTGTTTTAATTTTCAATTGGCTATTGGTCAACTACCGTAGTAAAAAGTTTCTTACTGAAGTATCAATAAAGTGACTTACTGTATTTTATTCATTTCATTCGCACGTTTTCACAGTCACAGTCACAGCGCAAAGCAAAGCAAAACACAGCGAAATCTAAATCACTACCCATATTACCCTTGACATCCCAAAAGAAAATAAATCGCGCGTAAAAGGAAAACATACTTTCAATTTCTCACTGTCTCATTTTGATTATACTCGTAGCAAAATTTATTTCTCTGGATCTTTTAAATAAATAACTGGCCACAATTGCCTACAACTTGCATGTTCCCGCTGTTTGTTCAATTGCGTGTTCAGTTCACCACATGCACTTGTTCTTCAACTTTCACGTTCTCTGTGATTGATTTCGTCATCGAACTAATCATGAAAAATCAATTACCATTATCAGGAGTTCAGGACCACGGTTGCTGTGTCACTATTCTAGGGTACCGTAACATTTTATCTTAATTCTATAAAAACAAAAATAAATGGCAATATATTTTTTCTTTTTTTTTCTCTTTCCCTATTCAAACTGCAATGTACGTACTTGTACTACAGCGATTTCGAAATGCCGAAGTTGGAAGATTAAAAGCGCCTGACGTACAGTACACAAACAGCTATTTGTTCAAACTTCATTTTTCAATGTGAGGAATGAATTGCACCTCATTATAGAAAATCTATGATCTTATATCGTGCCACAGGCAGCAAGAATGAAAAAAACGAATCAGTTCGGACTCCAAGACGTCCTGAACCAAGAGTTTGAACCCAGATACTGTACCCCGTCTGCCGGATGGGAGTTGTACCAATCCAACAGAATGATCAACAAAAACACTCTTAACAGTCAAGCTACAATGCTACATTGACCTTGTAAATTTTTCCTTGGGATTTCATTGTAAATGCAGAAATTACTCGTAATATTAACTCATTATGAAAAATCTATGATCTTATATATCCTGCCCCAGACTGCACAAATATTACCAAATTTCCGATTGTAAAAATGAAGTCATACCCAAATGGTTCAAAAGTGTATTGTAATGTATTGTAAAATGCATTAAGTTTGACAATGTACTTGAAAATGTATTTTATAACACATTTTGTAAAATATATTTAAAAAATGCATTCTACAATATTGTTATTTGTCAAATGTGTATGAATGCATTGTCAAAATACATTTAACAAAATAGGTTTTAAAATATATTTTAAAGTAGGCCTATTATTGTTCGAGAGTTGCAAATGCATTGTCACAATGTATATTTTCAATTGTATGATTTCATAATACAACTGAAAGTTATGAATACCGGTAATATACGAAAAAGTCTTTGTAACGAATCAAAAGGGACCCGAAAAATCGATTCGTTATAACGAGAATTCGTTATATCAAAATTTTTCAACTAGGTAGGTATTCTATGGTCAGCCAACCAAACCAGCCATTTTTATTTTTTAGGTATTCGTTACATCGATACCGGTAATTCGTTATATCGCGATTCGTTGTAAAGAGCTTCGACTGTATTTAAATTCTGCAAAAAAGCGATATAAAGTATGTTGGAATGCATTTTGAAATGCATTAATTGGGCAAATTCAAATTCAAAATACATTAAGAAATGTATTTTTGAAGCATATGGAAGGGATATGCTATTAGAACACGTTTTCATTAAAAGCAGGATTAAATATTCGAGAAACACAGAAAAAGTAAATCTACGTCTAATTCACATACGAATATATATATTTCATGACATGATTCTTCTATTTCCGACCCAGTTACCATTACCAGCAGTTGCAGTTCTAAGGAAATATGATTTCTCTCACAATGTCATCCAACTGATGTTCAATGAAAACATTCACGTGTTAACGCACCTTCCTCGTTACATCCAAAATCGTTGATAAACCCCCGACATACAACTATAAGCCTCTAATCTATCTAATTCTTCTATCTAATTCTTACCTTAATACAACGGCTAGGATGGACGAATCAACACGTGTAAGCTTAATCTAGTCGTGGCCGAACAAGAGAAGCAAAATACACGTAGAAGCGAACGAAGCACGGGCGAATTGACATGACTGTCTGTTGAAACTGGATGAGTCCAAATTCGATGCGGAGGAACTCACTCAAGTGTGGATCGATACCGCAGTGCAATCTGGCGTCCAACGTGCACAACTGCAATGGGTTTGCGACAGGTGGCATTTCTCCTTTCAAATCTTTTCACGCAAGTTAGCGATCTCGCCAGGTGGTGTTCTGGTTGGGACTTGGGAGTATAAGTTGCTAGCTCCCGCTTTTTTGTTTATTCCAACAATTATCTGTTGATTTTTGCGGTAAACCTAAATATTTACTGACGTCTGTTGGAATTCGTGAGTGTCAGTGTGATTTTATGCTTGGAAACAACGTTTTTCTTTTCTACTGTCGGCCTCGTATGGCTGTTGTGACGCCAGGAGTGAGTAATCGATTATGCCTCCTTTTGGCATTCCTTGAGATCGTTGTAAGGAGCCAGTTTTCGGCAAGCAACTGGCTGTTCATTGCACTTCCTGCGCAGTTAACTATCATGCAGTGTGCTAAAAGGTGAAAGTTAAAGAGATTGGGGTCTTTGAGCCCTTTTTCAAATGTGACACTTGTGTATGAATTGAAGGTTGGACAGTTGTAATTGCTCGGTGAGATTGCTGCCTTGCATAATGATGGTTTACTAATATGGGTGGTTGACCAAAAATTAATGATGGGATTGTAAATAAACTGATGTGTTTCTTGCGTGTATTCGAATGGATGCAGTTGGATGTACTGGAGTCACAAAATGACCATCTTGGTTGCAGTGTCTTTTATGTATTATTAGGAATGAATAAATGAATGACTGATCAGTTCAATGGTTAACTTGTGACGGTTATGGTCTTCGCCATGGCAGCTTGGGGACTGGTTACCATGGTGTGGGACGCATCTCGCTTAATAACTGTGGAAATATCTGGCTGTGTGGTGAGTGTATAAATGAAATAAACATCCATTTTGTTTTGCTGAATGAGCTAACATGGTGTGACGATGGCGTACCTGCGCTAAACATCACCTACCCTATTGTGCGAGATAGTTTGCTTTAGCTGAAATCAAGTGAACTGAAATGTGAGATAAAATAAAGAGTCTTGAGATTTATCAGATCCTTTAACATTTATTACTAAATTAAAGTTAAACAAATACTAGGCCGACAAATGGCCAATTTAACATTACAATTAAACTATACAAATGACCGGCATTAAGCTCTAAAATAATATGATGTCTTATTGCTGGTCCAGATAAATGGGTAAACTTTCCCATTCATCTAGAAATACAGATGTCATCTGTGAATCGGTATGATTGTCAGTGCTGGACTGGCCCGGCGGGCTACCGGGAGTTTCCCGGTGGCCCGTGGCTGCTGTGGCCTCTCGCGGCCTGCTGTGGCCTGTCCCGACTTCATTAATTGTGGCCCGGACACCCAGATTTCCCGATAATAAATTTGTTCCCAGTCCAGCCCTGATGATTGTCGTCCGATTGATATTGGTTCCAATGGTTCTATAAATGTAATTGTGTAAATTATCATCTGCATGTCATCGGACATTGACAGATATACATTAATGATTGCTCAGGTAGTTCCAATCCCTATAATGGTAAAAGTTGTATTTAAAAAAATTATTAATTTAGTTAAAAATTAGTTGTACTTTACCTTAGTTATATAAACTTTAATTATTTTGATTACTAAATTTAGAATAATCTGTCTCAGAATATGGACAGATTTCCAATATTCATTTATGATTAAATCATTATTAATTTCTTTAAATAAGTCATTGGTAACTTCTAATAACAGAACTCTCTTTGCATTTCCACACACATTAAAAACAGCAATAATGTTAGCATCATCACAGGTAAATTCTTGCAATTTTTTCATGTGTTTTCCATGTGTTTACGTGGCTTGGTCAACTGAAATTAAAAAATATATGAAAACTTAAGCAGGAGAAGATTAATTTAATTTTAGAATATGTAACATTTCATATACTAACTGTTTGACAAATGTTTTGCCATAAAAAACATCAAAATGAATCAAATTGTCAATTTTAGATCGTTGGTTTTCACTATTCCTATTCATTTTGCCAGAGAAGTAGTATGTAAAATCGCGACATCTGGTGTGGATTTTGTACATGACGTCATTGGGATCCGAGCCTCGGTTTCGCATACTATTAGAATTGGCCCCGTTTTCCCATCCTTCTCTTCTATATCCTTGGTTATACTGTATATGAGTAACTTGCGTGCAAATTACTGTGTAACAATATCACGTATAAATTGCGCACAATTTATGAGCTGTATTTCACATATTGGTATTTTTATATCATGAGTAACTTGCGTACAATTTACTACATGAAATGTTACTTCTTGTTCCGTGTAATGGCATCTTGAAGTGAAATTACTAATAATAAGTAAATTGTTTCCAATTTACTTGTTTTCTTACTTTCTTAGTAAATTCAACTTTGGTTTTCTGAAAAATACAAAAAGGCTAGCACGGTGTGGTCCATTTTAACCAAGCTTGTCGGCAGCTTTGGCTTACTGGACCTGGCACATATTGATGAACACTGTTGAAAATATATCCATACCCGAGGAATCTTTTCCCGCGTCCCCGGATACAATTTCCTCACAGTCACTTTACCGTCATCGTTCACCCGGACATGGAGACAACATACACCCATCTCCACGTCAAGTGTATGCCGTATGTAGTTTCTCATGGGCCCGCAGAATTTAGGGGCTCCGATTGTGCAAAATGTTGCACAACCAGCTGAAGCAGATTTAACTTTAAGTTGTTTAATTTTTTTTTTTAAATTAAGTTATTTTTAACCCATTGATTAAAATTGAGTTCATGATTTAAATTGAATCCTTTCAACCAAATTCATTTCAAACTATAAATTGGCTTATTATCAAATAAAAATTGTTATGTACACACAACAATTCGATAGCAGTACTTTATATGAGGAAAGGAGACCTTCCAATTACTTGCAAGTTGTAATTAAAACTTTTAAACAATGTCCTGACTAACAACCCCTTGCTGTATCCGGAGACTTTATCATGAAACAGTTATCGTAATTTTCCTTTCCAATAAGTTGAACGAGGCAGCAGCAATTTGCGCAAATAGGATTAAGACCCTGTTTGAGTCCTCTTTCTTAAAGGAATCAGTTTACGTCTCACATCAAACTAGATTAAATTTGGGCAAATGTGCATACAAAGAAATTGAAATTGTAAAAGAGAATTTTAATTCAACTTGGCTCTTTGAAAGGCAGTAAAATTGTTTTAACAACAACAACAAAAAATACACAATTTTGTTACTAAACTTTTAATTTAATATCATAACACTTTTTTAACTAAAAAAATTGGCACATTTATCTTACTTTTGAAATCTATAAATTATGTACATACACAGACATGATGAAGTGAAAAAGCAGAAGTTATTATTTTACATATAAATGTGGTACTGTAAGTCTAAAAAATGTACACACTGTTCAACTAAATATATATTAATTAATATACAATCATTAGTTTTGGGCTATGTTGAAAAAACGTTTCTATACTCTGATGCACTACAAAAGTAGCCTTTCTCCCATTGGCCGAGCCAGTTCACTTGTGTAGTGATATAAAAAAATTTAACGAAACACCAGAATTGCATTAGATGTACGAACATTATAGTCGATTACCTAGATAACAGCAAAAAATTCAAAATTGTGTGCTTTCCAAACAAAGCAATCAATAAACTGAAGAAACATGTGTGTTGAAATAAAAACAGCATAAAACTGTATTTTATAAATGGAAAAAAACCTTTTATTATAAAATACATTTAAAATTATATCATTTTAATCATTATAGTAATCGGAAAAATGAAAAAAAAAAAAAAATTACTTTTCCTGGTGGTAGTACACAGTCTACAGTTAAGAGTAATGAGACTCGGCCAATGGGAGAAAGGCCACTTTTGTAGTGCATCAGAGTATAGTGCAGTTTTATCCACTCTTTCGTTCAGTGTTCAGCTTTCGTTCTCGAGGTTATTTGCGTTTTTCATCAATTTTTGTCACAATTCACCAAGTTTGATTGCACTAGTCATTCCTGTATTTCAGATTTTATGATACTTGTGTAAATTTCTCCAGCGATACTGGTACCAGTACACAGTACTTTTCAAAGAGTACCGATTCTTATCGTATCATAATATATTACTTTAGATCTCGCAAAACCTGCGAGAACTTGCAGGATTTTTCAAGATTATGGCATTTTACCTAAAGTTATGCAGTATGGTACCAAAAACGTTGCACTGGTACAGTACCGCAATGACGAGATGCGGTACTTTATGAAAAGTAATGTCTGCCGGTATTCGAACTTCTGAAGAAATCCTCAAAAGTAAAGAAGTAAAGAATTGGGATGACAAATAAACGCAAATTTTCCAAGAATGAAAGCTCGGATCGCCAAAAACTCAACACCAAAAGAAAGAGAGGAAAAAACTACACTAGAAAGATTAATTAAACAACACTGTCCAAAACTAATGATTAATAATTTAATATGCACCTACGGACAAAAAATTCTTCACATGCTGTCAGGCTACTTCAGCTCCAAATGAGCAGTTCATTTTTCTGCCACCATTGGCTAGAGCAATCTACTTTTCCTGGGAGCAATAGAAAGTTTATATATGACTAAAACTGCTCTGTAGTCGCATTTAAACTTTCTGTTGTCCCAAAGAAAAGTAGACTGCTCTAGCCGCTGGTGGCAAAAAAATAAACTGCTCATTTGGAGCTGAAGTAGCCTGACAGCATGTAAAATTTTTTATCTATTGGTGTACATTTAATTGAACAGTGTATACACTTACTTGAACAGTGTATACACTTACTTGAACAGTGTATACATTTAATTGAACAGTGTATACATTTAATTGAACAGTGTATACATTTAATTAAACAGTGTATACATTTAATTAAACAGTGTATACATTTAATTGAACAGTGTATACAGGGTGTTCTAGAAGTCTGGTTGCCACCAAATGTTTCCTAAGCAACTGCATCTAGGCTAACTTTGATGAAGCAATCATATAAGAAATTGGGTGAGAGGTTATCAAATTTGACCTTGAAAGGCATTCTAATTCTTAAACCAATCAGGCTAGAGAAAAATTTTCAATTCGAAAGTTGTACTTGTATAGCACCATCAATTAGTCTAAATGAACAAACAATTGGCTATTTGTGAAAACTGAAGAGGTTTTATTTTGTTGTTGTTGTTGTTTACATGATGTATTTTTAATCGATTCCCTTAAGGAACACCATTAATTGGTGCATTAAAATCTTAAGTTGTACTAACTTATGACATCATTGTTCCTACGACCCATCTACCCACACTTGAATAGCCAATTGTTGGTTCATTTTGACTAATTTGATGGTGCTCTAGAATTGAAATTGAAATATTTTCTCTAGCCTAATTAGTTTAAAAATTAGAAAGTGAATGACCTTCAAAATAACCTTCAAGGTCAAATTTCATAGCCTCATTAGATTGCTCTGACCCAATTTTTTATATGATCGCTTCATCAAAGTTAGCCTAGGTGCAGTTGCTTCTTGGTAAGAACCAGACTTTTAGAACACCCTGTATACCTTATACACAGTGACCATTGATTTACCATACTGCCTCATATAATGGCAGGGGCGTTTAAAAGTTTTTCTGGCTTGGACCCCCATCGCATATTTGAAGCCCTGCGTTTATTCGAGCCCGGTGCATGATAGCAAAAAATGGTGAGTTTTTCGTAAAAATCACCGATTTTTTTGCCAAAAATCGGTAATTTTTGGGGACCCGGCACTTAATCAAAGCCGGTGCCAATTCCTTAAATTTCTGCTGATCGCCCAACGTCTAAACGGACCCGGCGCCTTTACGAATCCCGGCTATAATACGACGCAGTGTGGTAACTTGTATAATTTTCAAACTGGTTAAATCATGCACATTTTTATTTTAATCACTACAATTACTGTTCAGCAATAGCAGGCTACATTTACGTATCTCTGTCGTGTATAACATTTCCTACTTCTGATTGCTTACTTATCTCATAAAGTAAAGAAATCACAATGAATTGATTCCAATTTGATTTTTATTATTTTAATAACCAAAATCTGAACAGCAATAACATTTAGAATAAATTCAAAATGTCAATAAATACACGTAAAATTTGTAAATTTAATGAGTCATAAGATAACAGGTGAAGGTGGAAGAAGCAAACGATACTAACTTAATTCAATTTTACTGTAAATTATTTGTAAATGTAAGCCTCTTTAATGAATGCTGGTAAAGTGTTTAATCAACAATGCATAACATATTAATTCTTGGTTTAATATTTCTTTTTCTATATTGCATATTATTTTGTAGGCTTAAGTAAGTTCATTACAGTTGAAACAAAATGTTCAACTGGCATTGGAAAGCAAACAATTTCATAATGTATAGAAATGAAGTTTTCCTTTTGGATGAGCATGTGTACATCAATATTTCACCACA
This sequence comes from Strigamia acuminata, assembly GCA_949358305.1. NCBI lineage: Eukaryota > Metazoa > Arthropoda > Chilopoda > Geophilomorpha > Linotaeniidae > Strigamia > Strigamia acuminata. The sequence continues at coordinate 37,433,201 of OX442315.1, forward strand.
AGGAATAACTTCAGTTCCAAAACATTTTCAGTTGTCAAACAGATTAAGATACAATCCAATAAACTAGCTCTACAGTTTGAGCCTGGTATCTTATTGCCAATATCAAATGACACAATTCACTTGTATGCAATAAACTATTTTCGACTTTCGAGTTTGAATTTGGCATCAAGATACATACCGGGTGCAAACTGCAGAAAAATTTCCAAGTAAAACAAATAGTCACAATGTTTGTGAAGGTTTACATTTTATCTAAACAGACATTTATATGGAAATAAACAGATAACATTTCTCTAAACATTCCAAAATCACACACTCAGTCATTGAATGCAAAGGAAAGATATATTACTATAAGAATTCATTGGAAGAATAATTTCACAATCATTTTTATTAGAAAAATTTACCCCTGACAACCCACAGCAGCAAACATTCTGAATAACTCCAAAAGCACTAAGATAATTTTCATACAAATCCCTCAGCAGGTGCCACTACTAGTACATGACATTATCTACTGGTGGACTATATATGGCTATCCAATAAAATGAAATGAAGTTGTTGTCCAATTGCATTCAGTGGATATTCAGTTTATGACTAGATCTGTATTTTATTATAAGAATTGAAATTGAACAAAACTCAAAATTATTTGCTTCTGTGGACTGTCTTTGGGTAGTCTGCAGAAATATTGCAGAATTGTACATTTTTGTAGAAATAGATATTTTGCACTGTAGTTCAGTGATACTTCAATTCTCCGATGACAATTTTGTGCCTTAAAACACACGGACAATGCAAGAAGCCAATTAGTGATAAAATGTCAATAGACAGACAGCTTGAATTGCTTGAGTTATTTGGAGCAAATATTTACTCCTGGCACAACCTTAAACCTCATGTATTTTCTTTTTCTTTTAAATAAGTTAAATAAAAACAGATAAAATGAAAATGATACTGAAAGGTTATTTTCATACATTTAACAATAATAAACCTTAGTAGGAAAATCAATATAGTTGATCTTTGGAATTTTACACACAAGCATGCATGGAAGAAGAAAACGTGTGGGCTCAATGGTTTGCAGAGAAACCCCCAGAGGGAAGCAGCTTTCAGAAAACTTTTCCCTAACTAAAAGCTTTCACGCAAAAATTTATAGGGTCAACTAGCAATCAGAATAGCAAAAAAGTAATCACAATGGTATAAAAATTGGAAATTACCCATCAAATCAGTGGGGAAATACACATACATACAGTATATAAGCTAAGAATAGAGATTTATATATAGAATAGAATTTTTGTATAAATAAATAAATAAATAAATGAATAATCAAATTATTTTTAAATATTGTGGATGAATGTTTTGGTATAAAGCATAAAATAGAAAATTGATAAAGAAGATAACATTAGTCCTAAACATGCTGCACAAACTCAGGATTGAGGTAAGAGAAACCCGTGAATTCAGTCTGGTCCAAATTCATCATAAACAGCTTGTCAGTTGGAGTCAAGTCTGTCTTCTCACCCGTGAACTGCTTGTCAAAATTGCTCACATCTTTCCTGTGTTTCTGTAATAAACATACGGGTCAGAAAGACAAAAATAAACCATCCTGATGCACACACTACAGCTCTTTGATTTAACAATTTGAAGCAGATGAATTCAGAAACAAAAAAATTTCCACATTTTATACCTCAATTTCTAACTTAAAAAACCACCTGAACAATACCAAATATTTGTAATCAGAAATATATACAATATTGTACCGAAGCAATAAAATGAAGTAGGTTTTCATTGTTTCGATGCAAGTTTTCCTACTGCAAATTGTTCAATAAAATGTGGGACATTTACAGTCAGCCAATACCACCAGGACGACGATTGTCACATCGATGCGACATAACACGAAATAACGGACAACAAACTAATTAGACCTGTGCGCCGAGCCCAATTTGTCGGCGGCGGCTTGTCTCGGCTAATCGCCACGAGATGGCGGCGGCTCGGATCGGCTTCGTTCGTAGGAGCCGGCGGCTGGCGGCTCAGCCGATGACGTACGGTATCGGCGGCGGCCAGCCAGCTGATCGGCTAAGCCGATATTTTTCGGGTTAAAATTGAATAATTTGGGCTAAAACTGTACATTTTGGCCTAAAATTGTACATTTTGGCCTAAAATTGTACATTTTGGCCTAAAATTGTACATTTTGGCCTAAAATTGTACATTTTGGCCTAAAATTGTACATTTTGGCCTAAAATTGTACATTTTGGCCTAAAATTGTACATTTTGGCCTAAAATTGTACATTTTGGCCTAAAATTGTACATTTTGAGCTAAAATTGTATATTTTGGCCTAAAATTGGTTTTTTTAAATTTAATTTTTTGGTCTAAAATTAAATGAAATGAAATTAAAAAAAAAAGAAAGAAAAAATTCCAAGCCGATTCAAGCCGGACTAATCACCGGCGGCGGCGGCTAGAAATTTATCGCCAGACGGCGGCGGCGGCTGGGGTCGAGCCGACCAGCCGCCGAGCCGGATCGGCTAAGCCGACTTCGGCGCACAGGTCTAAAACTAATTAGGTGATAGCCAATCACAGTTTATCTTGAATATCTTCTCATGTATTTATAAACAGTTTATAACGAGGTGCCGTTCCAACGGCGAATCGCCTAAGGGCGAATCTGGCCATTCGGACGAATGGCGAATTTCTATCTTATTCTGTCCAAAAGCAGTCCCAATGGCAAATTTCTCCCAATTCGCCATTGGGAACGTATTTGGACCTGTCTAATGGCGAATTAGTAGAAATTAGCCACAGAGGTGCACATCTAGCGCGACATGAATCTGCCGCAACAAGCCGTCCCAAAAAAATGGTTTTGCACTAAAAAACCAGTAAGGTTAGATTCGCGGGGGGTCAAGGGGGGGCCGCGCCCCCCCTCGTTAGCCCTTCTTAGGAATTGGAAGTCGCGGTAGATAACGCCCACAGATTCGCCATTGGAAACGCAAATAATGTTTCCAATGGCAAATTTTCCCAGATTTACCATTGGAAACGTCAAAATAGCTTTCCAATGGCGAATTTTGGAAATTCGCCCTTCGGTAATTCGCCGTTGGAATGGGTACCCTTTTCAACAATGAATAAATCACATGTTATCTTTAATCCCACTTGATTGTTTCGTGCGTGATTCATTTACAACATAAAATGACATAAGCTTAGATGACTAAGATAAGTTGGATAGTACTAATTTGATGGTGCTCTACTACTTTGTAATTGAAAATTTGTCGCTAACCTGATTGGTTTAAAAATTAGAAAGTGAAAATGGCCTTCAAGGTCAAATGTAATGACATCATTGGATTTCTCGCACCCAACTTCCTATACACGATCGCTTCATCAAAGTTGGCCTCGATGCAATTGCTCAGGAAATATTTGGAGGGGAACAGACTTTTCTTCCACCCTGTATATGAAAAGTTTGTATTTTCACATCTTACTAACTTAATGCTATAATATTTGGTGTTCTTTAAGTACTTAAGTACAGTACTTGCAGTTGTATATTGACATGTCTCATGATATGGATTTCGTTGTGCTGAGACAAGACAATTGTAGAAAACAAAATGTCTGGTCTCGTAGGTGTTGCCAGTAACAACAGACTTGCCTAGATGGGACCTGTACGGGAAGTTATTTTCCACACCCTCGCCTTTTCTGAACTCCCATGATCATTAAGCTTATACCAACGGCTCCCGGTAAGCAAACTCGCTGTGTTCCATTCATGTCAAATTGGTCAAACAATTTTGTGATGTATTTGCGCTAGTGGACCTATATTTCCTTGTTCGATCTATCAAATTCCACCCCAAGAAGCAATGACACAGGGCCATGATTTACTATTTGGAATGCCCCGTTATCCAATTCAAAACCGTTTCTTCGACCTCTCTTTATTTATTTATTTATTTATTTATTTATTGAAAAACACTCCGGTGGAGTAAATACAAGAAAAGAATTAAGCAGTTTTTTGTTGGATGAGAAGGTAGTTGCCCACTTGTTTGCGTAAGTGCCGGCAGTGGAAGCGGCAACAGGACGCAGTGCAGTCAAACATCAATAATCTCAGATCACCCGGGAGGTCGTTCCAGAGTGGGGAACGTATTACTCATGTAAGTGGACTGCCGAGTGGTAACTTCAAAACGATGGCGGCGAGGCAAGCGGGCGTCGACATCTGACTGGTAATGTGTGGCGATATTATGGGCTGGATGGTCCACATTACGGACAGCATTGGCAATCGCCATGATGTTGTGAAGGCGGAGAAGTTTATCCAAATTCAGGAGGCCGAATTCATTACATACTGGAGTAATGTGATTATGGCCAGGTGTTGCCATCTAGTAATGGCTGCATTAAACCTCGAACAACGTAGATTGCTGTTAATTACGACCGTCCTCTATATTCGATCTTTTCCCATAGCATTCTTAATGTTTCCATTTTGTCTTTAGTCGCATTGTGCAAGTTCAGTTCGGGTTTCCAAAACTTTCTATCAAAAAAATACTCCTTGTAGACTTCTTCGGGAATGCACGTCGTTTCGGTGCCGGAATCTACCTTGAATGTAATTCTTGCATTCCTGATCTCAACCGATACATGCCATCTCCCCTGTCGGCTGGCGACTCTGTTCACCAATACAACATAAGCGTCCGTCGCTTCGCCAATCTCTTGAACCGCAGCGCTTCGACACACCCTTGCATAATGGCCTTTGTGATTACAATTGTGACATGTCGACTTCGCTGCTGAGCAATCCTTCATTGAGTAGACTCCGTCGCCACATCTGCCGCAATTCTTTGTGTTTTTTTATGCAAATTTCAACTGTGTCTTGGGACCGCCGTCTGGTTTGCTCGATTTCCCGTTGTCGTCGGGCCATTCCGTCTTCTTTTTCCAGAACTTAGACCGTTGAGCCTTCTTGGAATCAACTTGGACTTATTTGTCGATGCTGCTTCCAGCAACGCTTTCAACTGTGCATTGAATTGCTCGGATTGTTTTGTCATCTTGATAGCCGTCGGCAATGTCAGGTTGCTTTGAAGTTAAAGCTTCTTTGCTATCGCTTTGTCACGAGTGCTGTTAACAATTTTGTCGCGGATAAACTCATCATACAGTGAGTCAAATTTACAGTTTGGCTGCTGTATGATGTACGGTACTCATCCATTGTCTCACCATTGTTTTGTTGGCGGTTATACAACAAGGCTCGCTCATAAATCATGTTAATATTTGTAATAAATCTTGCTTCAAAAGTGGCCTTAAACTTTCCATAATCCTGGTTATCCGGCGCTGGTAACTTGAATGATGCATAAATCTCATTGGCCGTGTCTCCCATATGGTAGAGGAGCGAAGCTATTTGCTTCTTGCCTGGTTGGGTATCCAAATTCACCATAGAGCAAAACAGTTCAGAACGAGCAATCCATCGCGGCCAATCCAAAGCATTTTTGAAGTCAAACTCTTCCGGTGGCCTGCAGATGTTATGCTTCGTTGCTGCCATCTTTTGGGAAATTTGGGAAGTCTTCAAATTCGTCAAATTTTCCCGCCTTGCCTGTTTTGTTCGTCTCTACAATGGTTTGATGCGTCTCAGTTGCGATTGTGTGGCTACGGTGCATGGTGAATAAATCGCTGTTTCATCAATTTCAGGTTATGGAAATTCTTCAAAATTGTTTTCAGACCTGTCTTGGATCCATGAACCATCGATCTGCTACCATATTGTTAGAAGAAATCACACTTTTGCAGTAAGAATGGATGTTTTACTGGTTCAAACTAAAAACATGGATACATTCAGTTGAATACAAAATGGCGAGTATAAGGAAATACAACAACACAGCGCCAACTGGTGGCGAAAATCCAAAACACATGTTAAATTTAACATCTCACTCACATATCCATCTCTGCCAAAGTTTTGTCATGCACTGTAACTATAACAGGTGAGTCCCAAGTAATATTTACACTAGCAAATTAAACAATTCCGCATGCGCATTCATTGTGTTATGAATTTATGTGCCTCCTTTCATCGAATGTGTAAATCCCCTCTGAGGGTCTCCCCTGCCTGGGGGAGTTGTTGTAGTCTCGGCGACCAAGAACGTGATCTGGACACTTCCGGCTTTGGATCCAACACGTGTAGATCGCGCAAGACGTGTGCGAATGCAAATAAACGATTTGGAACATTACCTTTGGCCGCATTCGACGCGCAAATGCGGCCGATATATTCGATTATAAAATGACAGCCGGAAAAACGATTTGAAAACCACGAAAACCACGATTTTCTGGTTTTCATGAAAACGGTTTTCAGGAAAACCGATTTCCGAAATATGACGTCAAATGCGTCTACATCCGGTGTGGGAAAACGGCGAAAACGAGGAAAACGACGAAAACGGGGAAAACCATTTAGAATTGAACGCACCTACTAACTTATGTGATAGAATTTGGCAAAAACGTGAGTTTATTGTAACTTTTAAATTCTAAAGTTACAGAACCTAAAATCTGTATGCTTAAAACAATAAGAGGGGTTTGTTTCAGACGCTATTCAAACTCATTTCGTTGAGAAAAGTGTGTACCGGTAATTTTGTCCTTATTACAACATTTTTATGGTGATAGTTTTTGTGTTCTTTATGAGGTTATCAGTGGTAATTAAACGACACTAATAATATTTGAGACACATTTTATTTAGCCACCACACGGAGGTGAAAATTGGCAAGAGCAAAAAAATTAGCAAATATAAGTTGAGGCCCTTCAGATAGTTCTCTCTCTATAATCCGTATATGAAGAACTATATATACATATATACCATTGAGAAAATAATTTTTTTTAAATGTATACAAACATTATTATTAGCATTATTATTATTATTATTATTAATATTAATATTAATATTATTATTATTATTATTATTATTATTATTATTATTATTATTATTATTATCATTATTATTATTATTATTATTATTATTATTATTATTATTATTATTATTATTATTATTATTATTATTATTGTTATTTTGTATTGTATCTTACAATCAATATTTTCATGTTAATGGGTATTGATTATTCTCATTTATTTGCATTTTAAGAGACAGAATTCAAACTGCTCATAGCAGACATCTGCAACATGATTCTAAAAAAGTTTCACACTTTTAAAATAGATCAAGTGGGAAAAAGAACATGAAGAATAATAAGAAGAGTAATAAACACCAAGATAAATATTATCATGCGCATAAAATTTAAATTATTTTAAATTGTGTACACAAGGAGGACAACCCCAGGTTGACCATTAACTTTAACATTCCGTTTTCTTTTTCTAGTATTGTGACCCATTCAGTGATCAAATAACCAAAAGTGAGTATTGTATTGCAAATTGTAATTCTAACAATAAAAAATAGGCATAAAGTCATTGCATTAATAACAGAAAATTGGCTTATACTAATTTTTGTAAGCTGAACAAATTTTTCTTTTTTCTTTATTATTATGATTATTATTATTATTTAGTAATTATTAATACTGCCTGCAGGTTTTTTGTTCATTAATAAATTTTCTAATAGAATTTTCCTATCAATTAAAAAATATAATCCCATCATAGTACAGTACCCTGAATTTTTTTACTACCTTTAATTTCTTAATCTTTCTTTAATTATATTTGGCAGCTATTTATTCAAAATTCAAAATTTATATAAATTAATTATTTATTTAATCAATAAAAGAATGTATAGTATTAAAATAAATTATTGTGATTATTATTATTTTTAAAAATAACCAATTATATATTTGATTTGATCAATATCATCCTTTTTGAAGGATAAAAACAATGTAAACAACTTAAGGTCAAACAACCTGAGACTTAGAAATGCATTAAATTCAGATTGTAAACAAACAAACAAACAAAATATTCATAAACTTAAAAATATGATAAAATCACATAAATTTTGAGACATTTTTACCATCTTAAGATGAAACTTTTAAGATTTCCCGGTTCAAAATACTTACAAAATGTATTTGTGCTATTAAAAAACCACATCGATGCAAGTTACTGCAAACACGCCAATTATTTAATTTTATTTGAATAAAATAAAATATTAGGCAGTGGCTACATTCATGTCCGTCATGAACGTATTATTTTAATGGCGCGCTGTGATTGGTTGAGATCTGTTGATGTTTAAGTTCCATAAAGATTTCAATTTTTTTTCTTCCCCAACCTAACCTTATTTGCTTTTGTCAACATACACTGACCCAAGTGTTTTCGTCAATGGATATCAATGTAGCTTTCAAGCAATCACAGCACGTCATGAGAATAATTCGTTCATGTTGAACATGAACGTAGCCACTTCAAAAATGGCAATTCCAGTTTGTCTGTTAATTTATTTATCATTATTAAGATAATATAGAAAATAGTGCATTGATTTTTTTGTCAATTTTTTTCTTTACATTTTATCACTATGAAACATCGTTAAGAAATAGGTATTAATAATTAAAATATTTATATCGTATCCACATTACACCACAACATACATATAGGAGAAACAATTAAAAATTAAAAAACAATAAAGATATTTTTTAAAAAACATTTCTTACACAAAATATCATACACAAAAAGTTAAAAGTTAGCAGACAAAAAAAATATATTTTTTTTTTCTACTCTTGCTTTACATTTTATTAGTAACTTTTCAAAACAAAAAAGAAAATCCCGAAAAAAATCCAATTTTTCATGCAATAATGAGCAGATAGAATGAACAGGAAGATGCAGCCGCCATTCAACAGGCCAAGAACTCTGTAGAGAGAGAGAGAAAGAAGAGAGAGAGAGGCACATGGGTTTAAATAAAGCACGTGCTAGGATAAAAAAATTGAAGATACTTCATAGCAAATAACCAATTGTTAAGAAGATATGAATATATAGAAGATAGAAAATTGTATAATATGGTACTTCAAAGATAAGCTCAAATTTATTGATGTTTTTTGCAAATTACTTTTTCAGAATATTCAAACTTTCAAATTTCCAATTTCACAACTCTTTTATATATGGGAAAATAGCAAATTACGGTATGCATTTTTTAAATCAATATTTCTCTTCTTTTTTTTGTACATTCAAACATTGAAAGAGGTCGGCTCGGCTCGGCTCGTCTCCTCGAACTCGAACTCGAGGAGACGAGCACCAATTGTGAAATTCAAGCAGACGGCTGCCAAAATGCTCAATTTTAGGCAATACTCTGGCATCATGGCATCATGAATGACCAAAAAATCACAACTGGAGAATCTTCTTTTTAAATTACTTTTTATTTCGTACAAAGTGACAGAAACAGGGTCACGTGTCCAAAATTTGTCGAGATTTCTAACCATCCTTAGTATTCTGGATTAAAAAACCAAGCTCTGCTTTTGGAACTAAATTTAGTTTTTATTTTATTTTTATTTAAAATTCAGTTGATTTTTGTCCTACTGTTTTACAAATACTGTAATTATGTAATTATCAGCTGAGATCGTTCTAAATATCAACCAAAATGGATATTTAAAAAAATGCAATTTTTTTTCTCCAATAAATTAAGTTTTTTTTAGCAAACATATTTGCTACTCAATTCCAGATTTTGGTTCCTCTTTAGGCATTATGAATCCAAAATGGCACTCAAACCTAGTGATTTCTTTCATTGCAACTTGATTTTCTTTAGATATATTATTCACATCTTGCATAAATGAATTGTGCTAGCTCATGATGACATGATATTACATTTAAGTTCAACTCACTTGTCAGTTACTACATTTAGTTTATTTTAGTTTTAGTTCAGAATATCCCAATAGGTTTCTTCATTAAAAAAAACCCGTATCACACTTTTGCCAAGTGTAATATTCACTAATCTAAATAACATTTTTGACCACAACAATAGTCTCTTAATACAGCTCTCAAAAGAAGATTGATTCACTTCCTTCTGAAGAAAAGTGTCTTATATAACCATTCACCACAAAAGGTACCACGAAATATAAAGTACCATTTCACAGAAGTTTGTATATGATGTGTGTATAGAGTTGGGCAACATTAATTTGACGTATAAAAATTGGCAAAATGGTGAAACTTGATTGAACTTATCTTTAAAAGTGGGGCTAAGGTGTGGAAATTTTCAAAGACGTTTTTTGGAGAAAGGTATTTAATGAGTAGACAGTGATAAAAAAATCAAACATTATAAAGAGATGACACTGCCCATCCATCCTTTAGAAAAGTTGGAAAAATAGACGAGTTAAAGTCTTCATCTCACTTCCACAGTAGGATTAACTTTATGTTAACCAATAAAGGAAGGAGTCGGGTTAGGAGTCATCTAACTGATTGAAATAGACATTGACGTAAGTGAAATCCTTAAATTCTTCCCCAGTAAGGTTCATGATGACCATTTCATCAGGGGGAGTGAGTTCCGTCTTAGCGCCAGTGAAGATGGGATCAAAATTTTCAGCAGATCTGGCATTTTTCTACATGATGGGAAAACAAAGAAAATAAAAAACATACGAAATAATAATAATAATATAGAAAATAAAATAAAGAAATAAAAATCTAAAAAGGGAAAGCCAACAACAGATTGCGATGAGAGAAGATGCAATTCCAGTACTGCGAAAGCTATGTAGTTTTCGTTCAATACATGCCACTATTTACTATCAAACTCACTAACAAGTAAGCTTCAGCAGTACCACAGTTGACTCTTCTCCAAACAATCTGTTCTTCATTTTAATGCATATACTAGTACTGTACAGATATGACCATCTCCGAAAAACCAGCAATAACTTAAGTGGACTGAAGTTAGGGCAGATATCAAATTGATACTGTGCTCTTTTAAGTGCTCTCATTCAAATTTGTACTCATCAAAATTGACAAGATAGTACAGGATCCAGGGCCGTCTACAGACTACATTGCGCCCTGACCCAAATATTGCCCACCTCCCCCCCACCCCGAAAAAAGTTTTTTTGGTGTTGAGTCTTTTTGCTGCCCCTCCCTCTGGAAAAAGGTCTTTTTTCTGTTTTAAGAGATACCAAAAAATGTTGCAGCATTAAAAACTTTTTGCTGCCCACTATTCTATTAACTTATATTTGGGGGAAGATGCTAGTACTCTAGATGATATTGCTTACATTAGAGTCTATCCGATGTGACAAGGTTTTGTTCTTCAAAACATGCAATAACACGTACCAGTAGTTCTCGTTCTTACAGTAACAAACGGGCAATTATCATTGCTTTTAGCCATTGGTAAAAAACAGAAAACATTTTTCTTTGTAGCGTGAGAAAATATTCTAAGAATCTAAGGGTTGTGGGACTTCAAAAAAGGTAAGTGAATAATCAGTGAACCACTGCACTAATGGTTTTTATGTGATTAATTTCTTGAAGAAGTATTTTTAATTAGTCGTTATAAAATAAGAGAAAAAAATTGCAGCTATTATCCAATTTCCATTTTTTTTATTTTTTTATTATCAGTTTGAGACAAGCAACTATTGAAGATGAGATGCCAATTGGAGCATTTACGATATGTGCAGTTCACTTCTTACTGATGAATGAAGTAAAATTGAGTTTAAAATTGGGTTTATATCGGAAATGGTCCCTCCAGATACATTTTTGCGACTGTTTTTGAAGAGACATGTCCCACAGTTTGTGTTGTGCAGCCGATGGACACATGTTCCACTACAGATTGCCCATTAGAAATTAAAGATTTACTTATGTGTGTTTCAAACATCTCCTACATGCTGTTTCTAGAGGATAGAAACTGCGTGACTAAGAGTTGTTGTCAAATCTGTACATGCAAATTTCAAATTCATAAATGTGTGCACGAATTATCTATCCCCTACAATCAAAAGCAAGCTTTATTTATTTGTGCAAGCGCAAAGCAGAAACATTCACTCATTACAAAATAATTAGAGAACAAAATACATGTTTGCAAACCAAATGACAAGCAGCTGAAAAGAAAAGATAGATAACACATGACAGTGTACAATCCCTTCTCTAAACCAGAGAAAATTAACATGCATATCTGTCTCAATTTGTGATGACTGAAAACCTTGTTGAGATAACTCACTCAAACTTTTTTTTCTTTTTTCCTTTCTTTCTTTCTGTCTGTCTGTCTGTCTTTCTTTCTTTCTTTCTTTCTTTCTTTATAGAAAATTTTCCAGTTCAAACTAATTGGTTGGATGAGTTAGAGCAGAAATTCAAAGGCTCTAGTCAAGGGCAGATCCAAGTGACCAGTGTCGGTGCAAAGCACCTAGATAATCTTCCACTTTTAGTGCCTAAAACACTGCCGTATTCAAAACAAAGAGGTCCAATCATTTTGTCGACGTAATAATCAGCCCTAACAAAATTGCTCCGGCCCCATCACCCGCTCCCTGGATCCGCCCTTGGCTCAATTCGATTGTATCAAAAAAACCGCCAAACTAGTTTAATTTGTTTGCTTGTTTGCTGTAAAATAGTTGGACCTAAACTCTAAAAACATTTTTTTGACAATGTTACATTGGCCAAATTATTGGTATTGAAATTAAAAAGAATTTGAAAAATTAATACTTGACCAAAGTTTTCGGTGTGTAATAGTTTGATTATTTATTGCATATTTTGCATTTTATACACCCCCATAGTAGTTAAAAAATGTATTGCAATTATATTGCAATGTATTTTGAAATGCATTTTATACTGTGAAGCTTCAAACTGCGGCTAGGGCATTTATTTAGTTTTTTGACCCGACCCCGTAACCGTAATCCCTATTTGAATACCCGTGGTTGTCTGATCTGATTGCTTATTTGGGCTGGGCGGTGAAAATTCTCGAAATTTTGGTAAGTTTTGATTAAACTTCTCAAAATGTGAGAAACTTTGGGTACCGTATTCATTTAAATGAACAAATGTCAGATACATGCTGTTGTGACCGATACCCGCATGGCCAGTCCAACACCACCCCGCCAGGTGGAGTTGATGGTTGAAATTCAGTGGCCCCGATGCCCGATCACATCACATCCGGTCACTGACCAATGAGAATGAAAAAGAAACCTGATTATCTGAAACAACTTTATTATAGATTGAAACAGGAGTGATGTTGGTGTAATATAAGCTTACTACAATCAAATTAATTCGTTGAAGTTCAGGCCTGAACAAAAAAGTGTAGAAACGAAAATTTGTTGTTATTTTAATCGTTTAATTTATTATTGTTTCTTGAGTTTTAATGTTATCGTTTGAAAAAAAGAAGTGTTGTGGTATTGTGTTACTTACACCCAGCGCCGACGTGTTGTATGTGTAGTCTTGTGATGTAATTAAAGTACACTTCATCACAGTAACCTCAACAGGTGTTTCTGCTAATTGACAACACTACAATGAGTCACAAAATGAGTCACAAATGTTTTAAAAAATATTTTTAAGTGAAAAGCTAACCTCCAAATAAGATTTTTTTGTTTTTTCAGAAATTTTTGTACATTGCCAAAACGAAACACACTACCGTACCTTGATTGATTTTTTTAAAAAAAGAAAAAGAAATGGTGGGTCTATATTTTTTTTGATAACATCTACATTATCAAAATTTGGTGAAGTTATAATAATTGGTTTTCAAGTGATTGAAAATTTAAAACAAATTGGACCAAGCTAAGCCCTGTTTACTGTAATCACAATGCACAGGCACATCTATTTCTATTCCCTAATAATTGTGTGCACTTATCCACGATCTATCCACTGAACAAGTTGTTTGGAACGCACCAGTATTGTACTTGTAAATGCCCAGTTTCTGATGTCAAAGTTTGACCACTATAAATGAGTTTATCTTCTAAGCAAACACCTACCCTGTAAAAACCACGCTAAAAAACAACACACTAAACAATAAAACTCAAGAAATACAATTCCACACAAATTAAAACAAATTAAACACCCATTTTGCATTGGTTAAGTATAGTTTTCCATAATTTTCTAAAAATTACAAATATACACATGAGAAAATGCCCCAAACATAGGCTCCAGCAGTCTAATTTTGTAATTTCCATTCAATAAACTTGGCAGCAATGTAAACTTGACAACCTCACCACATATAAATCAAATAAGAAATTTTCTGAATGCAATCAACTGAAAAATGGTTGAATTCCAAAGGTTCTGTCAAAAAACATTTGACAAAAGATCTCACCATCTGGATTGTTTGTTAGTACAAGCTGATGCTGTAATAAAACCTGGCCTTAGAAGCCTAATTAACAAGCAAAGAATGAAATATCACTCGGCCGGTAACCGGTAATGTCATAAAATTATTAGTCTCATAAATAACACTATGGGGTTTCATTTAAACGGACACACTCAATGCTAAATAATCTACTTACAAGAAACATAATGAAAAATGTGAACAAACAGCTCGTCAAATTTGAATTTCGCGGCAAAGCACACAAATTAATATCAATTAGGGACTTTACATGCTCACAGTTTTCCAGATTCGTGAAAAATTGATTGATTTCCAACTGGCTTATTAAATTTGCAACCGATTTTCTAGTTTTATAAATCACAAACCACATAATCAATAGAGAGTTTGCGGCAGGTACTAATCCCTTATAAGAACTCCCGTTAAGACTATATAAGTATAGTGGAAAACTTATAACTCCACCGGAGCTTACACTATAACTGAAAATAGCGTAGCCAATCCGGTAGTTTTCCATTATTTACTTCACTAACTAAAAATCTGGATTAGCATCGACCTGTTTCGCCGCCATTTTTAATTCTCCGCTTCATTCATGCGCGGAGCACATGTTACGGTTAATCCAGGGGCGGATCTACATAAGGGCTAATGGGGCTTGAAAGGTCGCTATTAAAAATTTCGATAAAGGGGCCCCGAAAAAACCTCAAGCCTAAAGCAGCAAAGCCTGTTTATAAGTTTTGCTGGAGTTTTAAGGGGCACCAATTTTGCAAGTAGAATAACTAATTAAATAAATGATGAATCATTACAAATTTCACCTGAGATTTGCTTTATTATCAGATAAACAAAGTCACAAATTTTCAGCAAAAAAATTCATAGGAAAAAAATTTTTCCTATTCAAGAAAGAGCTTGTTCATAAATCCATATACCAGCCTTATGCCTCCAAGGCTTAACTAATTGACTTGAAAATTGTCCCTAAACACATAATGCCTCATACCAAAATAGGTACATTTTATCCTTTTATCAATTATTTTGATGCTGTTCGGTTTTTGGAGTTTTAATATTGTTACGAGCGCAGACCTCGCTGTACGACAGCGGGCCTAAACGCTCTGTTTAGAGAATTAATTCTGAAAGCTCTCACTAGGCACACTGGAGTTTCCAAATCCGCTCACCAGTTGTCACTGTGCACAGGGCAACTGGACTAATCAATCAAGTAGAGCGGGGGTGGACCCAGAGTTTACCTAGTGAGCTAAGTGGGTTTGAGAGAGCAGAAATGTTCTGAGCCTCAAACAGTTAACATGGTAAGTAAAGGCTTCTGTGGACCAGCGCACACAGCGCTTGGTCCCACCCCGCCTTTCCAAATTCATAGAGATATAATTTGATTATCATTCTTGCTTTCTTGCTTTATGTTTATGTAAAATAAAGGATTATGTTTATCATTTGATTTTGTTAAGTTTGTAATAAATCCCATAGAATAAAAGAGATTTATTTAAATGATAAATCAGTTCTCTCAATCATTTCACCTAAAGGATTTCAAGGTCTTTGCTAAATTAATTAGCATTTGTTATGTGTGTGGATCACCCCAACCCACACGTAACAAAGTGGTGGAGATGCGGAATTAAAAGACCCTGTATAATTGCTTTATTTAAGAGCTAAAATGTTAGTAAAAATCTGGAATTTTGAGTAAAATAGTTGAAAATTTGTCCCTGAAAATGAGTAAGGTTGAGAAAGCAAATTGCCTATAATATTATCAGATTTGAAAGCAAATAAAGAGACTTGTGAAAATCAATTTTAGTGTGAAAATTGAGAATTGGGAATGAATATTTAATTGTTTTGTGTGAAAATGTTGAATATTTAATTATCTTGTGTAAAAGTGTTGAATATTTAAGTGTTTGAGTTGAAACTGAGCATGAATGTTAAATGAGTTTGCATGTTACTGAATATTTAATTAGTTGAAAACAATTAAACAGTATTTTAGAATTAAAGCCTAGTTTTAATGATAAATCATTTTAAGGTTATACATATTTTGAATAATTTTAAGAATTGTAAATAGTTTTAAAACAATTTTAACTCATGCACAGTTATAAGTAATAATATTATGAATTATTTTCTTTTCTCCTTAGCATGGTGAAAGTGTTTTAGTGATTAGTGTTTCACAGGTGAGGTGAATTTGTGTTTTGTGAGTGTGTGCCTTCTATGGTTGGAGTGGATCCATATTGAAGCTGGATCCTTCAAATATAACATTTCGCAAGAAATCATCAAGTATAATTGCGGAAGACAGAGAGCGACACTACACATTAACAACAGAATTCAAGTCTGATGAACATTTGGATAGTGAGATAGAACCAGAGGATAGTGAACCTCTAGAAGAAGTCAAGATGGCGACTAGCTCAACTGCAACGTTGGAAACCCTATTAAAAGGACTAGTAGTGCAAAAGCGCAATCCAGTCAATTATGATACCAGAACGGGGAACATTGACGAATGGATTGTTGGTTATGAAGCGATTGTTGCTACGGATACGGAACGTGCCAAGCATCTGCCGATTGTAATGAAGGAAGATGCGCTCTCCTGGTACGTCGAGCAGCTACAAGCTAACCCTAGCTGGGCTTGGGACGAATGGAAAGCAGCATTGCAGAAAAAATTCCGCCGTAGGCCCGAGCACGTCCTCAATACCCTACACGCCCTTAAGCATGAAGAAGGGACAGCCATTGACTTTATTAAGAAAGTTCTCCACTTGTGTTCATTTGCCAGACCAGCCCTCAGTGAAACCCAGAAAATCAACTATGTCTATCAGGCTATGAAACAGCCGATAAAAGACAGGTTGATGACAGTTTTTCCTACAGCTATGGATGATTTGATGGAAAGAGTTCAGCTTTATGAAGCCCATGGAGTGAAGGAAGATCCGTCGACAGCTTTACTGACCCTTGTACAGAAACTTGTGGCTGACAAGGCGACCGTCGCACCGTCAACTTATTTGACTGGAGTGGCAGAAGCCCCAAAGTCGCTCGCAGAACTTGTAGCAGAAAACAACTTTCTAAAAGAACAGAATATGTTTTTGCAGAATGGCGTATTGCAAGAGACGATCTCTCCAATTTTCCATCAAGGGACTTGGTTTACCCCAGTCAACAATCAGCGTCAAGGAGGAAAATTTTTCCAAGGAACCCAGCAGAAGCAGCAGCAATTCCAGCAAAGTTCTCCGCAGAACTGGCAGAATTTTCAGCAGCAGCAAACTGGACCCGGATGTTTCCATCAGCCCAACTGCACCTGCTGTGCGTCACAAAACAGAGGTGGCGGTGGGAAGAGGCGTGATACTTGGCGTTATAATAATAAGAATAATGAAGAAAATAACAGTAACCAAGGAAATGGTCCTGCTAACAATAACAGCGGTAATAACCAAGCAAGAAATCCACCTGGGAATCAAAAACAACAGAACCGGGGAAACTAGTAGTGCCACAAAGACAGTTAAAAAGTAGGCGTAGGAGAAGAAGAATGAGAAGGAAGTTGGAAATAGTTGACATTAACACCACTGAAGAAATGCTGACAATACCTGTCGTAGTGAACAATTTAGAAGTCAAAGGTGTATTGGATTCAGGTGGATATAGAAATATTATAAGTGAGGAACTGGCTGATAGATTGCAACTGTCACGTCGGCTTTGCCCTTATATCAAATTGAGGGTAATTGATAACTCCTTAATATCTCCTGAAGGAATTGGGAAAATTACAGTCACTATTGGAAGATTGGACTACAGCATGGAGGTATTAGTAGTGCGGGGATTTGGTCATGAGCTCTTACTAGGTGATCCTTTCCTCAAACAAGCAGGGTGTGTGTTGGACTATGACCGACGGAAGGTCTTTGTGGGGCGAAAAAGTGAAGGATTTAAACCGGAAGTTTTTCCAATGTCAAGAAATTATCTGGAACAAACATTTATTGGCAGACTTACTAAATCAATAAAAATTCCAGCAATGCACGAATGCATGCTTTTCATTGGAGTGAACAATAATAAAACTAATGAAGATTTGTTTGCAGAGCCATTATCCAATTTGACTGATAGATTGGGAGTAATTGGCTGTAAAACTCTAACTACATTTAAGGATGGATCAGGCATAATGCGAGTTGCGAATCCGACGAAGAAGGCGGTTTATCTGCAGAAAGGAACAGCGATTGCCAAGGCATACCACGTCATTGACATTGGTAGTTTTGAGGAGCAGCCACCTAATGGCTTGAACTTTGATTCCGCCGTGTCAAGTGATCTACTGGATACAAACCAAAAGGAGCAGCTGAAGAGCCTACTGCGTAAGAATGAAGATAGATTTGCCACTTCAGATCAGGATTTAGGCAGAGTAAAGGTCTACAAGCATAAAATAGACACAGGTGATGCACAGCCAATTCACCTGCAGCCATATCGCCGATCCATGAAAGAGAAAGAAGTCGAAGCAGAGGAAACCCAGAAACTGCTTGAAATGGATGTAATCAGAGAGTCCGAGAGTCCATGGAGTGCGCCAGTGCTTTTAATTAAGAGACGTGATGGCAAATGGCGGTTTTGTGTTGATTGGAGGCGGCTGAATGCAGTGACTAAGAAGATGGTTTACCCACTCCCCCGAATCGACGACACCTTAGACCAACTGTCAGGTGCGAAGTATTTTTCCATGATGGATTTAATCCAGGGATATTTCCAAGTCGAGATTGATGAGGAGGATAAGGAAAAGACTGCGTTCACAACGTCTTCCGGTCATTACGAATTTAATGTACTGGGCCAGGGCTTGTGTAATAGTCCTGCGGCATTCCAAAAGCTCATGAACAAAGTGCTTGGTAACCTCCTAGGAAAAGTGTGTATAGCCTACTTGGACGATCTGATCATCTTTTCAAAGACATTCGACCAGCATTTGGTTGATTTAGACAACGTCTTTTCGAAATTGCGCACGGCGAATTTAAAGGTCAAATTAAGTAAATGCACTTTTGGAACGGATACCATTAAGTATTTGGGACACGTCATCAATGCAAAAGGAGTTTCACCGGATCCACGTAATTTGGAGTCCGTGGCGAAGTTCCCAAAACCAACAACAGTAAAGCAGTTGCAAGGATTTCTTGGATTATGTTCTTATTATCGCAAATTTATTCGTGGTTTTTCAGACGTGTCCAAGTGCCTTGTAAATCTGACAAAGAAAGAAGAAAAGTATGATTGGGGACCGCCACACGATGAAGCGTTCCAGAAGCTGAAGACGGCCCTAACGACAGTTCCAGTGCTGGCTCATCCAAATTTCAGCGAGCCCTTTATGATCTCTACTGACGCCAGTGCATATGGATTAGGAGTTGTGCTGAAACAAAAGATAAATAAACAAGAACATGTCGTAGCCTACGCTAGCCGACTGCTTAGCAAAGCAGAGCAGAATTATGATACGACAGAACGTGAGTGCCTTGCGATCATCTTTGGCATACAAAAGTTCCGACCTTACTTGTATGGCCAAAAATTCTACGTTATTACGGACCATTCAGCGTTGCAGTGGCTCAAAACTGTGAGAAATCCCAACGGACGACTCACCAGATGGTCACTCCAATTGGTGGACTATGACTATGAGGTCATTCACAAGAGTGGTAAAAAACATCAAGATGCAGATGCGTTAAGTCGTATTCCTGAGGCAGTGGGCGAAGAAGAAATAATTGATTTACCTTTGTTGCTACTGGAAAATCTGGACCTACCTGCCGAGCAGCGAAAGGATCAGAAGCTGAAGGAATACGTTGATGCACTTCGAGATATTGAGCGCCTTTCGAAAAAGAAGAGACGATCTTTACAACAGTTCGTGCTCCAGGATGAAGTTTTGTTCAGAAGGAAGAATTTCCTGGGCAACGAAAGGTTACTGCTGGTTGTGCCAAAACACTTACAGCAAGATGTTCTGCACGAGATGCATGATGGCCTTCCAGGAGCTCATCTGGGCCTGTCGAAAACTTGGAAAAGAATAAGCACCAGATTCCATTGGCCCAGAATTTATGCAGAGGTCAGAGACTACGTCTTGTCCTGCAAGAAGTGCGCTGCAGCAAAAACAGATACCACACCACCAAAAGGATTATTGCAGCCCTGGACAACCGTGACCAGACCATTCCAAAGAGTAGGAATGGACACTTTAGGAAAATTCCCGACTTCAAAGAAAGGGAATAATTATGTGTTTGTTATGACGGACTATCTATCTAGAGCGGTCTGTGCGAGAGCGTCACCAACTTGCACGGCCATTGCAGCAGCGGATGCTTTAGTTTATGAGATAATGGTGAAAGAAGGATCTCCAAGGGAAATTCTGACTGACCGTGGTACAGAATACAGAAATGAATTGATGGAGGAGGTCTCGAGACTCTATAAATCAAAACATAAAACAACTAGCGGATATCATGCCAGGACAAACGGTTTAACGGAGCGTTTTAACGCAACACTTGCGAAAATGCTTCTGAACTACGTAAATGAAGATCATACGGACTGGGATGATTTCCTGCCACACCTGTTATTCTCGTACAACACGTCGGTTCACGAGACAACTGGATATACCCCATACTTTTTATTAAGGGGGTATGAAGCAGATGTTAACGTCGATGTGAATCTGAATCTCCCGAAGAAGGAATTCACTTTGAGAACTGCAAAATTCATCGAGGCAGCAAGGAGAATCTCAAACCAGAGACTGGAGCAGATGTCAGCTAAAAGCAAAGAAAGATTTGATAAGAACAGAAAGGTTGTGGAGTTCGAGCCTGGAGAATACGTTTATTTGAAAAAACCGAACAGAAAGGTTGGACTCAGTGAGAAATTACTGCCACAATATTCTGGTCCCTACGAAATAGTGCGCCGAACTGCACCAAACGATTACCAAATAGTAGATTCAACTGGTAAAAAATCAGACATTGTTAACGTGGAAAGGTTAAAACCTTACAAGCCAAGGAAAGAAGTATCCATAATTATGGATAGGAATAGTGAAACTGAGGTGAAGGCGGAAAATTCTAACAAAACTAAGTTGATGGAAAGTAAAGGAATTGAAGAAGTTAGAATTAACACTAAAAAAGCACTAAAACAATCAAAAAAACCATGCCAAGAAAGATTCATAAGTGACGAGGATCAGATTTCTTTGAAATCGTTGTTCGAGCCGGAAGTGACGTCGGAGGAACGTTCGAAGAAATTGCCAACAGAGGACGTCGCTGACGAAACACGTGATTTCCGTTCTGAGCGGTTAAGACCACGAGCACGGACAAATTATCGCCGGTTTTATTGAACACCTTGCGCAGAAAGTTCGACTTTATTGAGCGATTAAGCGAGAGGCCAGTAAGTAAAACTGTTTAACATTGTGTTTCGACTTAGAAGTTGGATAATTTATGATGGACGAACAAATATCTTTGTCCGATTTGGATACTAAGTTAACAGAGGAGGACGAAACGACGATAGATAAGCGAGTCGGAATGACATCACGACAAACTTATGATTTAAGAAGTCGATTTGCGTTGGAAATCATCAAAGATCATCTGATACCCCATCGAAGAAGACTAAAATTGAAATTACAATTGTTACTTGTATAATTTTGTGTAAAATTTTGTTTTAGATTTTCTCTTGTGTATAGATAAACACGAAGAGTTTAATTTTATGTAATTGGCTTTTCCAAGAAAAGTATTGTTAAACTAAGAATTGAGGGATATAAAGGTAATAGAACAATTCTCGTAAATTTTGTTAATAATTTTGTGAAAAGCAAGAATGATGTTGAAAGTTAGAAGTGAAAATGATAATCTCGAAGTAGAAATTTGGGGGTATTTCTATTTGAAATAATTTGAATTTTGGAGGCCAAAATTTTTCAAAGGGGGGGGCTGTTACGAGCGCAGACCTCGCTGTACGACAGCGGGCCTAAACGCTCTGTTTAGAGAATTAATTCTGAAAGCTCTCACTAGGCACACTGGAGTTTCCAAATCCGCTCACCAGTTGTCACTGTGCACAGGGCAACTGGACTAATCAATCAAGTAGAGCGGGGGTGGACCCAGAGTTTACCTAGTGAGCTAAGTGGGTTTGAGAGAGCAGAAATGTTCTGAGCCTCAAACAGTTAACATGGTAAGTAAAGGCTTCTGTGGACCAGCGCACACAGCGCTTGGTCCCACCCCGCCTTTCCAAATTCATAGAGATATAATTTGATTATCATTCTTGCTTTCTTGCTTTATGTTTATGTAAAATAAAGGATTATGTTTATCATTTGATTTTGTTAAGTTTGTAATAAATCCCATAGAATAAAAGAGATTTATTTAAATGATAAATCAGTTCTCTCAATCATTTCACCTAAAGGATTTCAAGGTCTTTGCTAAATTAATTAGCATTTGTTATGTGTGTGGATCACCCCAACCCACACGTAACAATATTAAGTAAATATTCCAATTTGTTGTCAAAATAACTAATAAAGTTTTCTATTAGCTGATAAATAAAGCCAGTCCATGCTAAAAAGCTATTTGTTTGTCACCAATGACATCATCAAAAGCGTCATCATAAGCACCACCAACGACAAGTTTTCGAACCTTTCGTAAACTAAAAATGGAATACATTTAACAATGTTTAATCAAACGGTACACAATTCCAGAGACAATTGAACATATAAAAGCAATAGTTTTGGTCTAATAATGATATAAATAAAGTTTTTATCAATTTTTGTCTTTCGTCTTTAAATTATATTGTGTTACTAGTATAACAACCATCCAGATGAAAATATTCTGTCAACATAATAAAAATCTACTACTCTCTATTTTGAAAATGTTAAATAGTGGCTCAATTATTATTTTTTTTATTTAATTTCGTTAATTTTTTTATAGACATCATTTTGAAATTAATTTTTATCGATTTCTTCACAATTTGCAAATGTTATAAAATTTTATTTTATTTTATTTTAATATTTTAGTTTTTGTTTTACTTACCCTTGCCATAAGCAGACTTGAATCTAGAATCATTTGATCTAAAGACCAATGCTCTATTCGCTAGGCTAGTGTATGTTATGCTTTTATTTTTATCCTTCTTTTTGAACTTGTTATTGTCAATTAAAACCGACAGTAGTAATAATCCTTGTAAAAAATCCTCATATGTTGTTATAAGATTTGCACTGTCTCACACAGGCTCAAGAAACAAAAACAAGAACAGTCTGTGCCAAGTCCAAGCACTAAATTCCATTTCTTGTACACAAAATAAAAAAGTCTAAGATTTTTTTGTTGCGCATGAGTGAATAGTGTCATTACCTGATATTATTTTTAGAAATCATGCGTTTGTTGCATTTTTGTGTGCGAAGTTAGAGATTCTTCGGTTAAATTTTGGCACTAATACTTAGTATACCGGCGCAGACTGATATGATTGTATTACTTTGGTTTTATAATCACCACAAACAAACACACTAACTCGTATGCAAACAAAATAAAACAATCAAGGAGATTTAACAAGCGGCAAGTGAACAATGTGATAAAATATTAAAGTTGCAAACAATCAACCAAAAATAATATACTTTCATGTGAAAATGTGGTGGCAAAAGCTGAGCAATTTGAGTGACTTACGGTACGTCATATACAAATTTAAGTCAATTAAAGTGCATTACTTACAATTCTCGGTTTGAATGGTGGTTGAACTTCACGATTTTCGATTTTCACCCAATCAATTCTTCGGAAAAAGGGATGTATGCGTACGTCGTCTTCGCTTTTCGTACCACATCCCAGTCGTTTCGCTGGATTTTTTGTTAAAAACTATAAATATAAATATAAATATAAATACAAACATAAACATAAAAACAGAGTTACAGCGAAATCTTTTTCAGGCTATTACGGCTAGGGTTTCTCTACCGGTAAATATCGGTATCAAAAACCGGTATTTGTCAAGAAATTACCGAATACCGAATACCGTCTTTAATTCGGTATTGGTACCGGTTTTTTTCGTTAGGTGTCACTGCAATAGTGACATTTTTAACACACTTTAAATGGGATTTTTTTTAACATTAAAATGCAAAGTTATTGAATTTTTAGGTTAAAAATGTGAATTTATTGATTTTTATACGTAAAAATTAGGAATTAATTGATTTTTTTTCACATTAAAACAAAATATATCGATTTTTTAACTTAAAAATAAAAATTTTCGATTTTTTAAGTTAAAAATGAAAATGTATTGATTTTTTAACTTCCAAATGAGAATTTATCGAATTTCTTAACTTAAAAAATCTTATAAACTGAATTTATCAATTTAAATAAAAAAGAATTCTTAATTTCAACTAATAAAACCAACAGCTGATAACAAAACAATATCACATTCATCAAACTTCTACAACCCATTGAAAATAATATTTAAAAAAAAAAAATAAAATACAATTAAAACATTACAATTAAAATAATAGTATTTTACATTAGCTATTTTATTTTACTTAATTACCGAAAAATACCGGTTTACCGGTTTTTTGAATATTGAATACCGAAATACCGGTTTTTCCAAAAGTCCCGATTTTGAGAAACCCTAATTACGGCCCAACAGTGAATTGGATAAAAGCTGCCCAGCTGTAAAATAGGTGCCGGTTAAGTGGTCACGTTTCCACTGTACACTCTGATTTCAATGCCACAGTATAAAGTGCTTAAAAGTTCTTAACATGTAACTTACCGCTTTGCAAACTTCTTTTGCTTCTTTCGATAATGATTTCGGATACGAAACATGATGGTCAGTGATGGAAGCGAATAACTCCTCTTCATCTTCACCATCAAAAGGAGGCTAAAGTAAGACAATTACGATCATTTCTATCTCATTTCCGACGGGCAATATTGTCAAAATCAAGTTTAAGTAAACCTTATTATTTGTCATTATACAGGGTGTTCTAAAAGTCTGGTCCCCTCCAAATATTTCCTGAGCAATTGCATCTAGGCCAACTTTGATGAAGCGATCGTATAGGAAGTTGGGTAAGAGAGAGAGCAATCCAATGATGCCATCAAATTTCACCTTGAAAGCCATTTTCAAGGTCATTAAGTGCATTTAATTTGCGAAAAGAAAAAAGAATCTTTCCTTTTCTTACTTTCAACGCCGGAAGTGACGTCAAAAACATCATCATTTCCGAAAGGAAAGTAGCCAAAGTCACTTTAGCGAAAGGAAGCAATCCGGTTACTTTTCTTCCTTTCGCTTTTTACTTTGCAATCAGCGTTTGTCAGCCATACCAACAATCAAAACAATCGTATTGTCAAAATTTTAGGACGACTTATCCAACTAAGCTAAAGAATTGGTTTTTGATAACTTGTTGGTGCTTGAATTGCCAAAACAAAACCATGCGTTCAACTAATTGATTTTTATCGGTAAATTTGAATGAAATTAATCACTTCCATTCGTTCTAACAGTAAAACATTCATTTTAATGCGTAAAATAACGAGTAAAATGTCCGTTTTAACTGTAAAAACTTGATTTTTGTGTACTAAAACGTGCATTACAGCATACAAATACTTGGATTTGCACAAGCACAAACAAAAGGAAAGTAACAACAAATTCAAAAGTACCTTTTCTTCCTTACGCGAAAGTAAGAAAAAGAAAGAATTCTCTTTCCTTTCGCAAACTGAACGCACCTATTCACTTTCTAACTTTTAAACCAATTAGGTTAGAGAAAAATTTCCAATTTCAAAGTTGCAGAGCACCATCAAATTAATACTATTCAACTTATCTTAGTCACCTTAAGTTAACTCTTTTTATATAAAAAAGGAAAACAAATCAGCAAATTAAATTTTTTTATTCTTATGAAAATAAAATAATTTAGACATTAAAAAAAGGCAGTGGTTTTTCTTGTTTACTTGCATAATAATGCACATTTGAATACGTTTATTTAAGTAATTCAGTATTTTTGTAATACGTAGAAATTTAAGTTTTGTCATAATGGCTGGCTTTATTTCAGCTGATTTGCCTCCTTTTTAAAAAGAAAACAGTTACCTTAAGATGACTAAGATAAGTTGGATAGTACTAATTTGATAGTGCTTTACAACTTTCTAATTAAAAATTTTGCTCTAACCTGATTGGTTTAGAAGTTAGCAAGTGAATGACCTTGAAAATGGCCTTCAAGGTCGAATTTGATGACATCATTGGATTGCTCTCACCCAACTTCCTACACGTTCGCTTTATCAAAGTTGGCCTAGATGTAATTGCTCAGGAAATATTTGGAGGGGATCAGACTTTTAGAACACCTTGTATAATGTATCACTGTCACAACTGAACAATTACCCTTGCTTACAAGTTAGTTTTGATGGAAAACTAGGCACTTTTTGGCCGAATTCGTGCAATTGAATGTGGCCGGTGTTTGACCGATTACCCGTTCTTAGTTTCAACGACATTTTTTTTTCTGCCCAATATTTTCTGCCCACTTTTTTTTCCAGATAGGAAAAAAATGCTCAGAAACTTTACTGCTGACTGAATTTAGTCAAGTGGGAACCCAGCATAATTAGATAAAATTTTAACTTTTAACTTTTTCTTTCCCTGAAAATTCAATATTATTTCATTTTATTGGTTTTCTTTGCTTTGTGCTGATGTGTAAATCTCAAATTTTAAAATTCAGTTGTCCTTCATAAACTCTTCTCAAAAATGACACCACTTCCTATTTTTAAAAGCAGCAAAGCAAAGTAAGCTGTAAAGGTGCAACAGTGAACTCACCTATTGTTCATTTATGTAACTTACCTGACCTACTAACATCTCATAAAGTAAAACTCCATAAGCCCACCAGTCCACAGATTTCCCATAGGGTTGATACAAAATAATCTAAAACACAAGAAAAATTCAAGCATTAAATGACACTAAATATAAAAGGGAGGGAGGATTATTTTCGACTTGGATTCCTTTCAATCAGAAATATTTTCAACTTTTGACAAAACCGAACTCTTTTCGACCAGGATTGTAGTCGACCTGGATTCTATTCGACCGCACTTTTTTTGACCAGGATTTATCTCGACTGGGATTCCTTTCGACCAGGAAAATTTTCGACTTGGTTGAAAGAAATCCTGCATTTTTATTTTGTGTTTTTCATTATTTTTATTTATTTCCTCTTTCTTTGTTGTCAATTTTATCATTTTTTGGTGTTTTTTTCATCATTTTCTTTCATTTTTGATGTTTATTTTCTTATTTTTAACCTGGATTCTTTTCATCTAAGTAAAAAATAATCCGGGTCAAAAGGATTCCTAGTCGACAAAATTCCTGATCAAAAGAATTTCTGATCGAGAAGATTAGCAGTCGAAAAATATCAAGTCAAAAATAATCCAGTCAAAATTTATCCAGTTGAAAATAGTACTGGTCGAAAGGAATCCGGTCGAAAAAATTGCACCGTGCCATTTCAAAAACACATATCACAAATTTCACATCCAACAGGACCCTTTTTGCAGCTTTTTTCGGGTCCTTGAAAATTTTTTAGTTTAGCCTTAGCATGCACTTTTGTGCCAAGGTGGAAGAAAATAATAACTGGGTTGGAGGGGCACAATATCTCTCTTGCCCTGGGTGCTGGCAAGTGGCAACCCAGGCGAAGCCGCTGCAGGGGCGGTTCTACTTCAGGGGCGGTTCTACATCAGGGCAAATAAGGCTTGAGCCCAAGGCCCCCAAATTCTATGGGTCCCCAAGACATTGATATATACAGGGTGGTCTAACCTGATTGGTTTAGAAGTTAGCAAGTGAATGACCTTGAAAATGGCCTTCAAGGTCAAATTTGATGACATCATTGGATTGCTCTCACCCAACTTCCTATACGATTGCTTCATCAAAGTTAGCCTAGACGCAATTGCTCATGAAATATTTAGGGGGGGTTCAGACTTTTGGGACACCCTGTATATTTATTTATATATATATATATATATAAACCAATCAGGTTAGAGCACCCTGTATATATCAATGTCTTGGGGACCCATAGAATTTGGGGGCCTTGGGCTCAAGCCTTATTTGCTCTGATGTAGAACCGCCCCTGAAGTAGAACCGCCCCTGCAGCGGCTTCGCCTGGGTTGCCACTTGCCAGCACCCGGGGCAAGAAAGATATTGTGCCCCTCCAACCCAGTTAGTATGTATATATATATATATATATATATATATATATATATATATATATATATATATATATATATATATATATGTATATATATTTAAAAAATGTTGCTTCTTATAGAAAGTATAATTGTTTTATACAAATAATAAATGGCATACACATTATTTATTTTGAGATCGTTTTCCCGAGTCCTGGGAATTCCGAGAAATTTTCAATTACTTGTAGCATGTTTATTTAAAAGTGCTCAAACCAGATAGCCTACCATTTGACCCCAACACTACTTCACACACACAAAAGCGTAGTATTCAAATACAACACAAGGATTGTGTTATATTAATTATAATTAAACTTCTAAAGCTGAAAAGAAAATGAACAAACTATAAAAAAAAATTAAAATTAAGAACAAAATTTAAATTACTATAATAATTTTTTAAAAATATTTTTGTGTTTGTTCATCTTCCGTCTTTCTCGATTTTCAGTAAAGCTCACTTTCACAAAGTTTCAGAACTTTCATTAGAAGTACGCAATGTAACAGAATGATGGTCTATTCGAATATAACACGACCCTTGTGTTGTATTCGAACACAACACCAATCTATTATATGCGGGATAAAACGATAGTTGCTGCTTACATATCTTATCAGAATTTGTCACTAAAGCACTGATTCCTTTTTAGAAGGCAATTAGAAGATCAGATCACCACAAGACTACCTCTGGCAAAGTTTCATGGTGATTAGACAAATGACAGATTGTTCAAATCGACAAAAATACCAACTGTGGGTAAATTCTTGTGGACATAGTCAAATGCCATTTGTTCCCCTTATAAAAATGTCCTTGCAGTACTCTGCAGGCTGTGCAGGATTCACTAGGCAGCAAATCCTGCAGGGTCCTTTGATTGAATTTAGTGCATTACTTTGCAGGATGATCCTGCAGAAGTGATAATGCAGGAATCGTGTTGCAGTAGCAATTATGCAGGTTCACCCCTGAAGAATTCTGTCTTTTGTCAGCTCACTTGCATAATGTAAATAGGTAAAAAAAAATGTACAGCCAAAAGTGTAATAAAACTGAAAAAATCTGGCCCAAAATGATCAAATTGCATAAAACTTACAAAATGACATCATAATGTGTCAACAACAGCCATCAATAGCCACTTTGAATAAATGTGATGTAATCACATCACAATGCATTCAATTTTTATCCAAAGTCACAATCAAATGCATTTTAATGCATTATTAGTGATTTCAGAACAGGACACACAGAGAGTAAAAATGGCCAAAACCAAAAACCAGCCTTTAAATTAAATGATTACCGTTCACTTACAAATATTTCAAACAGCCACACAGCATTGGCAATCATTTAGAAAAAAGCGCCATCTATCGGCAGCTTTTACAAATACGAAAATCCTGTAGGATTCCTACAGTAAATTATTTCCAGCATTCAGCTAAGGTTTTTGCAGTAAGGCAGCTGCAGGGCTTCGGCATCCTGCAAGAATTCGTGCATTCTCTGTCCTGCAGGTTCAATTTCAATCCTACATAAAACTCCAGCAGGATCCATTAGGCAGAGCAAATTCCTGCAGGATCCTGCAGACTTTTTTTTTTATAAGGATCACAAAGGGATGTATCACGGCCTGCTCCTAGGGTGTTTTTGGTCATGTTGATCTTGTTATTTTCGTTATCTTCAATACTCACACAAATTTCTAATTCATATTTACCTCTGGAGCAATGTAATCAGGAGTGCCACAAAACGTTTTCGTTGTTTTATCATTATTGATTCCTTCTTTACACATGCCAAAATCGGCGATTTTGATATGGCCATCTTGGTCTAATAACACATTATCTAATTTTAAATCTCTACAAATAAAATAAAATAATATGTATGAATAAATTAAACAAACAATAACCGAACGAAACAATAAAAACACTACCACGACATACAAACCTATAAATAATTCCACGACTGTGTAGGAAGAACAAACCTATTGCAATTTCTGCAGAATAAAATCTGCAAATAAAATATAAAATGCCTATTATTCTTCTTCGTGGAAATGAAGTACAAAAGCATATTTTCAATACGAGTACACCCAACATGAAAATTTTTTATGAAACTTTATGGCATTAATGCCATAAAGATCAGATCTTTACGTACGTATTTTATAAATGCTTCACTTGATTACGGCCCTAACTCAGTTTTTTTTATCATAAGATAGATAACTATTTACAAGTACTCTGTATTGCCAAAGTGCTCCTGACATTAATCAAAAGCAAATGATTTAAATTTTAATTTTAATAACAAAGATCTTGAACGTACACAGCTACTGGTTCTTTAAATTTGCCACATTGTTGGATTTGAAACATGAGGTCTCCCCCATTGATGTATTCCATAACAAAATACAACCGATCCTACAAATATAAAATAAAGATGTCAAATAAATTAGTTAAATAAAGATAGGTTTAAGATGGCCTTTAACTAAAGTTAAAGCATACAAGCAAATGCCTCAGCAGTTACCGTTAAAAACTTCTAAAACATGCATATCTTCTTTCTTTCCTTCTGTTTTATGAATTTAAATTTTGTGGACCTTTTTGTAGACCTTTTAGTTATCCCGGTTATAGTCATTTTAGCGACGCTCATTTTAGCGATTTTTAACAAAGAAAAGTCCCATTTTAGCGAACATGTCATTTTAGCGACACAAAAACCTGGGTTTTAGCGACAAACCGGCTCAAAAAAGTGGTTTTCACCAAAAAACCAGTAAGGTTAGGTTCGCGGGGGGCCAAGGGGGAGCGCAGCCCCCCCTTGTTAGCCCTTCTTAGGAATTAAACCTAGATTTTTGTGTCGCTAAAATGACATGTTCGTTAAAATGGTGTGTCGCTTAAATGATGTATATCCGGTTATCCAGTATACAGGTATTTTGAATCGTGAACCTAGCAGCACAATAAAAATATATCGACCTGGCCCTGGTCCCACAAATTTCATTGGCTTGCTACGTAGTTTTTAAACGTGAGAATCTCGTTTTAATAGCAATAGTGCAAAAGTTACATTCAAGAATGCCATTACATGAAAACAAAAAGTCTTAATTCTTTTGTAGCCATATTTTTTTAACGAATGCACTTGGTGATATTTTAGAAATGATTAGTTAATTTGTGCTGAAATTTGGTTAAGCATTCAGCTGCTTTGTGGGAGTTTTAAATGTGAAATTGACAATTGTTTTAAACTAATCACAATAATTAAATTTGAGGTTGTTACTTGTTAGCTTGCTTGTAAAACGAGACAGTAGTAGGTAACTACAGCAAATGCCGGAATTAAATTTAAAAGGCAATCCTAACAGATTTTGGATTTTAAAAATATACCATTGTCTGGAAACAGGAATGCAACTGAACAAGAAATGGAGGCTTGTTAGCCAATGCAAGAACCCGTTTCTCGATCATTGTGCATTCCACGTCATCATCTTGAATGATAATGTCTTTTTTGAGAATTTTGATTGCGTATAATTCATCTGTACCCTTCCGTTCAGCAAGTAATACCTGGAGAAAAATAAAAATAGAAATAAATGAAAAATGAAATATGTACAAGGACTGTTTAATTAAGCATTGAATAGCCTATTCTAGTTTTTGTGCAATTTTAATCCTATGCCATACTGTATGTGGTCACACAACGTTTTTAAAAAAAGGTTTTAAACTAAACCACATAGAATTTTTCTGTTTATGCCATTAGATAGACCTACTCATGGCTCACAAAATGGTATGAAGAGTAAAAATCCTATTAGGAAAACCCACACACTTATTAACCCTAGCACTAGCAACCTAAAAAAATCACTTACAAGTATACTCTGGTTCACTGAAAGAGTATACCCAGTTCCCATTGGCCAAGCCATTTCACTGGTGTAGTTATACACAAAAGTAGACCAAAATACATGTTGAGTGCTTGCCAGACAAAACAACCAATCAAAAAATTCAAAATTGCTTGCTTTCCTGACAAAGCAACCAATAAACTGAACAAACCGAAATAAGAACAGCATAAAACATTAAATTTTAAAAAAATTCTATTATAAAAAACAAATTAATTTACATCATTTTAACTATTATAACAATCAAACAAATTAGACATTAAATTCGTTTGCAAATCCCGTACAAACAATGATTGTTTTAAATCCAAATGCATATCTTCGTCGTTGGTTCCAACCACAATTTTTGTGGTTCCCTTTTCGACG
This sequence comes from Strigamia acuminata, assembly GCA_949358305.1. Classification (NCBI taxonomy): domain Eukaryota; kingdom Metazoa; phylum Arthropoda; class Chilopoda; order Geophilomorpha; family Linotaeniidae; genus Strigamia; species Strigamia acuminata. The sequence goes on from OX442315.1 coordinate 37,465,469, forward strand.
ATATTCGTATTTGTGTTGCCGGCCAAACTCAGTTTCTGATTATTCGAGAATTCGATGTTTGAAAAAGTCGATTTGTCTGAACATATGTGCGAACTAGTACCGCTGTCCAAACACCAGTTTTTCGATCTCGGCCTTTCGCACTTCATCACTGTTTCGATCCATTCGCAACAAACGCTTCGTGTCTTGATTTTTCGACTTTCGATGCACTTACTTTCTTGTTCTTGCTCCAGCAATCCGCAATTCGATGTCCAACTTTTCCGCAACCGTGAGCCGTGACATTTAAACTTAAAAACAGCTTTTCGCCAGAATTCGATCTTTCATCGCTGATTTTCTTTGGCTGCTTCCGTTTCTGGAACGATTTCTTGGCCATCACGGCGTCGGATACTTCTTTTCCTTTTCCGCAAGCGATCGACTTGTGTTTTATTTTGCCTTCTAGAACTTCTAGTATCGGCAATTCATCTCAAGACTCCATCATGCATCAGAAATTATTGCCGGAATTCGGCAAGTTTAGCAGCAATAACGTTGCTGTAAGTTCTGTGGGGATTTTAAAATCCATATCTTCTTCGCCGGTCCTCTCGACTGGTAAATACTGTGCAATTTCTTCCACAATTCGTTTGCAGTTTTGCAGTTCTTCATTAATTAAATCTCGGACTATTTGATATATAACAGGATATCGTTTTTCGCCGTTCTATCGCTTTTGTCCCAAACTTCAATGGCTTTTATTTGCTTCGCGTCGTTCTCGCTAACTTCCGGTCGTTTCGTTTCTTCTTCCGCATGTATTAGAAGGTGAGACGTTTCACCTGCTGGTACTGTCACGTAATCAAAAACAACTGACTTTTGTGACAAGTTTCTGATTCAACAAATCATGCTTGGCAACTTTACAACTGACACTTTTAAGATTGACTTGTTACTTTTTAAGTTATTAAGCAGAAAAATCATGACATATTATTCAAACCTCAAATTTGTGTTACTTAATAAATTGCCCATCCCATGTTTATTCTAGATGCATCAAAACAATCTGTGATTACTACTAAATTAGAGAACAATATTACTACTAACACTTTAGTGAAACACTTTGTACTGTGTAGCTGACTTCCAGAACGTCTATACGCATATGCAATGTTTAGGTATTCCATTCCCATTGTGTTTTACAACGAACTTAATTGGCTAATTAACAGGGCAATCTTCAAAATAAAATACCAGCACCAGAGACAGAAATGGAAACAAGCTGCAATTGAAAAGAATTCACATCAAGAGATAGTGCTGAAACAACCTCCTCCCTAAGTCCCTATGCGATTGACAGTGCCAACTGCTGGCAGTTGGTCACTAGTCAAAATTGAAATAACAATAAAAACAACAAATATTTCCCTCCTCACGTATTTCTATAGCACAGTGGAATTTTTTTTGACTGGATTCCTTTTGACCAGCAATATTGAGGAAATTTTTCCTGTCGACAATGTTCCCGGTCGAAAAAGTTCCCGGTCGAAAAAGTTCCCGATCGAAAATGTTCTCGGTCGAAAATGTTCTCGGTCGAAAATGTTCACAGTCGTCAAAAATCCCATTTGGGTCGAAAAAAGAGGCAGTCAAAAAAATCCAAGTTGAATAAAATCCCAGTCGAAAAGAAGGCCATTTCTCGTAAGTTGAAAAGAATCCAGGTCGAAAATAATCCTCCCTCCCATTTGTACATTGTAGCAGTATTACTACTTACTGTAGAGTAAGCCCTTCTGATTTTTTTGGGGGGGAGGGAAATTTGGAGTATAAAAAATAATAAAAATGAGGGAATACCAGAATCTGTAAAATTCAGTTTTATTTTGTGGATTAAAATAGATCCAGAAATAAAAGGGAGGGGGATATAAATGGAAGCCAAAAACAAACACTTTCACAAAAACTTTTTAAATGCAGCTACGTATGATCTAGTGGGAAAAAAGTTCTCCAAAGCAGTAACAAAACAATAAATTATCAATTAATTGGCCATTAATTGGCCATTCTATGAACTTAAATTGCAAAATTTCGCCCCTTAAAATTGTTTTATTTTCGTTAATATCTCCGAAAATCAAAAAAAGTATAAAAAGGAGTCATAAATTAAATTCAACACATTAAACTGAAAAAATATAAATTGCCATTTTAATGATGGCAAATTAGGTTCTTACTTTGCCAAAGCTACCTTTGCCAAGGACCATAAGAAAATTAAAATCTGAAGCTCGAATTACATCCTTTTTACCCATGTTATGTGGAATATCTTTGTTGGTGGAAGTTGTTGAGTGGCGCTTTGGATGGGAAGATTTCTACGTATAAAAAAAATGAAATAAATCAAGTGCAAGTCCAACCTGGCTATTAGAACAGGTTGGGGAACAAAATTAGTTCTTAATAACAAGAATTATAATGAATAAATGAATTGTTTATTATAAAACAAAAAACTTAAACTTAAGAAACCAATTTTACAAAAATTAGGAAAATTGTAGCAAAGATGATTCTCATGATTCTGACATTTTTCCATGTATTTTCTCGTAATTCTGATGTTTTTCATCTATTTTCCCGTGATTCTGATGTTTTTTCATGTATTTTCTCGTGATTCTGATGTTTTATCACATATTTTCTCCTGATTCTGATGCTTTTTCATGGACCGTAAACTGGGGTGACTTTGGCCAAAAGTTAAAAAATTAAGTCGTTTCTGTTTGTGAAAAAACTTTTGGTTGTTACAGGATGAAAAAAATTTGGTTGTTACATGATGAAAAAAATTTGGAGATGTGTGTTTTTCTGCAATTTTTATTTTTTAAATGTATGTCTATTTGTATAAGCTGAAAAAATCATTTGTTGGATGATAATAATTTGCACTAGAAAACACTTTGGCAAATTATTTTTCTGCACCGCTTATGGTGATGCCGATGCCTTTGATGATTTTTTATATTTTTCTTTGAACCTTTGGGACTCATTTGGACTTTGGTCCAAAAAATGGGGTGACTTTGATCCCAACATTTTCATTTCTCACGATGTTCTCACGTGTTAGCCAGTTGAAAGTAAAAGTAACATCAAACTAAGATAGGGTTTTGTTTAATACATTGTTTTAGACATTGTTTTAATTTCAACAGTGACAAGAACTTATAAAAGAGTTGTTAGAAGCTGAAACAACAATTGGATATATGAAAACAATGTCTAAAAGTACCAGGGATGAACAATTAGAAGCAACACTCAATGCCATGCCCATCACGAGTGAATATTAGAGATGCTTTTCTCCATTTCTGAATATGCCTACGGAACAAATTGAAAGATCCCGGTAGTCATTATTTAACAATCAGTAGACAAATAGCATTCAGAGCAGATGAAGAGGGAGGGGCATTTTGTTATGTCCCACTACAGGATTCCAACTTTTAGGCATTTGTTATTATAGCAATTGTGAATGGGGGAAAAATCGCTGTTCAGTTCGGACAAAAACCAAGAATGCCGATTTTCTAATGAAACAAATTATTTATAACAAGAATTAAAAATACTAAAAATTACCGTAAATGAAAAATTAATTTATTGCCAGGTTCAAAATCAGATGGGTTGGAAACCAAAATTCGCGTTAATGTACCGTTAATGTACCGTTAATGTTTAAAGTTTTTTTTTTTTGGTATCACGTGGTGACGCTCCTACCATATTTGGAGCGGTCACTTTTCAGTTTCACTTTGTATCACCATAGAGTAAAGAAAGAAAGAGCTGGCACTGTCTTTCCGAACCTTTGTAGTTTGTGCAATCATTGTTGCGTCATAAACGTATATCAACGGTGACGCCCTCGTGTGGTTGGTATGCTGATCATGTGGCTCTGCTACTAGCTAGCAATGTATTTGAGCCGTAAATGTCCAAATATCCTAAAGTTATCTCGGTTTACGGTATGGTATGTCGGAAAGGTAGATATAAAAATACATTACAAAAAAGTTATAATCATGAGAAAATCGAAAATACATAAAAATATCCAAACTACGCGAAGAAATGTTGAGAAAATAAAAAATAACGTCATATACAAATACATGAAAAGCGTCAGTACCATAAGAAAATGCATGAAAAAAAACTCAAAATCATCTTCGCAATACTATGCATCTTTGCTAAAATTTGTCTAACTTTAGTATTGTTTCATTGCCACCACCGCCACCTCATTGACAATGAGGCCATGTTTAAACGAGATTTTGATATGTTCGCAATAACGAAGAAAACACTTTTTTCCTGGTGCATTTTCGGTTCTTTATATTGAAATTTCGTAATAACCAAAATTTGTTTGACAAAATATTGTAATGTGGGAAAATTAGGGCGGACAATCAACGGTGTTCGCAACAGCGAATTTCGACCTGCATATTAAGAATTGTATAAATAAGTATACCTCCAATTCTGTTTTTACACAACTTTCATTTAACACTAGGTGCGTTCAAAGTAAGTTTTTAACGTTTTTGTTGTATCTATAAATGCAACGGACAGCAAAAACAGCCAAAAACCATCACCAAAAACTGCAAAAATAAAAACAACACCAGAGTTGTTTTTACAAAAATAAAACTGCAGTTGTTTTCAAAATGATTTATGCCGAATTTGGGTTTGCACTTTGTACAACTAAAATGGCCGCCTCGAAAGTTAGATTGAGGGATCAGACTTTCAAGTGTCAAAAATACTCTCATGCAAAGCACCCACCTCCCAAAATCTATATAAATGCTAGTAGTTGCATTCAAAGTCACCTGTTAAGTACTTTTGATATTTGGGTGTTTGTTTTTCTATCTTTTAACATGATAAAACAAAAACACAAACAAACACATGGAAATAACATTTACAACACGACCTTTTTAATGCAGCTACAAGTAGTGTCTTTTTTACACGTTTGTTTTAACACAGTTTTTTTTCTGGAACATATCTACCATGTAAAAACAGAATTGGGTTTATTACTAATAATAGTAATACCGGTAAGAAGAAAAAAACAGTTAGTTGTTGGTGTGGTCTTTTTTTTTCTTACTTCAATCTGACTCTTCAACTCCAAAATATCTGTTTCTTCATTAGGAACAGGAACGTTGTAAAATTCTCCTTCCTCTTCCGTTAGAAGCTTGAACCAGCCATCAACAGCACTTTTGAGGATCTCCGAGATTCCAAACGACAACGAACCCATAAAATCATTGCGGGAAGTCCTGTCCCAATCCCACACTTCAATTAGAAGTCGTCTATCTTTGTCCTCAGCTTTCAAATCGCTACAAATATTAATTTACAAATAAGTCAATGCTCACTTGATCAGTTTATCAAGAATAAAAATACCACGAAATTATAAATTCCTCATCAAAACAGAAAAACAGAATAAAAATAGATACTTCTTTTCCTCTAAGAAAAATAACTTTTTATTGCTTGTAAATAAACAAAAAAAAGAATAGAAAAAAAATTCACGCATCCAGTATGAGTTTTTTATTTTTAAAAAAACCAACAATCTGGAAAGTTCATACATAACATAAAATTTTAGAAAAGTACTTGTAGGCTATCGCGACCCACTTCATCTCCAGCATATTCAATTATTTTAGTGATACTTATTGACCAGCCAGAGAAAGTCTTCTCATAAACCTTTACTTTCTTGGACTTCCTTACTATTTTACTTTGTAAATAATTTACTTATGCAAATAAATTAAAGAATTGTAAATCATTCTAAGGATGTATAAGTAAATATGTTTTATTTGTTAAAATATTTCAGCAATCATTATTAAGATATTGATTCCATAGAATCAATATCAATTAATAACCGCCACTATCGTAAATAAATACTGTTACGTGTGGCTGGGGACACCACACGTAACATTTAAATTTAGTTTGGACTGAGAATGCTTGAGAATTAAATGGTGAGTTTGATGAGAAATGATAAGGCATTTTAAATCATACAATCTCTTTATTTGACTGGATTGAAATCCTTTAATTCAACAAACTAAAGAGATTAAGAATAACAACTCGAACATTAAATTATCAAAACTTAAATCATAAACCTAAATCAAAATTACATAAAAGGCATGAATGACAATCAATTTATATTTCTAAGTTCATAATGGGACCCTAGCCAAAGAGACCAAGCGCCGAGTGCGCTAGTCATCAGAGGCTGGGTTAAGGAGCATGGTTAATGATGTTCACTGTTCCAAATCCAAAGCAGGTCTGATTTCTTAAGCTGAAAAGCTCTGCAGGTAAACCTCGTTTCCCCCCGCCTAATTAGAGTTGATCAACCCAGTAGTGTTGAGTGCAAAACGCACATTAGCGCCTACGGGTGAGAATTTCCCAAAACTCGGACATAACATTATGCGTTCAGACTCGCTGCTTTTCCGCGTAGTCTGGGCGCGTAACAATACTTACTTGTTTAAAAGTACCTATTAGGCTCTTTTGGACCTACCGGTAGGTCCGGACTCGCTAATCCCTAAAGAGACCTGCTAATCCATGGATTCTGATGTCCAATTGGCTGTCACTAATCCCTATTGTTCTCTAGAACATATACTAGTACAAGGTCTGGATTTTCACCGGATCTTCGCTTTTTGTTTGTTTCTTTGATCTTTCACTAAGCCCAATAGCTGACCTCTTCTGTCGTTGCCTACACACAGGCTCATGCGAGAAGTAAACTCGAGCAATAAATACCGGTTCTTGGTGACGCGACCATCTAATCGTTACGGATGGAGACCTGAAAAACTTCCCGCAATGACCACGGGTCATTGTGACTGCCCCTGCCACTAAACCATCTATACGGGAAGACAAACCTGTCCAACAACTTCCGATTGTGGATCAGCGCGATCTAATCCACCGTCATGGCTCTGAGGCGGATAGTGGTGTCAAATCCTTCCGCGATGATTGTGGATCATCGTCGACTGTCCCCGCCAAAATTACTAATTATTAACCTTTTTTGATTGTATTTTCCGTAAAAGTTTAGCTATGTTTCAATCTCATAAGATCGATTGTTTAAACGATTGTTTGAATCTCAGTGAATGCGGAAAACTGTCCGCATTCTTGCGCATTTGTGCCACGTGGCCAAATGACCGCGTAATGTTGTTGTGACGATGCCGCGAAGTCAGCCCTATTTTTCGGCCCGCCCAGACACTCAACCAGTACTTGCGACCCGTTTACAAGTGTATAAAACCGTTTTCATGCAATAAATCTATTCAGTGATATTTGTCGTAAGTTATATTATTCAGTACAATTCACTTAACGTGCACCTAGAATTTGCCTATCTCACTTACGGTAATTTAGATATTACCATTACATAAACATAGAATCGTCACAACTTATTTCCACAACTCAGCCTATCACAGTTGTGGAAGATGGAAGCACATTATTATTGTGCCCCATAGTTTGAGAAACGCTGCAGTAGGGGATCAATACCATGAGTTACTAAGTGAAATAGAAAATGCTAAGAAAGCTTGAAACACTTTAAAAACTAATTTTGAGCTGGTATCTAGAGCTAGAATCATCAGACTTCTAGATTAATTCTGCAGCTTGAAGTTTGACGCTGCAACGGTCAATTAGAATCTTTGCAGGAAATATTATAAATGCGGCAAAAAACTCTCAGATGTGAAACACAAATTATCGGACTTATATCTGGCTTTTCAACTAGTTAGGTGTGACGGTTACAACTTTATTCCTACCAAATGGTAGTACAAGGAATAGATTGAAGCAAGTAAATAAATACAACATGATTTTCAATATACTACATTTTATTGGTCACCGGATATGATTATTATAATAATCATTCCGGCCAATATACAAGAAAATACTAAAGTTCTACATGAGACAAATGCCGACATTTGGCTCGTTAAGAATTATTCTAAACTATACAATACATTGGTCAAATGGCCCTAAAATAATATCATTACAGTTATTGATTATCCAGCAGTCCATGCACAAGATGTAGCATTCTTGTGCATGAAAACATTGATGCCATCTAACCGAGGTGAGTTCAGTTCTTTGAATTTCACTTCTTAGACAATCGTTTGTTCGACCCCACTTCTCGAATTGATTGTTTCTTCGACTTGTTTTTGTCTGAGAAATGACCCAGTCGAGAAGTGATTGTCTGAGAAGTGACCCCTTAAATTTCAAAAATGTAATTTTTTTAAAAATATAATAAAAAATTAGATAGTAAATTAAATGTTTTATTCAAACTTTGAATCTATTTTAGAAGTTGTGAGCAATGCCGCAAATAAATTCCAGCAAAGACATTGTGCGCCTCTCAGACATCAAGTGGCTTATCCTTGCCTCTCTTTGTATGTCTTTACGCTTTTTGAGGGGGTTTGGAACTCCTGAGATGATGCCTTCCCTGTTCTCGAAGAGCTGCATTTTGGCCGAACAATGGCTTTAACTGCCTGTACGCCGACACTATTTTGTTCGTAGGCAAAAATGCCAGAGCAGACAGCTGGCATACTAGCATTCTAAATTCATCATCCGCCAAGTACAGGGCATGGAGGTGTTCGTGTTGCACCCGTCGGTAAACGCACTGAGTTAAATGGAAGTAACATCCGTGAAGAATTGTGTTAGGAAGAACTTCCTGTACAGCATTCAGTGCACCAACCTCAAAATCGCTGATGAAATACTCCGGTGAGAATTCTCCGTCAATCAACTCCTCGATTAGAGTTTTAACTTTTGCAAACATCATGACGTATGCCGCTTTTACTCTGCATTCCATCAAACAGAAAACCATCGGCAGAGTTCGTTTAGTTACATCTGATACACCAACTTGACAATGGAGTGTGTAAAGTTGGTTAAAAAATTTTGGGACAGTCTGGAAAGTTCCATCACCAAGAACACTAACAGACTCGCATAAATGTATTAAGTTCTCGGCTGTTGTGAACAACAATAGCATCCTGGTACCGCAATTTGTCCTCATGGCAGCGTATAAAAATCGCTTACCCTCTAAAGTACTGGAGAAGGGCTCGAGAGCATCCCACCGCAGCTGGTGCAAGTAATCACTAATCAGGCTCCGTTGGTAGCTCTTTGCGGCGAGCACGCTTCACCACTTGAGCAAGTGCAGTTCGACTTGGACAATAGTTTTTCATGCGACGTGTTTCCGTGTGCAGAGTAGCCTGTATAATTACGGATGGCTTTTCGGTAGTCATCATTGCCCTATCCTTCATGGCCTGTGTTAGATGGATGACACGTGTGCGTTCTGGATTTGGCAAGTGGCTGTGTGCACATGGGTCGTTAATAAGTTGTGGTTGGACTATGTTCGTGTTTGTTGTATCCCGTCCACCGCACTTCTTGTAGAATACATCGCACTTCCAATAAATCCGATCACCTCGTTGCTTGTCAAGAACGTAGGCGTAACCACCTAAACAAAGCTTCGGTTTTCCTCGCACAGTTTTTTCCATGGTAAGTGCCATTGCGTAACTGGAACTGTATAATGTTGAACTACAGAACGAGCGTGCTTAAATAGTGCCTGCACGACGATACGTTTGTGCGACATGAATGTAACGTTTGTGCGACTGTAATGTTTGTACGACGTAACGTTCATGCAACATGCAGCAATCGGCGAAGAAGAAACGGTTTTCGAAGAAATGACCGTGTCGAAGAAACGATTGTCAAAGAAGTAGCCCCCTACCGTCTTACCCCGAATATAACACCATGGTGTTATATTCGAATGTAACATGTAAGTTTGTAAAAAAAAGAAAATTGCTTCCCAAATTGATTTACAAACATGATAGCCTCTAACAACACTAACTAACTTGAATTCACACATTTCTAAACAATCCTATTTGCAGCACTGCACAACACATCTTCAATAAACAAATCTGTTAAATGTGTATGTTTAATATGTAAAATCCAGTGCACGTTTCGGTAGCGTTTTGGAAGCGTACACTGTATGTCTTTCATAGTTTTCTAAAAATTCGAATATAACACCATGGTGTTGTATTTGAAAACAATAAAAAAATCGAATATAACACCATGGGGGTGTATTCGAATATAACGCCATAGTGTTATAGCTGAAGTGGTGTTATATTCGATTTTTTGCTCAATGTTTACAAACTTGCCATTTTGAGTAAAACTCGAATACAACACCATGGTGTTATATTCGGGGGAAGACGGTAGTAAACGGAGCTAAGAATTCGGTTTCGAAGTACTGAGTGTCGAAGAAATGAATCATTTTTCGGAATTTAAGAAGTAATAAATTTCGAAAAACTGAAGGAACACCTTTTTTTCTGGACCTCAATAAAAATATTCATTGTATCCAGACCCTACTTAAAATTATTTGCTGACCCCTGGTCTACACCAATCAAGCCGGATGTGGCACCAGACGCTAGATTCCTCATTGATTCAAGATTCCGTAAAATATGTGGTTGTAACTGTGTCTACACATTGGAAAAACGCGCCGTGATGTTAGTCTATGTTGACAACATCGTCTTATACACCCACAACAACCACGTCAAATCCAAAGTCATCAATCTACTTTCCGGGAAATTCGAGATCATCGACCTCGAAGCGATTCCAGTACAATACTCTTGGGGGTCGAATTTATTCGACAAGGCAGCCAAACTTTTATATCTCAACAATCATATATCGAGAAATTGGGGAAGAAATTCGACATCCGACAGGATAACATTATTAAAGTCCCTGTTACACAAGGGACGAATTTGATAAAAGGTTCTCTAACTAATCTCCCCAGTTTCCCTTATCGTTCCCTCATTGCGTCCCTTCACTTTCTCGCTTCCCAAACTAGACCTGACGATTCATTCTCTTATCATATTCCTTTCACAATTTAATAATTGTTATGACAACAAACATGGTAAATGTATTTTACAGGTACTCAGATATGAAGTAAACACCTCTAATTATACGATCGAATTGTCACAGTGCACCTCCAAACGACTCTGGAACTACACTGATGGTTCTTGGGCAAGCAACCTCGCAACATCACTTAGTTTTGGCAGCTACATTATTTACAGCATGTCGGCCATACAGTATGCCAATCGCATGGAACTGCCAGAAGCAAACTAGTGTTCAACTAAGGAAGCAGAATTTATCGCGTCAGTTGAATGCGTTAAAAAAACTATACTGGCTTGACAATGTATTTGGATCTTTCGTGGACTGGACACCAATAACCTTTCAATTCCTTTCATCTACAGTGATGCGCGGTCAGCTATCCAGCTATACATTGCTTCCAACTTCGTAAAGTTGCTGGTGAAATTAATGTGGCCGACATATTCACTAACAAGTAAGTGGCTTGCTAGTTATTACTCCGTACTTTCGAAAGTGTTTACAATTTAATTAATTACGATATGTCATTCTTTCTTTTTCCCGTTTTGTGAGAATCTTACTTTAAGGTGCAGAATTTGATTATTTAGTGCTCTCCTAGAACTGCCTGAGTACTGTATGATTCGCCTTCTTTATATTATTTATACGTATTATCGGCATACAATGCAAGGTGTGTATATTATTTATTTGTCTCTTTATTTGCTCATTTATAGTTATGTAAACTATGTTCTGGCAAAGGAGGGATTTGTTGGGTACTGAATGATATTTCATCAGCTTTGCTCATTACTTTTGCCAAGACACAGGTCTTGATTGTCTATTTTGTAAATGGGTTGATATTTTCTTTAGATTATGCATAGAACCCATAGTTTAAGTATTCTAGCTTTTGGCATTATGCATTGACTAGATCTCCTTATAAATAGTTCCATATCCTGGCACTAAATGACAGCCTGTACTTTGTATCCTAAAACCTTCTCCTACATGCCAAAATGGCTTTTAGATGCTTTTATTTTCTCTCCTTTGTCATGGATTATGTTTTGTAAGTTTTATGCATAAGAAACATTTTCTTTTGTATTATTATCATTTAGTTACTCGCCAAGTATGCGCTGTATAAGTGCTTAGCACGTTTGGCTCTCTATGTACCACCTTTTGGTGACCCTAATGCACGGATGCACCAGATTTCGCACCGTACACATTGTGACTAAGACCATTTTATCGCTTCCACTGTGTCCCTGCCCACGGATAATTGGCAAAATACCTAGCCCTACTTAAAAGAAAGCGCGACTTCACGCATATGCATATTGCGCCCAATACGGCGGCCATCTCATACCCATGGTGCACAATTGGACTATAAAAGGCCCAACATCCTGTGTTGGAGCCAGAGTTCTGTAAGAACAGCTACGATTCACACCTAGCAGTTCTCCACTCTTGTTCGCGATAGTGATACTTAGGGAATGTTCTGGTAAGCCATTCCCAGTACCATGAGAGATCCATAGGTTAAGAGACTGAGTCCTGGATGAACAACTGACTGACCATGCGGCACAACCGGTTAACCCTAATCACACGTGCCGCGTGGCTTGTGATTGCAGGTCTGCTGCAGCAAAACAGCAAAGCAATAGGAGAGCCATGAGAAACTGACCCCTACCATAAACCATTAATACAGTCTCTTCTGTTCACTTCTGTTTAACGTGATGTGCGTCCGGCCCTGTTACCGGTAGGCATTCCCGTGCCCTAATGGCGACCGTCCACTCGCACAAGTTTAGAATGCTTTTTTATTCTGTCTTTTCATTTCCTTTCTCTTGTGGAAATTAAATACTGTTTGTTCAAGATGTAGTAATGATCTTTCTTAAGTGCAACTAAAATCTTGTTAACATAACATTATCCCTTCATTCAACTCGCATCATTTAAGTCTCAAATTGCTTCCATTTGCACATCATAAGCATATTCAATAAGTATGCCACATTAAAATACATTTCATCTATTTCAGTTAATGCTTAATTGATGTGCGCAGGACATACCGTATTACGCCACTTTAAGCCGCGTGCCCCTAAAACTCGAATGTGACCAAACTGCCAGTACACCTCGTTTTTACCAACACTTCGTTATAACAGAGTACGAATTTTTTTCAATGAGAATTGAATCAAAACAAGCATTATTATATAATTTATATGTCCAAAATGTATTAAATTTCTATACATTTTTAAAATTTTAATACTCTATGTTAACTTCCAGAATTTCAAGAAACACAAATTTATGGCGCAAATTCCTCTATTTTTTATTTAGAAAAACAAAAACCAGCTTTTTCACTTGGCATGCCGGTAAGTAGTAAAAAAGCTCAGATAAAGCAAGGTTTGACTAATTCGTAGTACAGGTACCACATTACTGTTGTTTATATTTGGAGTGTCACCTGGATTCAATATGCAAATCCTGAATGAGAGTCTTCTACCGGGGGGAATTCTTGTAATCTCGCGACCCAGAACAGGTTTTGGGATTTCCGTTTTGGACACCAACTCGTGCAGGTCGCGCAAGAAGTGCGCAAATAAAGAAAAGCAACTTTACACATTACGAATTGAGGCAAATTCTTTTCAACGCTTTCCAACAATTACCTTCGTTTTAAGCTGCATGCCACTGTACAGTCGTGGACTAAAAAAAACTTCCCTTCCGTTTTCCTGTTTTAATTTTATCTACCAGGTGGCATAAAAATCCATTGAGATTCAATGACATCAATCTTGACCCGGTCTCTCGTCTTGCCCTAACAACAGTATTAAAAGATAGAACGGGCAAATAATGATGGAAACTAAACTGAAGAGAAGTTTTTTTTGTCCACGACTGTACATGGGATTATTAACTTATAAATTATCAACTTTTTTTACCGGCATGCCAGCTTAAAACGAAGGTAATACCGTATGGTACCTGTACTATAAGTTAAATTTGTCAAACCATGCTTTAACGCTCTTGCAGCTGAACTTTTCACAAACCCTTGCTTAGCGCTTATTGCACTTAACATTCTTGCAATTACCTGTCAACGTTGGCAAATGTATGCAAGTATGAGGTGCAAAAGGAATACCACTAGTGGAATAGCAAACATAAGAAGGTACAGTACTGCTTAGTTGTGCTCTGTAGCCACTAGAGTGCAGCACCAGAATCTCTTTCTGTTTCTGTTTTAACAAAAATGACAATAGAACTTACAAATTTAATGTTTCGTGCCATTCAGGATTCAGGTTTGCTTTGATTGTCTTTGTTTTCTTTTTGCTCGAATTGTCGGTGTCTGGAATGAGCTTCAATTTTACATAGGGATCTGATGCGCCATTGGGATCCATAGGAATGAGGTTCTTTGCTTGGCGGACTACAAATAAACATTTACGATGATTTTAACAAAAACCAAAATTAAGCAAAATTCCAAAGAAAACAAGAGATAACTTATTAAAAGATACTAAAAGGGTTTGAAAAGTTTAAAACTCTCTGCATTTACAGTATGTACAAAAACTGCCCATCTAGTCTGTAATTTATTTGATCAGTTATTCAGTTTATCGAAATAAAAAAATTAGAATGGATTTGACACCAGGTGCCGGTTTCTTGTAGCTTTCTAGAGCACTGCATTTTTAAAAATGCAAAAAATAAATTATTTCAATGCTTATTTTAGTTTTATTTTATTAATATAATTTGTTGAAACCCCATTTGGTACCCAGGGACCCAAATTAAGGCGCCATAGTTGACATTTGTCATTTTATCCGCTATTTTGCTCTATTGTCAAGTCCTTAATTCGACAAATATAATACAGTAAGCGTATTTATGGACCATACCTTCCGCGATGAGTTTGTTGTTGTTGGCGTGGATTTTGAGCTCGATCCTGCCTCTTCGTTCGGTATGGTCGCAACCGCAGAGGTTGGGCACGCTTACCTCGCAGCGTTTGTGAACGTTCATGTCGCATGCTAAAAAATGTAAAACAAAAATTAAATATAAACATATAACCGCCAACCTAAACTTGCGCATATATTTGTCATGTCATTAATTTTGACTGGTATCGTAAAGTGTACCACGGTACTAACACTAAGTCCACCTGTACCGATCCAAAAAGTACCACAGTGCTAATACACGATTCTTTAGGCCCTTAAAATTGTACTGAGGGTTAAAATTGTACTGAGGGTTAAAATTGTACTGCGGTATCGGTACATTCCTTTCTACTGTCACATTTCAAAGACATAATCTGTAGTCACATTGAAAGTTAATTGTAAAGATTTAAGTTAAGTTAATTGTAAGTGTACACACCTAGTTTGTACAGTTTAAAAGACATGTTAGAATTAAGTTATATTGAATTAAAACTGATTGAATTGATTGCGGAGATTCCATTTAGGAATTTCCGACTTGTTGAATAAAAGAGATTCATTTAATTAAGCTTATAACCGATTCATTCTTAAAACTCAAACAGTTACCTGGTTAGACAAAAGCCCCTTTAAACTACGTAACAATATAATTAACAAACAAATACATAACACAGATACGGAGTATTTCTTAATTTTTATTTTAGCACTGTACAGTCGTGGACAAAAAACTTCTCTTCAGTTTAGCGGTTTTAAGTTTATCTACCAGGTGGCATAAAAATCCATTGAGATTCAATGACATCAATCCAAGGCTGGACTGGGAAAAAATTTAGTACCGGAAAATCTGGATGGATCGAGCCACGACAAAAAGAAAAAATTTTCACAGCGTCACGGGCCACCGGGAAATTCCCGGTAACCCGCCATGACGGTCCAGCACTGCATCAATATTGACCCGATTTCTCGTCTTGCCTTAAAGGTCATGGGAAGAGAAAAATAAAAATTGAGGAGAAGATTGTTTGTGTCATTATTAGACCAAATCCATTGTTGAAACGTGTTCAATTGTTTCGAGAGTGTTATATCGTTCGTTTAAACGTTTGAAAATTCTCAAATGTCCTCCATTTTTAGTTTTCGAAAGTTTCCAAAAGTTGCCGTTGGTGGCGCTATTTATGACGTCATCGGCGACAAACAAGCAGCTTTTTAGCATGGGCTTGGCTTCATTTAAGAGCTACAAAATTTTTTTTCCAAATTTGACAACACTGTTAGGTTATTGGGATTTTAATATTCAGTAAATATTCCAATTTGCTATTTGTTGCAAGTGTATAGGTTCAAAAGAACTAATAATAAATTTTCGTAGCTCTTAAATGAAGCCAAGCCCATGCTAAAAAGCTGCTTGTTTGTCGCCGATGACGTCATAAATAGCGCCACCAACGGCAACTTTTGGAAACTTTCGAAAACTAAAAATGGAGGACATTTGAGAATTTTCAAACGTTTAAACGAACGATATAACACTCTCGAAACAATTGAACACGTTTCAACAATGGATTTGGTCTAATAATGACACAAACAATCTTCTCCTCAATTTTTATTTTTCTCTTCCCATGACCTTTAACAACAGTACGGTATTAAAAGATAGGGCTCTGAACAAAACGCTGGGTACACCCAAAATGGGGTACCCAATTTGGGTACCCAAGATTTCCTAGAATGATTAATTAAATTTGTAAAAAAAAAATAATACGCCATCAATTTTAAAAATTAAGTATTAGATTACAAACAAGTGAGTAGAAAAATAATTAAGATTATAAATTAAGCTGGGCGTCTTACAGCACTAAAAACAAAACCACGTTACCATTTACCGCGACACCAGTACATCGCAAATCCTTGCACACGAGCTTGTCTCTTTTCCTGTCAATGTTGTTTTGGAAAAATGCATTAAATGATATCAAATAATAACAAATATTTAAAAAAGTGATACTTTTTATTCCTAAATAAATAAATTTCGTTGTCCTTGGGCACCCAAATTGGGTGTACCCTACGTTTTGTTCAGAGCCAAATGATAGACCGGGCAAATAATAACAAATATACTTAAAACAGCTAAACTGAGAGAGGTTGTGTTTTCTCCACGACTGTACAATTGCTTTAACAAGAGCAGGCACTCAAAAAGGTCATCGGATAGTTTGTTATTGTGGGGGTTCAATATTATTCTCCCTCTACTACAAATTTATTGTAGCCTACATAAAAAACGGCTTCTTACTGCACAATTAGCGCTTTTTTGGCCTTTGCGGATTGTCCACGCTTACGTTCGTCCCCAAAACGAATATTCTTTGCCTCAGGGGGCACTGTAAACAATCCCTCCGTGATAGCAATCCGCATGATGTATTACACAGGTAGGTTTTGGCAAAAACCAGCCAAGTACAACTGTGCCCTCGTCCACCTTTGCATCATCTACAGTGACCAGACACAGGCGATTGCATGTTTTCTTGTAAGGTGCGTCCAAAAAGTCTGTGGAATGAAAAATTATGTAAAAAAATTAACTTCCAACATTTTGATTTCATTTTCTTTTTAGGATTACTAAAGATACCACTCAAGTGATATCTGATTAAATTTTGAAACTGATTCAATAACATTTATTTAAAATATCAACAATAGATGAAAAAACAGGTGTCCAAAAAGTCTGTGGAATTTATGTTTATTCTTTCCCACGGTAGTGAGGTTGTATTTAGAGTCAATAACAGAGCATTGTTATGTAATTATACCTTTGTTATAATGCTGTTTTGCATTTTGATACATCTGGCTATTGTTTCATCCAAAATGCCAAACAAAGAATTCACTGCTGATGTCATGATAAAAATATTGGAAAATGAAAGCTGGAAGACTTACTAATCATGAAATTGCTAAGCTAATTGATAAATATAACTAGAATATTATCAGTAAAAAAAATTAGCAACTTAAACCTCGATCGGAAAGACCAATAGTAACTGCAAATCAAGCTGATTGCAGAGTTCTAAATTTGGCAACAATCTGTTCACAGTCGGTTCAAAAAAATCCGTGATGTCTTTGAAGGAAACATTAGTAAAAGTAGTGTTCATAATCAAGATTTCAAGATTTCCCAAACAACCAACTTTGAAACCTCAACATACTCAAGCCAAATTATAGTGGGCAAGGTTCACATGCCCTGGAACAATGAGTGGCGAACAGTGATTTCAGTGAAGAGAAGTTGAATTTTGAGGGTCCTGATGGTTTGGCTAACTATTGGCATGAAATTCGAAAAGAACCACACCTTTTTCAGAGCCCAGCAGAGTGGAGTGCCAGTGAAGGTGACGGGAGCTTTGAAGGAAAGAACTTATTAGCATTCATTATGTAGCCGTCAGAAATAAGAAAATTATCAGGAACACTTCATGAGCTTTTGCTTCCTGTTGAGCAACCAATTTGGGATACCTAATGGATATTTCAGCAGGATAATATTCACAATTAGAATTCAATGAGCGCATGGTTTATAGAAAAAATAATGCATCTATTGGAGTTGCCAGCCTGAAATCCTGACTAAAATCTATGAGGAATAATGACCAGACAAGTTTATGCCAATAACAGACAATTTTCTACCATTGATGAGTTAAAAACTGTGATTGAAGAATCCTGGAAGAATACTGAAGAATAATCTTCTGAAACTCTGGAAAAATTATTGTATTTATGGAAAATCGTATTTCTGAAGTAATTAAACGTATTGGAAAGATAATTGGTCCATAAACAAAAAATATTTCCAATCTATAGTTTAAAAAAATTTGTTAATTGTTAAATTCCACAGACATTTTGGACACCCGTTTTTTCATCTATTGTTGATATTTAGTAATCCTAAAAGGAAAATAAAATTAAAATATAAGAATTTAATTTTTTTTTCAAATTTTTCGTCATTCCACAGACTTTTTGGACGCACCTTAAGCATCAAATCTTCGCCAAGTCTCGTGTTCAGATTTGGCGTAAGTACGTGTCGATGTCCGCATCCCTCAAAACATTCTGGCCTGACGGCTGAATGAAATACAGTTCACGGTCTTAAGTACTGCGAACCTTGACTCCTGGTTTCCCTCTTTTCCAGCTATAACCGTCTGTTATAACCTTCAATGTGTAGGTTGGTTTGATTGCAAATGGCTTTGTATTGATGGTGCCCGGCTTCCTTTCTGCAGACCAGTCTCGTACCATCCGTTTCATAATTTCTTGAAATCTGTGCACAGGGAGCCGCTTTCTAAGCGTACAGTGCGTTTTAATGGTATTATTGGTTGACTCCAGACCATTATTCGTACACGGGACAAACTGAATAACGGTTGTGTTAATTTAAACAAAATTATTTACAAGCACTTTTTTACAATCAATTATACAAATAATGTAAATACCGTACTGCCTTGAATAAACGCCCGGCGCTAATTCAAGCCAGGCGTCTACCCAAAAAAAAGTTAAACACTTTCTTGCCACCGCTTCACCAGTGTTTTCCAACGCAAACTTAATATCATTTGGAGCCATATTGCTGCAAAAAATGGTTCGGAATGCAGCAGTGAAGCCATCAAAGCTTGTAAAATACCTCATTCGTACCGTACGTCACGTGTACGGTACGAATGAGATAAAAACGTTATTCGTACATAATCACAAACCCGGCGTTTATTCAAGGCCGGTGTTTATTAACTTTTTGGCCCTCTGTTGACCGACGCTTAATCGAGAGCCGGCGTTTAATTACGCCCGGCCCTTATTCAAGGCAGTACGGTTCGTACATTTACTGGAAAAACAAAATATTTTAATGTTTTTTTTACATGACAAAAACATTAGTTTCTGCAAATTTCCTTTGTACTGTAAATTTACAGAATTTGTTTTAAGAGTGTTACGATAGTCTTGTAACGAGACAATAAAAAAAATCGATATTTTAAAACTACAATATCTTTGTTTTTATCGATTTTCTGATTTGAAGCACTTACTTATTGTTAGTATTTAAGCTCAGGGGCAGTCCATAAATTACGTAACGCACCAAGGGGGGAGAGGGGTTTCAAATTTTGTTAAGGTCATTACTAAGGGATAGGGAGGTTTCTAATTTTGTTAAGTTTCATTTAAAAAAATTTTAATGTTTAATAACGAAAATATAAGCTTTTTTATTTGATTTTGGAAAATTCTGGGGGGAGATTCAAGTTTTGTTTCTAATTAGGAGGTGGGGGTTTCGTAATTTGTTACTACCATGTTAAAAATGGGGGAGGAGGGTCTAAAAATTCCAAATTTTGCATTACGTAATTTATGGACGGCCCCTCAGCAATAAATCTAATTAGTTCCTCAAATAGTCACTATCAAAGAGGAGCAATCATCACTTCAAGGTCATTCAAGTGGGCGTAGTTCAGAGTTAACCGACAGTTTTCGCATACACATGAAAAAAAATACAATTCGACTTACTTTCACACTTGACTCCCTGATGGATTACACCATATAATAGGGAACCACAGTGGTCGCAAAAAGTTGGACTACTATATGTGTGTACTTTGAATTTGTGCTTCGTTCTGGTCTGTAAAAATAAAAATTTATTGTGAGAAACTTGAAACATGTACCAAAATCTAAAGATACAATTCAATTTTATTTGTAAAGAAAATTTTTATGGTTTTTTTTATGAACTAAACCCTACAAATTTATTCAATATGCGATAGTTGTACGCTGATCAGTAAAGCTGCTGTTTAAGCAGTTGATCCACGTTTAATTTCTGGCCATTGCAAGCAATGTTGTTGAAATTAAACTTCTGTAGGCACGGTAGTGAATTTGTACAAGATGCCACATGAGATGTGTCACGAGAATCAATTGACACCAATCATCACGTCGTCGCAACGTGCTATTTTTGTAAGTGTCAACGACGTCACGTCCTCGCAATTTGTAACAACATCTGGTGTGACATCTCGTTTGATATCTGTTGTGACATCTCGTTTGATATCTGTTGTGACATCTCGTTTGATATCTGTTGTGACATCTCGTTTGATATCTGTTGTGACATTTCGTTTGATATCTGGTGTGACATGTCGTTCAGAGTTACTACCATGGCTGGTTTTTGGGCCAAAATGTGGCTGTTTTGAACAAAAAATCGGCTGTTTTGGCTAAAAATAGAGTCGATTCAGTTGTATACAGGGTGTTCTAAAAGTCTGGTTCCCTCCAAATATTCCCTGAGCAATTGCATTTAGGCCAACTTTGATGAAGCGATCGTATAGGAAGTTGGGTAAGAGCAATCCAATGATGTCATCAAATTTGACCTTGAAGGTTCAAGGTCATTCACTTTCTAACTTTTAAACCACTTAAGATACAGCAAAATTTCCAATTACAAAGTAGTAGAGCACCATCAAATTAGTACTATACAACTTATCTTAGTTATCTTAAGTTAAATGTCTCATAACGCGCGATATCACAGTAACGGATGGCAGCGCTATTTCATAAGTTATGCGCGATATCACGTGTAAGAATTATTCTTACATGTCGCGCCCTGTTGCGCGTACAAATATCGCGCATATTATGGATTACCGGGTTAATGATTGGATGGGAGGGAGTGTGGGTGGATGGGTTGGTAGTTGGTTTCTAGGTATCAATTAAGTAGTTGATGGCTGTACAGAACTCAATCAAATGTCGTACAGAACTCTGTCTAGCTGCCGAAGGACAACACATCGAACAACTACTTAAGTGATACCTAGAAACCAACTACCAACCTATCCACCCACACTCCCTCCCACCCAAAACAAGATGGCTGTCCCCGGAAAAGTGTAATGTGCCGATTCAGTCACCGGACTTTGCGCAGTTCTTATACAGGCGATTGTGGTTTCTTTCTGGCCGCTCACGGAATGTGACCATTCCGTGCACAGAATCAGGTCATGTGTACTTAGCTTTAGTAACAACAAATCAAGACATTTAACCCTTTTTATATCTTTATAATAAAATAATTAATTTTTCAAACAACCTTTCTTGATGAAATAACCTGACTCGAATAAATATTTTCCTTATTTATTTTTTACCCTAAAACCCAGTGTCTAATTATTAAGTACTTTTTATTGACTATTTATTTCTTATCACACAATGTTACCTAAATTTGGCTAATACCCAAGACCTATAACAGGCTTAAAATTACCAAGATTTTTTCTACTATATAAGACTTAGTCTTAAATTTCCACATACAGTCCAGTCAACTTGATGGGAGTCACACAGAATTATTAACCTAATGCTGTATTAACCAAGACAATGACATTTGCTAAAACATGTTTAGATAAAACATTCTAAAAGCATTTTTAAATTAGCTAATGTCTCGTTTTGGTTTTGTTTATAAACAACTGTAACATTGAACTTATTTTTTTACTCCAACAAAGCAAAAAATAAAATAAGGTCTTTAACTCACATCAGAATCAGCTCCTTTATCCACTCCAGGGCATTTAAATGTGACATACTCGTGACATCTTTTATGGACCACAAAACTGCAAACTGATAAACCATTGACATATATAAGACTACATAAAACTGGAAAGACTTATTCACTTACTTTGACACTGAAAACCTTGTTTTCCAAAGCCCCTAAAAACAAAAATAAAACACATTATATCATTGTTCATTCAAGACAATAATTAACAACTACATAAGCTCTAAAAAAAACATCTATCTCGATGCAGTTTTCTTTTTGATCAGAATGGTGTTCTAAACTATAAACAAAATTAAAACAATACGTAAAAGTCAACACCAAAAAACCTGGGACACCAACTCAAAATCAAATTCACCAAATTTACCTGTTTAAAAAAATAACAAAAGGAAAAAAATCGCTGTAGCCATAATGTTCAGGCAGGTACTGGGAGAAGATATCTGCAAACAAGTAAGTTATCTGCATTGTGAAGGGTATGGTCTTTGCCATGGCAGCCTGCAGACCTGGCTACCATGCATCCTCACGTAATAATTAGACAGGGACTCCAGATTGTTCAGTTGTTGGCCTTTAATCCGTTGTCTAGGGGTAAAAGTCTCCCATATACCCACGTGTTGGCAGTGCTGCAAAGGCATGCTACACCCTTCACACAACTGACCCGTCATAAACAGGGAGTGATCCCCATGGATGACATGGCTGGTCAAACAACCATTCCGCTGTACTCATGCAACCGCTCATGGAGGCTGTAGTGGATTCAACATCGCACTACGGAGCGTCACAGTGGTGAATAAAGAGGAGAGCAGAGTCACCACAGAGCACGACAACTCTTGCTGGTTTCAAGACTTCTCTTATACGTCTGTCTTGGTTGAGACCCAGCGCTCTTCTCTCTACTCCCCACACCACTCAGCTCCTTCCTATCCTATACAGGGTCATACCACTCCACAAGGAGGGATGACATTAGGGTCATTGGGCGTTGTGTAGTAGTAACGCAGGTCATAGCAAATTTGCATCTTTCTAATAATTGATAATATCTTGAACAGAGCAAACACAAATCATAATACTTTGAACATAGCAAACACAAATCATAATATCTTGAACACAGCAAACACAAATCATAATACCTTGAACATAGCAAACACAAATCATAATATCTTGAACACAGCAAACACAAATCATAATATCTTGAACACAGCAAACACAAATCATAATACCTGGGACAGAGCTTAAAATCAGTAAACAAAATGAATACACACAATAAACACTCTAACTAAATTTTAGTATTGTTTTGCAAAGTATATTGCACATAAAATCTGCATATGTTTGTAACTTGGCAAGCTCAGTGTTTACCACATATTAAGTATGGCACCTGGAAAGGCTCCGTCTATTGATTTGCGCCAAAAAATAATACAAAAAACACAAAGATGGTAAATCTGTTCAAGGTTCGAGGTACTGGAGAAAGTACTATAAGAAATCCACATACTACTGAAGAAATCCACAAAAGTACTACTGAAGAGATCCACAAAAGTACTACTGAAGAAATCCACAAAAGTACTACTGAAGAAATCCATAAAAGTACTACTGAAGAAATGCACAAAAGTACAACTGAAGAAATGCACAAAGTACTACTGAAGAAATGCACAAAAGTACAACTGAAGAAATGCACAAAAGTACTACTGAAGAAATCCACAAAAGTACTGCTGTACCATTCGTTCATTTTGTACCATTCGTTCATTTCGTACCATTCGATCATTTCGTACCAATCGTTCATTTCGTACCGTTCGTTCATTTCACACCATTCGTTCATTTTGTATACCGTAATTTTCTATTTTCCACATCTTACAATCAACATGCCTAAACAATCATTCGACTAACCTTTAGAACTTAAAGCTGTTGCAAAAGCAAAGAAAATTGGTAATCGACCAGCGGCTTTGAAGTACAATTTAAACACAAACCATTCACAACTGGCGGTAAAGCCAACACCAAATCAAACTATGGACTACAAATGAAACAAGTAAACCAAAAAAACTACGTTTTTGAAAAAGGCTTTTATGCTGTATCCCTGTGAAATTTGAATTCATACTAAAAATTTGCCAAATTTATTTGCCAAATCGTTTTTAGCAAATAAAAAAAATGTAGCTCAGATCAAAACGTTATCAGCACCATTTGAAAGAGCGGCAAATTTTGCACAGGAAACATGTTTTTAATTTTTTAAACCGTTCATTTTTCATATTTTTTGTTTTTATGGTCAAATTCAAATTTCTTACTAAATTGACCATGCGGTCGCCGGCTACGATCGTAAAAAAACGTACTTTTTTACCGAATCAAAAAAAGAAACATACAGGCTTGTGCAGAATGCAATTTCCAATTAAACGAGCGTGGTTTCAGGATTTTTAAATCCTTTTTAGTGCCGAAAACATCAAAATTCGTATCGGGCGAACATTTTGGCATCCATTAAAAAACACGGGTTCCGCCAGGTGGCGCTCCGGTTTGCTTACAGTTTGCCGTAAATCAGAATTTTAATTCGTATTTCCAGTCCACAGCACTGAGAAATGAGTCTTTTTTTTTCTTTCTTTTTTTCATAATGTGTGGAATGACCTGTTCTAGGGCGCTACGAAGCCCAAATTTGAATTTTTTTTATGCTGAATTGATTTTTGGAAAAAAACACACAAAATTACACAAACCGGAAGTTGAAACACACACACACACAAATGTTCAAGTCAAGTTAAATAAAAGCCTTTAAAAAAGGCGTCGTCCTCTAGAAGGAAGATTCAAACCTCTAGACATGGATTCGGGACAGCTGCCTATTTGCATAGTCCTATATCCGAGCAACACAAACTACACTTTTATAATTCTATTTCAAATGCGTATCACTTTTTAAAATTGAGTTTGATAGTTTAATGGCATTTACAATACGCTAAGTTGCCTTTCAAAAAGCCTTTCAACCCTTACCAGTCATCTTCAATGGATAATTTTCTTGGTTCTCAATGCTGCTAACGCCAACCACCAGCGTCGAGATAGGTTTAAGTTGCTAATGCTAAAACGAGTTAATATTTTCTGAAGATGACTGTAGATGACTGGTAACGACAGAAAGTCCTTTGGAATACTAACACAGCGTATTCTACAGTGAAAGTCCTTAAACGGAATACAATAAAATAGAAAAAAAAATAGAAAAAAAAGAATTTTATTACAAAAGGGTAGTTACGTCTCGCCACTTTGCTGCCTTCTTCCTTAAAAAAATTTATAATTTTTGGAATCAAGACTTCTTTTATCTTTGAATACGCACTACAGTCGAGCCTCGTTATTACGAATCGCAAGGGACCCGAAAAATTGGTTCCTTATAACAAAAGTTTGTTATATCAAAATTTTTTAACACGGCGTTCTATGGCCAACCAACCACCCAAGCCATTTTTAAGTACTATCCCTGGCAAAAAGTATTCAATCACATGAACTGATTTGAACTCAAAATCATTTTTTTTGCAGTCTAAATAATAATTTATATCCAAAACATTTTATTCACTGAAAAGACCAAGCTAAATGCTACTCCGTACAAATTAGTGGCAATTTGAAAAAAAATTAAACAAAATTTAAAAAACTTAGATTTTTTTGTTGACACCCTTGAGGAAAAAAGTATTCGATCAAGCACAGAAAATTTTGAAATTTTGAATTAATAATTAATCATAACACTGTCCCCTCTTCATTAAACTCACAAGAGGAGCACATGAATAAGCTATTTTAGATTTTGGCCTTATTTTTGGCCAAATGATGTCTAAAGTGAGCTTAGTAATTGTCTAAAATTATAAGCTTCCATAGTCAGCTGATTAACCATGGCAATTGCCCCAAATCTGTACTCTTTTTGGGCCCTAGTAGACATTGTGAGTGAAAAGGCTCATGTAGGGATATGGTAAACAACTGGTTGCTGAGCAACAACTTCAGGAAAATAATTCTGGCTCACTGATCCAGAACTATTTTTTCTAGAGTTGTTTTCTGGTCACATGGTCATCATTAATGACATCATTTCCACTTCCTGTAATGGATGCCTCCATGAACATTGCTTGTTGATAAGATTAAAGAAAATAATAATTTCTGCCATCCGTAACGTTCTACACACGTAACGGTAACAGCTGTAACTTGATTGGTGCTCGAGATGAGTGAAAATAGGTGCCGCAACGGTCAGCGACGAAACGATCGGCGACGAAACGATCGGCGACGAAATGATTGGCGACGAAACGACCTGACAACAAAGTGGAACCGCAACAAGAAAGAAAAAGAAAAAAGGATCATTTTGGCGCCAATTTAGGCGACGAAGTGATCGGCGACGAACAGTCCTGGACCGGGACCGGGATCGCGTTCCTTTTAAAAGGCCGGTACAGTACCGCGGACCGGGACCGCGTTCCTTTTAAAAGGCCGGTACACGAGATCTCGTGTTTTCTCGTGGATCGCGAGATTATATCGCAAAATACGAGAATCTTGTAGTTTTATCGCGTTTTCAACTTAAAATTTGATACTCCCTCTGTCCCAAATTATGGTATACATTTCTACTATTATTTTTGTCCCAAATTATGGTATACATTTCAAGTTTTATTTGATTTTTATCATTATAAAAATGCAAAATTAATATAAATAAGTTAAATTATAAATAAATTAAGTAAACAATAAATAATATGCAGTAAATAATAACAATAAAAAATAAAGAGTAAACAATAACAATAAAAAATAAAGAGTAAACAATAACAATAGATAAAACAATAACTTGTAATGATTGCTCTGAATTTGTGAATTTTGTAATTGTTGCCATTCTTTGCTATCATCCCTGACTCCATACAACCTTGCAATGTCAAAAATACATTGTTATGTTTATCTTTTGGAGATTTACATAATGCCTTTCTGCAACTGAATCCCATTTCATTTACTTGTTAGACAATTATGCAATGTGGGATCACACACACATGACCATGATGCAGTTTCCACTTACAAGTGAATGCTCATCTTCCTACATGTATATTTTCGATTTTTTTTACAAATACTCTTTAAACTGCTATCTCGACGTGGAGAGATTTTTCAAGGTCTACCAGGTCTGCAGACATTAGCAGCAGTTTCTAATCATTTACATTTGTCCCAGTTGTATGAAATGGTGCTCTGGGCACATCCACTTGTCCCTGCAATCTCTATTTGAGGTATTTTAGCTTTAAAAGTTAAATTATCGATGATTTTGAGTCATTTGTTGGCTCTTTTACTTTAGGCGTGTTTGTTAAATTTTACAAACATAAAAAATCACTTCTCAGTGTATTGGATGAGCACTACTGACTGAGTTTAGTGAAAAGGAGACAATGTTATGATTAACTATTAATTCAAATTTTCAAAATTTTCTGGGCTTGATCCCCCCCCCCCCCCCGAATCCTTTTTCTCAGGGTGTCAACAAAATATATCTGTAATTTTTTTGAAATTTATTTTAATTTTTTCAAATTGCCACTAATTTGTAGCATTTAGCTTGGTCTTTTCAGTGAATAAAATGTTTTGGGTATAAATTAGTACTTAGACTGCAAAAAAAATGATTTTGAGTTTTGAATCAGCTCATGTGGTGACAGATCGAATTCTTTTTGTCAGGAGTTGTATTCGTTATAACGAAAACTTTGTTACATTGCGGTTCTTACATGGTAACTGGCCCAATTTATGTATAATTAAAGCAAAATAAGACCAAATGAGAAAGGAAAATATTTTCCAGCAAGAAGCTATCAATTACATGACTAACCCACTCAAATTCCTCAATTCTTATTTAACTTAATAATCATCTTCCCTCTAGGCAACATAAAAAGTTTGAGGATAACCTCAGTAGCTACAGTACGGTATGTCAATTGTTTTATTTCTGCCAATCTTTGAACAAGGAGGAATGAAAACAAGTGCACGATGGATGCTGGGATTCAATAGACATAGTTTCTTTTAAAGCTCAATTAAAAACGTTCAATCAATAAGGAATATACAAGGAGTGTAATTGTATAACCTTGGAAACAAATTGAATTTTCTTTTTTAATTCAATCTGTTTCTTCTTCCCACTCATTTCCCTCTTATCTAGCCATTAATCTTGAAACATATTGTTACGCGCCCGGACTGCGCTGAGAAGCAGCGGGTTCAAATGCGCAATTATGATCGTGAGTTTGTAAAACTCTCATTAGATGGCATCGAGCCACTTGTGCACTCAATATCATCAGGACAGTTAACTATAGAACTGCAGGGTGAAAAAGTAGAGCCTTTAATCAAGGGAGCGGTTAACAGTAAAGAGTTTATAAACTTGTCACCTCATGTAGATGGGTCAGATGATGACGGTCCTGATATTCCACAGCCACCTGCAATGCCAACGTGGAAACCCCCACTACCAACAACTCCCAAACCGATTATTCAACCAGCATCACCAGTGCCCCAAGATCCTGATTCCTGACCCGGACTATATCATATCAGACCCTGAAAGCAGCTGTCAAGATAGTCAAGATGAGACGTTTGTTGATGCTGGGTCAATTCTGCCTCCACCAGAGGAAGAGGGACTACAAACATTAGACATGGAGATGAGATGAGATGAGGAAACGGGGGAAAACAAATGGAAAGGTAGACGTAAGTTATATTATGTCTCCCCAAGTTATGTAAGACTCCGCAGTCATATAGAGGTCGCACGTTGGTGTTGAGGATGAGGGCTTATTTGATTTTACCCCTCGAGCTCCACAAGATGTACCACGTCAGCCATTTGCCGGATTGAGCATTGTGGAACCGGGCTCATACAAAGAGGCGATGGATGGCAGATCCCAATAAGCGGGAATGGATGAAGAGATGGATGTACCTGTATTTGAACAAAGACATGTTTATACCGAGGTATGGTAGATATTTTGATAACAGATAGATGTATAAATTAAAGAGATCAAACAGGGAAAATCAAGCGATACAGAGCACGATTGGTAGCCCAACGAGTCAAACAGAAACCGGGGTTTGACTTTGGCAAGGTTTTCTCACCAGTTAACTTTGTCATTGTTACGATTTTCTTTTGCACTTTAGTCAAGCAGAAAGAATGGCGGGACACTCACATCGATATTAAGGCCGCCTACCTATATGGAAACTTAGACGTCCCTCGACATATGACAATCCCCAAGGGATACCAAAATGACAAAAACGTTAGGAAACGTTGGCGTTAAGAAAAAACGTGTAATATTGGTTTCGTAAACATTCCTGGGTTGAACTGTGTCTATGTATAGGACAGAGCTGCAATACTCATCACATACTAGTATGTTGACGACATTGTGTTGTTTTCACGCGATGAGATCATATACCGTAATCTTATGTCTTGTTTCCCTCTTACTAGGTGTGGAGCTTAACAGAAATGGGAACAGTATCTGAATACATCAGAGGAAAGACATAAATAAATTGTGTGAACAATATAGTGTAGATGTTAACCATCACGTGCATGTCCCAGGGATGGTGGGAACAATGATTCGGGGCCCACGAACGGGTGAAAGATTAAACCCAACATTTCCTTATAGATCACTCATAGGGAGCCTAATGTTTGTTGCGACACGTACAAGACCAGATATACTTTTTTCGGCTACTGTACTGTCGCAGTACAATGAAATGCATACCACCAGGCATGTGTATATGCTGCAACAGATATTGAAATCTAAGGACTACAAGGGACCGCGATATAAATTTGTCAAAGTGTGAGAGCACAAAGTTAACAGCGTACACAGATGCACCCTATGCATCAGATCAAGATACGCGAAGAAGCTTTGGGGGGCACATTATCTTCCTTGGAGGTGTACAAATTACGTGGTCTTGCCGTTTCCAAAGAATGACGTCGCCTTTCATCAGGGAAAGCGAATTTGTGGCAATTGTCGATGGGGTGAAGGAAGTAGTGTGGCTCAAACGTTTGTTCAAAATCGATTTAATAAGTTCCATGTTTGAAATTTCTAAGCCTTGTGTACTGGCGCACAGCATAGCTGCTATCCAGTATTCATAAAATAGAGTGAAAAATAGAGCGAAGAAGCACAATAGGGGGTTTCATTAATTGAGGCAATTGTGTAATTTTAAAACTTTAGCAATTTTGCACTTTTGGATTTGTCACGTGGTGTCAGTTCTACCAATCATGTGCATAATTGCAAAAACACAAAAGAGAAAAAATACACAATCACAAAATCAAAGGTAGTTTGGCGATTTTGGCAAAATGGCACCAGCTAAGCTCAATTAATTGAATGTAATCCCCCTTTTGGAGGCATCAATAAATACTGAGTTTAGTTTGTGATTAATGCAAAATCACAAAATTGCAAAATCAAACATATAATGAAACCCCCTATTGAAGAGCGCTTCCACCTCCTTAGAGATTTTTTTCGGCACTTCTAATGTGGCCGACATTCTGACCAAGCGATTATCAAAGCCACGTTTAATAATGCTTTGCGAGAATATCTTTCCCTAACAGTGTAATCGGTCAGAGGGGGATTGTTGCACAATTTAATGGAAAATGATTTCATTGTGATTGTTTCATTGATCCATTGATTATTATTAGTGCTCTCATGTCAATGTACAGTCGAGTTTAAAAAAACTGGCAATTGAACGTAAGTAATTTCGTGTTTTGCCACTAGGTGAAACATCAGACATCAACAGGTGATAATACTTGTTTTGCCTTATGTAGCCTTGTGTAGCCTTGTCTGTATTATCACCTGTTGATGTCTGGTGTTTCACCTAGTGGCAAAATACGAAATTACTCACAATTTCAATTGCCAGCATAGAGTGATACCTTGTTCGCACCAGAAAGTTTGGGCTAGCCCAAAGTTTAAATCTAGTTCTGGTTGTTGGTGCAAACGCATCTAGCCCAAAATTATCTAGTTTAAAAATGTTTAAACTAGATAATTCTAATCCAGTTGTGTGAACTAGATAATTGCTAAAGAACTAGATAACTGCCAAGGTCACTTCCCACAATTCTGTGCGTAACATGGTCAGTTGATTGCCTATTGGCTGCATGCTAGCCTAGACATGTGGCTTTTCACTTTTTGGTGCGAACACTCTAGCCTGAACTTTTTAAGCTAATATCAGGCCAGAACTAGATTTAAACTTTAGGCTAGCCCAAACTTTCTGGTGCGAACAAGGTATGAGGGTCCAGTTTTTTAGAACAAGACTACGTCACGTGTCAACTCTTCATATACAGGGTGTCCCAAATGAACGAAACCAGTCAAATAATGTAAAGACCATTTGAGTGCGATGAATGAAACTAAAGTAGTACTAGTAAACTAAGTGAGGGCATTTCAAAAATGTGAAAAAATTTGACCTCTGACCTTTTCTTCAAGGTCATTCCAACACTAACTTCTAAACTAAGACTGGTAAAGCAAAATTCTCAATTGAAAAAAGAAAAAGCACCTTTTGTTTAGTAGGAAACTGCTCATCAAATTTACTCCGACACAATAACAGATAAAATTACGAACCAATTACTTGTACTACATTCGTTTCATTCATCTCACTCAAATGGTCTTTTCGTTATTTGACTGGCTTGGTTCATTTGGGACACTCTGTATATTGTCCATTTTCATTCGTGTTGATTAACTTGTCAAAAGCATAATTTAATGTGTATGAGAAAAGCTATTTATACTGGCACAAATGTGCATCCTTACAGTAGTTGTTGGTAAAATTCGTTCTTTAATTGCTGTATAATTTAGGCATTGGATCCAAATAAGATCCTACAGTTTTGTATGATATGATTTGTTCTGTACTGGTTTTTCACCTTGTTATGACATTGTGAATGGAATGTGAATGGAACATCGTTATAACGCAATTCGTTATAACGAGGTTCCATTCACATCTGCATCCCTTGCGGGTGGGATGCAGATGAAAATCAAACTATCTGATCCGATCAGCAAATCTGATCCACCACCATCCGACCCGAACCGACCCAGAATTCTGATTCGCAGAGTCCGCCCGATCCGGCCTGATCTGCAGCTGATCCGCTGATCTGCAGGTCGGATTGTGTATGTGATAATCTTATTTGAATAAATTCTATTTAGAAGAAATCGCGGATGCACTCAAACGTTTTGATGATAAAAACGTCGCAAAAATGTCAAAACTTTCGTGCGGATCGTTTGGATCAAGAGATTCAATCCCCAATTCATTTTTGCCATTAAATTTTCAATTTAAATTCATCATCTCAAAGAAATCAGATAAAATTTGAAAAAAATGATATGTGGATCAATAATTGTTTTGCTCACTGTACAGTGCAGCAAAAAACAAACTTTGGCCGAGTTGAATAAATGTTTAAAAAGTAAACAATTTTCAAAATATAACCAAACTAACAATAGATTTACATTTTAATCATGCTGAAATAATGTTACCGGATGGCCCTGGCCCACATAAAACCGGACCTACAATACAGGGAGGGTTAGAAAGGGTGACTCAAAAAAATGTATACACACACAAAATTAAATATACATGAATTATTAACTGTGGCCAGTGTTGTTTAATTAACGTTTCTAGTGCAGTTTTTTCCGCTCTTTCGTTTGGTGTTTAGTTTTTGACAATCCGAGCTTTCGTTCTCGGAACCCTCCTTGTATTGTCGGGCCGGTTTTATGTGGGCCACCCGGTATAATAAGTATAAGAGTGATCTCTTTCTCACAAATATAAAAAAAAAAAATTTCAACCTTTGAAATCTGCGACAAAAGTTTGGCCATTTTAGGATTACTCCTGAAAATAATAATAATTGTGTAAAAATTTTATTCAAATTTGTTTTTCCAGACCCAAAGTGCAACCTCATTTGCATATCATTTTATTTTCCAAGATAGGTTCTGCAAAAAGTCTAACTTTGCATGAAAGAGGAAAAATTGATGCTGAAGATCTGAGACGGTTGTTAGGAATGATTTAAAATTAGGTGCCCAGTATGATCTAAAAAGCCCAGGAGGAAGGCCCAAGGCTACAATTGCCCGTGCAAGGCGTCAAATAAACAGAGAAGCAAGCAATAAATGCAACAATTAAAGAGAAATGCCAATCCGATTTTCGTGTATGATGATAATAAAGAACGAAAATGTAACACAATTTTACTCATTAGTTTTGGTTTTGATTTACAAAAGTGGCAGAAACGCACAGTAATGCAGGACAATAATGCCATCTAGTGGCCAAAAAATCAACTTATATAATATCAACTTTACAATACTAACAGCGTACGTACAGTACTGTACATCATATTTTGCAACAGGCTCCTCATCTGAAATACACAAAATTCAAGGTTGAAAACCAGCTTTGAAGCCTCATCAGATCAAGGCAAGATTGGAGTGGGCAGAAAAACATGTTTCCTGGACAAATCGGTGGCAAAAGGTTGTGTTAGGTAATGAAAAGAAATTCAATCTGGATGGCCCTGATGGCTTGAATATTACTGGCAGGATTAACAAAAAAATAATGTGACGTTCATGAATAGAAACTTTGGAGGAGGATCTGTTAAGGTTTGGGGTGCATTCAGGTATACGAAATAAAATTTAAAAAAATTTCAATGTACGAGAGGTCCTGGACAAGAATTTGTGACAGAAAGAAAGAGGAATGGCTGAAGCAAAGTGGATTTTTCAGTGGATAATGCAAGTATTCATTGAAAAAGCATGGGAGTCCATCACTGATTTAACTTGTAAAAAACTAATTGATTCAATGCACAAAAGATGCATTAAAGTTATTAAACAATGTGGGAAAGGAATTAAGTATTAACGTTCAACTGATTTTGATTTTTGTTAAAAATTTGAATTAACAGACCAAAGTTTTGTCACCAATTTCTAATGTTGAAATTTTTTTATTTTTTTTATTTGTGGCATTATTTTAGCATAACTAAAATGCAACCCTATTGTTAGTTTGGTTATATATTGAAAATTGTCTATTTTTTAATCATTTATCCAACTCGGCCAAAGTTTTGTCCTGCACTGTATATTAAGTTTTCCTAACAAACTAAATTTTGATGTAATTACTGAAAATTCTTCTTACATAACATGACAACACTGACATGATGAAGTATCATTTATAAATGAAAAATTATAATTTTAAGTATAATTACTTACTCATTTAACAACATTATTTACCGTAATAAAACTTGACATAAATTTTTCTCTCATGCTTAACAATTTTCTTATAAAATATAATATATACTGTAATATATAATATAATTGTAATAAAATATAATTAATTAAAAAACCAATTTGTATAGAAATTCAAATGAGGAATGCACTAATAATGTATGAAAACATGTGTATTATTTCAGGATAGCCAAACGATTTAAGACACTGCATAAAATAAAAGTGAGAAACCCCCTCCCCTCCCCTCCCCTTCCCTTCCCCTTACAGAAAGTTGTATTACATGTAAAACAGTAACTTTCTATTTCTTACACTAGGTGCTAATACAGTATAAAGCACATATTGTAGATGGTCTCTAGAGAAAGTGGAAGAAAGTAATTTCAAGGATAATCTTTTAGATTTAGGCTATTTAGGTTTATTTAGGTATTTATTAATCTTTGGGGGCCTTGCTAATTACTTTTTCCCGCAGCCCCACAAACTATCCAGCTGGCTGAGGCCCTGGCTATAGCCCTAGTTATTTGTTATGCTACACAAGTGCAGTCAGTGTATGTAAATACGCTCTGATTACATCATTCTCAATTTGTTGGTTGGCAATTGCAAAATTGCAGTAAAATTGCTGTAAAACCCTGTCTATAGTGACGACGATACCAATGATACCAAAATAAGTTGGTCTTATGGGCACCAGGTGGTCAGCCAGTACAGATGATTGACATGACAGATTTCACCACGGTCGTTGATGCTACCATCAGAACACACAAGTTAGGCAACGATTGCTCTCTCTCTCTCTCGTTCGTCCAACAAGTGATAGTTTCCATGACAAGAACATGTGCCACCAATTCAAACCAATTCAAACCGGTTTTCCATGTAAATTCTACGCTGGATCCTCGAAATCCATGAAATTCTTTCCGCAGTACACACTTTACAACAACCTAGACAGGCTCTCTCTCTCTCTCTCTCACACCATTATAATTTTAGTGTTAAAACAAAAAATTACAAGCGAACAGAACAACCAGCCAGCCAGTTGGTTCCCTAGACTGCCATTATGACAGGAAGTGTCCGTACAAGGAGTGAGTCCCTAATCGTTTGCTTCTTATTTGTCCATCGGCCTTGAAAATCCCGAATTAAAATGAATACAGAGTACAAACGAAAGCAGCTCATTCCACCCACAACCACCTGTTTCACAATGCAAACTTCTATTGGAATATTATTTTATTCAGAAAACTTTCAGTAAACTTTATCAAACCACTTGAATCTTAATTCCTTCCTTCCATGGTGCAATCGGACGGAGCATTCGCATTCGAATTCGAAGCAACTCAAACA
The DNA here is from genome assembly GCA_949358305.1 of Strigamia acuminata. NCBI lineage: Eukaryota > Metazoa > Arthropoda > Chilopoda > Geophilomorpha > Linotaeniidae > Strigamia > Strigamia acuminata. The sequence continues at coordinate 37,500,772 of OX442315.1, forward strand.
CCCAAACACTCAAACACCAAAGGCCACATTCGGTAACTTGTGATTACAGTAAAGCGAATAAAACATAGAAGAAGCCGCTATCGGTTCAAACTACATCCTTCCATCCTTATTCCATCCTTTCCAAGTAGATTACATACACTACAACTTATATTTCAATAGTCAAAAATATGATTTCTTTCCATGCACCAAAGTGGACAGGAAAAAATAGATTGCACCTGGCAAGAAAGATTCATGAGCAAAAACAATCAATAAATACCACTGGAAGAGTGTGTCCATAAAATATGTCGTGGTCGCGGGCTTCATGATCATGCACGTGCTGTTTGTTTAGAAACACGAAAAGAAAAACACAAGAAAGAAGTCAAGAAACTCAAGATAGACGGATAGAGAAATGAGTTAATCTGTCTTAACAACAAGAATTAAATTAACCATGTTGCCACCAAGTAGGTGGTGATAATTTCGTAATAATTTGATGACAACAATGCAATTAAATTAAATTAAATTAAATTAAATTAAATTAAATTAAATTAAATTAAATCAATCAATCGCGAGGAAAAACATGTGCACGTCTTATTACTGTAGCTCGTTAGTCGTTAAGCTTACCCAATGAAACCACCCACGCATCTCAACTTTATTACACGGATGATATTCAAAGTTTTTGCTGCTGGGTGCTTCTTCACCTGCAAGCATCATAACAATACGAATAGGAAATTTGAATTCGTTTGTAGAATCCAAAAGCAACACTTGTAATTCGACTTGCAAGTCGTTTGTGCTTGTGCAATTTTTCATGACAGTTTGTGGCGTAATTCGCCTTATTTATATTTATACACATACCGTACGAAAAACGAAGTTAAAATTCACCTCATCTCTCTTTTATCTTTTTCTTTTGATGGTATCATATTATTCAAGAATCAAGATGCACTTGACCTTTAATAAACGTGAATAACTTAATTAAACAAAGTAAAAATGAAAAAATAGGTTAATATTTATGAGTATCTCCATGACAAGTGATAAACACTTGGCTGTCACACTCGATTCTGATCTGATTTGAGATAAGTGAGCATTTTGCTTGCTTTCAGCCCTGCCTAGGAAGCCTCTATTACGTTAATCGATAAAAACGGATAAATGCTTTAAAGTAGAGTTGCTTTTACTACAAGTACAGGCAGAAAATACAGAAAATAATTGACGAAACAAAATAAAATAAAGCAAACATTAACAACAAAAAAAGATGCAATGACGTCAATGTTGAAAAAAAAAGCCCAAATCAATTTCCAGAAATATAATGCTATTTTACTATTCTCCGAAAAAAAAAGCATAACTCTTCCTAAAAATAATCGCACAAATAAACAGTTGGCAACAACTGCTGGTGCTACCATTTAAACCCTCCTAAGAAACTCGTGCTCGTGCTCGTCATATACAAATGAATTAATGCAATTAATTTTTTAACTACATTTGTCATTTTTTAACCATTTCAGTGAAATGTTCTCCCTCCAATCGGGAGAAAGAAAGAAAGAAAAGTAACAAAGTTACAACTACAATGTCCGCAACTTGTTCTCCATAGATGCTGTTGACAACATCATGTAAAGTCTATTTACTTAACAAACATCCACTGGGCAAACCGGTCAAGATTGGTTCGTTAATCACTATTTTCTTCTATCCACATCGTCTTGCTTGTGTATTTTTTGATTATGCATTTGTAAACATGATGCCATTCAGCTATTCCAGCATTATATTCGGATTCTTCGGAGCAATCCTACTCGAATGTTCAAATCAATTCGTCAGCTGAATTCAGATGTGAATTTCTAACATCACTGTTTAAAGGTACAAATTACAAACAAAGCACAAGTTGGGCTTCTCTACTTCCTTTTAGATTTCTATCTAGACCATCACGAGTCACTTGAAATATGGCCTTGCTTTTGCATTTTGCAATACGTAAATACCGTATAAAGTGTATTTACAAAACATCTGCAAAACATAATGTACTGCCCAATCAGCATTTACTAGAAAACTTCTCTGCAAATGGGTTGGAAAACGAAAATCCACAACTACAACTACAGTATGCTAAAAAAAATGCATCAAATAAATAAATGAATAAATAAATAAATAAATAAAAGATGGCTTTCACAACATTGTGTTGTGAATCCCAATAGGCCAATTGACAAACTCGAAGCTCATCGTACAATCTTCAATACCGTACCAGCGATGAATCTTTCAAACGTCTACCATATCATATCTATCAACTTGTCATCGGTCGTTCCTAAGGGATGGAATCGCCACTCAGAGTCAAAACATAACTCAGCTTTTTTAAACCACAACTTTAAGCGCTAGGCTATCGTCTTTAAAATGACAGGCAGCACTTTAAACCCCGACACAAACTGCATACCGTACGTAACTACTTGTACGGATATTAATTGTAAGTAATCTTATTCTTTGTTTAAGGTTTGGAAGGAGAAACCATAATTACGGGTGATTACGAGCAGTTGGGTCATTTCATTTCGGTATTAAAATATTTAAAAAATAAATTCGAACGCACGAAGCAAGACACGTGATAAAAATTATAAAAAAAAAAAAAAAGAAAAAAAAGAAATCAATCTTGTTTACATGGAAAAAAAGTATGAAATAAAAATGTCCCATTGTCCATTTATTATCGTAATAATTTACAAATAAAAAAGATAAATATAAAGTAAAACAGGACAGCTGTTTTATTCCCTCAATCAAACCAGTTAAAATAAATATTTCCTTTTTTATTTCTTATTTTTTTTAAAAATGTTTTTCAAAATTTGCTACGAATTTAAAATAATAAAAAAAAATCTAAGATTAAAAAATTAAATTTCCGTAATAAGTAATTCTTTTAATTGTTTAAAAAGAAAAAGAAAAAGAAGAAAAGTTCTTTCTTTCTTTCTTTCTGTCTTTATTTATTTCCTTGCTTTCCGTAATCGTAATTCGTAACGATTACTTGACACGAATTTTTCTTCTTCTCCCTTTAAAAACCTTGACCGCGCAACGAGGCGAATTACAGCAACACTTTTCTAGTACACAATCATCAATTATAGAAATATTGCACGCTGAATATTTTCCACATTTCCGACGTGTAATAATTATCATTCATTTTGCAATGTAAATTTCGCTTTTAAACTAGGAAATCGCGTCGCACTTACCAAATGAAGTCCTTGCAATGGCTACAAAATGTTGGCTGCTTGAAAAAACGCGGAATGAATTTGTGATCCTTCACCGCATACACATTTTTCTTCTTCAAAGCGCCTAGTCGGCCGCGCAGTTTTTGCCCGAAAACCGTATTCGTATCCCCCGTGCCGAGCTGATTGTCGTCAGCCTGATCGTCGGCCATTTTCCAACTGTATTTGCTCGTGTGCCCGTCGCCTTCCTCTTTTATATTCGTCATCCGGGTATTCAGGCAGATGCATCGTTTCTCTGGCAACGGTCACGCCCGGATCTAGCTGATATCGTCTAAAAATGATCCATTCGCGAGCAGTTGTATTCGAATCGTTTATCAGTTTGTAAGATCTAGATTTTTTAGTAAAATAGCATTTTTGTTGAGAGAATATTTTGTTTATTAAGTTGGATGATCCTAGGTGGTAATCAAATATTAATTCTGCGAACCATTCGTGATGTCGCTATCGACCGGTCGAGTCATTCGGAGTCGAAAAGCAGATCGGTCGTTTTGTTTCGAGACGAGAAAACCTGTCCATGGAAAGTGTATCTTTTCCACACGGATTATAAATTTTGATTAAACTAATGCGTGATAATGACGAAAATAAATACAAATATTTGTCGTTTATACGTTTTATTTTGCTTTTATCGATAAAATAATTGAAGATATAAACAAATGAAATAAAGATTCAAAAAAAATATTAAAATGTTGTTGAATTTATACGTATCATTATACAAAATGAAGACAAAGCAACAATTTAAATCAGTAATTTATCAATTTCCAACTGTAACGCTTGTATTTGTGGTTTCAATTGACTTCCTTCGTTGATCATAACACTCGATGCAACAACTGGCCTAGACACACCACAAGCTCTTCCTAAAGCTAAAAAGAAAACGAAGAAAACGATCATTAAATTAAAATTATTTCTAAAATAAAAAGAAAAAAGAAAATATAAATGTAAAATTTAACATTAAATAAATTAAACGCATTTCAAGTCGTTTACTAACGATTAAATCTATTTTACAAGTGACTTTCCAAAATAAATTCATCGTGCAATTCATCAATAACTGCGTTTAAATGAATTTTTAAATGAATTTTTAAATGCGTTTTAAAGTGATTTCACCATCATTTCAATGCTATTAAACGCTTGCAAAGACATATTTACCTTGTTTAGATCGCACAAAAACATAGGGCACATTCTATAAAAATATAATTTCAATTTTAGCAACGCATTTCCGATTTTATCTATCAATTGTCTTTCTAAATCCAGCAACTTACTTTATCTTCACATAACAAGGGCAAATGCAAAATAATTTCCAAGGGTTCGGCATCTGCTGCCAAAACTATAAATTCTGCCAAACCTCTGTTCAATGTTTTCGTTGCTAGGATTAAAACAAAAATAAAAATATCTTTTAGTAAATAATTCATTTACATTAGTGTACACTTTTTTTAAACCTTCATTGGCTCCTTTTTTTAACTGTTTGTAATTCGCGGCTTGCTGAACAAGATTTAAAATTTTCGTCGTTAGGATTGCATCTGCTAATGGATATGCTTTCGGGTTGACTTCTTGATCCGCTTCCTATTGGTTTAAAAAATAAAATTTATTATTAAAACAACTGGATAATGACATTTTTACGCGACGCGCCATTAGGCCTAACTAATGTTTCCTCGGAAACAAACACTTTCATATTGGTGCTTTCGTAATACCAGAGACTGATTAATATTCGTGTTAAACAGTTTGTATTTTGATATCTTACCATGGTTAATTATTTATCGAATTTTAAATTAAACTTTTAACGTTTCACACTGGCAACTGAACATGCGGTTATCAAGCGCGGACGTTGTTGTTGATATAGGTAGATACAGGACTGAACCTGACTGAACTTTACTTTATTAAATAAATTGGAGAAAATCTATAAAATAAAATTAAAAAACAAAGAAAATATTAAATTAGTATTAAATTAACTATTTTAGGATTTAAACACTTGCTTAAAAAAAACACTAATTTATAAATGTTTGTTAAAAGCTAAAAACAGTATGGTTCTTTGGTTAACGATTTCTAGAATGCAGCGCTACCTCGAGATAAAACATAATATTTTTATTTCATAAATTACCGTAATTTAATAATGTTATGGTAATTTTGTATTATTTAATACGAGTATTTAACAAAAAAAAATTTGTATAAATAATAAATTAAAAAGTTATTAGTAAAACGTTTTTTGCCAAAACTACTCCAACGAATAAAGCAGACGACGCCATTGAAGAAAAACAATCCCGGTAACTACCACTTTCAACCGAAATGCAAACTGAAGAATCCGAAATTGGTGAAGACGATGTAACTAAATTATTAATTAGAAACAAAAACAAGCACACATTTTTTATTGCACTTTATGTAATTGCAGTTCTTCCAAGATGTCGATGTGTTACAGAGCCACGGAATTGTAATAATTTAAAGAAATTCAGAAATAAATTATAATACAAAAATTTCTTTCTGCAGAACGTGGCAGATATTAAGAAACTCAAAGCAGCAGGAATATGTACAGTCAAAGGCCTACAAATGTGTACCAAAAAACGATTATGCGCCATCAAAGGAATTTCCGAAGCCAAGGTTGAAAAAATTAAAGAAGTCGTCGTCAAACTGAGTGTAAAAACAAAATTTACTAACCCCTAAAAATATTGGAAATTACAACTCATGTATTTTATTTATGTAGGAATGCGGATTTCTCACCGCACTCGCAGTCAGTGCTAAACGAAAGCACCTGTTCAAAATCTCAACTGGAAGTCACGAATTGGAGTAAAATACTAAAGAAAAATTCAATTTGATATCAAAAATAAAATTAAAAAAATAATAATTAATTTTAGCAAACTTTTGGGAGGTGGAATCGAAAGCATGGCGATAACCGAAACATTTGGTGAATTTCGTACAGGAAAAACCCAAATGTCGCACACTTTTTGCGGTAATTGAACTAATTTAACCAACCCAAGTATCAAAAACGAAACGGAATTTGAATTTGCCTGTAATTTTGCAGTGACAGCACAACTACCTAATGAGAATGGATACAGCGGTGGAAAAGTGATTTTTATCGACACGGAAAACACTTTGTAAATGAAAAATTAACAAATTAAATTCAAATAATCGAAATTAAATTGAAATGACACATCAGCCGTCCGGATCGTTTGAGAGATATTTCCGATCGTTATAACTTGGATCAAGAGGCGATGCTGGACAATGTGCTTTATGCCAGAGCATATACGAGTTAGTTGGACTTTATTTGTGCCTTGTCCCGTCTAATTGGCGTCATTTTGTCATTTTAGGTGAGCATCAATTCGAGTTGCTGGACTATGTGGCTGCAAAATTGCACGAAGAGGCTGGAGTATTCAAGTTGCTGGTGAATCCGATACCTCGAGATAGTTTGCCAGATATTTTTCAATTGTAATATTTTCGGTTTATGTTCAATAGGTGATCGACTCCATTATGGCGTTATTCAGAGTTGATTTCAGTGGACGTGGGGAGTTGGCAGACAGGCAACAAAAACTGGCTCAGATGATGTCTAGACTTCAAAAACTGTCAGAAGGTTTAAGTCAATTCATTTGATATTGTTGCCAGAGTGCAACGGATGAATGTGATTGTCATTTGAACAGTTCATACTCGTAAACATGAAATATGACAATCGCACTCATCTCTCATCCGTTATTCTCAAGTTTCATTTGACGCGTTCAAATTTGTAAAATATTTAAATTTTGCTTAAATGCATAAGAGTAAGTGAAATAAGTGATTTATTACGGAATTTATCAAATTGAACATTCTTACTACTTTTTTTTTAGGTTAGGTTAGGTTAGAATAATTCAAAACTTGTTTTGTCAAAAATTAAATTTTTTAAGTCAAAAATCGGATTTTTTAAGTCAAAAATCGAATTGTTGAATGTTTTTGGCAATCCCAAATCTTATTCATATTCCTTTTACACAGAATACAACATTGCCGTATTCATTACAAATCAAATGACTGCAGATCCGGGCGCCACAATGACGTAACTAAACAACTTTTAAAAAAAATTAAAAACAACTCAGCACCTCATTTTTCTTCCACAAAAAGCTTCCAAGCCGATCCGAAAAAACCAATCGGCGGCCATATCCTCGCCCACGCTTCGACTACTAGAATTTCTCTCCGCAAAGGCAGAGGTGAATTACGCGTCGCCAAAATCTACGACAGTCCCGATATGCCCGAAAACGAGGCTACTTTCGCAATCACAACTGGCGGAATAAACGATGCAAAGGATTGAATTTTTTAAAAACTGTTTTCTGCAGTTTTGACTTTCATTTATTTCTTCATTTTAAAAAAAATATGAATGCCGTTAAATATGTGATTTTTTTTCTAAACAATTTTTAAATAATTTACACAAATTTTTTAATTAATTCTACAATATATATAAATCTTTTTTGATTCTTTTTATAGTTCTGTACAATTTTTTTTATTAAAAAAAATTGAACTTTTCACATTGCACTTCAAACAAACTATAACTACTCTTTTTTGTGTAGAAAAAAATGATAATAATTAATTTACATGAATTAAAAAAAATAAAATACTTGTTCTTGTTCTGTCAACTAAGGTGTTGTTACATATATAAAAAAGAAAAGGCGAAGTTGACTAGGTTTCATCTCTAAAGTAGTTTTACCTTCAAATCGAGTTAAACTTAAAATTCGAGTGAAAATGAGTTGTAAGGCACCATTTATATCACTTCTCGCGATTCCCCAAGGTTTCCATGAACTCTGAACCGATACAAACACGTGTATTCCAAATTCCCGTGATTACTGTGTATCCTAAGCTCGACAATCGGGAAATAACCTACGTTGGAATCCTGTATTTAAATAAAAATTCCAAAAAATGAACAATATGAAAATTAATTTTAATTTTAATTAATTTCTTACGGGAACAGCAAAATATTGCAGAGAATCTCCATCGACACTGTAGATAAATCTTCCTAGTAAGATTCCATCAAGATCCTTTTCTTGGAGTAATCCCTGAAGGAAATGAAATTTTAGAAAGTGAACGGGGAAAACAGAAAACGGTTTGTTACGTAGACAGAGAATTCCTTCGGAGCGCTGTCGATGTTGCCATTGGGGGCTACTGAGCGAGGAATATGTTCGAGAGAAAATGCGGTTGGTTGCACCCAACCCATGAGTTGGATTACGAGGTATCCTTCACTGCCCTTAAAAGCCCAACATTCACCTGGACGAACGTCTGGCTGCAAGTTAAAAATAATGGAAAAACATTAATAAATTTAAGTTAGCGTATTGTTTAATAATGCTATAAACCGACCGTATTTCAGTCAACTTTTTATGTCTTTTAATCAATTTTTTTTATATTTCTTTACCTGAATCACTGTTCTTGGTGAATTCGAATGCGTCCATAGCGGAATCCCAAGAAAACTAACTTGCGCATTCCCAGTTTGATACGTTTCTGAGCAGCGCGTACTCAAAATCGTTCCACCTTTTAAAAACAAAAATCAAAATCAAAAAATAAATCATAAAAATGAAAAAGAAAAAGAAAAAGAAAACCATTAAAAATGAGCGCAGGGTTACCACTAGATTCCAAAGCATAATCCGTCAATCCAGTTTTGTCCGCATCATAAATCGCAATGGCATCGTGAACAATCTTCCTCACCTCCACCTCGCTTAATTTCGCTCCTAACTGAACACCACCCAACCGATCTTCTTGCTGCTTCAGCGTATCCCTAACGGCAGCAGCTGCAGCCAACCTCGCCACGGCCTCGGCCCTCAAAACCGTCTCAACATTACTCCGCTCCGACACCTTTTCTACGTCCGCAATCAACGAACTTTTTAGCCTCTGCGTAAAACCTTCGAATTCACTTCTCATCTTCTCAGAATCGGACTTCCCACCTACAAGCTGCAACAAAATGTCAGCCACTTGGTTTTCAACCACCGCCGGATCGAACGTGTTGTTCCGGCAGCAATTGCGCACATTCGCTTGCAGCGCCGCTTGATTTTCTTGCAGCCAACTTATGCTGTCTTTCATCAGAAGCATCTCCCTTTCCAGATTTCGTATACGGACGATGCTGTCCGAACTAACGCCAAAGGTCAAACTCTCTTTTGTCCGTTTTAACTGATCGCTCAATGTATTTTGTCGTTCTAGAATTCCTTCAATTTGCATGTTAAGAGCTGTCAAGCTCTGTTTGTGCACATCAAATGTCTGAGTTTGGAGCGCGTTGTGTTCGCTTTGAATGTCGTCTTTGTGTCTTATGTTTGTTGCCAGGTGCATCATTTCTTCACCGATTATCGACCGTACGATCTTTTCCACTTGTTCGTGACTGAGTTGCGCTTGAATACTGTTGGGAGTCTCAATAATGTCAGTCTTTTGAGGTTCAAAGAATTTTTCCGATGTCACCTGTAAAATATAGAAAAATTTAATATCTAAAATTCAGTATTTATTAAAAAAAATAAAAAATGAAAACCTCGCTTTCTTGTGTTTGGTTTGATTGAAAATAGAGAAAAAATGGCGCGGCCAATAAGTAGGTAGCTTCGGCAAAGTGCGCAGTAAGCGTATAAATGGACACGAGGGAACCAATCATTGAATTTTTAGCCGCAACAGCCGCAAATGTAGCACCTTCGTACGTTGCGTGGCTCGCGTCAGTGAACAAACCTAGAGTAAAATTAAATTACAATTTATAAACTTTTACAAATTTTAACCTACCTGACAGTAATAAAAAAAGTAGTAATAACAAAGGCAGAAGAATCCATTTCTTTCCTGTTTTCCTAAAAAAAAAAATTTAAAAAATTAATAAAATAGGTACAAATTTCAAATTATATTTTATTTGCCAGTTTACAAAACCGATTACTATGAAATAGAATACAACTAACTTAGTTACATTATATACGATATTGATATATTATAATAATTCAAACTTTCTTAATAAACAAAATATTTCCCTTCGCTATAATTTCCTTTCCTCCATTTCCTTGTTGAGGACTTCTACATCTCTTTTGACGCCACCTGAGAGTTCATGAATATCGGTAATTCTAATCAGCATTTTTAAACATTTTTTTCTTAAAATTAATTTTGCAATTTATGTTGTTTCCAACGTAAAGTAAAGCTCAACTAATGTGCGTTAGAAGAAAGTTGCAGAAGTCTCATACTGAAAACATACTCAAGAAGAAAATACTAAATAGAATAAAGAACAAATTAAGGCAACAGAATTAAAAAATACTTATTTTGTGCAATTATACAATTTCCTCGCATGAAGTAACCAAGCAAATTAAAAGTGTTACATAAATCGAACAATTCTCACCAACTTAAAATCCAACTATCCAAAAGAAGAACGGAGCAAATGATCCAATAAATCATAGACCAAAATTTCTGCCAAATTGTGGTTATTGGCACAATGCAATCGACTAAAATCAAAGAAAATAAATTTATATAAATAAATGGTTGCTACTTTTAATTTCAAGACTTACAAATGTTGAACCAAATGTGCAAAACGTTTCTCTCGGTTCGCTTCCTTATTTTAGACCTTTGCATGATCGCTGTGTCCTCAACTTCTGAATCAGAATCCAAACCTAATAAAATTTCAAAGTATTTCATTTCATTTCATTTTTATTCTGCTAAATGATCAAACTAAAATTATACGCAATAGCCCAGTTAGGCACATCAATCTTAGATCAGTACTTCCCAAAGTGGGGTGGGTGGACTCACATGATTACAATAAAACTTTGGCGTCCATAACCCGTGCAAATAATAATGTAAAATAATAATGAATAATAATGGCGCGTTTGCCTCCAAGGAGACCTCATCAAATGGACATAATAGCCACCTACCTTAATGGAGAGCTTGATGAGAAAATCTACACGAATCGTACAATGAAGTCACATGCACGAAAAACGATAACCTATTACGACTCTGAAAATCGATTTACGGATTAAAACAGTAGTAGGGTACATTAAATTAAATTGGACCAAAAACTACGAAAATTCGGATTCAAGCGAACCCCAACCGAATATACAATCTTCGGGGTTTACATCAATGACTAAATAATCGGATCGAATAACGAGAAATCACTCCACAAGCTTAAAAAAGCTTCAAGGAATGAATTTGAAATAAAAGATCTTGGTTCAATTAATTATTGCCTCGGCATGGAATTCGCGCAAAATATTGACCATCGGCCATCGCTGTGGGACAACAAAATTACGCCCTGGACGTGCTAAAACACTTCAATACGAATCAATAAAATCCCATCAGCACACTGCTCGATGCAAATGCTAAATTAAGACGATGATCGAACGTCAAACTAAGCTTAAATGATCGAAAACCTGAATATCGACCTGGCTGGCTGGCTGACTGGCTCAGTGGCTCAGCCGCAATTTATAGGTAAAATAAGAACCCCTTATCATAGTAGCCCTTATTTTTATCTAACAAGTTGAAAAAATTTCTGAAAATTCAAAATAAAAACATTCAAAATATTCCAAAAAATTCAAATAAAAATTTTAGAATATTAGAAAAAAAAAGTCAAAAGTTGCAGAATGTTTCAAAAAAATTAAAAAATATCCAATGAAAGAAACTTCGAAATTCTGAAATGCGACGCCCTAAAGCCTAAACTGGCCCGGCTAACCAGGCAAGCCGCCTAGTCGGTTTGAGCCGATAAAATTTTTAGCACGGCGAAAATTTCCGCCAGACGGCAGCGACAACTAGGGTTCAGCCGACCTGTCGCTGTCGCCAAGTCCAGACAAGCGTATTACCTAGGACCTATAATAGTTCCAACCAAATTTCACCACAACTAAATATGATCGTGACGTATCGAGACAAAAAAATAGCGATCTGCTTCAATACAAAGTTTGGGAAGTACCGATTTACTCGTGGATAAGCCTCTTTTGTGCAAACTGTAGCACATCTTTCTTGAAGACCCAATCTATACTCTTGTTCGACTCAAGAGTATACCCTTCTCCCATTGGCCGATGGTGTAGTGATCCAAAAATGTAGTAATAATCATAATAAAAATAAGAACTACTTCTCCTAGTGGTAGTAATACCATAGATTCTTTACTGTATGGTAATACAGACTGGAGTTAGGAGTAATGCGGCTCGGCCAATGGGAGAAGGGTATACTCTTGAGTCGAACAAGAGTATACTTGTAGTATTTACACTGAGAACTTGGAAAACCAGATACAGGTAAGTATTTCTCAGCGTAAATCATGCAAGGATGAAAAAACAATGAGATTCCTTCCCTACAGGTCACCTATCCATGTATTCACCAGACCCAATGCTGCTTACGTTTTCTGTTAACCCCTACTCTTTTTAATTGCTCATTTTCAATTTCCATTTAATACCGTAAGAAAGATTGCGTTGTATATCAGTCCCATTGGATTGGCATTCCACATTTGCGTTGTATCTCAAATTATTATTATGATTGTATGTGAGGTCACTGTAGTCTCGGGCATCAGATTCTGTAATTGAAGAATTAATTTTAATCCCTATGTTGCCGTAATCTGTTTGAAATCTTTATAAATACCATAGTTGTTTTCAATCCCCACGTGATGGTAAGATGACTTAAAATAACTCGAGGGTGATGAATAATTGTTCAAACCACTACCATAAACTTCTGCAGACAAAAATTAATTGTAATATTATAAAACAAATTAATCAATTAATCAATCTATACCCGATTTGAGACTTCGCCTCGACATATTTGGAAATGGCACGATGTCAGGTGAATGTCTGGAAGTGCTGTAGCTGGAGCTAAAACAACAAATAGCAAACTATAATTACCTGTAAACAAATTCAAAATTACGTTCACAATGCCATAACATAAAATAAAAAATACACAAGTTGCCATTGTTAATTTTCGTTAGTTTTAAAGCTAAATTTCTTTCAAAATGTTTCAATTTTTCGGTTAAAAATTCGAATGTAAGGTAACAATAGGTGCATTCAAAAACAGTTTTTATTTTTACCATTTTTGGCGTTTCTATAAACAGAATGGACACACAACAATTTAATGTCTTTTAAATTTGAATTTAAGAAAAATCTTGAATTTTAAGAAGAAAAAAACCATTTCAATCCAATTGAATTTGCAAAAATGTAAAATTGTACAAAAAGCCAGGAACTAAATTTTACATTTCTTCAATTTACCTTCTTGCATATGTATAATCAGTCTTATCCCCCGATCTGAAAATAAATTAAAACTCTCACTAAATCCTAAATAACTATTCAATTTTTAACTTACTCAAAATCCGATTCGTCACAGCTCGAATAATCGCTAAATTTACTCACATTCCGCGACCTAATCGCCGCCTGCGAACCGTTTGTTGAACTGGCACTATTGTAATTGTAATGTCCACCGAGTCTACCGACAGAGTTTGTCACTCGTGAAAACTTCAAAGTCGCTGTTCCGTCCGCAGGAGACGATGCTGTAATGGGTGATGGTAAGCTCGGTACTATGATTGATTTGACAGTCGACAAATTCTTTTCGATGTACCAACTGGACACAGTTTTCACCGAATCGAGTTTTCTCTTGCTGCAAATGAGTTATTAAAATAGATCAATTTTTGCATCTTTTTCGTTTGTTCTGGATCTGCAACTACTATGGTGGCCCAGGAGGGCCATCACAATTGCTTCAAATTACTCAAAATTTACACGTTTAAAAATTTTTAAAAAAAATATTTTCTGAGGTTTTTGATAAATTTCGATAACAACTAGATAATTTTTGATAAAAGTTGAATAATTTTTGATAAAATTTAAATTTTTTTGATAAAATTTAAATATTTTTTGATAAAATTTAAATATTTTTTGATAAAATTTAAATATTTTTTGATAAAATGTGAATAATTTTTGATAAAATTTAAATTTTTTTGATAAAATTTAAATATTTTTTGATAAAATTTAAATATTTTTTGATAAAATTTAAATATTTTTTGATAAAATTTAAATATTTTTTGATAAAATTTAAATATTTTTTGATAAAATTTAAATAATTTTTGATAAAATTTAAATATTTTTTGATAAAATGTGAATAATTTTTGATAAAATTCGAATAATAAATTCATTATAATGTAAGAAAAATATGAATGACTCATATAAAGTAATGAAGCTCCCTATTTTCTAATGAAAGCAGCACGTACCTTAAAGATCCTCGTAAATCCTGCACAAAATCCGTCGCTTTTTTAGAAATATCTTGCAATTGCAAAGTGAGATTGCTTTCCTTTCCAGATTCCAGCCGCGTGTGATGATTACTGACAAACACCAAACAAACAAAAAATAAATAAACAAATTACTTAATAACCAATAAGAAGCCATCAAAAATAAGGCATTAGACATCCAATTTCATCGCATTCAATTGCTGGTGACTCATCATCCCAAAACATACAAACTGCCATTTTTCCTTCCCCACCACTAACAAGTCAGGTTCTGGTCCCATGATTTCCTGTCTCTCTCATCAACTGTCACTTACAAAACATTTCAGATACATAAAAGATCAAACCTTTTGAATTGTCCTAATAATGGTCAAAGGACAGTGACTCGCAGTCAGCTAACAAACTATTAATCCAACCTCCCGCAAGAAGAAAACATTGTGAAATTTGAGCAAATGCAAATGCAAAAAAAAAAAAAAAATTGAAAAAAGAACATTCAACTCACTTGCCAAGTTCTAATATTAGACCAACCAATCAGACTCGAGAAACAAAATATTATTGTGACATTTGTCTAAGGAGGTCTACAGATGGCAACACTTCGTTTGAAGAATTCTTTTACATGTTCACTCGTAGATAATTTCATTATTTTGGTAATCATCAGTTATTTATTTTTCATTGCCTTTACTGATAATTTCACAAGAAACAACTCAATTTATTGCCTTGGCAAAGTCAACAAAATGTCAACAAAATTCGAGGAGCCATTTTTTTCAGTAAAAAAATATTTGCAATTACTGTTGAGGTTTGAACTCACTTGTCAGCACAAAGAAAGCGTGACATGACGTTTCGACCTTTGATCAAACAAAACCCGTGGGGACCGAGAGAGATTCAAGCAAATCCTGCGCACTCTTTATTTTCCGTTTCAAATCCAGCAAATTCAAATTTTTATCGAAATCTCGTTGCGAATCTGCTAATAACATTTAGTAAATCAGCATTCCCTTCCCTTCCATTCCATGGTTTAGTTAGCTGATATGCAAACCAGTAGGCAATATAAGCGAATGTCGGCCCCATGGCTAAAAGTTAAAACCTTGTTCGGGTGGGAGCGCATCAATTTGTTTGCCTAGACCCCAACAAAGGCGAAGTATTTGGCGAAGAAAGACCAGCGGAGAGATAATCAATCCCCTCCCTCACCGAGTTGTCTGCGTGGGCCAAACATTCCATCGTTAAAAATTAAACAATTTCTTTGCTCCAATTAGTGAGTTTAAAAAATAAATAAATAAAGTGACTACTTTATCGCTGGCTATACCACTTGGCAGATTCATTGAGAAACCAAAATGAGTGTAAACTGTAAACCAAGTTTGTGTTTTACGACTGGTTCACACTTATAGTGTTCAGGCTACTAACAAAGTGCTGCAACAAAAATACCAACCAACCAACCAAGCAATCACAATTTATTTTATTTCATACAAAGTTTGATTTTTTTTCTCTTTTTGTATAAAATAAGAAATGAACAAAGCACATTGTGCTCACCTGATGATGCAACTGCATGATCCAATATCATTGCTTCTTTTTTTCTAATACTATCACTATTTTACTTGCTTATTACCTCATTTCTCTCTCTCTCTCTCTCTCTCTCTCTTTCTTCAACAAAGCACCCCGTTCTTCCGCTAATGTACGTACATTCTTTCCGCTAGTTTGAACAGTGTCAATTTGACATCAAGTTGGCAGAACTTTCTATCACTTGAATTTTGTCAGTATTAAATTATGTACAAATTTCAAACTTGTGAAAGAAAATGCTAAGTAAGAAACTATTATATTAGTAAGCTACAAAATGTAACGACGAATTCTGAAAACATTGTTAAATTACTTGACAAACGTAGCCTACTTATAATCAATTCGTTATTATGAACCGGTTTTATGTTTTAAGCGAGTTCCAACTTGTTGCCGCGCCAAATCTTTCTCTCAAAAACCCTTTGAACCTTGGCCTTCAAGAAAGAGCAAACAAATTGCAACAACGCCTCATTCCTATGTCAGTCACATAGCGACTAACAAGTAAGAGCAACCAGGAAGATAGAGAGAGAGAGAGAGAGAGAGCTGCTTTTCCAAACCTCCAAGGTTATGAAAATCCAGTATGAAAAACAAAACAAAAAACGTTCTGATTCTGATGCACAATGTTACCATACAACCGATCAACACCAAACTGTCCAAACCCACAATTTTCTGCACTTAACTTGGAACAGTTTTGTTTTTACAGTTTGACTTGATTGATTTACACTATCAAATGACTCAGTCTGTGCTCAGTAGCTGCATAGGTACCATTAATTAACTCAACAGCAGCATTAGCATTATTCATCAATTAGATACTAGCTGCATTTAGGTCATTTAGTCTGCTTTGTTTAGTTCAAACTAGCCTAAACGCATATTTTAGACAGCCCTTTCAACAATAACTCAATGCTGTGTTTACTACTAGTATTGGTCTGTCACACACGCAGACGGACTTCTCACAATTCATATATAATTGTTACATTTCCTTTCTAAATTTTCACAAACCAGTGACGCTATACTAACAAGAAACAAATTTCATTGAAAATAAAACATAAATTGAAAAATCTCATTTCTTAATTCAAATATTATTCCAATTGTGATTTAAATTGCAAATGTTGAATGCACCGAAGGAACAATACTCTGTAGAATCTAAAATAACAAAATAGATGTTTGATATGTTTCATATGTTAAAACGAGTGAAAATACCGTATTCATTTTTATACCTTATTTCGTCACAGGTCCACAGCCATAGCCCATACTGCTAATTCTAAACAAAACCCTATCTATCAATAGTCCCATAAAACAATCCCATCCCATCAACAAATTTCTTGGCTTTAAGCCCAAAACGCCACCATTCTGTGACTAAATGCCAATCCTTATAAAATCTAAATGTTGTTGTATTAGATTCATTATATAACTTAACCCATGTGGAGCCCACATTTCAAAATCAGACCTTAATAGCCGATTACTTCACGAGCTTTAATCATGCTGCATCCTGGCATACAAAATTACTAGCTGCCAGATTCCGAGTCATTCAATCTGATTTACCTGTTTTAAACTAGTCTAAATGCATATTTTAGACAGCTTTTTGAAGGACAGAATGTTTAAAATGTCCGTTTAGATGGATTCAATAGAAAAAAAGCGCGTCTACAATTGCAGGTCAACTCATTTTGGTGATACACTTGGTGCAGCACGTTCACTAAAAGCAACTCAAGTTGACCAGATAAATGACAACAAATTCTTAACATTTTGAAATTTAAAGTGTAAACAAGCAGCTACTGCAAACTGTACAAACTACAAAGTTATCTTAGATTTAGAATTGAAGTTAAAACGACATTTATTGCAGTAAATTATTCCAAGTGCATTCAAAACCTACTTGATTTATGCATAAACATGTTCCATTTTCAATATAAACAAGCCACCTTACCATTCTATTGTAAATTGTCAAACTTCAGTCTCATCACTTTATCAGTGAATAAAATAATAAGAAATCACTTCATAAAATAAAAATAAAAAAGTAACATTGGGTATAAAAACACAATACAGCATTTGAGTGTGCCTGTTCTGTTGTGTGTCATCCATCGATTTTTACGCAAAAAACAAGTTCATTTTGTATGTACGAGTACAGTATTACACGGCGGTCATAAAAAATACCAATTAACACAAATAATTAATATCTTTAAAAAAAAATTTTTTTTCACTGTGCCGGAATGATTAATTCGATGATTCAGATGTGATTGTACGAGTTCTACCGATTGTCGCCATTGTTTGAATTTTACAGATTGTGGCGATTTCCGTTCTCTGGGTTGATTGTTGCAGCCCACATTTCCCATGCTTCCTTGCCTCGACCTAATTCTACTTCAAAATTTCATCAGCGTCAAACTGACTAAATCAATGCTCTCTCTCTCTCTCTCTCTCTAAGAAATCAAAATAGCGTATTTCACCTTATTTATATTTTCACATAAGTTTTAGTTATAGTTATATTTTATGTTATTCTTTAGTGAATCTAATCCCACATCTCCCAAATAAATAACTCGTGGCACTAAAACATGTTAGATTTATCAAATAAAACCAAAAAATGCATCAAATTTTTAATTTCTTTAATTTTCTTTAATTTAATTTTATCTTTTATAATACTGATCAACTGAAATGGAAAAAGGGGACCCAGAGAAATCGGGGATCCTAAGCAAGTCCAACCATATTACAATGTTCAAACAGTTGCGCCTCGTTACAACGAATCGCAAAGGACCCAAAAAATCGGTTCCTTACAGCGAAAGTTCGTTATATCATTTTTTTTAGCATGCTTTTCTCCGGCCAACCGACCAACCGAGCCATTTTTGCGTATTCGTTTCAACAAAAATTTCATTTTATCGCGGTTCGACTGTAGTCCGACAAGACAGCCCATGCGATGTGATCTGATCATCCTAATTAGCCATTGCTAACAAAAATCGACCAACATGATCAATGTCTCTAAATCAAACACACTTTTCCAATTAATTTTCCACAAACTAGTTGACAACATTAATAAAACCTAAAAAATAAAATAAAATCTTTCTCTTTCATTTGTGATGAGTAAATGGCTTTTACTACTTTCCGCACTGTCATTTTTTGTTCCAATTTGATTAGTGGGATGAAACCCATTATGGCAGCCACACCTTCAATGGTCTTGCACTCATTCAATTCCGAAAACAAATGAAACCCATCAAAGTGTTAAAAATATCAACACAAATAAAGAAATAAGAATGAACGAAAGATAGAAAATAGAAAAATATTTTAAAGTTACATTACATTTTAAAACTTTCACAGCAGAATTTCAAAAACTTACTGTTTGTGAGGGGAACGAGCCTGAGAGGCATGAAGTGATGGATCGTTGCAATCCCCTTTGCAGGCACTTCGTAAATTCATAGTTCTCGACATATTTGATGTTATTTTAAGTCACTCCTTAATCGAGTTAAACGTGGAAATATTTCGCTCGACTATTCACTCATGCACTCATCCGGCGGTACGACCAACGTCAACATTTGCCATTTGTTTCGTGTCAATATGTATACACTACCTATTCACGTGGTATTATACATATTTCTGTTTATGTACGATCCTTTTTTTCTGGTAAATAATGAAGTGGAACGAGGTTTAACGTCAGCATTTAGAATCGTGCTTGAATTTTTAACCTGCGTAAAATAATGACGTCATTTCGTGGGTGATTTATGTCAAACACATAAGGCGCCATTTTGCTGTAAAGTGAGCCCTCTCATGACTGAATGAATAAATATAATAATTCGAGATTATTTCAGGGATTTTCCGATAACTTTTGATAATTTGATAATTTACTGAAATATTTACATGTTGATAGAATCAAAAATTATTATTTTATGCAAACAAGATATTAAGAAAATTAAATGTGTTTTCTTCGTTTTAAATTATTTTCTATTGCAATATTCCACCTGCATGTTAAAAAACACTCGTGAAACTAAAACAACGTCAAATCTTTGTTTTCATGAATACCGGTACAGAATATTATTTATACAATAAAATTTGCATTTCTTCAATTGTCACCGAGTCATTCAGAAAAAATTGAGGAAAAAACCAACAGATACCAAATTCGCCGATAAAATTGCTACTATGTCAAAATATGTAATAGTCTCTCACCCTTACCTTAATTTATCAATACTAACAAACGCTTAATTGATTTTTGCCATAATGGACACGCGGTACACGACCATTCTCCGGATCATTTTTTATCAGACAGTCAATCACACGTGATTCTGTTTTCCGCCGCACGATGTCATGTCCAACGAGAAGCTTAGCTCCGATTGGCGCTTCCTTATTCACAACACAGTGTTGATAATTACAAACGCTTAGCACCCGTTGCTACAACAGAAAGTACGAGAAAACTTGGGAAAATCTTGGGAAAACAACGAACGGGAAACATTAATTAATGAGAAAATGTCTTACCGTGAACTTCGAAGTAAGTTTTCTGTCAACCCATACAAACTTAGTGGACGAAATAATTTCTATATATCACATTTGACAGATCTAACGGAAATGTTGCGAACATTGGGCTTCCCTCGTTTAATTTCCATGGAAAATTTTCGAACTCCGAATTTTCCATTGGTTGCTGAGATCTTAAAATGGCTGGCAATCAGGTAACGTAACAAAAATTGTCCATTTTGCATGTCATGACCTTTTTTTTAATTTGCAGATATGATCCTAATGTTGATTTACCCACAGATACGGATACCGAACAAGACAGAGTGATATTCATACGTTCCATCGCTCAATTCATGGTAAATTAATTACCCATTTTTCTTTTTTTTTATTGAAAGTATGACTTTAAAATTGAACTGGAAACCTGAAATCTTGAATTTTCAAGTTCCCCAGTACAGTTGTGTATTGAAAAGCCACACTAGAAACTGGAATCATTGTGGATTCTTCTTCTTTATTTAGGCACTTAAAGCTCATCAGAAATTGAATACTAAAAAACTGTATCAAGCTGATGGTTATGCAGTTAAGGAATTGTTGAAACTCATCAATATTATGTACGAGGCAACAAAAATTAATTATGAGGAAGAGGAGGATAGTAATGGAGACAGCAGTTCGATGATTATAGGTTTTGATGAGCTATCTAAAGTATGTTGTATATCTTAGTTGAATATTTAAAATTTCTGAATAATTTTTTGGTACGAAAAGCTTTCAGATATCAAGTCTACGAGACAATTAGCGTCAGAAGTAACTACCAGAGGTGCGCAACTGTATGATTTATTAGGAAAGGAAGCTGAATTAAGGGTAAATGATTATTTCCATTTAAATTTAACAAAAATTCAAAAATACAAAATGAATAAAAACAATTAATTAATTCACTAGGAAATTAGGACTAATGTCATTGGAAAACAACTAGAATTAATCGAAGTTGAACAAGGAATGAGAGCTGCAATCAAAACAGTTGAGGTGTGCTATTTTATTTTTTATTTGGCCAGCAAAAAATATTTTACGTGCAATAATTTAATTTAGGGAAGTGGGTGCCCAAATGAATTGTTAGTGCAAAAATTGATACTTTTAGAAAAGAATGCATTGCATTGGATTAAAATGTTTTTTTGTTGTTGTTAAAATGTACATGCAAGAAAAAAAGAATTTGTCCGTAACATTTTTGCATAGGAGGAAATGAAAAAGGCGACCGAGGCAATTGAAAACGTGGCGTCTGATGAAGCAAATTTAGAAGCAAAGATTGAAAAAAAGAAAAGTGAACTAGAACGGAATCAAAAGCGGCTTCAAACATTAAAGAAAGTTCGGTACATGCAACAATCCTTAGATTAATTAAGCGCTTGCAGTAAAGTAACGTAGTAAATCGCCCATAGGCCAGCTTTTATGGACGAATACGAAAAACTGGAGGTCGAGCTGAAAAAACACTACGAAACCTACGTGATGAGATTCCGGTGTCTCACTTACTTGGAGCAATTGTTGGATGAACTGGAACGAGTTGAACAGGAAAAACTAGAGGTAGTGTTTGTTTCATCTCGAATTAATTTTTATTATTATTATTATTATTTTGTTGTATGTACTAAAAGGAGAGGGAGGCTTCTATGAAGCGGATGGTGGAACAAATGAAACGTGAAGATTTACGCAATACCGACGAACCAACTAATTTCGAGAATGCGCCAACTGGTAATGAGATTACCAATGAAATTCACGATATCAACAGGCGGCCTCGGAATTCAACAGGACTTCGTGCAGGTATTTTGTGGTTACAGATGATTTGTTTGATGATTTGTTTTGACGAGTTTTGGGCAGATCATTTTTCAATGTAAACACTTCCCAAAGGAAGTCGAGCCAGATACGAGTAAGAGAGAAAAATAAATAAATAAATAAATCGGATAACAAGCTACAATTTTAATTTTTAAAGCTTTTTATTGGTTATTATTGTCTTCTACGTTTGCTACGGATACGGACCTAGAACTAATGCTGCATTCATTCTACGTTCGTTACACGTAACAAACGAAAAACGGCCACAGCGACTCTTATTCGAAAAAAAAACGATACGGTAATAAACAATTAGACTAACATTGATTCAAATGTTCGTGCGCTGGCGCTACCGGTGGCCTGGTTAATGGCTACTAACTAAATGTGAATTACCGGTAACCTCCAAATTTGAAAGGGATTTTGTTGGCCTCACGAAATCTATAATTGATACGGGACTACGGGAGGGAGGGTCCAGTCAGAGTCAGCCTCAACTACTGATAGGAAACGTTGAGGTAAACAGTCTACGCTTACAAGTTAGATTGATCTAGCTAGAAAAGTTAATTTGGTGTGGGGTGGGTCCACACAGCAATTACAATTGTTCCACCAAATGGCCATCTTTCAGGTTCAGTGAGTTGTCTCTGGAAAATAAGTGACGGTTTGCGACCAGCCACAGTAGGGTCATTACGTCATCTCGTTCAATTTGGGCTTCTAACGCAATTGTTGGTGCAGGGGACAAATCCCCTGTTCAGTTTGCGTTCACCGCGCCTTAACTGGGATAAACAAAGCAAAAGACATTGAACAAATCAAACCAACAAGTATTTTGTTGCCATAAAAAATGGCGACGAAATGAAGAGACCCTAGGTCAAAGCTCATCAGAAACACAGTAGTCCATTTTTATCCGAATGACTGCAATATTCACAATGACATTTTTATGTATAAAAATGCTATTGTTACCGCATTGCCACTAAACAATTAGTTGAAAAAAATTGTACTAACTTTTTAGTTGGTCAATACGATCGATATGCTCAAAAGTGTAACTTTTTATGCTCAAAAGTCGAATCTTTCTGTGCAAAAATGCAACATTTAGTTAATGAAAAAATA
This sequence comes from Strigamia acuminata, assembly GCA_949358305.1. Lineage (NCBI taxonomy): Eukaryota > Metazoa > Arthropoda > Chilopoda > Geophilomorpha > Linotaeniidae > Strigamia > Strigamia acuminata. The sequence continues at coordinate 37,523,950 of OX442315.1, forward strand.
ATACAAACTGTAAAAACTCGCACTAAATCTCCACCTCATTTTCTTAGCAAATGTCAGAAAAGAATGCTAGGTCACTACCTAATTTTCATCTTTCTGAATGTGAATGTGAATGTAGAGAAAAAACGGTATAATTTTGTAGTTGACTATAAACTTTTGTTTTGTGACTGACTCTTTGTTGCATAGAAAAATTACCAAACTAATCATTATTCTGCGCAGGTGGTGCCGGAAAAGACGCAGCTGCCGCCGTAACCAGGAAAATATTCGGTTCAATGACCGGAGCAGAGGACGAGGTATCAAAAATTTTTAATTTTTAATTTTTAAATTTAAATTTTCCATTAAATTTGCGTCGAACATGTTGATATCGTTACAGGAGAGTGGTGACAGTTTGGGATCGGACAGCGATTTAGACCTAGAGGGAAACGGAGGTGGCGATATCGATGGTGTGTCCGATTTTGGCAGTGAAGAAGAGATGCAATTAACTGCCAATTTAGCAACCGGCTCCCGAAAACCCAATACGCGCCAAACCGACCATTTGGACAGCGATAATGATTTTTAATTGAATCAATTGAAAAAAATATCTAATATAATTTGTTCAATAAATACTGCTAGTGTATTTGCTCCCTTTTTAGTGTTTGATGGTAAGTCCTCAAACTGGAATTGTTTTTCACAACTTTCTTAAAGTCTTTCAATGCCAGGCCAATTGCAGATATTGTCTATTGTAATTTATTTACCTTGTCAATAAAGTCAACGATTTCAAGCTGCTGCGCTGTTGTTCATACGCGAATGCCGCCTGGGATTCACTTTTTGTTGGAAACTATGCAGATTTCTTCCTGGATTGTGTCTATTCTGGCTGCGTTCATATTTTTCGAAGGAAGATTAACCCAAAGCCTAATAGACAATCATCTGTGTGCAATTTTTTCCACCTACAGTCCTTTCGACAATGAATAAGCACAAAACAGAGTTTTTCATTGGCGAAAAAACCGTACCCGTTACCCGCCCGTTACCCGTCTCCAAAAAAATTCTCTACCCGTACCCGTCCCGTACCCGAAGGCGAACGCGATCACAACATCACATGTGCTTACGAGAATGCGGACTGCATGTTGTTGTGTGATTTTAATCGTAACAAAGTGTAAAAGTGGTTGTGGCGCGAACAATGCACAATGTATATACACACGACACACATGCAACGTGAATCGTATAACGTAAATATATACGACACGACAACGCGTACCCGTGAGACCTGTACCCGTACCCGCCCGTACCCGTAGGGTACGGGCGGGTACGGGTATGGGTACGGGTACGGGTACCCAATGAAAAACACTGGCACAAAACCCATACGGGATGGAATTTGGATGGGCATTTCCACATTCCAAAAAATAATGAAAAAACATGTGAAACTTAAATTTGTCGTTTTGCAATTTGATCCAGTTTTACGTTTTCTTTACTTCCAGTATTTTTTTTTTAGTTTTAGCTATTTTTTGCGTATTCCGGTATCTTGCGGTTTTACGGTGTTGCAGTATATTGCCTTAATGCGACCTTTTGCATTATTGCGTGCGGTATTCCATTATTTTGGCATACCATTATACCGCATGCGTTGCTGCATTTGCAAAAGAAAAACAAGTAATTAATAAAAACTACGTTTTCGGTAAAAGCTTTTACATTGGTGATTCCACAGACCAGAAAACTCCCACTGACAAGTCAATGCTGACCTCGATATTGGGTCAAAACATGAAGCATCTTTAGGGAAAAAATTTTTAAGACTGACATTGCAACAATCTACAATTAGAGATGACATATTTCTTACAATGGAATCACACATCCAAACCTGACACGGTTTAAGAAAATAATTAAAATAAAACTAGAATACAAAGAAGATAATACTTTATTATTGTTTTTTTTTTTTTTTTTTTTTTTTTTTTTTTTACAATTGAAAGTATCAATTTCGAAGTCAAAACAATAAAAAATATATATCATTGATTTTATAAAGTAAACAAAAATGTAAAAGTGTTTTAGGATTCAGTAAGGTTTCGTTATAAATGTTTATTATTATACAATTTTGCAAACAAAGGAATAATTTGAAAAATCTCTTAAATCCTTAGCAATCATTCTGGACAAATGCCATGGTGGTTCAGCTTAATTATGACCGTCATGGTGGAGTTTGCGTCTTTTCCACGTAACCAGCGTCTCGAAATCATTTCCTTCCGTAAAAAAAGGAACAGGTAGATAGAGATAACCTATATACATTCTTTCAAAGCGGGAACTTTTGTGCTAATGTATATAGAAAATTCATGGTCTTTACATCCCGCCTCCAAATTTTCTGGTTGAACAAGCGAAACAGCTTGAGTCCGAGGAGTTCTGAGTCGGGAGTTGAAAACACAGTTTTCAAACAAAAATTTAGGGGTGGCGGCAGGACACAAAAACATGGATTTTCTAGACTTCGTTTAGACAGAAATTTTATTTTAACATTTAAGCTTATAACCTGTATTCCACTTATGCATTAAAATAAAACGCTTTACTACACAGAAATTATAAAAGCCTTTTTACTGCACCTGTCTTGTTAGCAAACAACAATTGATTTATGCATATAGTAGGCGCATTTTCAAATTCATGTTTAACTTGCAGTTGAACACTTTAGATTCTTCAATGCAGGAAGTCATTTTTGTGTTTAGAACAGTGGTTCCCAACCTTTCTCGGTTCAGGTGCACTTAATGTTTCAAAATTTTTCCACAGCGCGATTATTCAAAAAAAATTAAATCCTGAATTATCAGTAGTAAAATACCAAGCATAATGTGTAATTGTCATAGGTAATATACCAAGCGCGCCGTGTAATTGTCGGGATAATTAGGTCAGCACAAATCTTCTTGACCGATACGATCTTATACGATCTTATCTGACAAGAAGATGAGTGCTGACCTAATCCTGACAATTACTCAAGCACGAGGTGTATTTTATACAAGAATTTACTGATAGAAAATAATTTAAATAGTGAAAATGAGATAGTGAAAATGAGATTGTGAAAATGAGAATTTACCACTAGCTTTGTCTATAAATAACCACGAATGAGATTAGGCCTAACAAAACAACAATCGTTCTCCCGACCAATCCCGACGTGCGTAACAAACTACATTTGACATTTGATGCTTGGTTCGTAAAGGCCCCACCGGGCGCGCCAGTAGCAAGACAGCAAAATCTTCGCGAGAATTATGCATGGCGACAGGGTGTACATAGTTATCCTAAAGTAGGGTAACTTTATTTGGTATTAAATGGTACTAAATCATTGCCTACATTGTCATAAATCATTGTTAACCTATTGTTCATAATTTTTTGAACCTAAGTATTTTTTCATTTTAGTTGATTACGACAAAAATTAAAAGTTCCCATCGTCAAAAACAAGGTTTCTTGGTTATTTTGATGTAAAAAAAACGATTGGAATAGGTTAGAAAACCATAAAATGACAAGATCATTTCAAAATATACAAATCCCACGTGTTCATAATTTTTTGTGCCGCACCTTATTGAATTTCCGACATCGAATGGATCACAAATGTCAACTGCTAGGTCCCTCCATGGACCTTTCGGCAAAATGGTACTTCTTATTGCTTTAGGTTTCTCATTCATTCCGCCATATTGGCACGCTAGACACCGCTGCATTACGTTTTCATCGTCATCCATTGCAGGCCACCAGACCTTTTCTCGCAACCTCTGCTTGGTACACACGATTCATTGGTGTCCCTCGAGTGCAATGTCGATCGCCTTTTTCCTCAAGCTTTCAGGCATCACAATTCTTGTTCCTCGCAGAAGAACACCGGACATCATCGCTACTTCATTTAGAATTAATTCAAATCGCTGTAATTCTTTCCCAAATGTCTCTCCACTGTCCAAACTGATTCGGGCACATATTTCTGAATCCGCTCTTGACGCTTGTTCGACTTCTTTTAGAGTCGTCGCTTTTGGAATGACGTTTTCCATCACAAAGTGGACATACTTCTCAGTTTCCCCAACGATTGTTTTTCCTCCTTCAATTGGGAGCAACCGCGATAACGCGTCCGCAATGTTGGTCGATCCCGCTTTGTGAGGGTTGAAGATGTAAAACCCATCTTTTGATTCTTGCAGAAGGTTTGGATCTGACTGATTAGATGCAACGCTTTGTGATCTGTGATCAATTGAAATTTTGTGCCAATCAAGTAGATCCGAAATCATCAGAACACGACAATGAAAATGACGTAACTAGTGGTAAATTATCATAAAAATCGCAAACAATTTACTGATACAGAAATTATCAGGGCGAGATGCAGAAAAGCTAATATTGGAATATTTCGCGAGACCCCTGTTAACCAATGTGGTGGGTGCCCGATTACGCCTCGGCGCACAGTTTGGGAACCACTGGGAACCTTCAGAGAAAATTCATGATCTACTTCCCACTTCAAATTTCTGGTTCGAAAAAGCAGGTTGACTCGAAAGTCATGAATTCTAGAGCTTGAAGTCAAACCCAAATCCCATTTGCCGAACGAGTGCTCTCTGGACTTGATGGAAGTAGACCATGAATTTTCTCTAAATGCAGTTAAACATGTTTTATCGTTTAAATCCTGTGCGCATGCCCACTGAAACTGAAAACGGATTAAATCAGCAATCATTTTTGAAGTTAGACCTAGACAAGCAGTTTAAAAAGCAGCTCTCGGCCCTAACGTCGACTCCGTTTTTACGTCACCGTCTGACGTTTTTTTTCTTTTTATCCTGACAAGTTGGGGGCTAGTCTCCTTGACACCTGCCAACGTTTTTTTAGTATGTGCTGTTTACCGACCCCAGAGGCCCCAAACCGAATACTAGCTGCATTCAAAAACTCTAAAACGTATGCAAAACTCGTTTCGTGACCGTACACGTGACGTCATTCCCATGTTATTCAATGTTCCCATGTTATTTTGAATGCAGCTAGTGTTTTAGTGCTAAAAATTGTTAAAAGTTTAGTGTTAATGACTTTTTCATGTGACTACTATATGCATAAGCCAATTTTTATTCTTGCAGTATTGGTGCACCAGCAGAAATGTAGTATTAAACCACCGTGCAGTAAGAGGCTAAGAGCTTGCGAATATACCGGTATGATAACTTGTTCATCGAAAATGCCTTTTACTGAATAATATTCAGTTTTAAATATTAAAAGACATTTTGGATGGTAAGTTATCATACACACGATGGTTTAATACTGTATATTAAAATGCATCTTAGATGGTATATTTTTCAATACGTTTGCATGCAAACAAAAAACAAATTAGGAGCTGTACAGGAGCTATACACAACCAGTCTGTGTAATACTAAAAAACAGTCACTTTTGTCCCCAGAACTGCATTTAAAAAGTCATTTTAATATCAAGGGCCACCGCGTGCTTGAATCCAAGTTGAGATAGAGGCGCCTTTGTGCAGGCTAGTATTTCGGCGCCCCCCAACTTGCCTGAAGACGTGCCTGTCGATCAGGCGCCATTGTGCACGACACAACCTCAACCAACACCCGCACGCGGCGGCCCTTCATTTATCCCCTCTACAAGTGACGGATCACCTGTTGAATATTCAAGTATTAGTTAGTTGCATTTGCAATGGCCTGTTCGAGGTTGAAGGTTGGCGGATCACGGAAGTAACTGCAGAAACGTTATGCCGACGTTTGTGCGCATTTGCACCCCGCATGCATGAGATGTGCTTAACTGCAACTGTGTGCATTTAAAACGTGCACACGTAAGACGTGCACATTTAATTTAATTATTACTTAATTAATTATTTAATATTAATATTTAAACTTTTTAATTGGGTGCACAAATAAACCCGTGCTCCCCTGCAACCAATTTAAATAGGGTGCTCACTTGCAATGTGCTCGTATGGTCTAACCCCTTCAAGACCAAGCCAGCAAAATCCTTCTCAAATTGTTGTGTTCTGTTCTAATCATGCATAGTGAACTAATCTTATCTGGTCTGAGGGGGAGAGGGTTGCCCTAATATGGGCTTCCCTCATTTTCGATAGACAAATACAAATTCATTTCTTGGAAATCAATAGGCCACTAGAAAAGTTTTTTTTTATGTCAGTTAAATATTCCTCTCTTAGATGCCCAATCACTGAGCAATATGCCATAGACCAGGGGTTCCCAAACTTTTTAGCACCGCGCCTCACTTTTTAAGCAAGGCGATCTTCTGCGCCTCACTTCATCTACCAGTGCATTAAATTTTTAAAAAATATATTACTAAAAAGAAAAAAAAAATTTTTATATAAGTTTGCATAAAACTTTGTATAATTTTTTATATAATTTTATATAATTTTGGTTAAAAATTTACAAAAGTTTGCAAAATAAGCTTTTTTTTATTTAGGCATGTATGATGGGTGCACCCCACCAATAATCAGCTCGCGCCCCACCAGTGAGGCGCGCCTCACTGTTTGGGAAACCCTGCCATAGACAAAGCAAACATCCATAATTCCAGAGCCCCTGAATGTAATCAGATGATTTGTTATATTATCTCTTGACCTTACACGAACAAGACAAGCCCAATCAATTAATGGTCTTTTATACAGTGTACTCTGTACGGACGGTAGCAAACATCGGACGGCTGCATTTGATCCAAAAAATAACCATTTCTCTTCAAAACTTATGGTAAGGAATTGAAGCAGCAAAACAATCATGATTTGCCCTTCAAAAAAGCTTGTCACACCGTATCGATGTAACACGTACAGTACGTAACAGTAGGTGACGACGGGATAACGTCATGCTAGGTTCCCACTCAACTGAAACAGGGCAGAAAGTCCAGTTTTCTGCCCAGTTTATTTTCTGCTTATCTGGGCAGAAAATAGGGGCAAGAAAAAAATAGACTATTTCTATTTCTTCTGCTGCAGAAAACACCACTAGCCAATCAGATCATTTCCTGCCCAGTGACCTCATCTTGACTTGTGGTTAAGACAAAACAATTTCATACAAAATGGCACCCAATCTAACAATTAATTGTTGACAAAAATGGTGTTTTTTGTATAAATTCCGTATGTTAATCAACGTTCAGCCAATTGCCCGTGCTTAGTTTTGACGGGAACTTAAGTACTTTTTGGCCAAATTCGTGCGATCAAATGCGGACAGTGTTTGGCCAATTACCCGTTCTTAGTTTCAACAGGATTTTTTTTTTTCTTTCTGCTCAACATTTTCTGCCCATTTTTTTCCAGATGGGAACCTACAGCAGAAAAGATGAATTTTCTGCTGACTGAATTCAGTGAAGTGGGAACCTAGCATTACAGTTTCATATGACCTCTATAGTCCAAACAAAAAACAATAGACAATGGGGTGAAGATCCCGATTGTCCATTGTTTTTTGTTCGGACCATTCAGCCATTTTTGCTCGTACGTCGCTTTGTCTGGAGTTCGGAGAGAAGAACTGTCCGAATAGGGGAGCAAATTTCCCATTGATGGGTTTGGTTTGGATCGTTGTTCTTGCTGACCTGTCCGGACGATGCTGCATCCGGTTCATACAGAGTACACTGTTCTAAGTCCCAAATAAATTTAATAAGAAACAATCTTAATACAAATAACAAATATTATTAACCATAATTCCAATTACCGGTACCGTATTTTACGAACCATAAAACGTACTTTTTTACTTGGAAAGTAAACCGAAAATAAGGGTGGGTTTTATGGTCCATAAAATACGGTAGTACTTACTCAGAAATGACTTAAAACACATCTTAATAAGAACTCCAAATTTCAAATTTAGAAATTTATTATAAATTTTTTTTTAAGTTTAAGAAAGTGTCTCACAAAACTGAAAGAAAATATATCAAAAGAAAATAATGGTAATAATAATAATAATAATAATAATAATAATAATAATAATAATAATATTAATAATAATAACAATCATAATACTGCAAATTAGAATTAGGTAATCAAGTGCTAAACTGTGAATTCTTGCTTTTGTTTGAATTGAATCTGTAATCTTAAAGTTTATATTTAACTATGATTGAATAGTCTCACACCAATGTAAAGCATCACAAACTAATGGGAAACAAAATTAGACATAAAGAAATTATAAACATGAATAAAGGTTTTGCGATTCCAATTGTTCGTTTGTGTTAAGCATGTAAATTAATGTACACAAACTAATAAATAGTAACAAAAAGAAAAGAAAAGAAAGGAAAAGAAAAGAAAAGAAAAGAAAAGAAAGAAGAAGAAAAGGTAGAGCAGTGCTAAAGGATGAAATAGAAATAAGGACAAAGGGGTCAGCAAAATTAACGAGTGCTTACAGCAACCACCTCTCTCTCTCTCTCCTCTTGTTAAAACAATTGCCACTTGCCTAGAATTGCATCTTTAATAGCGTCGATATACTGCGCAGGTACCCAGTAAACCCAATAGCGAGATGCCTCTGTTGGTCCTAGTTGAATCCCCTGTTGGTAATTTAAAACTCTTTTCAAAAAAAATACTCCGCAATTGATTTAAAAATTAAGAAAATTAAAAAATGAATTTTTCTTCCGTACTATTTGTTCATTTTTGCACTTTTTTTTTGCACTTTTCTGTGTGTTGACATTATAACCTACCACAATGTGATATTCCTCGTGACCTTCTATTGGCTCGCTGGACACATTTTTTATTGAGCTCATTGGGAGTTTATCTGTCCTTTCTAGAAAATTTCAAATTTCAAATGCAAAAGGTGTTATTTTCAATCGTTACAAAGTTACAATTCATTGCAATTAACCTTTAGTTCCTATCCATAATTGATCTAATTCTAATTTGAAGGTTAGCCGTACTTTACCGCCCGTTTTATTTAACATCCCTGAGAGTGGAAAAGGTGGAAGACTATCCTGAAATAAAGGCAAATAAAATAAAATAAAATAAAATAAAATAAAATAAAATAAAGTAAAATAAAATAAAATGATTAGCTACAGTATATAAAATGTAGAAAGAAAAAAAAATAAAAATTTGCTACTTTATCATTTTTTATTCCAGGCATGGCATCTTCGGGTACTCCTCTATCTATGATTTTCTTATGCATTTTTTGTTTACTCAACGGTTCTTTTGTCGTCCCTTCAAACACAATAATTATTAATTATTACAAAATCTAAAATATTTCTAAATTTAAATTTAAATACCTGTTGCTCCTTGAGATTCCTCTACCGTGGATGCAGAAGGTGTGCTAACAGCTAAAACCTCATTTAAAGTTGAACCTACAATCATTATTTTAGCACCTTTCGTAACTCCCAGTTCTCGTAGCGTTTTATCGTCCTTCGCCAACCCTTTAAACATCACTTTTTGCATAGCAGGAGGTACCTCTGCAGAATAATTCAGAATTAAATTAAATTAAATTAACATAAAAAAATCAAATTTCAATTTTAACCCGTTAATTTCGAAACGTGTTGTTTCAATGTAGCGACTGTGTCATCCAGTGGGAAAGTGACATCGTGCTTTTGTTTATTGTAAATCACTTTAAAATCGACCATTTCTTTCGGCTCGCAACTCGATGGACCTGCTACGGCTTCCTCCATAGCAACATCACCTGTCGACACATCAATTATAATCAATTCATTAATATCATAATTTAGTGTTAAAATGATGCACAACTCATTTTACCATTGTGTTTCGAATTATCACCAGCGGCCGATGGTGCTACCGATTCTTCGCCAACTATTTTCAACGGTTTACTAGGCCTATCTTCATCGATGTGTGTTGAAATATCTGGAAATAAATAATCGAAATGCTTAACCACGACACAGCAATATTTCGTCCTATCAATTGCGAAAACTTCTCATCAGATAAAATCGCGTGGTAATGGCAGTGGCCCGTTAGTACGAGAACAAAGTCGATAAATGTCGACATGTTATTCAATTAGTTCATACATAAAATCTTAAAATTGCAAATCTGAAAGACAGAATTTGCAACAATTTATTCTTACTATTTTCTTCAGTCGCCATGATGTTCGTAAGGCTGTTTTCATTGGGAAAACGAAAATACCAATTTCTACCGCAATCTGGCGGCTGAAATGTGAACTAACGTGACACTTTTCCTCGCGTTTTTAAACGAGTTCAAACGAGTTGGAGTGGCTGGCCACTTAAGGAAATTTTGTTCCCAAAATAGTTCCTCTTGGGTGCGCTGTGATTGGCGGCGCTGGTCAACTCCTAATATTATGATGAATATATATGAGATGATCTTACAGTAATTTCTAGTGAAAATTAATTGTTGTGATTTGTTTGATATTAGCAAGAATGGCGTTTTGCACTTGGAAAGGTGGTGAGCACTATCGCAACCATTTCGATCGTGGTAAATAAATCAATAAATCAATCAATAACGATTTGTAATTGATTTTCTTCTTCTTTTTTAGGGGTCTATGTTTGTTCAAGTTGTAATTTTGAATTATTTTCAAGTAAATCTAAATACGAGCACGAATCACCGTGGCCATCATTTACTGAAACAATACATGAAACTAGTGTTAGCAAGAGAGAAGAAAAAGCGCATGTTTATAAAGTAAAATTATCATTTAAAATAATGAAACAGTTTGGGTGTGTTCAATTCTGTGTATATATTTTAATTCATTTAGGTATCGTGTGGTAATTGCGGGCAGGGTCTAGGCCACGAATTTGTAAACAACGGTCCGCTAGGAAAATCTCGATTTTGAATATTTAGCAGCTCACTTCGATTTGTGTCGAAAGATGGTAAAAAAAAAAATACCGTACGTAAGGGGTTTTACTGAAATGCAACGATTTTGCGATTGTCACGTGACTCGACAGTCGACACTCGATCAATCACGTGTCAAATTGCACAATCCAAAATAAACGTCGAACGAACGAACGAACGAAATGAGTGGAAAAACGTTCGTTTTGAATTTTCCATTCGTTTAGTTCGTTCTAAATTTGCACCACAAGTAGGCCAAAATCGAATGACAAAACGATTAAAAATCGCAGAATCGTTGCATTAATGCAACTCCTTAATGAATAGGTATATTATTTATTATGTACAATTTTTTAAGCTTATATAAAACATTAATTTTTATCACGTTTTAGAGCTAAAGAACGAAAAGAAATCTGAAGACAAATTGAACGAGCAATAATATATTAGAAGCAAAAGAATACATATAAAGCAAAAATAGCACAACCTATGTCTCTTTATATTTAAATTCTAATATCAATGAACAGCACTGCCATATGAAAGATTACCGTAGTCCGATTGAATTAGCACATGTTAAATTTGCAATTTTTATATCAATTTTTTCTTAACAGCTACCATTTATTTTATTTTATTACCTTGTTCGTTGCTGACATTTTTGTGTTAAGTCAGTTTTGTTATTTATTCCGTGCATAAATAATGACATTAATAAGAAAAATCTGTTATTCAGGCTCTTATTAATTGATTTTATAATGTTATTTATTACCTAGTTGTTTTATTAACCTAGATCTGTTATTCATGAAAAGGCCTTATACCAGTATTTATTGTAATGAAATAATTACATTGTTATTAATTATGAATTCATTAAAGTTGAAGACACACGTTTACTTTCTTTCTCGCATTGTTTTGATTCAGGCGAAGATTTCACTCGGTTTTTATAACGTTTAATGAACCCGCAATTTAAACAAGTACGAACGACATGCTTTTCTCGTTTGCCTTTTAACCGAACTTTTAAAGTCGATGATGGAACGAGAATAATATGGCATTTTTTGCACATGTTCCTCTTTATACTAGGATCTCTAAAAATAAAGCATGAATTAATAAGGGTTACATATTAATAAAAAAAAAATTGTTACAATTTTAAAACATTTTTTGTAGCAATTTTCTTGATACAGGATCCGTAAAATTCGACCAAAGAATTGTTCGGTGTGGACGTTTTCATTACTAAATTGGCCGCCTACAATGAAAAAGTAGATTAATAAATACAATAAATTCTAGAAGCAAACAGAATTATGAAACAATTACTTGGTACAGGTAATTAATTCGATCAAACACATCATTTCCTTTTACTTTCTTCATATCTTCGTGAGATTCTTCGAATCACAGCAAAACAACGAAGCAAACTTTGAATTCTAAGAAAAGGTGGATTTCAAGTTGCATCGCGTTTTATCAACGTCCATTTTAAAATGGCTGCCACCAGTATCTACACTATTAGCAAATAGAGGACTCGGTAAATAGGTGTAAAATAAGTTCCCATTAACCTAATAGTTTCGTTTCGTGTATTTCTCAATTCTCAAAAAATAATTTCTTATCGTTTCAGTTCGGGAAGTACAGAAACAATTTTTTAACTACTTACAATGTCTAAGTTACGGGTGATAAAAAGCAGAGGATGTTTACATTACATGAAGTGTATTTCTTTCGTTAGTATTGACAGATAACTATAATTAAATATATATATAAAAAGGTAATCTTAGAATGTGTTTTCGTTATTTAGTTTTCAAAACGTGCAATGCCTATTGCCGAAGCGCCATTAAAGAATGTCGACGATGAGCTTGCTAATGTTTCAGATAAACAATTTGAAACTAGTCATGCCGACGACGAGCCAATTATTTTTGTTCGCTCAAAGCATCAAATGCTTGATTTATCACTATTAACGACTGAAATTATGGAAAAACCAGTAGCTGGCGTTTATGCCCACGATTTATTGAGATTGGTGCAATTGTACGAAGACACAAATAGAAAATCATTTTATTTTTACAACGATGGCTACAAGAAATATGCCAATACTACTGTAAGTAAGAAAAGGAATTTTATAAATTTTTATTTTTAATAAATTAATTATTATTATTATTATTAAAGGTATTGGAGTCATCCGAAGTTGTACCGTTAAAGCTGATAAATGCAGTTGAATGCAGGGAATCAGAATGGCAAGAACAAGTTAATGATTTATCTAAGTTACCAAGTCACTACATGAGGCTAGCAAAAGTAAGATTGACAGGTCTTGTCGTACTTACCGCACTTGGTGGGTACATGATGGCGCCTGCTCCGTTTTGGATAGACACACTTTTTTTTACATGCGTTGGAACATTTTTCACCTCAGCATCAGCCAATTGCATAAATCAAGTAATTTTTTAAACATTTTTTAATAGCTATTATTCTTGTTAAAATTTTAAACAATCTTTTTTAAATTAAATTTGTCACCGTATGTCGCCGTATGAACCGTTGCAATGTAATTTGCATTTTGAGTTTCGCCAGTCTTAAGATAAATTGCTGTTGATGGGTACCATTCTTTCACCAGCACCAGTCTTGTAAATGTTTATTTATTATGGAGTATTTGACTTGGGGTTATTTGACTCCCTACTCGCATGCTAAGCATGCACAAATGCAATGACTCGAGCGTAGCCTCGTTTCTAGAATGTCACTGCAAACGAACTATTGTTACGTATACTCCCATTAGCATAGGTTTAATTAAAAGGTTGCTTATTCAACACCTGTAAAAAAAAATCTAGGGAGTCCATGATGTTGGCACCTAGGGCAACTATGACACGAAAGAATGACACAATGGCGAACAGTTTGTACGGTAGAGAGGAGCATCAGAGGTAAGCCTAAGCGGTATAAAATTAATACTCCGTACCATTTACAAGTACGTGTTGTCTGGGGGTTTGCTTTGGAGATAAAGAAAATGGCGTGATTATGAATGTGCGGTGATGTATCCAGTTATTATCAATCTGGAAATCCTCAGACAAATAACAAGTTTGGAGTCATTTAGTGTGTACCCTTTGCCAACACACAAACTTCAACTTCATTTGATGATAGAACCGATTCATTCGTTTAAGTGTGTATAGGCTAGCACATCTAAACATCTGATTAGTTTGTTCTTGGAATGATGCTAGTCAGTGTACAATAATCATTTTGCCATTTGGCAAATAATATTATTATTGTTATTTATAGCAAATAATAATGCCAATTTGCCATTTTGGCACTTAAAAATTTAAAAATAATTATAAGTAAAATACGGGTCTGTGACAATTTTTGCTTTTAAAAATGTATTTCAAGTTTTCTATTAACTGGTTTATGGAGTAAAGTTTATTAATTTTTATTAGTGATAATTTCTTTGTTTATGTTTTTGATCTTTTTCAACTTTTATTAAATTTTTATTTTTATTCAACATTTTTGTTGGCTTTTATTAAATTTTTATTCAATCTTTTTATTAAATTTTTATTACAGTTTTATTACATTTATTTACTACATTTCTTCTTACTTGTTAGTTGAAAGAAAACGTTGCTTTTTCATTTTTAAAATTATATGTGTAGAAATTTTTTGGTAAATTAATATTTATTTTATTTTATAAATTTCTAACTTGCAGTTGTTTGAAGTTCCGTTTGATGCTCAAATGCGCAGAACTAAAAACCGAGTATTGGTTCGAGGACATCTAACGTATAAAACTTGACGCCATATTTTGTTTACACCGTTATATCAATTGCAAAATTGTTTTTTCTAGTCCGCTACATGTACTTTTTTTTGCTACTGTATGTGGAGCGAGTGGATTAACAATTCTCACACTCGGAGCAAATGGATTAACAGCTGCTCTTGGTGGTCTCACGCTAGTGCTGTATACATTGGCATACACGCCGATGAAGCGGATGAGCATCTTGAACACGTGGGTTGGATCGGTTGTCGGTGCGATTCCACCAGTCATGGGCTGGGTGGCGTGTACAGGGCAGATTGATTTAGGTAATGACCGTACACCATTTATGCATTAAATCTGGATTACTGATTATTGTCTATTGCAGGTGGATTACTTCTTGGTACCATTTTATTCGCGTGGCAGTTCCCACACTTTAATTCACTATCGTGGAATTTGAGAGCCGATTACGCACGTGCTGGTTATCGAATGATGTCGGTTGTTTCGCCCGACCTTTGCCGACGAACTGCCTTTCGATATAGTGTTGCGCTGTTAGCGCTCTGTACGATGGCCCCTGTGTGCGATTTAACCACCTGGACATTTGCCATCGACTCCCTGCCCGTGAATTTGTACTTTATTTATTTGGCATGGCAATTTCATGAAAAAGCTGACACGACATCAGCAAGAAAGTTGTTTCGTGCATCGCTCATCTATTTGCCAATTATTATGGCGTTTTTAGGGATTAGTAAAAAACCTCAGGAAAAGAAAAGTGCTGGCGAGATTTCAGTGATTAAAACTTAAAAGTATATTTAGGTTAACTGAATTTGTGTAAATTAAAATGTAGATTTAAAAAAAAAATTAATAATGTTAAGTGTCTTGTAAATAGGCTTTCTAAGAATACAGATAGTGATAAATTCGATACAGCATTACAGGTTATTTATTCTCTTGAGAATTTTCACCAAGTAAATATTCAGCCTGACTCTGATCTGATACAGTGCATGACAACTTTGGCCGAGTTGGATAAATGATTAAAAAGTAAACAATTTTCAAAATATAACCAAACTAACAATAATCATGCTGAAATAATGTTACAATGACTATAAGAGTGATCTTTTAATCACAAATATAAAAAAAATAAAATTTTAACCTTAGAAATCTGTGACAAAACTTTGGCCTGTTTGTCAAATTTTTAATAAAGATCAAAATCAGTTGAATTTTAATACTTAATTCTTTTTCTACATTGTTTAATAACTAATGCGTCTTGTATGCATTGAATCAAATAGTTTTTTACAACTTTTCAGCAGTGATGGACTCCCATGCTTTTTCAATGCCACATTTCAGTTCTGCAAGAGATCCATGTTGCTTTCCTTCAGCATAAACAATTCGAACTAATTGATTTTCTATTGGTTTAGATCAGGGGATAACGCAGGCCAATTAAATGATTCGATTTTTCTTTCTTTACACCACTGAATTGTTGATTTGGCTGAATGGTACTTGCGCTAACCTGCTGAAAAATCCACTTTGCTCCAGCCGTTCCTCTTCCCTTCTTTCACAAATTCTTCTCCAGGACTGCCTGATACCCATTTGCATTTTGTCTTCCATTCAAAAAAACAATTTCACTTTTTTTCTTCTATCCAAATGCATAACCAAACCATAACAGATCCTTCTCCAATGTTACTACTCATGCACATCACATCGTCTTTTTTTGTAAATCGTGCCAATAATATTTCAATCCATCAGGGCCATCCAGGTTGAATTTCTTTTCATCATGAACATAACTTTTTGCCACGCATTGGTCCAGGAAGCATATTTTTCTACCCATGCCTTGATGTGATGAGGCTTCAGAGCTGGTTTAGCCTTTAATTATTTATTTCAGATGAGGAGCCTGTTGCAAAATATGTTGTACAGTACATACCCTTCAATCAAGTTTGTATTTCTCTTTAATTGTTCTACCTGATGTCCATTTATTGCTTGCTTCTCTGATTATTTGACACCTTGCACACGCACTTGTAGCCTTGCGTCTTCCTCCTGGGTTTTTTTAGACCACACTGGACACCTAATTTGAGGTAATTCCTTACAACCTTCTCAGATCTTCCAATTCTCTTTGCAATTTTAATATTAGAAATGCCTGATTCTTTAAATGCATCAATTTTTCCTCTTTCGTGCAAAGTTAGACTTTTTTCAGAACCCATCTTGGAAAATAAAATGATATGCAAATGAGGTTACACATTGGGTGTGGATACCGTATTTTACCGATTAAGAGTCGCCTTCGATTTGTAGCCGCCCTGGAATAGTACGCGGCTGAGACACCAAGAATGCCGTATTTTTGCAAAAGTACGGTATTGTTTCCGTATTTAACCTCACGAACGATGAACGTATGCTTCGTTCCTGATGTTCAGGCTTCGTTTGTTACATTAAACAAATGTAAGAAACGAAAAACAGAATTTGTAATTGCTGACAAAAAATGGCAGTTTTGAACAAAAGCCGCGGCTCTTAATCGATAAAATACGATAAACAAATTTTCAATAAAATTTTCAATATTATTATTATTTTCAGTAGTGTTGTCACAGATTTCTATGGTTGAAATTGTCACCTGCATGGTTTTTTACCCTCCATTTTAAATTTTGAACTTTCCAGAATTCTGCTAATTTTTATTTCATTTATTTTTATGTAATTCTGCCAACTCATCCTCTGCAATTTATGTGCATACAATTACACTCAACTCCATCTTTTAGTTTCTGCCAACCCCTGATCACAATTGAGATGGCTTGTCAAGGATGTGATCAGAGGTGACTTTTGGGCTTTACTACTTTCCAAGATCATTTCTGACTTACCATAATTGTCGACCAGGACTTGTCTCCTCTAGATATTAAGTTAAATAAAATAAAATAAAAATTCGAGCAACAAAATTGGTGAAAATCGGTAAATATCTTGAAAAATCATTTTCAATCACCAAAAGCGCGATGTATATGACTCAAAATCGAAGAAATACCGACTACCAACTGACGCCTGATGTTTAGTTTCGGCGGAAAAGGGAAATCAAGACACCTGACGTTTAGTCCATCCCGTCATGATCCACCTAACCTAACCTAACCAAAAATTCAATATTTTGATAAAAGAAATTTAAATTCAGGCCAAAAAGGAA
Source organism: Strigamia acuminata (assembly GCA_949358305.1). NCBI lineage: Eukaryota > Metazoa > Arthropoda > Chilopoda > Geophilomorpha > Linotaeniidae > Strigamia > Strigamia acuminata. Next base: position 37,541,386 of record OX442315.1, read on the forward strand.
CATTCTGAGACCGAAATCACTATTTTAGCCAAAACAGGCATTTTTTAGACGAAGAGTCATTTTGTGATGTCACAGATGTGTCACGAATTGCGGCGACGTAACGTTGGTGACATGTACAAAAATAGAACGTTGCAACGACGTGATTGCAGGTGCCAGTTTCTCCATAAACGGCAGTGCTTTTCTTGACATATCTCGTTCAAATTCACTACCGTGCCTAAAAAAAGTTGTAACTTGCAAAAAACTCCATAATAATAAACTCCATAAACGATTAGCAAAAAGAAAAACCGTGACTGGAGGAGTTTATGAAGAGTTTGGTTTTTACAATCAAATTCCAAATGTCTGCCACAAGAGTCACAATATTAACTATTATCATAATGCTTTCAGGCAAAACATGCACCTCCTAAAAAGTAAGTAAAACGCAGAATTGTGTTCAAACAAAAGGAGTAGGACCTCAATTTGTTTTTGGCTGAGTTAATATGAAAGGAATTTTAATTACCATTCGCTCACAAGGCAGAAGATGAGACCCAAAGACTACACTATACACAGGTCTAAAAACAAAATTCAGTTGCACATGTTCTTGTAGTTTACAGAAAGTTTACAAAAATAATAAATTAAACATTTAATTTAATAAATCTAATGTGATAAATTGTGCACATACCTAATAAAATAGCACAAGAGTTAAAACAAAAATTAAAGTTACCAATTTTAATAGCAATTACATACCGTTTTTATTATCAAGTTTAAATTTTAAATTAAAATGCTAACATTACTGATTTCTGAAATGCTGAAATTGTCATTATAAAACTAAAATTAGTTCCATTTGTTGAACAATGGACACAAAAGTTATTTTGCTTCTCCCATTTTACACAAAAATCTCAACTGCAGCATTTTGATCTCGCCTCCTTGGTCGCTTTCCACTACGCCTTCTTGATGATCGATACTCAATAACTTGCCGGTGATTTCTCGGTCGTCGCCAAAGATAACTTTGACCCGATTTCCTTGTTGCGGGATCACAGGTTCCAAGTGATCGCTCAAAATGTTTACCACACGGTCTTCCTTGACCAGAAATACTGAGCACATTCCTCCCTAAGAATATGTAATCATACGTCACTATCACTTTTGTACCAATTTTGTAAAAATCAATCAAATGTATTACAGAAATTCCACGGATAACTCCCGTTTGTCCTGCTAAGCCAGCATCATCGTGCGAATCCCGGATCTTCACTTCAATGTCAGTCGTTTGCCATTCTTGCATGCTTAAGTGGTCCATGCCTGCTCCTGGCGTTTGAGGATTGTACGGAGACGGCGCTCCAGGGGTTATCGGACTGTAACCGATGGGTGATGGAGTTCCATACGCAGCGGGTGATGGCGTCGGTTGATAACCAGCGGGACTTGGTGTTGCTACATAACCTGCTGGACTGGGTGAACCTATAGTAAAAAAAAAATCCATGTACAAGATACTCGGTGCTACAGTATGCATGTTCCTGTTAAGGAGGTTGATCCACACCAGACTGCAAAAAAATGCAAGGCTAAGTGTGGTGCAAGGCAAAAAGCATGAAGCTCCAAACAAACGGCAGGGCACTGTTGAATTGAATATTTTTAACACCTAATCCCCATGCCATGCCCATGCCCCAAGCGTCCATTTGGACATACTTAAGGCAGGCGCTTTTACAAAAAACTGTCGACATCATCACTGAAATCCACTTAAAATCTATTAAGTTGATAATCTCCTTTTCCTTTACTCTTGGAAATTGAATACATCGAATGAAGCAGGAAAGGGCAATACCGTACTGTCTTGAAGAATGGCCCGGGCGTTTAATTTTTTTTTTTCGACTCGCCCGCCAGGCGCTTATTCGAAACCAGGCAATTATTTAAGCCAGGCCTCTATCCAAAAAAAAAGTTGCTGACTCCGAACGTTTCGTTTGTTGAGGTTTCGTCCGTCAAAGTTTCCTCCAAAAGGCTACTAAAAACCGTTTTTAAAGTATTTTCCGGTTAACCCTGCGTTTAAAAGCACCCGGCGTTTATTTGAGGCAGGCGCTTATTGGTTTTTCGAGTGGCGGTTGCCAGGCGCTTAATTGCGCCCGGCCATTGTTCAAGGCAGTACGGTAAAAGCCTCAAAAGCTTCAATTGAAATAAGCCCAAACTACTTAACAATCAATGAAACGTAATAACATACTCTGATATGCAGTTGGTGATGGTGTGGCCTGGTAAGGGGAATATGTATGATCCGAAGAGTAGATAGCAGAAATACTCGGTTGTGGAGTGTAGGGGCCTTGTGGAGTTTCCGGTTGATAACCGGGAGTAGCTGGATTATAGCCAGGCGATGGTGAAGGATCATCAAAATGATAATCGTCGTAATCGCTCGATCTTGCTGGTGTGTTTGCATTTGATGGATCCCACGCCCCACTCTGACCAGGGGTTCGACTTCCATCGTGTACAGGTGTGTGGCTTCCATAATGTGGTGTCCGACTTCCTACAATTTAACAAATAAAATAATAAGTTACCCTAATGTAAAAAAAACAAGCAGTAGGCGGCGTCCAGAACTTCTTGTGTTCTCCAAACCAAAATCAATTCTTAATTTTTAAACTAAGACAAATTCAATTCTCTAGAAGTGACAAATATTTTTACAGTAGCAAAAATCAATAAAAAAGTAGACAATTATCATTCAAAGTAATTAAATTTTCTGAATTTTTAAGCATAAAACATCAGAAAACGAACAGATTCATCCAAGTATTGGAATATGAGAAAATAAATTGAGGTTTTTTAAATTTTTATGCCTAAATCCCATCGAAATGACATGAAATTTAGATCACGTTCATAAACTTGAACTAAGTTCGCGCCTGCAATAGTAGACGGCTATCAACGTACAATCGTGGACAAATTTTTTGTCCACGATTGTACGTGAACACGTTGCAATAATAGCCATATTATATACATTACCATCGTGCATGGGTGTTTGGGATCCATACATCGGTGTTCGAGAGCCGGTACCTCCGTAACTTGGTGTTTGACTGCCATATATTGGTGTACGACTGTACGATGATAAGTTCCCTTTTGTTGGTCCACTAAAAGTGAAGATTTACATTTAGACTTAAAAGATAGAAAAAGCAATATAACTTGCCCAACAATTGAAATCCTTGACCGATCAACTGAAATAGTTTGACATTTCGAATGTAATTCTACCCTAGCTGTTGACTCAGTCGCATCTTTCACAATTCCTATATGTCCCTTGTAATGTCCTTGAGTGATCTTGATTGTTTGTCCAATCAAATCCTGATCTCGTCGACTTCGACCACGACCTGCACCTCCTCCATTGAATCCGCCTCCCCCTCCCCCTCCTCCTCCTCCTCCGCCTCTTCCACCACTTGCTCCAGCATTGCCACCTGCTCGGCCAGCTCCAACTCCTGGATGCATTGGACTAGAGATTCGAGGTGACATAGGTGTAAAACTTCCCATTAAAGGTCCTGATGTAGGCTTTAACATTAAAAAATTAAAACATGGATTATTTAAATTGTCCAATATATTTTTAAAAAAAAGTTATATTGTTTACTCGAGAGCCACCAGCAAGTAATAAATGCCTTGTTTTGCAAACAAAAACACCACCATTTTCTAACATCATTCTAGAATGTAAAAAGGCAAAACTCCTGTATAGATGTTTAATTTCACCTTGACGCCCCTGTAGAAAAGAACAAAAAAAGAATACATTTTACAATTCATTTTAAAACACGAACGACTACCGCTAATTAATCTTTTGCCCGTTTTTACTCAATTTTTCGTCGTTTTTTAGTCCATTTTATTGTTATTTTATTGTCATTTTATTGTTTTATGTTTTTACATAAAAACCGATCATGCGAACAAATCGGTTTTATGAACACCCATGTCTCCTGATTAATACTACCGTACTATTAATGTGAATTATACTTACTGTGTGGGGCCCATCAATGACTTTGACAATATCCCTCACTTGAATGCTATTTTGGCCAGAGTCCAGAGCTACGGCATTTCGAGCATCCCTTTTCTTTGATACTGCTTGATGCTTCACACGCACAAGTTTGCCATGCATATTCAATACTTGGAAATTTTCTCGTTCTAATTGTACTATGACGCCAACTGTTTGAGGACTAACACAAAAAAAAAGAAATGAAGAAATAAAAATTAAATATAATTACCGGTATTATTATTACTCACTCTAATTGGATTAAATCGCCCCATTGAAATTGACCGAGAGAATCAACACCAGTGGCCATGTCGTGACATATTTGCAAATCCCTCGGCAAAACCTTCAATTCATGCATGGTCAAATCGGAAAATAAAATCACACTGACTTCATCGGCTCGAACAATCAATCCCGTATCGCCTTCGTAACCACCCGAAATGACCTTGACATGATCGCCAATCTTGAAAAATTTTCTCAATTCATGCGCTTGAAACTCCAAAGGATCCTTTAGATCTTCATGTTTAGGCAACATCGTGATCTTGTTTCCGTCTATGCTAATAATTTTGCCTTGTAAATGAATCAATTCCCCGTCACAAACTTCAACATTGTCCCCCGTTGAGAAGTTATGGCCTTGATCTTCTTTGCCGCGACTTTCAGGAAGTTTTAAATCAATTCCTTCTATGTGATCCTCAAATTTCTCCAATTCCGACAATGTGGGTTTCACCCCTTCGCCGATCTAGGACGACAAAATCGAGTAAGCATTGAAAATTGATAAATCACAAGTCCAACTAACAATTGCAGACATGGCAAAATTTTTATACAAAAATCCTTTGCGGCTGTATCGGTTTCCTTCAAAAATTAAAAAATCCCCGTCGGTCGTCACTTCACCACCAATTTTCCTTATCGCATCAATGTCGAATAACTTTGCTGCTGGTCGTTTCTTCCTTTTCTTTTTATTCTCTTGTTCCTGTCAAATCAATTTACCATCAACACATTGTTGGTTAGAAAAAATTCAATCAGCTTTGCAATCCCAATTTCACCAACTTGACAGCCAAACTTGACAGCAATTTTTCAAACATCTCATTTTCGATTCATCTGTCTACGTATTGACTTAATCAAGTTGTTTCAATTTGTAAGAGTTGCAACGCTAAGAGAACATAACGCTACTGGTTGCTATTCATTATTTATATTTATTTACATTCGTCGAGTTTCTCAAAGCTCCTCTCATTCTGGTGTAATCAATTCTCGGCATTAATTTCAGATGCACTTGATTCTGCGCCGTGTCTACAAAATCCACTTGAGCTACATCGTCCTTGTATAATCCTCTTTTCAAACGGACCCAAGCTTTGGGTTTGAGAACCATTTGTTCTTTAACCACCCGCAAAACGTCCACCATTTCCTTAATTGGAACCATCTAGAAACAAATTAACTTAGTATTTTATAAATACGAGTATTTTCATTAACATCATTCAATTTACACCTGCTGTGACCATTGACCCGGTCTTAAGCTGCTAACACCGTGAATGGCTTGTTTGACGTGCGTTTGTTTAAACGCTTCCACGTAAATGTATCCTTTAACACCTTCGACAGCAATGGCTGACTTGATTTGTAAAGGCTGGAACATTTTTGTTGAAAATACAAAATATATTACTCGACGTTTAACAAGATAAATTTCAATTTCATTTACCTCGTCTGTTGTTTGATACGCAATCATTTTCCGCATTAATAGTGTAACTGTGGCTTTTTCTTCACCAACTCGACATTTTACCATCCACAAATTCGGATCCCTACACACATTTGGAAAAAGTTTTTACAAACATTATTTTTCATGTTCCAATTTTTAATTAAACTCACTTGACACCAGGCAATAACATTTGTTGCGATATTTCATCCGATAATTCAGCATCACCTTCACCAAACCGTCGTTCACTGCTCGAGGTTTCTGCATATTTTTTCCGATAATAATCCTCGATCTCATCCTCTTTTTGACTACTGTAATTTTAATTTGAAATTTTAATTTTATTTTTTATGTTTTTTTTTGTTAATTTCTTACTTAAACATCATCTGCAATCGTCGATGGTTATCAATTTCCCGAGCAGTGACCCCTTCGTTAGGGGCCTGACGATCAATGATGTCTTCAGCACCATCTTCCCAATCTTCTTCGTCCTCGACTTCATCGTCAACTTCTGCTTCATCTATAATAAAACCACCGTGCCGTGGTTTTCTCCGTTTCCTAGGTCTATTATCGTCCTCGTCTTCTTCTTCATCATATTCATCCTAGAAACATTCATTTCTAACAATTAGTAATATGAAATAATTAATTAGCGCTAGTTAGTTATCAATCAATCAATCACCTCCTCTTCCTCCTCTTCCTCGCTGTGGCTGGCCAAGTCTTCACCTTCGGGTTCTTCATCACCTGGATCTTCTACCTCATTGTCCGGTACTTCTTCCGCCTCGTCATCTCTGCCGCTATAACTACCATTATCTGCGCCTCCTTCGTCATTTTCCTCTCCCTGTAGGTCAAAAGTAAAAACCAGTCATGCCAACAGCAAGCAAAATAGTAAGCAATTTAAATAATCTACTTCCTACCTCACTATCTAGAACACTTCTTTCGCTTTCTGCATCGCTGTCAGACATATTGGATGACATGTTTAACCTATCATGCTAGCGTACAAGCTTGATACAGGAGACGGTTGAATGACAATAAGATTTAGTAACGGACAATGGAAAGAAACACGGCCGCCATTTTGAAGGTCAACATTTGCGCATGTGCACAGCTGTCTAATTTTATTACACTGCGAACTGAGAAAAACTAATCGAACAATAATATTCTTTCGAAAAAAGTGTTTTAAACCAATCTTACCATTTCCGAACTGGTCCAAAGTGAGAATTAGATTTTGTTTAAATTTAGAGACAGTTTGTATACCGTAAACTTGTGTATTCCGCCACCCGAGCGCGCTGACGACACTTTTAAGGCTAAACCACAATAGTAAAAGGGGAATGAGCTAAACTATTAACCCTATTAACAACCTAAAAAATCCCCTACCCAAGCAACCAGGATCATTTTTGACTCAACGCTCAAATTTTTTTCCCAAAAATCTATGAAAATGATTCAACAGTGGAACCTCGTTATAACGAATCGCGAAAAGCGAATTTTTGATTTAACGAAGTGTTAAAAATGACTTGATTGGCCAGCCATAGAAAATCCATGATAAATATTTTTGATATAACCAATTAAAAAAAAAAAAACCGAATTATTTTTTTTACCCACAAACCCTTGTTATAACGAATTTTGATCACATGACTCAAAATTGATGTCCTTATTATATTAAAACTGCTTAACCGGATAGCAATTTTTGGGCAAACAAGTTGAGCATTTTTAATGCCAATGTGTCAGAAGATTTGATTTTTAAATTAATAAAATTAAAAATCTTATATTGACAAATACGGTAATAGCTGCGTTCGGAATTTTGGACTAGGAATGAATTTTTTGGGCCTAAACTTAAATTTTTGGTCAAAAATATTAATTTTTTTGTCACCCCTGGATCAGCCAGTAGTTCACATGATCGGCTACATAATGGAATGGGCTACAAAACTTAATTGGTACGAAAATAAATACTAAAAATTACTCCGTACAAAATTACAGTTTACAATACTTGTACAGATTTCAAGAAGTTTAACTTCTACCCTGTGGTCTTTAGGAGAAATTCTTTTTTTTAGATATCAATGGTACTTCTGAAGTGTCTTAGGGTGGCAAATGTCTAAATCTACAATATGATCTATGAAGTGAAGTGAAGTGCGTTAGTTATTTCAATTAGGACAACCGATTATTCATTCCCAATAAATAAACGAGATATTCTTATTCTTTGGTTAAAAAACGTTTTTGTGCAAGAAACATGTTTCGAATTTATTTGCTTAATACATGAAAACATAAGACATGGTACAACACTGAAATATAACAATTCTAACTAAAATTAGGATTAAAGGCAAAGAAATAAAAACATTATATAAAAAAATAATAAACAAATATAGCAAAAAGTAATCTTCATGTTAATTTTCGTGGAAGACCCGAAACTATGTCAAACAAAGTAATTTGTCTTGACGTACCGGAAATAATTTAATTTTTTTTAAATCTTTGGTTTAATTTAAAATAATAAAATAAAAACTGTGCAAGACAGTATCAGCTATGTTTTTGTTAAATTTGAGCCATTCACAAATACTGTGCACTCTTTGGTTAAAAAAACAAAAACAAAAACAAAAAACCCACGTGGCAAGTAAAATTACTCTTTCAAGACTAGTAGTAAGCAGACAACTCTGAATTATAAAATCAATCAAACATACCAATTACATTAAATGAAAAACAACTAATACAATAAAAAAATAGCTGCCAATCAAGTAATCAGTTTCTTTCCACAGCTGTCTAAAAATTTTTTTTAAAAAAATGCCTTTTTCTATTCACTTTACTGCAAAAATAAAAGCAAAAATAAAAATTACTGTGTACATTTGATAAAACATTCATTATTTAAAATTATTGATATCTTATGAAAAACAAAATAATTTGAGAGAAAGGAAATACAAACTAAAATAATATTCTTGAGAAAAATGCTTAAATTGGACAATGAGATATTAAATAAATATCAATACTAATGCACACAATCCTTTCAAAATAACACACAAGAATTCCATTGAATTTTCTATTTGAGTTAAAAATCGAAAAAATAAAATTAAATACAAGTGTATAAATAACAATATAATCAAGAAAATAATAATAATAATAATAATAATAATAATAATAATAATGTACTACTTGATAAGAAAACAACAAATTTAAAAAAGCAGCCAAATGTTGGTGCAATTCAATGACTTAAAAAATTTTAATTTCATTTTAGAATAAATAAAATAGTCAAAGGATGTACACAATGCTTCAATTGATGAGTGAGCAAAAAGAGATTCAAATAACATAAATTAGCTACACATTTTTGTCAGTATAACTTACTATAGGATTACAAGTTGGTTAATATTAAACATCACTTTTTGTCAAATATAATACAAAACCATTAATGAGTATAACTTCAAAAATAAAATGAGTTGAAAAAATTTGAACTGGTATACCAAAAGATAGATCTAGCTACAACTCAACTTACTCAGAACACAAGATATCAGTGGCACTTTATTAACATGGACTCACTGGGCACTCACTCGCCTAAGCTAAGCCCACGATTTAATTCTAGGGCACCCACATTCAACTCCATCAGTTTAGCAAAAATAAGAATAAAACATAATCAAAAAATGTAGCAAGTTTGTGCCCCCAAGCGTAATGCTGTGCCACTCTAAGTTAACCACCTCAAATTCAGTCAGTCCCCCTTCGAAACAAAAAAATACATTCCTAAAACTCAAAACAGTTGTAAAACTCAAAGCCAACCATAAAATTGAAAATTGAAATTGAAATTGATATGCATTACAAACAATACAATTGAATAAGCCTTAAAAACTGTGAGTTTTAGGAAGACATGAACATAGATCAAATTACACAAAGGTAGGCAGAGATATGTATTTGAAATTGTATGTATTTGAAATTTTATATATGGGACATTTTATTGGATAGAGAAGTGCAGAAAGATGATAACCACAAAACTTATCCATCTAAGTTAAATAAATTATGGTTTATATAACATTGCACATTTTTGTTGTCGTCTTATGCATTTTACAGTCAACAAAATTAGAGAGATTCAAGTTGAAAAATAAAATAGAAACAAGTCTATCTCACTCATAAAAAGTAAAAAAAAAAAATAATAATAATAATAATATTAAAACTCAGTTTGTATAAACCTCAGCTGCCTTTCGCAATTTTTTTCTTCTTCTAAATTTGCAAACTCATTCTTTAAAATCATCTTACCGGTATGCATACTCAAATAAAGTTAAACTCGTGAAAATTGGGATAAATACTGAAGAAATGATTCATGTATGCAACATCTAATACACAAAAAACAAAACCTTTTTTAAATATATATATAATTTTTCTTTTTTTAAAATAAGAAATTTAAAGAAAGTGATGATATATGGATGGGTGAGGTTTGGCATCGTATTTTTTTTTATAAATTAATAATCAAAGAAAACTGTCTCAGTGAGTCATTATTTCTCCCAAATGTCAAGTCTTCTATTTTGGTCGTACCAATGCTGTCAATGAGCAACGTGCATCAATGGGAAGTTTCTTCAATAAGGAGCAAATCGGTTGTAGCTGCCCCGATATACTGCAGCCTAAAATACAAACAAGTAGTGAGTAATACATTCATTTTATTAGTAAGTGCTTTTGGTTTCTAAAAAATTTAGAATTCATAAAGAATCATTCACCCAATTCTTTTTTTTGCAGGATTTTGAATTTTTGATTCTGTTTTTACATAATTTATTTTGATTGAACACTATTTTCTATACATTCAAAAGTCGTATATTTGGTGTTTGTATGTAATTAGCTTTTTTGTCTTTTTACGTAACAAAACAAAATCACCAACATTTACAAAACGACTTTTGTAACACATTCCGAACATTAAGATTTCGGAACTGATTGCTGTCATCAATCAATTCATTTCAGCACAACTCGGTACACCAACACGTCACTTTATCAGTACTACACACACTAATTCGAAATGGGAATGCACCAAACCATTAGAGGGTAACGGAAACTCTGTCTGGTCTGGATGGGTATTGCTATATTACAGAAAAGCAGAAATCAGATGAAATAAATCTACAGGAAATGTGAGAACTGGAAGAAAACTTGCAGTGCACAACTAACTAACTAACTCAGTACCGGCTACAAGTTAATTCAGAGCACAGCCACCAGTTGATGCACCTTGTCATCAGGATGACAAGCCAATTCAACCTGAAAAGCCAATTCGACTCATTCAGGCTATTCTAGAGGCTGAGGTAAAGGAGCAGGGGCGGATCTACATCAGGGCAAATAGGGATTGAGCCCAGGGCCCCTAAACTCTAGGGGTCCCCCCAAGACACAACATAATGTACTAGTATGTTATGTTTTAAGAAGCAACAGAACGTGTAAGTGTAAAAATAATATCAGTTTTTGTGTTATTTGACATCCTTTGGCGTCTTTTTGACTTTTTTTACGTCATTGAGCATCTTTGATGTCATTTGGTGGTTTCCGGAACGGAAACTGCTGTATTTACGTCAAACCAAAAAAAACCTCAAGCCCAGGGCCCCCCAAAAGCAAGATCCGCCCCTGTAAAGGAGGTAATGTCAAAGGAAACTAAAAAATTGCAACAATTGGAATGAGAAACGTTGGAGAGTAATCGGTTTTTATATGATAGAATCACAGGATGATGCTGTTCACAAGCGAAGAGAAGAGAAGAGAAGAAAAGAAAAGAGAAGAAAATTTAAGTAATTTATGCGATAAGAAAACAATACTTGCAGATGGGACATTTAAAAGAGAAATTTAAAATTGTTCAAGCAGTTGTATACACTGCACTGCCAAGTGGGTAAGTCTGCCCAAGCAAATTGTGCCCGTTGTGTACTGCTTAATGGAGAACAAGAGTGAAACTGCTTGGGTGATGCTGTTCGGAAAGATGAAAAGCATAATTCAAGATTTGTTTGGGCTAGATTTGGATAAAACCCCAATTCTTCGATATTGGCGCTCTGAATGCAGCGAGAGAGAGAAGTGACCCGAACTGGTGTGTTTTTTCCACCTGGCACAAAGTGGGTTTTGCCTGCTCGCTTCAACAGTTAAGTACTGTATGCAGATAAGGAGTTGAGCGTGCTAGTTAGAGCTAGAACTAGAACTAGAGCGGCAGTTAGCTGCCCTATCTTATAGTTCTTGCCCTGCTCTTGCTCTAACCCCTATCCGCGAGAGAAATTCCAGAAGCATACTACTTGTACTCTGTAGTACTGTACGATTAAAACTAAAACCTTTGTTTGGCCCAGATGCAGCTGGCTTTTTGGAATGGTGTGAATGGAGGGGATTTTCGTAGCCCCGGCATGCGGACGACAGACTTATGGAGTTGACACCTTCTGAACAGTGCTGGCCAATAAATGAATGCGGTCGAGTCATGGCACTTCTGCCTTATTTAATATTAATAGTTTAATGATGCAATAGCAAGCCATGTTGGCCTCTTTTGCATGCTCGTGGCAAGCAGACACTGAGCAAATCTCTCAAACCAAACCTCTCAAAAGCCCACGAAGACTCGCCTAAAACAGCGTGAGCTAAATCTGAGCACTGAGCAGCTTAATCAGGAATTACAACTTTTTTTTGCTAATTTCTATTACATTTGTTGCTTGAAATAAAGAACTTTTAAAACTCAAACTTTTTCCTTTTTCCTCTTTTTTTGAAGTTATGTTAGCGTTAGCTGTGACTCCGTGAGGCCGTCACAGCTAAAGTGACTGCTCGCTAAAATGAAATCACTACAGTGAACCTACAAATACCGTATTTTACCGAATAAGAGTCGCCCTCGAATTGTAGCCGCCCTCGAATAGTAGCCGCGGCCGAGATAAGCGACTTGATATAAGAGCCGCGGCTATATACGTTCAATGAACGTAATAGTAAGATATTTGTCACTATTTAAAATAAGAGCCGCCCCCGAATTGGAGCCGCCCCCGAATTAAAGCCGCAGCTCAAAGTGGCAGTTTTGAATAAGAGCCGCGGCTCTTATTTGGTAAAATACGGTAGTTCGTTTTTCTTACAGTAGCTGCATTCAAAAACTAAAATATTTTGTGTTTTACTTCAATTTTAAACCAAAAATGACATCATATCCTGTTTAAACCCATGTTAAAACTTAAAATACACTTAAACTAAAATTGTTATTTTAATTTTTGAATGCAGCTAGTGTTTTTTCTGGAATTGGATATATATCTATTCTTTGACAATTTAACTTTATATAAAAAGACAATTTGTATTCCAAAACTCCCATGTTCTGGATGCTCTGACAAAATGTATTGGCCTTACAGTAGGTATAAATTATACCGACAAGTTAATACAGATAACATTGGTAACATAGTGAAGCTGTGGAGTATGCTTACATTGCTTAATCATTTTTAAATGAATAAAATGTATGATGAGGAGTTAGAATAGCAACACTCAAAAGAGCGACGTTAAAATCGCAATAGCGAACGATCTACAGAGCGACGAACACAATAGCTACTCGCACTGTATGTTGTCATCACCTCTGTACTTATTATTGTTCCCAAAATAATTCATGTTGAATTCCGCCGTTGAATTTGAACCTCATCCCATTTTAACACTCAAGCTCACATAAGCTTAAAATGAAACGGTAATGGGAACTAGATTACCTCAAAAAGAACGATAATGGCTGGTAACTACCGTAGTTACTTTTTTTAGATAAATAACTACCGTATAACCGTAACTACCGGTAGTTACCACTTTGCAGTAACACATGCAACCCTGATTCTTGGTTTTAATTGAAGTTCAATTCGATTACAACTGTTTATTTGAATCGAAGAAGAGTTGTTGCTATTGCCAAGCGTTCTCGCCCTCGCAACCGATAAGATTGAACGCACCTATTGTTTAGAGTAACATCAGAGAATTTGTGGCAGGTACTTTTCCCTTATAAAAACTCCCGTTAAGTCTATAAGTATAGTGGAAAACTTATAACTCTACCGGAGCTGACACTATAACTGAAAATAGCGTAGCCAATCTGGTAGTTTTCCACTATTTACGTCACTAACTAAAAATCTGGATTAGCATTGACCTGTTTCGCCGCCATTTTGAATTCTCCGCTTCATTCACGCGTGGAGCACATGTTACGGTACGGTTTATCTAATTGTTTGTGCTTTAAATTCTTGTAAATTCACAATAATAACATTGCAGCATTGTATTCCAACAGTTAAAAACAGGAATTCTCTCTTTTTAAAGGCTTTTATTTAACTTACCTTGAACGTTTGTGTGTGTGTGTGTGTGTGTGGGGGGGGGGGGGGTTTCAACGTCCGATCACGTGACCCGAAAAGTAACTTTTTAGAACCGCAGCGCCACCTGGCGGAACCCGTGCGCTTTAATGGATGCCAAAATGTTCTCTAATACTCCGTAGTTGTTTTGTATTACGATATGCAATAGTGTTTCCACCTTGTGGCAGCGAGCAGCAATAATGAGCAGCTATTAATTCAACTAATGTAAATAATAAATTTTGTGCAAATTCTTTAGCCGCAGCGTGGTTATACTACGGTATGCGCATTCATACAGTCATTCAAACTTGTTTGTACTTGTATTTATGACTTAATGAATGCAATGTGTTTACTCTCTTTGCATTCAAGATGATTAACTCACCCCATATCCTGCAACAGGTCCGATTCCATGTCCAAGGTATGGATCAGCATATTCTCGACCATACCTAAGTAGGTATGCGGACAGGTCAGTCTTTGTAGTAGCAGGGTTTGGAACTAATACGGAACTTTAGTGGTGAATAAAAAGAAACAAACCAAACAAATTAACCAAAATGCTATGGTAGTAACTGTTATGCCAAAATAAGTTACAAATTAAAATTAAAACTTAACTTAGAAAAACTAAATAAAAGCATTAAAATGTAAAAAAAGAAAAGAAAAAAAAGAGATAAATTTTAAACAGTTTTGAAAAACATGCAGCAATTAACTAATCTGCATGCATTACAATTGGGTAAAATTAGCAAATGCACATTTAAATGTTTGAAATACATGTATAGTGCTTTTTTTCTATGATTACACGTTCATGCAACCAAATGCAAAAAACCAAGCAACCACCAAGTTCCAATTGAATTAAAAACTAAAGAGGAAAATTTCCTGGTCATAAATAAATGCAATTTAAAAGTAATACTGTATGTTAAAAAAAATTAAAAATTTAGTGCCATCAAATTTTTTTTTTTTTTTTTTTTTTTTTTTTATAAAAAATGACTGCATTTATTCATATGGACCGAGCATAATTTTATTTTTCGTAGAAATTAGGTAACGTAAATAAATTGAAATACGTTACACTTTCTAATGAGATTTGTTTAATTGTCATAACTTACCCTGCAACAGTTGCATAAGAGGCAACAGGCTGAGCCGCAGCAGCCGCCGCTGTATAGGCCCTGGCCGCAGCTGCTGTATAACCAGCAGCGGCAGCTGCATAACCAGCTTGAGGGGACACAAACTATAATAAAAATCAATGGTATCAAGCTTGTTAAGTTACGCTTTCACAAAGTACAAAATAAAATAAAATACAAAATACCGGTAGTTGATTGCAAGCTTACCTGAAGTTGATACCTGTCAGCACCAGCATGGGCTAAGAAGGGATCATAATACACACCCCTGAAATCATAGTTAAAATTTCCATTAACAATACAAGTAAAATATTCCACATTGCAGAGTGTCTCTCTCTGTCTATTCTTCTATCGAGTTTGTTAAAAAAAATATGCTCTTAAAAATATTTGATACAAATGTGGAGGTACACATTTCATCTTATTTTGTGACAGTGCCCTTTTGACAATTTTGCACTAACAAGTAAGTGACGTGAGTTCCATTAATCGCACGCGTAATCGGAAAAACACTAACAACTAAAAATGTAAAAATCACAAACACAATAAAAATTAAAAAGGTAGATTTTGCAATTTTGGCAAAAGATTTTTCGTTTTGGCAAACTCAAAAGAAAATAGAGGTGCCCAAATTCAATCTAACTTAAGCTTATGTTCTAAGCTCTCAAATAACTCAAATAACAAATGCGCCAAAACATTCGTGCCACAGAAAAGCTGGAAATCGCAAGAAACGACCATGTCAAACAAACATTATTAGAAACCTTGGACGAGCTAGAACATTTAGCTCATTTCATTTACCCCGGCCCGGTAGTCTCGGCTATGTCAAAACATTTCCTTGGTTCTGGTTTTAAGATTGGTTGGGTATAATTAGAAGCAAACCATTTGCATGGTCGGTAACTTAAATCACGTGGTGACCATCAACAGAATCGCACAAATGCAAATTCATGCAATTGAATTAAGGCAAGCTAAGTTCACATGTGTTCAACTACGTCGCGTCACCAACGTTCTGATTTCGTGCGAGTTGAAATCTTTCAACTTCAAATGCACGTTCACAATGCAACGAAAATGTGGACAATGAAAAAATGGATGGAAAATACTAGTAGAAAAAGTTTTTAAAAATCAAGTAATAAAAATACTAAATAAATAAGTTAAATAAATAAATAAATGAATAAATAAATAAATAAATTTCTTTTTTAAACTTGGCTTTGAATAACCACATTTATCTCCGCATTGCAAGGAACATGTGTCTCGCATGTGAACACATGTTTTGTGCATTGCTGCATTTACAACGTTTACAACGCAGACGCAGCAATGCACAAGATGGTGTGTTATAATTACACGTCGTGCATGCACTTTGAAGCTGACTGATGCGGAAACGCATGAATGTAAACTTAGCTCTAGGAAGCATGATTAATACAAAATCGCAAACTTTCAAAATTGTATGTTTGAAAAGATCGAAATAAACCTTCAGAGAAACTCACAATTTACATTCAAAAGTTTGTTTAAATATAAATATCTGCAAATTTAAAATTGTAGTCAAACATGCTGTTGTTTAAATCAGTTCTAACTACGTACACGCTTCATCATTGGATCAATTGTGTTCAAGTTCTGAGTAAGCTTGCATTCAGTTGAGTCTGACAAAAAAAATCAGTTCAGTTCAATTTTATTTTCGAGGAAAACTGTTCTGAATTCATGCTTAGACCGAACTAACTTAACTCTCGAAGGCTTAAGGGTAAAATGTACCATATAAGGCATTACGCGTTTCAGGACAAATTTCAGGACGATTCAAGGGGGCCATTTAGTTTATTGTTATAGCTCGCAACTAATTTTATAGAGGGTGCAATATGTAAACAATACTAATAAAGAAGTTTGAACCATCTGATGGTGGTTTTAAACACTACTGGTAAAAGCCAAAACCTGTTGACTGAAGTGCTCTTTACTAATGCGTCAAAAGCCAGCTTAAAAGTTATGCTGGAGCTTTAAGGGGCAGACAATTTCAATTCAGAATAATTAATTAAATAAGTAAACAATGACTGTAAAGTTTGTTATCATATAAACATACCGGTAGTAAAAAATTTTCAGCAAAATAAATGAGTAGGAAAAAAATTTTCCTATTCAAGAAAGTGGTTGTCTCTAGACTCTAAATGCTTATAGACTTAGGCCTCCGAGGGTTAATGGGTAGAACACCTGTCATGGAAAGGAGGACCTAGGGTTCCGATTTAACATTCCCTGGACTCCAAGCCAATTTGTTTTTTGCAAATATAAATGTTTTCGTAAATAGTAGGGTTGTGAGGTTATTTTTTTTGGTAAGTGCGGTGTGGTTAGGTATACCGCAAAAACAACATAAAACTGCAACAAAACGCATAGCCGCAAAAACTCCAAAATTCAAGAAAATAAACCTAAAAACTCCAAAATTCAAAAAGAAAAAAATAAAAAAAAATAAAATAAAATTTGCAGATTTGCGGTTTTCTGCGGTTTGCAGTTAATCGTGTAGCGGTTTTTTTTTTTTTTTTTTTTTTTATAAAAACCGCAGTGTGATTTTAGAAATAAAAAAATCGCGGTGCGATATTTCGCACTCGTGAACAATCCTAGTTCGTAGCCCTACTTCCGTTACAAAGTAGGATCACGGATCTTCAATAAACATTGTTTAAATGTTGTGCCCAGGCCCACCCATTGCAACTGAATGTAGACTATATCAGTTATAAAGTTAGGTCAAGGCAACCCAGCCGAGCAGTTTAAATATGTTGTTAAAAATGCTTTTTAGTCAAAATGACTTTTTGAATGCAACTATCGGTAATGTTTAAAATTGCAGTTTACCGGTAAACTGCAATTCCTTGTTTTACATTGTGACAAAAAGCAGACTGAATCATTTGCAACTTTTGAAGGAGTCTATTGCTTATAACAAGTCTTAATTGAAATCTCCATGTTCTAATCCATGACTAAAATTTCCATGCTTCAAAGTACACTGGTTCGTCAAAATCATAAACTCACCCTAAAAATATGAAATAAACCATGACCACAGCCACTAATTATTTTGATCTGTACGTATAAACACATTTTCCATTTTCAACTAGATACAATTATTTTTATACTGCATTTCTTCGATTCTAAGGTGCCATCGATTGTAAGACTCACCCTCCATTTTAGAAATGTTTATTTGGTAAAAACTGTGAAGTTAGAATGGAAAAAATATGGTAATAACAAAAATAATACAAAATTTATGTTTTGACCCTGACCAAAATTGTAAATTCAAACTCAAAATACCAAATTGATATGAAGTAAAACTACAGTAATCATTATTTAAAATTACTTCAAACATCTTGTTTGGGTTTGATTCTACAAGTATCAACTATAAAAGAATTTTTTCCCAAGCTTTTGTCAGTGCTAGGCTCATCTGTTGTCTTTTACTGACGACCTTTAGCATAAACTTGCAAACTAATCGCCCCCAAACATGTTCCACTGGATTTAAGCCTGGACTTTTTGATGGTCAGGCCATCAAACCAATTTTGTGTGATTAAACCAGGCTTCTGCAAGGTTTGAGACATGAATTGGTGCGTTATCTTGTTGGTAGATGAAACCCCGAACAGCTGACCATAATGCAAAAGTTGATCATTCATCTTCTTCTGAGCTGAACAATATCTGTCTTCCCAAGAGCTGAAAAGCCACACCAAATCATTATAGAACCTCCATGTTGTTGTCTGCTCATTTGAATCTCTAATATATCAGTCTGCATTTTGTGTCATGCAGTCAGCTCAGATTTTTGCTTAAGTTTTGCAAACATGTGCAAGTTCACAGCCCCTTGGAAATGTTTGTACAATGCTGTTGTGATGCCATCAGTAAGTTTAGTGATTGACTTAAACAGACTAAAAATTGAGCAGTTTGATGTAATCAGGCTTTAATCCATGCAAATTATTTTACGTGAGTTTATAATTTTGGCTGCATTTTATATTATTTTTGTTATTATAAAACAATTTTATCCAGTTGATGTGTTTATTTTGTGCATTCATGGCCGCCGCGTGCGGATATGCAGGTTGTGCTCTGCACAAAGGCAGTAGGCACCTGACCAGGAACCACATCTTCAGGCAACAAGGGGGCGCCGAAATACAACCTGAACAAAGGCGCATCTCACCCAGGGGTAAGCATTAATAACAACACATACAGATCTAAACAATTGGTCGATGTGGTCATGGTTTATTTCACATTTTTAGGATGAGTTTATAATTTTGACCACCAGTGGAAGCTCGGAATTCTTTTTTCCACACTCCAAAACGTGTGCAACAGCTGAAACGTCAAAATGACAAATGCGTAAGACGCCATTTCACAATAATTTCTAGCAAATACGAGCTCAAATTATGCCTCGAATTTATCCCAAAATATACAACTTGGTGAGTTATTTCATACAAAACCGTTGGTGTTCAGTTCCATCAAAGTAAGATGAAATTTTGATTCAACTAGGAACATCTCAATGTCTCGAATCAAACAATTTGTTACCTTTTTCCTTCAACGTTTTAGTTGTCAAAACAAAAACAAATAAACCCATTAAATTGATGTTTACATTTTATTTCAATTTGTTCATCTCTTTTTTTTTTTTTTTGCATACATGCAATGAATGAATTGAGTCTACTTTTTATATATTTTTATATGCTCAAAGATGGAAACACAAGGGAGTGGGTAAATTTAAAAGCTTGCTTTTACTTGAAAAAGCCGCTAAAAACTCGCCCGCTTGAGAAAACACAAGCTTGCGTTTTTATTCAAAGCTTTGTTTTGACTGACAAGTGAGTTGGATTTACCAGCTTCAAGCTTGCTGGTGTTTTGGTCATGTGACTTTGACAGCCAATCAGAATCGTGAGGCAATTCTTGGAGGAGATTTTGGCGAGAATTTCTGGCAGCTACCTATAAAAAGCTAGCTTGAGTTTGCCAGTTAATCTGGTAAGGTCAAGTGGGCTGGTCAAGTGAGCTTGTAAATGACTCCCTCTCTAAACTTTACTAGCAAGCTTTGGAATTTTACCCGCTCCCTTATGTTTCCGCCTTTAGAGTAGAATAAATTAATTGAATGTATGCTTAAACACGGATTTGGAAATTTCCATGTTTATGCGCGGAATTAGTTTATTCCGCACGGAGAAAACGAATACTGCATTTAGTTATTCAGCACCATGTAAAACGACCCTTCTGAAGTTAGATCAAAAAAACTTTTAATTAAGCTTAAGCTTAATTTACATTAAAAATTAAAAATGATTTGTCAAATGCATCTATTTTTTTGTTGGAGATATTGTTCAGTGCATCATCATCAGTTGGCACTCCCTTGTATTTGCATATATATACAGTATATATATATATATATTGCATATATGTACAGTATATATATATCCCGCCATCTATAAAAATTCCTAACAAATTAAGTAAAAAATTTGTAGAACTTGCAGTTCATAATTAGAATACAGTAACACTTCCGCCACGCCCCGAATATAACAGAATAGAAGGGTTGTTATTCCAATACAACACCATTCTGTTTGTTCTACTCTGTATAGTATTGCATATTTTTAATAAAACTTCTGAAATTTTGTGAAAGTGATTAAAAATTTGTCTACCTTTCCAGGAACTTGAGCAAGACAGAAGACGAACAACTATAAAAATATTAAAAATAAATTTATTATTGTAATTTAAATTTGGCCTTTATTTTTAATATTTTTATAGATTGTCCATTTACTTTTTAATTTCAGAAGTATCATTAAAAGTAATTTAACACAATGGTGTGAGACATGGATTGGTGCGTTATCTTTCTGGCAGATGAAAATTCCCTGCCCCCTAACAGCTGACCATAATGCAAAAGTTGATCATTCATCAAATTAATATAATCGTCAGACTTCTGCCTTCCTCTGAGCTAAACAATAGCTGCGTTCCCAAGAGCTGAAAAGCCACACCAAACCATTATACCAGGTAGCCCAAATAAAACTGGCCCGACAATAGTAAACTTCCTTGCATTGTCTGGCCGGAATTATTTGAGCCACCCAGTAGAACCTCCACCTTGTTGTCTGCTAATTTGGATCTCTGGTGAGCTTCTAATATTCTGCAGGTATCATTGCCAATTGCCACCCATCTGGTCCATCTATATTCATGGTTGCACCCGTTACTGGAATTTGGTAACTAGTTACCGTTACAAATACTTAGCTAAAAAGTTACCAACCGTTATCATTACATTTTAGAAAAGAAAGTTCCTATCAAACAATTTGAGCATGCATCGTGTATAGAAAACAAACCAACAATAAAAACAAATCCACTAGTTCTGTCTGAATTAAATAAATTAAATAAAATGTAGTTTATTAGCTACAATTTTTACTAGATGCATTCAATTCTCAAAGACTAATTCACTTTTTCTTAAATCAGAAGTGACTTAAATAAGTAAATTCTTATTGAACATACCATACTAAAAACTGAACTGCCTACCTACAACATGTGATAACATTAGCCAATAGCAGGTGCAAAAGAGATATCACAAGTCACTTCTGTAACTGAAAGAAGTGAATTCCTCTAAATTGAATTCTTTCAAGTTGATTTCTCAGAGATGTGATGTAAAATTTATTATATCCTGCGAAAAGAAATCATTTCAAACAAACTGCCACCTAAATCCGAGAAATTTTTCTCTTTAAATTTAAGTGCAAAAAAGGCTATTTCTTGCTGTAATATGTAGAAATTATGAATAGTCGAAGAAATGAACAAAACAGAAGTCCTACTGTCTTTCCGACCTTCATTTGTTCACCAGCTGTTCAATTTTTCGACGTTCATTTTTTCAACATTTTTTTTTACAAAAAGTACAAATTAAATTGTTATAGTAATTATTTCATAATAACAATCCGAAAACTTAGTTAACGAAAAGCGACGCAAGATGGTCGCAGACTTCTTGCCCTGCGTCATCAGTTCGTATCAGAGAGTCATGCACACGCGCAGACTGACTTTCGATTCACGATGGTTTAAAAATGGCTTTTTTGTCTGACATTTACCATGTTTACATGTGCTCACTTATCTAGATAAGTGAAAATGCGAATTTTACTTTTCTAGAAAACTGATCATGTAAACAAATCAGTTTTCCAGAAAAGTCAAACTTATCTGGAAAACTAAAATCCACTTGTTTGAGGTAGATTTTGGGTGTTTTGCGCATTGCCATTTGCAATGTAAACACCCACTCATTGCTTATCTAGATAAGCTGACGTCACAACAACGCTGTAATGCAACTGTTTAAAAACATGGCGGCAAAATGGAGCGAGCACAGTGCTCGCAATGTTAGAATGAATATTGTTACATGGGAAACACCAACGAAACAAAACAATATTTTCCGAGGTTGGCGGGAAGACATATTGTTTGTGCACAGTGAATTGTGGATGATTAATGCGCAAGTTTAACCGAGAGTTAAAAACGTCATATGACGTCACATTTTTTGGAAAACTGATTCTTTGTAAACGCATGCAGTTTTCTAGATAAGTAAAAATTCGCATTTTTACTTATCTAGATAACTGGTAACATGTAAACATGGTAATTGATAGCAACTAGAATGAAGACATTTTTAAAAGGATTTCCAATCAATCCTGTCATTCGAAAACAATAGATTAATTGAGGTCGGACATCTAACTTGGATTCATCCAGATCCAAGAACTGCATCAATTCTTGATTATCGTAATTGCAGCGAGACATTTTTGTTACGTTTATACCACGGAACGCATTTACTCACGTTTCTCGGACATTCCATCGCATGCACTTTTTTTGCAACATGCATCACTTTTAGTGCAAATATTTAATTTTCTAGCATCATGAAAAAATACAACTTTATTTAATATTGGTTTCCTACAATCTGGGGCGAAAGTAGAAAGAAAAGACTTGCGACATTACGAAAATTAACAGTTTTAGCCCAAAATCGACATTTTAGATAAAAAATTTTCATTTGAGACCAAAAAATTTCATTTTAGACAAAAAAAAATTTATTTTAGACCAAAAGAGGTTTTTTTGATTTTCCAATTGCCATGTACTCAATACGTGTACGTGTATAATCGAACAATCGCATAATCGCACCAGCGACTAAAAAGTAGTTTTTGCGCTAATGAACAAAATGGTGGTTGCCATTCCAGTCTAATTCGTGTGTTATTAACAGCAATTAAGTGCCTTTACATATTATTTAATATCTATATTACATATGATATGTCGTTCTACGTTCGTTTTGAGTTCGTCCTAACTCAAAATCAATGTACAATGAACTACTGTATTTCGTCGATGCTAAGACACCCCCGCCCCTTTTAGACTTGGTTTTTCGTCTTAGATCCGAAGAAATGTAGTAAATAAATGGAAAACGTTCGTTTTGTGTACGTCCGAACTCAAATCAAACGTTTTCCATTCGTTTCGCGCATCGTCTATATTTGCGTCACAAGTATCTTAGTGCAAAAAAAAAGTTTCTTCATTTAGATAAAAAAAACTAAGCTTATTTTAATGCTGTTTGCTGTCCAAACAAAACAAACAAACATTAGGATCTAAGAAAAATCGCCTAATGTTTTCATAGCTCCCCCAACGGATGTTTGGTTAAGTCATACTGTATGACCTGGAATTGAGTTAGTTTTGTCAGGCACTGTAGCGTGAAAGATGAAAAAAGTACATGCTACTGCAATTGGTGAACTTTTGTACCTCCACAGTTTGTAACAAACTGTGCTACTTAAATAATTTGTTTAATTATTTATAAAAAAAAAATGAAAGGAAGGAAATTCTACAATTTCATTTACTATGAAAATGTGAACTAAAACGTTTGCTAACTATAAACTAGTAAACTAGCACTAACTAATATGGATACGATACACCAAATAATAAATAAAATGTAAAAAATAATAACAATAATTATAATAATAATAATAATAATAATAATAATAAATAAAATGAAATGTATAAAAAAAAGCCAAACTAAATTTAAAAAAATAATTTCTTTGAACTAATCAATCCAGTTTTCTACAAGTCAAACAGTAGTAGGTTTCAAATATAGTGCCCAAAAATAGTGATGATGCAACAATTTGCTTTCAATGCTACATCCTAAATTTAAATAGTTTAATAAATTTAAAAAATGAAATATTCTTGATACAAAAACGTGCATCGGAAATCAAACTCCCTTTCTACAAAAGAAAACTCCATGCCGTGAATGGAATGGATTCGATATCAAACTTGGGAAATAAAAAAATTAAAGAAGTAAATATTGAAAATATTACGTTTTAAATTATCTAATTTTAATTAATGATATCAATTACAAACTAAAACAGAATTTATTAACAACTTCAGCAAGTTTTTTTTTTTTTAGTTTCAGAAATAAATATAATTAAAAAAATATTTTTTTTTGTAGGGGGTAGGTGGGGGTGGGGGTGGGAGAGAAATAAATAAATTAAGAAAAATGGAAAAATAAAACTCTCTGCTTTTTCCAAAATGAACAATGTTTTTTTCATTTTAACATGCAGAGAAGAACAAAAGATGAAAAATAAACCCAAAGACCACTTAATCAGTTACAAACAGTGTCAAAAGTCATAAAAATAAATTAAACAATCAACTTTTTCAAATATATAATAATAAAGAAAAAATCATAATCTCGTATGAAGAGAAAAGGATTTAAAAAAGATATTTGGGAATGTTTGTTTGTTTGTCCAAGAAAAACACGAACTTACGGAGTGTAGCCATGCAGAGCAGTAGCCGCAGCCGCAGCTGTTAGTGGAGTGGGGTGCCTGGCGAAGGCCGTGTATGCCCCACGTGCCCGGCCTCTTTGGATCGCAACACCACGCAAGGCGGCCGCTAGCAGAGACAACATGCAAACTCTCATCGATCAGGCAAAAATAAAATAAAATATAAAATAAAGGGGAAAAATAGGAACCAGTCTGGTTAATGGCCAAAAGTAATCATAGTAATCATGATGATGGTGATGATGATGATGATAATTATCATAGTAATAATAACAACAACAACAACAGCAACAACAACAACAACAACAATAATAATAATAATAAAGAATAAATAAAGAATAGTAATAATAATTAAATAAAATAATAAGAATAATAAGAATAAAGAATAAAGAATAAAGAAAGAATAAAGAAAGAATAAAAAAAGAATAAAGAATAAAGAAAAAATAAATAAATAAATAGTAATAATAATAAGAAATAACTTACCGAATACAAATAAAATTATTCACACCACGTAAGAATAGAATTATTGTGACAAAGTTTTACCTTATACCTCGAATCCATCCAATTTTGCTTTAGCATCCAAGCTATTATTAATGGAATTGTGTAATCACACAAACCTTGAGCACAGAGTCAGAAAGACAGTTCCAATATCAAGGTGAAAAAATTCACTCCAATACCGGTATAGAAAGGAATTAATTATGGAAGCCCTACATGTACATTCCCTTGATTTAGCACTGAAAAAAACTTAAGTTGACCTTACTGTATTTTCACTTTTTATTTATTTATTTATTTTTTTATACTAAATTTGGAGCTCCTGAGTACTAATAAAACAATCACCATAAAAGTTTGCGCACAAGGGCCTCTTGCATGTCAGCAGCGGTGAAAGAGAGAGAGAAAGCCCCGTGAATGAGAGTTTTTCAAGTTTTCTGAAACACGAGTATAGTGTTCGTAACAAGTTCCATATGCATTGTAAAGCATCATAAGACCTTCCTGTAGCAGAATAGATACTGTATTGCATGACTCAAACCTTAGAGACACGTTTTTATTTCCCCTTCCCAGTCATGATTGCCAAAAAGTGTGGCAACATCCACACCACACGCAGATCATCGACGCGCTTTTAAGGGCATGCTACTAAACAGCGAGTTTGACCAGACTATCCTAAATTAGTTAAAAATCTCACAAAATTTTGTTTAAAAAGTGTCACATTCTCATTTAAAATTTCCCCGTCAGTTAGCGTACTAGTAGATGTAGTATTAAAGTTTCTGTTTCTGTGGTGTTCCTTTGGTGTTCCTTTAAACAAAAAAAACACGACAAAAAACTTGACCAACCATGGATGTGTGGAAAAACATTGATTTTTATGACTTGTTTTTAGTTGCGTTTGTGCATTTTACAAGTAAATAGAAATTAAAATTCCTTCATTTTCACCAAATGGACTAAAGATAGCTACTTTTATAGCTGCTTTCAACACAATTGTGGTTTTATACTCTAACCGAATTCAAGATTGGCCTCACTCCCATTGGCCGAGCCATTTCACATGTGTAATGAGTGGTACACAAAAATAGGCCAAAACACCAGAATTACCACCAATCTCCAGACATTGTAATTGTAATCAATTATCTGTTGCACATTGCATGTGCCTTACAATGTGAACAGCCTATGCGTTGCGTTTGACTAATTTTTTCTTGTGTTGCGTTGCGTTGCGTCGCCCCTAGGTAATATTTGGTAATAAAATATTAATTTTATTTGCCCAAATAAGCTTATTCCCCTTTTAATCAATCAAACAATGTTAGCATTGGTTTCTTTTGGCAGGTAAACAAAGGTTTAGTTTTTTATTGGTTGTTTTGCCTAGTTAGATAACAATTCTGGTGATGTGGGCTACTTTTTTGTGCCACTATACCAGTGATATCGGAACGGAGTATAGGTTATATTTTTAATTTTAAATTTTAAATTTTCTGAATTGTGTTTTTGAAGAGTTCCAAATGCAATATTACACAAAATCATTCGACATGTTCTAAAACCTTTTGCCACGGTTTGTCGATTTTCGATTTTCCTGCATAATCACTAGCTGCATTCAATGCTTATAAGCAGAAATGGTTTATTTTAACTTTGTACTGTACAGTAGTTCAAAAAAACTTGGTCACAATAATAAATGGCATAAATTAATGATGAAAAGAATAAAAAAAAGATATTTGTTGTGATTGAAGCAACAAACAATCTTCAACTAGATTTACCATAACCTGGCCATAATTCCTCATGGTCATGAACATGACATATAAAACCAATAGGAAACTTAAGAGATTTGAGGAAACATTAACTGAATGCAAATATTCTGACATGCTGAGTCAAAAGTGTCGCTCAATGGAAATAACTTGGAAAGCATTCTAAGATTTTGATATAATAGCAAGTTATGTCATCCCTTTTCAATAAACTTAATATCGATGACCTGTAAGGTTTTTTCCACCTCATTTTATTACCTAGCCACAAAAACCGAGGACCGAGTGTTGAATATATATAACATGAAACCGAAACTTAGGCCTCCCGAATCCTTCCTTTTACGTCATACTGGCCCCGGCGCGTCACCCACCTGCGCACCCAATTCCTCTTCATGGGTCGCTTCCTCCGCATTTTCCCCCACGTAATTCTCGGCATTCCCGATACTGTACATATTTATGCTCGTATTTTACAAACCGTTAGAGATAGAAACAAGTACTTTCATTTTTAAAAAGAAAGCTTGTTTCATTCTATATCTTTTGATATGTTGTATGTTACATGCCTTTAAAAGTACCACTTTATTTAAATGTCCAAAGTAGCCTTAAAAAGTTAAATTATAGCATCCATCTTGTTTAGAATTTGCCCAAAGACCAGTTACGTAATGGAATGGGGGCGTGTTTAGTTCTACGAGTCACTTGTACAACTTCAAGTTGTAGAAGAGTCGCCATTTTGTTCTGAGTTGTAGAAAACTTGAACAAGTGTGAACACAAAAGTTTCTAAAAGTTAGGTAGTTCAAGTGTGAACAATTACAAAAACATTAGTGCGATCCGAGTTGTCGCACCAAAGAATGTCGCGCGTATTATTACACCTCGTCTATATATATTCAGATCAGTCAATATTGCTACAATGGACAAATTACCAGGCATTTGAAATCATTTAATAAGTTGATTTGATTTGATTAATAGTTTTGTTTTTGTTTTTGATTATTTTAAATTGATTTTCGTCTAATATTCAATCTGAAACAGGAATAACCTTTCACTGCAATCAAGACATTACATTTCTAATGTGTTATATGTATCTTCCATACATCTTCTAATTGCCCGCGGGGCAAACACATTTCGCAAATAGCGCACGTACCTCTAATTGCGCACCCATGCCCAAAATTGTGGAAATACTACTTGTAGTATACCAAAAATAAAGTGATAAATGAAACGTTTTCCACACGTTTCTGTTGAAAATTGTAATTCTTATCCTAAACATTTTATTTATCCATTTTAAATGTCGCGAAAAGGTTAAAAAAAACACTTAGTCAATGTCGGGTTTAAATAAATTTTCCAAATAGCACACGGGTGCTTAATGAGAAGATATAAGATAATAAAGTTGACACGCGTTTTCTACTAATTAAATTAAAATGTGCTATGCGGCTGTGCAATTTGAAATTTTGCCCTACCTTCAATGGTTTCTGACAAAGGCAGTAATAAAATGACCTGAAATAAAATCAACTTAATTTCGAGTAGTACGAAAAAACGCACACCTGACTTGCTATTATATGTAAACCTCAGAATTGTCTCCTCAACCTTATCCAAATTAATATTAATATCCCCAAAGAACCAAACAGGGTGGGCCTGGGCCAAAAAGGTCACAATTAAATTACATTATATGTAACCTTGCCACTTTCTTGGCCCATCCTGTATGTGTACAGTATGTCATACACATATAAACGTACATACATACATACAGTATACAGTATTTCACAGAGCGTCTCAAAAAATGTATACACATTTTAAATAAAATCGTAGGCTATATACAGAGTGTCCTAAAAGTCTGGTTCCCTCCAAATATTTCCTGAGCAATTGCATCTAGGCCAATTTTTATGAAGCGATCGTACAGGAAGTTGGGAGAGAGAGCAATCCAATGAAGTCATCAAATTTGACCTTGAAGGTCATTTTCAAACTCATTCACTTGCTAACTTTTAAACCGTTTAAGATACAGCAAAATTTCCAATTACAAAGTTGTAGAGCACCATCAAATTAGTACTTTACAACTTATTTTAGTTATCTTAAGTTAAATTCTTCAGAACGTGGGATATCGCAGTAACGCATGGCAGTGCTATTCATATGCGCGATATCGCATGTAAGAATTATTCTTACATGTTGCGCGTATGAATATTGCGCATATTATGGATCACTGGGATAATGATTGGGTAGGAGGGAGTGTGGGTGGATGGTTTGCCATGTTTCATTGCTCTAGTCATCCTAGATTACACATTTTGTAGTACTTATGTGGATTTTATCAGCGTTACCGGTACACGATACCTTTAAAAAAGTACCGCATCTCGTGGTAGCGATACTGTATGCAATTTTTTTATGATCTTGCAAGATCTCGCAGGTTTTGCGAGATGGTACGATGGTACAACAAGAGTCGGTACTTTTTGAAAAGTACCACACACCAGTACCGGTATCGCTGAAGAAATTCACAGATGTCGCGCAAAATCTGAAATCCAGGAAAGACTATCGGCAGTGCAATCAAACGTGGCGAATTAAAAGCAAAATTTATAAAAATGCAAATATCTCAAGAACCAAACCCCGAATCGTCAAAAACTAAACACCAAACGAAAGAGCGAAAAAAACTACGTCGTACACTCGAAACGTTAATTGGATGATTAACGATTAATGATTAACTTCTAAACCAATCAGCTGAGAGCAAAAAAGTCAATTACAAAGTTGTAGAGCACCATCAAATTAGTACTATCCAACTTATCTTAGTCATCTTAGGTTAAATGTTTTCTTTTTAAAAAGGAAACAAATCAGAAAAAAAATAAGTAAAATGAAATTTTTTATTCTTGTGAAAAAAAAATTATTGAGGCATTAAAAAACGATAGTGATTTTCTTGTGTACTTGCATGATAATGCACATTTGAATACATTTATTTAAGAAATTCAGTATTTTTGCAGTAGAAATTTAATTTTTGCCACAATGGCAAGCTTTATTTCAGCTAATTTGTTTTCATTTTAAAATGAAAACATTTGACTTAAGATGACTAAGATAAGTTGGATAGTACTAATTTGATGGTGCTCTCCAACTTTGTAATTAACTTTTTAGCTCTCAGCTGATTGGTTTAGAAGTTAGCGAGTGAATGACCTTGAAAATGGCCTTCAAGGTCAAATTTGATGACATCATTGGATTGCTCTCGCCCCAACTTCCTATAAGATCGCTTTAACAAAGTTGGCCTAGATGCAATTGCTCAGAAAATATTTGAGGGGATCAGACTTTTGACTCAACCTGTATATTTAATTTAAATGTGTAGGCTTGTACATTTTTTGAGACACCCTTTCTATACATACACCAGATTTCTTCGAATAAGAGTCATCCTCATTTAAGAGCTCAGTATTTATACTATTTAACGTAACAAACATTGAATGTACGCTGTGTTCGTTTTGATATCTTCGTACTTTATTCGTCACATTAATCAAATGTAACAAACGAAAAACGGAAATCATCATTACGGACCGCAGTATATTCAACGTTGTCTGTGCTTGTGCTGGCTTCAGCTGTTTTCAGTGCTTAATCAATTCCGGAAGCAGGCTAATCCTGGCTAATCCTGATTCCCTATCTGCACATATGTTTTGTTTAAACAATTTTAAAAGGTATATTTGATAGGGTTGCACCGAATATTCGGTTTATATTCGGTTGTTCGGCCTATTCGGCCAAAAAACCGAATATTATGTATTCGGCCGAATGTCAACCTGATATTCTGCCGAATACATAATAATTATAAAATAGTACGATTTGCACTTTTAAATGGAAAGTTTTGGCTCTTTTAAGGCAAATACTGATTATTTTCCAAAATTTCAATACATACATTACATGAGGTAATTATCGGTGAAAACAGAATGTTTTAAGTAAACATTAAGTTTTTGTTTAAAAATTTCCAATTCTAGCTTAAAATTTTGCAGTTTTTAACGTAAATGCAAAAATCGAGGCAAAATGCATTTTAAAATTGTATTTTAACATAAAAACTGAATTTTTAATGTAAAATGGCTTTTTAAACATAATAACGAAATTTTTTCACCATAAAAATTACATTTTACCACTATAAAATAACTTTTTTCCGCAACAATATGACATTTTCCACCATAACATGACATTTTCCGCCATAAAATGATGTTTTGAGTGTTTTTTTTTTAAATTATTCGGTTATTCGGCCGAATACCGAATATTCGGCTCTGGTATTCGGTGCCGAATATTCGGTATTCGGTTATTCGGCTTTTTCAATATTCGGTGCAACCCTAATATTTGATGCACTTACACCTTTTTACACATATTTTTTCTCTAGTGGAGGGTTGACTATTACTCCTTTAGACTCACGGGAATAAAGTGAAAAATTTTCTCTCTGGATTTTGACCGATATGCAAATTTTAAAATGTTTCAAACGACGACACTGATTATCTTATCAGCAACGGAATGTCTGCAGCTGCACCAACATTACATGACTGAACAACTTGCCATCAGAAAATAAATTTTTTCTTACTCTGTGTATTTGCATCTGAAAAACGTGTGCAGATCATTACATTTATCTTTGAAAACGTTGTGAAAACGTAAAGAAAAGTCCCATGCACAAATACACAAATATCATTCAGTATCTGGCACGAAAAAATGTATCGTATTAGGTCCGATAGCCGTATCAATAAAAGTGTATTTGTTTCAATGATTTGTTTAATCGTTGAATGTTACCGTTTTTATTCTCAATCATAACCCCGTAGCCTCCTAAGTTTCAGTCACTTTTCGATTTGCCCGATCTAGAGGAAGATTTTCTATTACCGGACGTGCAAAAGCTTCGGCTCCAACAGTTTTGCCCGGTCAAAAGGAGTTGCGGGTCTAATCTAATCTTTGTATGCCCTGTCTGGCAGACTAAACATAGACTAAACATAGTGTCCAGGGCCTACAAACAGTTTAGGGTCTACAACATTTCACTTGGAAAAATAAATAGGCCTAAATAAACTAAAAAAAACGAATGAAAAAAAAACTGCAATTTTTAATTCAAAACATTTTAAATTTCGAAAATAGCCCTCTAGAAATAAAAGTGTCTAGTGTCTATCGAGAAACAGTTCGCTGAATACGTATGTATGCAAGTTGTACACCCACACCCACACCCACACAGACACACACGCACATATCTGCAATTTTGTTAACATAAGGAGGTAATTATGTTAATAAAATACACATAAATACGGAGTATAAAATAGTTTTATGGCTCATCACCAAAATGACTAGAAAATAAACAACAGTTAAGATGAAAGAAAATCTCGAAAATAAAATGTGTAGACATTCTCATGTCGTGGAGATTCAAGTGACAAATAATTAAAACGACTACAGAAACAAAAAAAAGGAAAAGAAAACATAACAATGAAAAATAAAATAAAATAAAATAAAATAAAATAAAATAAATAAATAAAATAACGTATACTGTAGAAGAATGAAATACGGTACTAGAATAATATTAACATACAGTAGCATAAGCAGGTTGCTGTCATAGGAGAGGTTTAATGGAAAGCCACCAGAAAAAGAAATAAAACATTAACCCACACACTTAATTGCAGATAGAGTGGAATAGACAATTTTCAAAATCCTTTACAATAGAATGGCCAATTTAAATGAGTGGTGACATTCTTTTTACGTACAGTACATCTGTTAAGAAAAATGATAATTACTCCAAATTGAAGCGTACGGTAACCTAATGATAAGTTTATTAATTTATTGGTTTAATCCCAACCTGCGTATGCCACTGGTAAAATATACACAGAGGTATGAAAAAAAAGACATGCCTAAAACTATTACTGTACCCTCCAAATGTATATTATTCCCTTTAACTTGTGCAATTCAAGTTACTTACCGTTAGGAATTGTCGGTGTTTTCTTAGTTTGAACTCTTGCAGTTGCATTATTCACCTTTAGTGTGGAAATGAAGAAGTAAGGAAATAAGTTATTAATAAATTAGAACAATGGCTAAAGTTCAACATTGCATTTTTGTAGCTGCAAATATGAACTAAGCCTAATATTCAAGTTAAATGATATCTTCAGAATTCATGCCAACACTCACTACTATAGCAACATAAAGTCAACAACATGGTGGATAAGTTCTTACCAACAACGGTAATAAATTAGACACTTGTGTTGACTGTATATTTAAAAAATAAAAAATAAAATAAAAATTCGAATATAAATATAAATATAAATTTTGACAAATTTTCAATTTTTAAATTGTAAGTTCCACATTCGCGTAACAAAGTTTGCAGAGAGGTACACGTGGGATGTACAATATAAGTCAAGTTATAACCTTATAATTAGTGTATAAATTCATAACAAAATTTCCTTTATAATTACGACAAAATTTGTCTACTAAAAATACGGTATACAGTGGGCAAAACAATTATTCGAGCAGACGACATCGACACAAACAATGGAATGATTCTGCTAATCAGAGAGATTCATAGTTACAACTCAGTTGCTACTGTGGGGACTTGGGAGAAGATTGTGTCTTGTGTTTTTAGTGTCATCTCTTGATGGGAATTGCTTTCTATTGTGGCAGTACTGTTTATTCCTGGAATTGTTTTCCATCGTGGTATTGTTTATTCTGGTTATTAATCCGTCACATGGATGGTGGTGGATTGTCCTTCTAGGTTAGTTCGACGTCAAAATGGGTTGAACCCCCTGAATATTTATTCCACAGTTGCCCCTATCCTATGTATCCACTACTTCTACAAAAAGTATCAATTTTTTAGCACTTTAGAAGCCGAAAGTAGATATTGTACAACCTTTTTTCAACACATGGTCAAGTCAAAATTTCATGCAAAATTAATAGTCGGGCATAATAAAAAAATCAAAATAAATAAATAAATAAATAAATAAATAGATAAATAAGCTTAGATAAATAAATAAATAAACTTGGCTCAAATAAATGTCAAATTAATAAAAAAAAAAAAAATGTACAGGGAAGTAGTAGGAGAAGCTTTAAAATCACAGTTTCCATGCCCTAGTGCAGACTTAAATAGGGGTTCAATTTTGGAAAGATGCTGAACAGCTAATTCAGAGTGTGGGACTCTACATTTTATCGAGGAAATCATGACAACATAAATTTAAAAGGCCATTATGGTGGAAAATTTGCAGCCAAACATCTCTCAGGTCGCAAATTTGTGCATCTGCATCAGGGTGCCATAGATGTAGCAAAAAATGTTGATTTGATCCATCAACGATTAGAAGCAGTGAATATAGTAAAAATAAATCCCATCTATAATTCTTAACTCGTTTTTCATTCTGCCCCAATATTAATTTTGCATGAAATTTTGACCACGTGTCAAAAAAAGGTTGTATTTTCGGCTCCTACAACTGCTTAAAATTGGAAACTTTTGTGCAAGCAGTAGATGAATAGGGGCAACTGAGGATACAAATTCAGTGTTCAACTCCTTGTTTGTGACGACTGACGACAATGTCATCTGCCCGAATAGTTATTTTGCCCACTATAAAAACAATTAATGAAATACTTTGCCAGCGTTTTAATACCCTAGATTTGAGATTTTAGCTGTTTTAAATCTAATAACTTTTAGCATCCTTAATTGTAGCCGAATTAACTTACTTTGGGCATTTGAAATAAATCTATTCTCTAAAACATTTAAATTTGATACTGTCTCTTATTTCAGCGTTTTTTCTGTTTAGCATTAATCTGCTTACCTTTAAGTTACTTACACCATAATACTATTCAGGGCCGTACTTATGTACTGTACAAGAAAAACAAGCAGTTGCTTAGGGCAGGGCTCCCAGCGATCAGCAGTGATCAGAGAAAATAAAAGCTTAATTTCGGTGGGAAGCTAATGACGGATTACGAAAAAACGAAAATACCGGTAGAATATAAATAGGGCTGTATTGAAAAACCATACAAGTAAAAGCCAGAAAACGCAAGAAAACGCTGGCACGATACTGAGCAGAACAATTTTGTAGTTATTTTAAGGGAAAATATCTATATGATAGTAAGCTCTGTTACAGGATACTTCCAAAATGCTTGTAAGCTTTTATGTAGATATATTACATTTTCTTTTCAGAATCAATAAATATTTTCAATATTGTCGTTTTTTTTTCAGTTATAACTTGAATTATTATTTAAGTTGCCCCTCTAACTATACGTATGTATAATGAATAAATATCTTTGTGGTTTGAAATTGTAAGCTCAGGATATTATTATTATTATTATTGTTTATTTTCCAAAAGAAGGGTGCCCCCCAACAGCCGAAGCCTACAGGGGGGGGACACCCATCAAACCACCTAAACAACCATCGTCAATTACAAAAACAAAAAGAGATCAAAAAAAAAAAAAAAAAATCATAATTCAAAATAGAACATCAAAAGAAACACAACAGCAAAAACAAAAAATCAAAATTAAAATTACATTAAATCAGCATCAAGACCCAACAACAAAAGCATGCTCAATACCAGAGAGAGTACAATTAAAAATGTCAATATCACCCAAAAAGACATTAACGCTCCGTAATAAATATCATCGCATAAAGTCAAGTTAATATGTAAAAAATTATTTAGGCAACGGTTTACTGCCAGTAGAGTTGCTACTAACAGGTACCAAATGAATGGTGAGTAGTTCTGCTTCCTGACTAGTAGAAATGCTAAATGACTGCCTGCCAGAATAAAATTTAAAATGTGCAATGGACTTTCATCTTCAATAAAACGATGTAAAACCATAAATATAGAACACTATTATTATTATTATTATTATTATTATTATTATTATTATTATTATTATTATTATTATTATTATTTTTTATATCTTTGGTAAAATAGTGGTAAAATATTGCTAAAACACAACTAAAAGAAGAAATTTTGTGTTTCTCTCTTATTCATTTTTATTGTCTGTGTTTCACCTAGAGTGGCAAAACACGAAATTACTCACTAGTTCAATTGCCAGCATAGAGTGAGGGTCCAGTTTTTTGAATACAACTGTACATTTGCAATCCCTCATCAAAAATATGATTGTCGGACCCGGAGAAGCAAAAACTGTACCCATCAGTCAAAGACACTAGGCGCATTCGAAGAGTCATTAAAACGCGTGAAAACACATTTACACTCGTTTTGGCGTAACATTTACACGAATTAATTCGTGAAAATACAGTATAGTGCAAATTGGTTAAACGAAAACGACCTGTACGCCACGTTTGAATTTTCTTTACACGAACATTGGCGTGCAAACCAACTATTTTGGCGCCATCTTGGATTGTCACTTCAATTTTTAATGTGGATATAACACCGTGCAGAATCTAGTATTATTATATAAAACAATCTGATTGTTTCATATTTTTCATGTGCTAATTTATTTACACTTGGATTTACACTTGAATTTACACTTGAAATATAAACAAAAATTTATTTTTAAACTAGAAAATTCGGTCGTTTAACTTGACATATTTACACTACCAGTTGCACTGGTCGTTCAGTGCAAATGACTTTACGAATGCACCTACCCGTCTTCCCCCGAAAATAAGACCATGGTGTTGTATTCGAATATAACACCATGGTGTTATATTCATGTCGAACAAGTAAAATTGTTATTTACTCTATTAATTTGTATTCATTACACTGATTAAAAAAAACAAAAAAAAAGATATATAAATTAACAAAAACAACGATATACAAATCTGAATAAACACTACAAAAAAAAAATCCGAATATGACACCATGGGGTATATTCAAATATAAGTACACCATGATGTTATAGCTGAAATGGTGTTATATTCGAATTTTTCAACAATCTTTCACAAATTGCAGTGTTCAAAGAAACTCGAATACAACACCGTGGAGTTATTTTCGGGGAAAGACGTTAGTATCGAGGACACTGGTCAAAACCCAAGAGAGCATTGTGTTCACAATTACAATAAAATTAAGAATTCGGATAAATGTGTTGTGGTCTCGTACGAGTAGAGGGAATAAACATTAGGGGAGAAAAATAAGTCAACGATGGGAGGTGAATTATTTGTCGCCCAATAATTTGCAAGTCTTACTTGTTAGTAATTGCAATAATGATGGATAATGTCAGTTGCAACTCGACTAGCAGTCACCGCTCCTTTTCCTGTTAGAATTTTTATTGTGCTTGCACATCAAATTAAATTTATTAATTTGATAATCTAAGTTTGAAGTAAATGGTTTTTTTTTTAAACCTAAAGTTTCAGATTAACTTACTTGGAAAACAATAAGTGAATATTGGAAGCAAGAAAATATTTAAACGTTTCATACGAGAATCAATAGAAACTATCATATCGATAGTTATTTGGATCAACCATATGACGGTCATGTAAAGAATATCAGAAATTAAAAATTAGTTTTTCAAACAGTCAGTTCATACAGTCAGTTCAAAAAGTTTAGTATCATCCAAATTGTCGTTTAAAGGGGGATCAAAGATCAAAGGTGATCGCTTTCAACCCATTTTTAACCCGATTTTATAGTTGATTAAAATTAAACGGGATGTCATCGCCGTGAACATTTCATCAACGTTTCGGAACGTTTTAAAATGTGTTAAGTGGGTAATACGGAGTAAAAACGGTTGAAAACGGGTAAAAATGGTTTAAAATGGTTAAGAACGGGTAAAAGTGGTTAAGAACGGGTAAAAGTGGTTAAGAACGGGTAAAAATGGTTAAGAACGGGTAAAAATAGTTAAACACGAGTAAAAATAGATAAAAACGGATAAAAAATGCTTAAGAACGGGTAAAAATGGTAAAAATCGGGTAAAAAAACGAGTCGCAGTAAACAGATGTCACTGTTCTTCTTGTAGCCTCAAAAAAAAAACTAAAAAAATATTTAAGAATTAAAATGCTGTAAAAAAAAGTAGAAATTTCCTAACATATGGAGAAAAATGTCGACTATTTACCGCAACGAGAAAGCGACAGGACAGAACCCGGTTCTAAACTTATCTGATCATTTTTGCCACTGGTGAATGGCCGTCATATGGTAAGCACTAAGCAGTAAGCACGGCAATTCTTTCCAAAACCCTTTTAGAACTATATTTATAGTGCTAGTTATAGTTATTGCTGATATTAATTCATGGATAGGCTAAGTGTGAAAATGAAAATAATTGTTAGTGAACAAACACTACTGTAATTATCTGTAATTATTAATGAAAGAAAACGGATTATATTTCTTGCTTTCAACATCCTGTGTAGTAAAACCTGTGTTGGCAACCACTTACAATCAGCTTTCAACAGTCTACTCAAGGATCAACGATCCCTTTTGTTGGCATTGGGACAAATCTCGAAATGAAATCCAATAAGGTTTTTAAACAACATCAAACTAAACGTGGCCTTCCTCCCTCTCTCAT
Source organism: Strigamia acuminata (assembly GCA_949358305.1). Lineage (NCBI taxonomy): Eukaryota > Metazoa > Arthropoda > Chilopoda > Geophilomorpha > Linotaeniidae > Strigamia > Strigamia acuminata. Next base: position 37,579,595 of record OX442315.1, read on the forward strand.
GTTGGGTTTGAGGCATTTTATTTATTTGTTATAAAACGTTGTGGAAAACGTTATACTTATCGATTTGAAGAAAAAATAAATATATCTAACAAGTAAGTTGTAAATATTGTAGTGCTTGCTACATATGAATTATAAATACAGCCGTGGAAATTTCAATCGCTTACTTCTTAAATTTCTTCTTTCTTTCTTTCTTTCTTTCTTTCTCCAGTTATTTGCCCTCCTTTAATCAAATTAAAAGATAAAATAACATTGTAAACAACATTATTTGAATTTTCTTTTGTGAAATAAGCACTACCAGTCACCCACCACCTGTCAAAAACTGTCAAAAACTGTCAAAAACAGTCAAAAACTGTCAAACCGACCATGTTTTTTGCCACTGCTGAGTGGTGGCATGGTGGTGGCCACAGACAGGTTTCACTGTTTCGGTTTCACTGTTTCCCACATTTTAATTTTAGCAACGCTGGCAATGTTTTTCATTTTTTAATAAAATAATGTTTAAACTATAATTAATTATTGTTATATCTTAAACTTGATGTAATTTCTTCAGAAGAAATAATCTTACCTGGCCCAATTTACCGTTCCGAGTGAGACACACATTTACATTTGTTTTGCACATTATTGCATGTGTTCAAAGGATCTTAACTGCACAAGGATGAAAGAAAGCCTAATTGGAATCTTTTAGAATTTAACATTTTAAGTACTTATTTTTAAAGAAATGCAGATTATTTATACTCATAAACTAAAAACAATAAACAATAAACTGTATCAATAAAATAAGAATAGAAAAACGAAAAAAATAAAGCGGTAAAACGGTAAAACGTAAAACCATTTCTTTACGAGTTTTACTTTGTTAGAAATAGGCCTATAATTGAATTTAAAAAATGAAATTAAAATGATGAGAATAATAAAAAATGTCAAGTGAGTGCTACCACAAATGTAAATATAAATAAATATATGTAATGAATATAAAATATCACCATGCACCTCAATTTTTCGTCCCTCAACCACAGTGCCGTTCAATTTCTCTCGTGCTCTGTCAGCGTCCGAGCTATTTGCGAAAGTTACAAAACCGAATCCCTGCATGCAACAAGGAAAATAAGGAAACATGCATTAAAATTCGTGCACAGAATATTGAATAAAATAACTTTTATTCCATTTCATTGCCAATATATTAAATTAAAAAAAACAAAAAGACACATTAGAATGAATAACTCTTTTCTTTTAACTCGAAACTCAACAGTAAGTATTCTTAATCCAATAGAATTTTAAAGCGTTTTTCAATTTTCTTTTAAACTCTATAGAAAATCATTACCGGTAATCATAAGAATAAGAATAAGAATGAGAATAAAAATAAAAATAATAAGAATAAAAAAAATATAATTACGGTAATGTAGAAATATGAAATAATATACAACGATTGTGTTTAAAAGATCAACATGACAGAACTGTTTATTTAGTATGATTAAATAAATTCTTGTATTAATTAATTAATGTATTTACTATATTTCAGAATCGTGCGTTTACAGATACCAACGCAATACGCAATCATGGACAGAAATTGAAAATCGGTTAGATGTGATCCATGCAACGAATGGGGATGATGATGATGATGGGAGACCATATAGAAAATTTATTTATTAAATAAAATATTTGAGAAAAAAAAATGTACAGTGTACTAATGTATATGCTATGTACTAGTACAAGTTTCAAAAGCATCTAATTGTTATTGTCATTTTAATGAAGTTTTCAAATTTTCTACGGTATAGACTTAGTAAATTTTTCATTCTATGCAGAATGAAAAATTAAGAAAATAAATCTAGATCTAAAAATCAAATGCTGGGTTTCCACTTGAAAAGTTTCTGCAGGTAAAAATTCATCTTTTCTGCAGGTAAAAATTCATCTTTTCTGCTGTTGGTTCCCATCTACTTGTAGCAGAAAAGTGGAGAGAGAGAAAATATTAGGCAGAAGAAAGCTCCCTCCAGTCAAAACTGAGAACAGATGGATAATTGGCCGAACACCGGGCGCAAGCAGATCGCCGGTGTTCAGCCGATTCCGATTATTATCAGTGCATGGTTTCGGCATTTCAACAATCAAATAAGGCCAAAAACTATCCAAATGTTCATCAAAAAACGTACGCACTGTACACAAAAAAACACCGTTCGTTTCTGTCAACAATTAATTCATTGTTAAGTTTTGTTTAAAATTGACATCACTGAGCAGAAACTCATCAGTTTAACTTGTCGTGTTTCAAGTACCAGTACCGTACTCTATATTTTCTGCCCAAATAACAGGAAGTGATGTCATAGCAGAAAACTGGACTTTCTGCTCGGTTTAATGTTTCAGTCGAGTGGGAACCCAGCAAGCCAGCAGAAAACATGTCTTTATTACTTTAAAGTGCACTGACTTATGAGTGCGTTTTCATCAATTTCTTAAAGGACACAACATAAAAACAAACCTACAATCGTTGATAAAAATTTAAATGGATAGATTTATGACATTGGAATCATCAAATAATGACAACATTAATTGTTGGCAAGGCAGTAGGTAAGATACATGATAGTCTCTCAGCTTTCCTGTTCTATCTTATGTCATCAGTTCCAGCGATATTTATTTATTTATTTATCCTCTACTGTAGTGCACCATATCACGTTTCCACTATACTCTGTTTCTCCCATTGGTTGAGCATATGACAAGCTCAAGAATACATAGAACCAAAAGAACTGCATGATTAACCACTTCCAAATTCAAATTAATTAATACAAACTACACAATAAATTTAATTATAAACACATTTGAAGTGGAAACTTGATCAAAAATCGTAAGATCTGACTCTCTAAGGTTTCAATAAATTTTGAAACCAGTCTCCATTTGTACTCTGTAGAGGATTTAATGCTCTACAAACTTGTACACTTTGTTTTTTGATATTGTTTTTGGCACGGTCACGGGTTCACGGGTTCACGGCAGTCATGAAGAAATGTGTGGTTTGTGGTAGTAGCACAGCACAGTCTGGCGGCGATTTGAAGCACCTTGTTCAAATTTTCCTTTGTCATTCTGTGTGTGTAATCCTCGGTAATCCTAGATCCGGCTTAAATCTGGAACTGGGTCAATGATCAGCTCAACGTGTGACCTGGCAATGTCATACTCCCATACTGCTTTGCTTTTTTGGCAACTGGTATTATAATTGCTACCAATATTACAATATCATAAATATAATAATTTAATTTTTTATCAACTAACGTATTTTATGCTTTTCCTTCAAGAACTGAATGAAAAACACTCACTGGACTTGACCTTCAAGCAAGTGTCACAAATTAAAAATAAAAATTAAAAACATCATTGAAATGATTCCTTTTCCGAAATAAATATAAAGAAAAATCAAGCAGAAGAAAAGACAAATAAAAAGCGATAATAAAATGATAAGCTATGGATTTTGATGCGTGTTAGTAAATATGCAGACAAAGTACTTGTACAGGGTGAGCCAAAAGTCACCAACTGTTTTGTTTTTTTGATAATTTTTTTTTTTATTTTAAAGTCTTTTTTCATTTTTCTTTAGCCATTTTGTAAAGAAGACTTGGGAAATTAGTTATGGAAAAATTTACGACCAAACAGCGACCACACATTAGGAATTCTACTATGATATCAAAACAAAACCGAGTTTGGTCAATTCTGACCAAACAAGCATACGGTATCATACGGTATGGTATTATGCTTTTCATAAGCTGAAAGGAGGATTATGATTGTATATACACAAGCACATAGAGTTGTTACTCTTTGGCGACCCATATGGTTAAAAAATACAGTACTGTACATTGCAATGTATTTTATTTTAATGTATTCTAATGACGCGCTGTGATTGGTTGAGATCTATTGATGTCGGTTCGTTTCGTCAAACTCAAAATTCAAAACGATGTTTTCGAGGTTTTATCTTCTTTTTTTCTTAGAAACCTACCTAACCAAACCTAACCTTATTCGATTTTAGCAACATAGACTGAACCGAGTATTTTCGTAGTCACAGATTGTCTCTCTTTTAGTAAAACAACTAACTAATCCATTTTTAGAGCGTTCTAGTGGTCATGACGGGTCACTCGTCACTCATATCCTTTCAGTTTTTGTATTTTGTAGCAAACGGTTTTCATGAAGTGCAAAACATTTATTTCACCCAAAAAAATTATTCACGACTTAACTAGCGTACTTCAGCTAAGTTATTAGGAAATTGCCAGACCCATTCGTTTTTTCCCCTCCAAATCAACACGATTTTTCAAGTACTCAACATATTTTTGAACCATATGGGTACATAAACTGAAAGTCATGGAATTGTTAAATATTTTTTTACATTTGTCAAAAATAGGCACTTGTACTAGTAGGCAGAGTTGGGGCTAATGTGATTAGAGAAAATTTTAAATTTATAATTTAATTTTAAGAATGAGCTGTAAACTACATTTCTCATTGCTCTGAATGAAGCATACAATTAATTCTCCTTATAAAGCATCCAAGTGACACTGACATAGTTTTTTTTAACACCAAAACAATTTCACACAATGCCATTTGCTCACTTTGTAGCATGAAACAAACCCAACTCCACTTGTGTAGTGCAAACTAAAGCATAAAATACACAGCTCAAAAAATACGATGTGCACAGCATTTCATTTAGTTAGTTTACAATTTTACAAATAGTCATTGAGAAAGCTCATCGACAATTAGTATTTGTCAAATGAAATTGATAGTTCATTTTCGTACCGTTGTTGCTGTTATGCTACAGTAGGTTCCCACTCGATTGAAACGGGGCAAAAAGTTCAGTTTTCTGCCCAGTTTTTTTCCTGCTATGACATCACTTTCTTTTATTTGGACAGAAAATAAGGGGCAGAAAACACCACTAGCCAATCAGATCACTTTCTGCCCAGTGACGTCATCTTGATCTTTCTGTAGTTAAGAAAAAACAATTTCAAACAAAATGGCAGCCAATCTAAACTTAACAATCAATTGTTGAAAGAAATGGTGTTTTTTTTTGTGTATACAGAGTATTGCATACGATTTTCGAAGAGGATTTGGATACTTTTAAGCCGCATTTGATCGCTATTACCGATGCTTGGTTTCGACGGAAAACTAAGCACTTTTTGGCCGAATTCGTGCAAGTGAATACGGCCGATTACCCGTTTTTAATTTCGATAGGATTTTTTTTCCCAGCTCACTCTCTTTCCAGATGGGAACCAACAGCAGAAAAGATGAATTTTCTGCTCTGAAAATTCTCTGCTGACTGAATTCAATCAAGTGGGAACTGGGAACCTAGCATAATGCAATTAATGAGAGCCAATCTTTATTTTCTCTGTCCACTTTAGGTATCTAACCAAGAGGTTTAAGTTGCAAAGAAAATGCTGTTCAAATATTACCACTACAATTACATTAAGTTTCTATTAAGTTTTCTGGGAGGAGGAGAGAGGAGTGGAGAAGAAAGGAGAAGAAGAAAAAAGTGAAAACTAAAAAAAAAATAAATATGGTAAATGAAATCTTTCTTCACCATCCATGCTCTAACTTTTCTTTTTTGTTTTAAGTTAATAATAACAATATTTATTTGCAATCCTAATATCTGTGCTATGTTCAGTACAAAATAAATGAACATTTCTGTCTTTGATAAGGATCGGAGGATCCAAATTGTAAAAGTATTTGATGATGGCAAAAGTAAAAGTATGAATTAAGAAAAGATGAAATGATAAGCAAACATCGCAATTGCTAATTCGAGTCATACAAGCCTCATGCAACCTCATTAATAAGTTAAACTCAACTCCAATCAGCAATTGTAAATACAGAGCAGTCTGTGTGGTCCAGACATAGGACAGGACAGGCCCAGTAAGTTAGCCCGCCGTTCGAACAACGTCTGTTCAGAAATGTCCAGGAGGCTGGTTTGAGACGGAGACATATGGGTCCGGACTCCGGAGGTGGTAACCATTTAACCAACCCGAGTGGAAAACCCGGAGTGGTAAAGCATCCTTCTAAAACGATCAGTTAGAGGGTCTGATCTGATGTACTAGTATCATTGAACCCGCCTCCGCCTGGATGTGCAGAAGTCATCGGATATGTGCCTCTAGTGATTCCCAGGATGAGAAACACGCTAATCTTGCAAAGAGGACATGCCGTCTGGAGAATCAGGTTAGAGAAATGAGTTCAGACCAACCCACCCGTCTGCTGTCTTTCTCGTTTGTGAAACAAACGATCAAACATATTATGCTGTGACTTTGGCAGAAATTTAATTACCGGTATCACAATTTAATTTAATTAGATACAGTATTTTTGTCCCATTGGCCGAGCCATTTCACATGTGTAGTATACAGAAAAATAGGCTAAAACACCAGAATTACAACCAATCTCCAGACATTGTAATCAATTATCTGTTGTACATTGCATGGTCTGTAATTAAGCCTTTGACTTGAATAATAACAAGTAATCATGAAAAAAGTATAAAAAAAAATCTTTTTCAATTTTTTTTCAAATAAATTTATTTTTTCCCCCAAAACAACTAATAAACAAAACAAAGAAAAATTTGTTTGATGGTTTGAAAACAATATACAAATTTATTTTGCAAATAAAATAAACTTTTTAAATCAAATAAAATAAAATTACGTATTTCTAATAATTAAAATAATCAAAGCAATAAAAATAAACAAAGCTATGATATGAGTAATAAGGCTTGGCCAATGGGAGTTGAGACAACCTTGTAGTGATATGTTAGTAATCATTTAGAAGTGGATGCGCAATTTAAGCAAGAAAATAAAAGTGGCCAAACCTCTCAGCGATTTTTCCTTATATGGGACTCGTCGCTTTGCCCCGTGTCCGAATAGGGGAACAAATCTAACCTTAGACGAACATTACTAAGCTTAGTGTTCGTCTTTCATCCAAGATTGTTGGGTATCGGTTGGGGTTGGGGTTGGGCTTGGGCTTGGTCTTGGTCTCGGGCCCAACAAAACCTGTCTGGTCAACATTATTATGCCCCTACCACACAGAGTACAGTGTATTTGATTACTACTGACTAACATGTTGGAATCGGAAACTCATTCCATACGCCAGATATTGATACAAAAAATTGTTAATCAGTGTGATTCTAGATAATTAAAATTAATTTAGAATTTATCTTACCTTTGAGCCGCGTTCATTGAAAATAATTTCAACGTCCAGTATGGGTCCAAATTGCTGGAGAAAAAAAGCACAAATAAATTTTTTGAGGAAGGAAAGAAAGATTTAAAAAATACAGTAAGTATTAGCATCCATCGTTCTAATAGGAAAAACAATTCTCGTATCAAGTAGCTTAGACTAAGATTTCTTTCATCTTAATACACATGACTACTCATAAAGCAAAACTACACACGAGATGTGGTATTAAAAAGGCGTCAGCTAAACACGGGTGTAATTTAAATGGCACAATTAAACGAGCGGGCAACTCAACTGGGCTTTTCCAAAACAAACAGTGGCTAAACAGCACTAAAGAGGAAGAGGCCCACTGTCCCGGGAACCAGCCAGCCGAAAAGATAGGTCTTCGATCACTATGCTCTACAAGTATGCTCACCCTTACTTAAAGGTAAGATGACGTCAGATTAAATGAACAAAAAATGCTACAACGCTTTACAAAATTAATCAAAATTTAAATATGTATACTCTGTCTCACTGTAAGGTAGTAGGAAGTTCCTATTATTAGCCGAGGCTGTTTACTCCCAACTGTTGCCTGTATACCACCACCAGGAAATGTAGTTTCTTGTGTTTTAACATGGGCACATCCAGTGCATTTTGGGTATTTCGGCCTACTTTTATGTATACATACACCAGTGAAGTGAAATGGCTCGGTCAAAAGGAACTCCCTACTACCTTACAGTGAGACAGAGTGTAGTTATCAACTTTTATCAACTTTTGTTAAAATTTGGTCAAAATTGATTAGAATTGATCAGAATTTGTCCAAAATGTTCAAATTCTGCCAAAAATTGTTGAAAATAATTTTTAATTTGTGTCCAATTTTGTTTCTCAGGTGCCGAAGGAAGGATCTACCTCAGGTGCCAAATATTCTACAAGTATACCGTACTCTGTTCCCATACAACGTTGTCTTATTTTTCAATTGGTTGAGCCGGATTACACCTAACTGTGGACTGTGCTCTACTACGCGGAAAAGTAGTTCTGTTCCATTTTCAATGAATGTCAGTGTAAAAAGTGATTAGAATGGTGAATTTTATTTAAATAAGCTTATTCCCCTTTTAATCAATCAAACAATGTTAGCATAGTTTGTTAGTTTCTTTTGGTAGATAAACAAAGGTTTAGTTTTTTTATTGGTTGTTTTGCCTTGTTAGAATACAATTCTGATGTTGTGGGCTACTTTTTTGTGCCACTACACCAGTGATACGGCTGGAATTAGGTCAAAGTTGTATCGGAAGTCGGAACAGAGTATAGGTAGGCCACTGGTAGTACCCAGGCAGAATTTTAGGGATATGATTTAATGGCCCCCCAGATTTTATGGGTTTCCCCCCACAAAACAATTGAATTCCCCCCCAAAAGAAATTAAAAAAAGAAAATCATTTTCTCCCCGAAAACCTCTTTTGGCCCCCTAATAACAGAATTCCCCCCCCCCCCCTCAGAAAAAAAACTGAAATAGCTCGTTTATCCCCCAAAACAACCATAAATTATTGTATTACAAGTGCCTTTTTAGCCTTTTTTGTCCTAGAAGGACATTTTTAGCATTGACACTTTATAACATTGTTTGTTGTGTAATGGATAACGTAGAACGTGTGCATTTCAAGCAATTTTTCTGGGGATACGAATCAATTCGTGCATTTGATGTGAAATATGGCCGCGGACTCGGATTCGTGGAGTTCGAAGACAAACGCGAAGCGGATCTCGCAATTCGATAATTAAACGGGACGCTTTTGCAAGGACGACGAGCGACGGTGGAATACGCGCGCAGATATCCCAGACGCAATCGGTTGTCCACTCCAAGCACGATCTGTGTTAAGGACCGAGTTCAGATTAATCGTGCAGTCACCTGGCAAGAACTTTACTGCCCCATGGCACGCGTGGCAGATGTGACTTACGTCGATGCGCATCGAGAGAAGGCGAGGGAAGGACTCGTTGATTTCATAGCAGAAGTTATCCGTTGGGGTCGCCGGGCGGTTGGGGATCGAGATCGGTGAGCAAGTCGCCGAGTACGACGTTGCACGTTTATATACTACGACATACGGTCACGTCGCGCGTGCGTGACCACGTAAAGCTTGTTTTGGGGGGTTTTGAAAAAAGAGGAAATTCGTAAAAAAAAAAGCGGGTGAAATAGTTTAATTTGGGCGGTGGAAAAAGTGGGGGGTAATTCGTTTTTCTTTGGGGGAAAATACAGAGTATTTTTATTTATGGCCGAATTTTAGTTGAAGTAGTTTACATGAGTGCTTCTCAAAGTGTAGTATTATTCGAAATCTATGGGTGTTTTGTTGAACATTGTACTCTTCGGTCATCAATACGTCATGTTGTTTAACAAATGATTTTGATAGGGCGAACATTTCTATGTGTTCGGCTCAACCGCCTAGTGCAATGCTTCCATTCCTCCGGATTTCAGACATGGTATTTTGTCCTCACATATACCACAGACATAGTAGCAGGACTGACTCAAGGTCGATGAGAGTCCTTTCCTGTGCGAATGTTTTGTGTGCCTCGTTGGTCACTGTTTTCAATGCTCAGTGCTTTGGGTAAGTGTTCATAAAAACTTGTTTGTTATAACGAATAATTCGTTGTATCAAAATTGGTTAGCCCAAATCAAATTTTTAAAGTATTCGTTAGAACAAAAATTCATTATATTGTGGTTCGTTCTAACGAGATTCGACTGTACTTTCTATGGTGTAATTTTCAATAATTTTTAATCAGTCAAGTGCACTGAGTGGAATTTTTACATTTTCTGAAAGCCCATAATAAAAAACCAATAAACATCGGAAAAAAAAATTAAATTGTTGCGGTAATTATTTTACAGTAACAATCCAAAACATAGGAAACAAAAAGCAATGCGTGATGGGAGTATGATGTAGTCAGTTCTAAAGTTCATTTGACCTGAATCCAGTTCTTGGATCTGGGTGGATCCAAAGTGTCTGACATCAATCAATCCATTCTTTTCGAATGACAAGATTGATTGGAAATCCTTTAAAAAAATGACTGTATCCTAGTTGCTATCAATGTCATATAAGAAAACAATTTTTGAACTACCGGTATCAAATTTTGAATCGACAATCAGTCTGCGCATGTGCATGACCATGACTGTCTGATTCGAACTGATGACGCAGGGCAAGAAGTCTGCGACCATCATGCGTTGCTTTTGGTTAACTACGTTTTTGGATCGTGATTATAAAATAATTACTACAATAATTTATTTTTTTTCTCGATGATTATTGGTTTTTTATTACGAGCTTTCAGAAAATGTAAAAATTCCACTCAGTGCACTTGACCTTTAATCTATTTTTAAAGGCTTTTATTTCACGTGATTCTTTGAGTTTGTTTCAACTTCGGGCGCTGCTTACGCCCTCTGTCAGTAAGAACCATTACCCAAAAAGGAAGTTTTTTGAGTAATATTTTAACAATTTATTATCGATATTTTTAACGACCTTTATCGAAATTTATAACGATTTTTATCGATATTTTTAACGATTTTTATCAATTTTTTTTATGGATTTCCAAAAAATGAAATGTTAAAGTGAGGAAAATTTAATAGTGGTAATCTTGAATACCCTACTCTACTTGTACTACTGGTACAGCAAAATAAATTCAGGCAAAAATCACTGGTTCAAAAATCGTTATTAAATCATTGTACTTGTGATCTTACCCCAAACATTTGTCTTAAATCAGGATCACGAAACCTAAATGGAATATTTGAAACATGCAATCTCTTTGGTTGTTCTTTAACCGGCGTTGTGCTAGCACTAGTTGTTTGCGTCGCAGTGCCTTGACTAGCAGCTGATGCCAACTCCGGATCCAAATCAGTTTGCTAGTTGCAATGAAATTATTCATTAAACGAACAAATTATCAATTTATTCATTACACTTACGGTCTGTTGTTCTACGCCATTAGGCGTGACTGTAGGAGGAGTATAAGGTGGTCCTGTTTCTTTCACATCTGACTTCACCTGTCCATTTGAATCGCCATTTTGAGAATACTGTGAGTACGACGACGTCATTTGTGCATGGACCATTTGCTAAATAATCAACAAGTTTAAATTAATTAAAATAATTTCTCAACATTGAAAAACTCTCGAGTACCGTATGTCAATACTAATGTTTGAAATATGATAATCTAAGTTCAAATAAAAATAAAAGTTCAAATAAAAGCTCAACAAAAGTGACTGGGCCAAGAGGTTTCTTGACTTTAACTTTTTTTCTGTATTCATTTTAGGCATGAAATTTTGATACAAGATGGATTTTATAGATTCATAAAACTAAAAATAAATTGAAATTAATAGCTATAAATTTATCAACAATCAGCTCCAATTTTTAATCCTTGAACAATCAGAAGTAACTGACTAACTGGCCACGTTGAAAAAATTGTTATAAATTTTTCATTTTGCATTTTGCATTTATTTATGTACAAGTATATTCAAATGCCGGTAGGTATATATAAAATCCAAGATGGCTTCTAAAAAATATATTTCTTAAAAAAGTCATTGTTGAATCAGTCAACAATGGCAGCAGTAACAAGGCAGCAGCAGCTCAGGTAGCATTATATACCGGTATTGGACCAATATCGGTCCAACTTTGGCCAATATAACAACCTACAACCAATAGTGGTAACATACAATTGGCCAATATTGTCGATCCAATATTGAACCAACATTGGACCAATATTGGCTAAAGATTTATGCTGGTTTATTTCAACATTCCTGTTTACTAAGTTTATTGCTTGCTTTAATTCATTATATTAAAAAGTTGATCTCTCTGCACGAAATAGCTTGTTTATTTGCACCAGTTCTGGTTTATACTTGTGCGCTTTTGCACATCAATTTTATACAAGTTTTTATTCATTCATCATGAGATTCTACACGGCTTGTTTACATGTTTTCTATCTATTTTTCAGAACGTACATTGTTACATCGATACGCCAAATCATTATTATTGTGTTCGCGCGCATTCACTATTAATTTGATATTTATTTGATTCGCAACACGACATCTCCCCGGAAATCTAGCCTGCTAATTTCTTTTTCTATAGCTGTTGTTGATGCCGTTGTGGGGATTTCTAAAGGATTTCCACAGGATTTCTAGAGGATTTCCACAGGATTTCCATAGGATTTCTAGAGGATTTCCACAGGATTTTCAGAGGGTTCTTTATTATATTGTTGATTACAATTTCTAAATATTTAAAAAAGATGCATTTGGCTCTAATGTTTGGCTAATCCAGGGTAAACCTCAGCACTTTAATATTGGCTCAATATATGAAACCAGTGTCAGGCCAATATTTGGGACATTGGACCAATAATGTGGTCAATCACCAGTCTTGCAGTGACTGTATTAATCCAAAGAAGTTTAGCACCAAATCGTTGCAACAATGGACAAGTCGTGATGTATCTGATTGGTTAGAATCAGTGTAGAGCACGGTAGCTAGTACAGCGGTACTTTGTTGCAAGCTTTGTACCGGGACTGAGAAACTTTTTTTTAGTAGCCCACAGTCCGGTGTACTTGTACCGTGGTACTTTGGAGAGCTGGCAGTACCAATACCGGGATTTTGCGGTACATCTCGCGGTACATGGGAAAACGTGAGAAAACACTAGATTGTGATGTTTTCTCCCAGTTGAGAAAACAATAAAATAATAAGTTTTAATGACTAAACAATAAATTAATGTGCAATAATGTAAAATACAGCGTGTCCCAAATGAACGAAGCCAGTCAAATGACGAAAAGATCATTTGAATGAGATGAATCAAACAAATGTAGTACTAGTAAACTAAGTGAGGGCATTTCAAAAATGTGAAAAAATTTGACCTCTGACCTTTTCTTCAAGGTCATTCCAACTCTAACTTTTAAACTAAGACTGGTAGAGCAAAATTCTCAATTGAAAAAAGAAAGAACACCTTCTGTTTAGTAATTTAAGGTTACCACTGTGATATTAATTTTCTCCATTTTTTTGCATCAAACCTAAAATATTCTATACTTATGTCACCCCCATTTTTAAGGAAAATCACTGCCAAATTTATTTTTCTACAAAACTTATAAACCTGTTAATTTTAAATGAATTCTAATGCCAAAATACATTTATTAAAAAATTGGTTTGATTCCAGATGAAGCGCAAAAAGAAATATTTAAAAAAAAACTGATTATTCTATATCACTTACGGTGCGCACATTAGACCACAGATTGTTTATTTACATTAATTCATTTCAGTAATTTTATGGCCAATTTTAAAGGACTTCCGAATAACACTTCATTTACAACTAGCAATCCCGCATTAGTTTTCAAATCGAAAAATGTATTACTCCGTCATTTTAGGACCATTTTGTACAAAGAGAGCGGCCAGCACCAAATTTGCGCGACCCAAATTTGCGCCGTCTTTATTTTGGCTCAAATTTGCGCCGGCCCAAATTTGCGCGATTCAAATTTGCGCCGACCCAAATTTGCGCCGGTCCAAATTTGCGCCGGTCCAAATTTGCGCAACATACGTCACGACTGACCGCCAGGGCGCGCCTTGGGATACCCTCAACCCCCTTTGCGGGGTTTCTTCATTTCGTCGCCCTTCATTTAGTTGCCCTTTATTTAATTTTCGACCGATACTCAATGGAAGGAGAATTGCTTAAAAAAAGTGGTAAGGTTAGGTTCGCGGGGGGTCAAGGGGGGGCGCTAGCCCCCCCTTGTTAGGCATCCTTAGGAATACGAGAGGCGGACTCAGCCTAACAGCGGCGGCGACGAAATGTTCTGCGCATGCGTCGCGCTAATTTGACCACGCGCAAATTTGGGTCGGCGCAAATTTGGGTCGGCGCAAATCTGGGTCGGCGCAAATTTGAATCGCGCAAATTTGGTTTGCGCAAATTTGGGTCGGCGCAAATTTGACTCGCGCAAATACGGGTCGCGCAAATTTGATTTGCGCTAATCTGAACCCTGCCCAAAGAGAGTTTAAAAAATAATGCTTAATTACCGTAGTTCCATTTGCAGGTTCTGGTGCCCCCCCCCCCTCGACCCCCAAGCAAACTTAAGAGATTTCTGGTTTATTTTAGTTTTTTTTTAATTCAAATTAAGTACTTTAATTCTAATCGGTACAAATTAAAGCAAAATTTAATTTTGTACACAAATTTAAATATTGCATTAAAACCAATTTTTTGCATAGTTTCTTTGTCATAGTGCCTCACAAGCAGCCAATAAGAATAAAGCAGTGCTTTCAAGTGAAAGAAATGTTACAAAATAGAAGAGCACAATGCAACTTATCTTCCCAGCCCAGTTGCTGTTCACATGCACATACATGCACATGATTTTAAGAAAAAAAGATAACTTAAAAATAAATTACTTAAATTTTTTTTTGTTAATAAATGAAGAAAAGCTTACGATAAATGAAATTTGTAATAACTAATGTGCATTTTATATCCAAAATAACCTAACCTAACCTCACCTAACCTAACCTAACCAGACCATCCCTTTAATCCTAGAAGCTGCCTCGAAGATTATAAATGTAGAAATATAGAAATGAGCCGACCCGTATTACCGTATAACAAGACTCCTCACAATTATTAGAGAGTTTGCGGGATGCATTTTTCCCTTACAGTTAAACACTATACGGTATAAAAATAGTGTAAGGGAAAAATGATAAAATAGAGAGTTTGCGGGCTGCATTTTTCCATTATCACTACACTATTTCACTATGTCACGTGATCACCGAAACTGTAGCAGTCTCTTTTGAAAAAAATTAGAGACAATTGTTGTATTTTACTGCTTCAAAACAATGAAGCACCTTTATTATTGTGAATTAAAACCAAATGAAAGAGAAAACAATGATATAAACCTTAATACGTGCCCTTTGTGCGATCGAAGCGAAGAAATTAAAATGGCGGCGAATGAGGTCGTTGCTAATCCAAATTTAAAGGTTCTGTGACGTAAATAGTGGAAAACTACCGGATTGGCTGCGCTATATTTTAATTTAGTGTTCAAAACGATACACTAAACATTTTTCCCTTACGATATGGCACTAAAATAGTGTAAGGGAAAAATAGTGTAAGGGAAAAATGCATCCCGCAAACTCTCTAATGTATAGATTATTATAGTAAATAAAGAAATTAACAATTATAAGTGCAATCAATATTTAGTCTTTTAATTGCCGTAATTGAGAGGCATGTAAACTTATTGTGAGGCATAACCTAAATATAATAAACAAAAAAATATTTATCAATCAAGTTTCTTCAACTTATTGTAAGAATTTAGATCAACAACATTTTGAATTTTTGATTTCATCAATAATCGGAAACTTTATAACAATGCATTTTCCAAAAATGTCTAAATATCCATTAAATTCCACGCGACTGTCATGTTGATTAAAGACAATTCAATTATGCATAAACTCTGAAATGAATGTACTTACAGAAGTAGTTTCGGACCACATTTGAGGTATGCTGGCACTTGATACACTCACCTGCAATAACATTTGAAAAAGAAAATTATATAATTTTTGTGACATACCGGTACCTTAATGTTATTTCGATTAATTTTTGTACACACACACACACACAATCTTAATTTCAACCCACAAGTCAGATTGCAAAAAATGACTAAAACATTTGCATGCAACTGCAACCCATCAATCACTCAATTGTCTCGAGTCCATGACTCATCACTCATCACCATTTCAAGTTGAACCCATCTTTTTTCCGCATTTTTTAAATATTTTTTACAATTAGTTAAAATACATTTCTCAAATATCAAGACATTCTGATGTCTATATATGGAAACACTGAAAATATCCAAAGAGGAGTCACACTTTAAATATATAAATCTAAATTTAGATTTCTACACAAAGAAATCAACAAGAAGAATGGACCCAACCGAGATGATTAATTCCATCCCAGTCAAAATCTCGAATGCATCTCTGCATTTCCGCAACTGCCAATAATATAAAAAAAAAATTTCAAAACAACCCTGGTCCGACGTCTCATAACTAAAATATTTTAAAAGTAATTAATTAATTAATTGATTTAATTTATTTATTTATTTGAGATAATAAAAATGCAGGTCTACTCGGAAACGCCAGAACCAATCCACCAGAATTTGGCGAATTCCTGCCGAAAAAAAAAAAAAAAATACGATTAAAGTAATCAATCCACTTGGGAAATTAGGAACATTCGAATTTCATTCTCTGAGGTAAGAAAAGTTGTAAGCATTAATTAATTAATAACTGACCAAAGGATGGTGGTGATGATGTAATGCCGTGGGTGTTAATCCGTACAGAAACATGGCCGCAGAAGTAGTTGTACTCGGCATGGAGGGTTGAAAAGGTTGAAGTAAATGTGTATACTGATCGACTGAACCGACTGAACCGACTGAACCGACTGAACCGACGGACGTCGGCTCAGCTGCATCTTGGCCTTCTGTCTTGTCCGTGATGGCGGTTTTTAAAATCAACCTTGTTTTTATCCAAGTGAAAAACTAACTGCTCATTCGTATCAAATGCCAGCAGCAGCTGCTCCAAATGTGAGCTCTCAGCACTCGTCAATTTCATTCCATTTAAAGGTCCCTGAGTTAACACGATTAAAGCGCCACACTGACAACAACGACCATGCCGATACGACGATGACGTTGGCACATTTGCCACATTTGCCACACTTGGCACATTGCGACACACAAAAACACAGCAAAAGTTGAAGAAAACTTTAATCTCATTTCCCCTTTCCCTCGCCCTTCCAGGTAAGTACCCTTGCTTTTCCATGCTTTTTTACTTTTTAAAACACTCCCATTCCCCTACACATGTGACGCAAGTTAAACTCTAGGAGAATTGAGTGAGAAGAACGTGACACTGCTTGAAAGCTGTCACCAAATAATCCGAAAAAAACTATATCATGTCTATCATGTCTAAAAGAGTAAGCCTATGTAAAGAATCGATTAAAACATCGATTAAAAATCGAATAATTAATTAAAATCGGTTATAAAATCGACGAATAATTATTAAAAATCGGTTATAAAATCGACGAATAATTATTTAAAATCGGTTAAAAATCGGTATACAATCAATTTTTCGGCTTTCTGGCAAACTATTTACATTTTTCAAGAGAGCACTATCGTAAACTGTAGGCAAACATAAAATAAAAAATTAATACGGTAATTAATTTTGATAAATAGGAGAAAGCACATGTTCTGATCTGAATATTTTATTTTAATTCCAAACAAACTACATTTTGCATCGATAAACAAAAAACGAGAGTACTCTGTTTTATGACCTCAAAAACAGTACTTGTACATGTATGTACAGTACTCTTAAGAGAGTATGGACGGTAACCCAAAATAGCTGTGAGTGACAGCTTGGTTTACAGGTAACTTGTGCACAATATAAAAATGAAATGTGAAGCTGGAATAAGCAGCAAAGAAACAAAGATAAGCTAATACAAGACAAATTTTACTTTATTTTATTTGAAACATTTGAACTTTTTATTAAGAAATTCAAATATGTCATCATAAAAAATTCACATTTTTTTAGGTTGAATTTATTTTCACCAAAAAATTCAACGAAAACACCTTCATTAAGTTAGGCCAATAAGAAAAATGATTGTACCGGACTAGATAGCTCTTTCAATGAACTAATTGGAGCAGATAGCCCTTTTAATGAACTAATTGGAGCAGATAGGCCTTTTAATGAACTAATTGGAGCAGATAGCCCTTTTAATGAACTAATTGGAGCAGATAGCCCTTTTAATGAACTAATTAAAGCAGATAGCCCTTTTAATAAACTAATTGGAGCAGATAGCCCTTTTAATGAACTAATTAAAGCAGATAGCCCTTTTAATGAACTAATTGGAGCAGATAACCCTTTTAATGAACTAATTGGAGCAGATAGCCCTTTTAATGAACTAATTAAAGCAGATAGCCCTTTTAATAAACTAATTGGAGCAGATAGCCCTTTTAATGAACTAATTGGAGCAGATAGCCCTTTTAATGAACTAATTAAAGCAGATAGCCCTTTTAATAAACTAATTAAAGCAGATAGCCCTTTTAATGAATTAATTAAAGCAGATAGCCCTTTTAATGAACTAATTGGAGCAGATAGCTCTTTCAATGAACTAATTGGAGCAGATAGCCCTTTTAATGAACTAATTGGAGCAGATAGCTCTTTCAATGAACTAATTGGAGCAGATAGCCCTTTTAATGAACTAATTGGAGCAGATAGCCCTTTTAATGAACTAATTGGAGCAGATAGCCCTTTTAATGAACTAATTAAAGCAGATAGCCCTTTTAATAAACTAATTAAAGCAGATAGCCCTTTTAATGAATTAATTAAAGCAGATAGCCCTTTTAATGAACTAATTGGAGCAGATAGCTCTTTCAATGAACTAATTGGAGCAGATAGCCCTTTTAATGAACTAATTGGAGCAGATAGCTCTTTCAATGAACTAATTGGAGCAGATAGCCCTTTTAATGAACTAATTGGAGCAGATAGCCCTTTTAATGAACTAATTAAAGCAGATAGCCCTTTTAATGAACTAATTGGAGCAGATAACCCTTTTAATGAACTAATTGGAGCAGATAGCCCTTTTAATGAACTAATTAAAGCAGATAGCCCTTTTAATGAACTAATTGGAGCAGATAGCCCTTTTAATGAACTAATTGGAGCAGATAGCCCTTTTAATGAACTAATTAAAGCAGATAGCCCTTTTAATAAACTAATTGGAGCAGATAGCCCTTTTAATGAACTAATTAAAGCAGATAGCCCTTTTAATGAACTAATTGGAGCAGATAACCCTTTTAATGAACTAATTGGAGCAGATAGCCCTTTTAATGAACTAATTAAAGCAGATAGCCCTTTTAATAAACTAATTGGAGCAGATAGCCCTTTTAATGAACTAATTGGAGCAGATAGCCCTTTTAATGAACTAATTAAAGCAGATAGCCCTTTTAATAAACTAATTAAAGCAGATAGCCCTTTTAATGAATTAATTAAAGCAGATAGCCCTTTTAATGAACTAATTGGAGCAGATAGCTCTTTCAATGAACTAATTGGAGCAGATAGCCCTTTTAATGAACTAATTGGAGCAGATAGCTCTTTCAATGAACTAATTGGAGCAGATAGCCCTTTTAATGAACTAATTGGAGCAGATAGCCCTTTTAATGAACTAATTGGAGCAGATAGCCCTTTTAATGAACTAATTAAAGCAGATAGCCCTTTTAATAAACTAATTAAAGCAGATAGCCCTTTTAATGAATTAATTAAAGCAGATAGCCCTTTTAATGAACTAATTGGAGCAGATAGCTCTTTCAATGAACTAATTGGAGCAGATAGCCCTTTTAATGAACTAATTGGAGCAGATAGCTCTTTCAATGAACTAATTGGAGCAGATAGCCCTTTTAATGAACTAATTGGAGCAGATAGCCCTTTTAATGAACTAATTAAAGCAGATAGCCCTTTTAATGAACTAATTAAAGCAGATAGCCCTTTTAATGAACTAATTGGAGCAGATAGCCATTTTAATGAATTAATTAAAGCAGATAGCCCTTTTAATGAACTAATTGGAGCAGATAGCTCTTTCAATGAACTAATTGGAGCAGATAGCCCTTTTAATGAACTAATTGGAGCAGATAGCTCTTTCAATGAACTAATTGGAGCAGATAGCCCTTTTAATGAACTAATTGGAGCAGATAGCCCTTTTAATGAACTAATTGGAGCAGATAGCCCTTTTAATGAACTAATTAAAGCAGATAGCCCTTTTAATAAACTAATTAAAGCAGATAGCCCTTTTAATGAATTAATTAAAGCAGATAGCCCTTTTAATGAACTAATTGGAGCAGATAGCTCTTTCAATGAACTAATTGGAGCAGATAGCCCTTTTAATGAACTAATTGGAGCAGATAGCTCTTTCAATGAACTAATTGGAGCAGATAGCCCTTTTAATGAACTAATTGGAGCAGATAGCCCTTTTAATGAACTAATTAAAGCAGATAGCCCTTTTAATGAACTAATTAAAGCAGATAGCCCTTTTAATGAACTAATTGGAGCAGATAGCCATTTTAATGAATTAATTAAAGCAGATAGCCCTTTTAATGAACTAATTGGAGCAGATAGCTCTTTCAATGAACTAATTGGAGCAGATAGCCCTTTTAATGAACTAATTGGAGCAGATAGGCCTTTCAATGAACTAATTGGAGCAGATAGCCCTTTTAATGAACTAATTAAAGCAGATAGCCCTTTTAATAAACTAATTGGAGCAGATAGCCCTTTTAATGAACTAATTGGAGCAGATAGCCCTTTTAATGAACTAATTAAAGCAGATAGCCCTTTTAATAAACTAATTGGAGCAGATAGCCCTTTTAATGAACTAATTAAAGCAGATAGCCCTTTTAATGAACTAATTGGAGCAGATAACCCTTTTAATGAACTAATTGGAGCAGATAGCCCTTTTAATGAACTAATTGGAGCAGATAGGCCTTTCAATGAACTAATTGGAGCAGATAGCCCTTTTAATGAACTAATTGGAGCAGATAACCCTTTTAATGAACTAATTTGAGCAGATAGCCCTTTTAATGAACTAATTTGAGCAGATAGCCCTTTCAATGGACTAATTGGACCTGTAATTTGTTTTGATTGAACCCAGCAGTTTCTTCGAAGGCACTTCATTTCGTTGCCGCCGTTTTTAGGCCTCTCATATTCCTAAGAATGCCTAACAAGGGGGGCTAGCACCCCCTTGACTCCCTCCCCCCCCCCCCCCGCGAACCTAACCTTACCACTTTTTTTAAGCAAATCTCCTTCCCGGGAATAATGGTCGGCGGCAGAATAAAGGGCGACAAAATAAAGAAACCCCCTTTTCTTCCTATCAGTTTTTGATTTTTAACTTGGGGGGCCAACTCTATGCCAGCCCCCCAAATCAATAGACCAGCAAAATCCTTGAATGGATCTTGTTCAGAATTCAATGGACCTAAATGGACCCCTCCACATTTTTATCTAGGACTAATTGAAAAATTAAAGCTCTAACTATAATTTGCTCCGATTGACCCCAATGGATGATTCTTTATTCGGATTGGACCCCTCCTGTTTCTAAAATTAATTGATAAATAGGTATTGAGGAGCTCTGAGAAAGAAAAAATTCTAAATCAATGGACCAACAAAACTAACGATTGAACCAAATAGCCCTTTCAGTGGATTAAATGGATCTGTCATTAGCTTTGAGTGAACTAGAAATGCACAAATGTTTTGTCTCAAAAGTATTTATGATGTAAATACAGGGTGACTCAAAAAACGTATATACATTTAAAGAAAACACATTAATCATTACTTCTGGATAGTGTTGTTTAATTAATGTTTTTGATGAAGTAAGTTTTTTTCACTGTATCATTTTGGACAATCTAAGCTTTCGTTCTTGAGATATTTGCGTTCTTCATAAATTTTGGTCCAAATTCATGCAATCAAACATGGCGAATTGGGACAAAAATTGATGAAAAACACAAATATCTCAAAAACAAAAGTTCATATCAGCAAAAACTAAACACCAATGATAATAATCAGCATACTTGTTGAGAGTTGAATGCACTCCTGTGCAAAAGAAAAGACCACCATAAACACATATTAACACAGGTGAATGAACACCTTTTATTCATAGAGAGAAAAACATGTAAGTTCAAAAATCGAACAAATCCATACACAAAACTAATACAGAATAAATCTCTATACATAACTTAACAAGAGCAGAACAAATCCCTATACATTTAATAAGGATAGAACAAATCATAATGAATAGTACCAAAATAATATCAACCAAGAGAGAGAGAGCGAAGAAAACAACATCAGAACTGTTAATTAAACAACACTGCCCACAACTAATACTGCATTAATATATATTTTATTTAAAAGTGTATACATTTTTTTGAGACACCTTTCACATAACTGATATACAATTTGACAATAAATTGTGAATTATTTTTTACTGTATACTTGGTTATGGGTTGGCAAGAAGTCTCAACGGAAGAGGAATTTCACCTAGGACAACGGTTGCTGCAATGTGCGCCATCAGACATCAGTACAGACAATACTGTCAGAGGATCCCGAACTGGACTTCTTCAAAATCACCAGCGAATCGCTTGCCTAATACGGCAAGTCTACCGAAGCGGAAAATTAATGGAATGAGCCTTTTACCTGTTATCAATGCGATAAAACCGGACACATTGCGATTGGATGCCGTGAAAAAAGAATGTTGGCCTAAAAAGAAGCCTAGAAAGAATGTCGTAAAGACTGCAGTTGTAAATTCATCATCCAGAATGGATTGATACTAAGAAGAACACTTGTGCAAGAATGGCAGTTGTTCCATCCGGAAACAACAAGAAATCGGATTCATTGAAGACAAAGCGCACTTTCTGTTTGAGAGCTGGTGTTGGTCAAGAATAGAAGTGCAGCTCAAGTACTGGTCATCTTGAAGATGTTTGGATATTGGATTCAGGCGTATCCACTGACATGGCCTGCACTGCAAGCAAGAGTGTTTTTCTGATTTAATCGATAATAAAACGACTATTATGAAAATTAATGAAAGGTATCCACTTGAATTTAAAAATATGGGTCACTAATATGGTGTCTCTGCTGTCATCTACAGATGATTGTGAAAATTGTATGAACATACAGGACGAGTTGTATGTGCCAGATTTAAAGGGGAATTTGTTGAGTTTAGCGAATGCACAATGGGGCGAAATGATGGTTTTTTGATGATAAAAGGATAATAAAAGGAATGACAAAAGTTTATACATCGTGAATGTACAACACCTGGTAGAAAGTATAACGATACTTCTTCTGCTTCAAAAAATTAGTAAAAAAAGTTCCTGTAAAAAATCGGTGTTAAAGAATTAGATGGAATCAATAAAGGGCTAAATAATAACAACATTCAATCTAACTTTTGGCTATTTACAAAAAAAAAAAATTCTGAGCTTAGAAATCCCTTATTTTCTTAACATGGGGTTGGAAAAAAGTATCAGATTGCTGCAAGCAGTGGAAATATGTACGCGATATTTACAAAAAAAAAAAAAAAAAAAATATTTCGTAGCTCCACCCTTTGCCTTTATGACTGCCTTTATCCTTCTTGGAAGTTAGCAAACAAGTTTATCAAAAAGGTCTGGACTTATTTCATTCATCCCAACTCAGCTTGATGACATCTGCAAGTGATTGCTTATCACTTGGCTTCTTTTGGCTAACAAGTTTTTTTTAACTCCCACCAAACATTTTCGATGGGGTTCAGGTCTGGACTTTGTGCTGGCCATTTCAACACTCGAATATTTCTCTCTTGCAAATATTTTTGCACACATTTGGCACGATGGCAGGTATACTCTGGCTGAGTATAAGGTTGCGCTATTTCCTATTGGCCCGGCCTTTTCACTAGTGTAGTGATCCCAAAAAATAGATCAAAACACTGGCTGACATTTTGAATACTTTCCAGGCAAAACAACCAATAAAAAATTACAAAAATTGCTTTCTTTCCTGACAAAGTAACCAATAAGCTGAACCAACCTAACAAACATGTATTTTGATAGCATAAAACATTATTTTTTGAATTGAATAAACATTTTATTATAAAAAAATAATAAACTTACATCATTTCACTCATTATAATAATAAATAAATAATTAATAATAATTAAAAACATAAGAAAACTACTTTTCCTGGTGGTAGTACACAGTCCACAGTTAGGAGTGATCAGGCTGGACCAATAAAAATTAGTGCAACCTTATACTCTGTCAGAGTATAGTATTATCATCCTAAAACACAACATCATCTGAATCATCAAAGTGGTCTTCGAGAGTTGGAAGCGGAAGCAGAAATGTATCAAGGATGTACACTTCTGAGTTCACAGTTCCTTTCACAATACACATTTTGCCTGGACCCACGGCTGAAATGCATTCCCAAATCATCAAACTTTGCAAAAATTTCACTGTTGACAAGAAGCAGTCTGGATTAAATTTTTCACTGGTTCTCCTCCTGACAAATTTTCTTGTGTCATCGCCTGCTCCTAAGCAAATCCGTGATTCATTGCTGAAAACCACCTTTTTCCAGTCATCTGTTGACCAGTTTCGATGTTCTTTGACCCATTTGAATCGGTTCCTGCGATGCATTCGAGTGAGCAGAAGTTTCTTTTTAGCTTCGTTAAATAAGAAACCTTTAGCATTTAATCTATCCCGTGCTGTGCGGTCAGAAACATCAACTCCACTCTTTATCCATTCTAAATTTATTTGTTTAGATGTGGATTTTCGCATTTTACGGCAAATTTTCACAAATTGTTTATCCTGCTTGGCTGTTGTCTCATGCGAACGACCACTTCTAAAATGGTTTATTACCAATCCAGTTGTTTTAAACTTTAGCAAAGTACTTGAAACTGTACTTTGGGCACACCCAATCACTGTTGCCACATCCTTTTGAGTTTTTCCTCCATTTAGCAGGCGAATAATTCGGTTTTTGGTGTCTTGAGACAGTTCTTTTGCAGGAGACATGGCAAATGAATAAACGATGGCAAATAATGAACTACAGGATGCAAATTAGTTCAGACATATTTTACGTTGTTGTCATTTGCATATTTAAAGGAATGTGTACATGGAATTGTCTGTAATTGTTTTTGTGTGTGTAAAGATCGCATACTTATTTCTACTGCTTGCAGCAATCTAATACTTTTTTCCAATCCCATGTTAAGAAAACATTGGATTTCGCAGCTCAAAATTGTTTTTTTTTTTGTAAATAACTAAAAGTTAGATTAAATGTTATTATTAAGCCCTTTATTGATTCCATCTAATTCTTTAACACCAATTTTTTACAGGAACTTTTTCTACTGATTATTTTAGGCAGAAGAAGTATCGCATACTTTCTGCCAGGGGTTTAAAAGCAGGAGTTTCTCTGGATCATGTCACTGATAAAAGAGATGAAAAAAGTTAGATTGACCTTTACTCTACAGAAGGAAAATGTCAACTTTACAGAGGCATTTTAGAAAGAAATCTTGTCTAATAAAAAAATATTGGGTTTGGTTGTAGCAACAGGACAACAACCAAAAACATATGTCGAAATTTTCGGGAGTGTTTCACACAAAAATAAAATCAGACAACTTCAATGGCTTTCTCAGTTGCTTTATCCTTAATCCAATTGAACATTTATGAGATAATTTCTTTATTTGGAACA
Organism: Strigamia acuminata; assembly: GCA_949358305.1. Lineage (NCBI taxonomy): Eukaryota > Metazoa > Arthropoda > Chilopoda > Geophilomorpha > Linotaeniidae > Strigamia > Strigamia acuminata. The sequence goes on from OX442315.1 coordinate 37,604,902, forward strand.
AATAGTTCCTCTTATAGTTCTAGAAAAAAACGTACCATTGTTGAAATTAGCAATTTTTGAAGATTGGTGTAAAATATTTCCATCAGTGCTACTGAAATTGCTTAAAATTGCGTTGAATGATTGAAAGCAATACTACAGGCTAAAGGAGGGCCAACAAAGCCTTAGCAGACATTGTTTTAAGGTTTCTCGATGCTAAACAGAGTTTGTAAACTTACTTTTGCCTCTTACTTTTTGATGTCACTTCACAAACAAATTTTTTTCTCAGAAACTAATGGATAGATTTTGATAAAATTTTAGGTGAATAAAGTAGGATGTTGTACAAGCATCCAGTTAAAATTTCATTAATTTTCCTCTATTTCTTTCCGAGATACAGCCTGGAGAATCAACATTATGCGTTTGTAAACTTACTTTTGCCCCCCCCCCCCACTGTATTGCCTACATGAGACACTTGTTTTATATGCAAGAAGGCCCCTTCCTAAAACATGGTGCTGGTTATGAGTTGATCCTAAGGTTAAGGTGCAGATTCATGTGCTTCAGGTTAGTAGCCATGTAAACTGCTCTAAGCCCACTTGCTAAACAGGATGTGGCAACTTCTTGAGAGAAGTATAATTCTCAAAATATTAAATCTGCCCAAAATACCTAAATATAAATCGCATTTATTGAACCACACAAACAATTTTAAAAAGGCAAGTTTAACCAAAATTAATTTAAATAATATTTTTTTTGCAAAATGCCCAGCTGCATACGATTACAACAGGCTTGTTGTGCAACATTTTACGTTTATTTTGGATCTGAGTGAAATATGGGCCATCTATTACAAAAAATGCTCGTAAAATCTCTTTACTTCCTTTATCTCATCCAATAAATGAATACAGATGTTTATTTACTTCTGATAAAACAAAGTGGTGCATTCATAAAATAATTTAGACTAAATAGCATTTTAAACGTATTTATAGGGATAGTCTAGTTCAGTGCTTCTCAAACTATGTAATGTCACAAGACCAGTATTTTTTTCCCTGTATCATGGACCTGTATCATTTTGTCCCAATCTGTTACAGACCGGTATCGTATTCAGTTGTGGTGACATTTTTATGGCACTATAGTAGAACTAGAGAACATTTATGTAAAACAAACTCAATTTTTATTTAGTATTAAAATTTTATGCGGTTTTTCAATGCTCATTGATCAGTCATACGAACGACCATCAGCGATCAGTTTTTAATCTACTTTTTAATCAATTTTTGTTTTTATATACAATATAGTATGTTTTAACCGGTTTTAACCTCGTCACGATCCTGGCTTGCGACAGGTTTAAAAATCAAAACTGGTTTCTTCATTTTCTAAATTCCCTATTTTAGACACAATCACTTACGCCTTCGACATAGCAACCAACTGTTGATACATTCAATAAAGTTCTCAGGCATTCGAACGGTAAAAAGATGAGTGATTTGCTTTAATCGACCATTTTGTTACAACTCGTTGTCAAAGACAACCGCTTGCGCGCAACAAAGCTCATTTCATAGAGTGATTAACAATCGCGTAATTAGTGATTACTTTGATGTTAAAATTCACTCACAATCTCCCCTTCATTTTGACACTCAAAGTAAACAAAAAACAAACTATCATCAAACTTAAACAACTAACATAAACATCATAAACAATCATTCGACTTGTCTTCAAAGGATGTTCATTCCTCACAAACATTTGTCTGTGTTGGGTTTGCAAAGCGGTTTTGTCATCACATCAGCCCACATCTCCACTCCTGAAACGTGGACCACCTGAATCTTGCCTCGACTCTCGATTTAATTAGATGATATTTTCGGTTCAGGTACTTTGTCCGTACTCTTTGTATCCCATCTTGCAGCATCTGGACTGCTGCCTCGTTGTCGTTACAGAGCTTAATCTGTTTGCCGACCGGTGCTCGTAGATCTCCAAAAATCCCTTTCACCCAGCTCAATTCTTTGATTCCATCAGCCACCGCATCTAACTCGCTCTCGCAAGAAGATTCTGCCACATTGCCTTGTTTCTTGCACCTCCAACTCAACAACGAATCCCCATTCTTCACTATGTAGCCTGTAAATGATCGTGCGTGTTGCGTCGAATTCCAACTCGCATCCGCATAGGAATGCAAACGATGTTCTCCCTTTGTGTATCTCAGCTTATAATCCAACGTTCCTCGAATGTATCAGTACTCGCTTTGCCGCCGCCATGTGTATCTCCCTCGGATCTTTGTTAAAGCGAGAGAGAGAGCTTACTGCAAAACTCAAATCTGGCATGGTGCTGGTCGCTAGGTACATTATGCTACCTATGACTTTCTGGTAAAGTCTCTGATCCACAGGCTCGCTATCTTCGAATTCTTCCAACTTGAGTCCTAGTTCACACGGTGTAGCAACTGGATTACATTTGTCCATCCCAAAACGTTTCAATATCTTTTCCGCATATTTGCGTACGTAAGTTTGCCCATCGCCACCAATTCCACAAACTTGCCCAAATCTCTGATCTTTTCATCTCGAATTTTCGCGTTTGAGCTCACCGTCATAAGATCGTTGACATAAACTGCTATAGTGCTATGTAAATTGTCCCATCGTCACTCCTGTATTGGTAAAGACATGGATCATCTGCTAATCTCTTGAAACCGCAAGCTGTCAAAACTTTGTGAAGTCTTTCATTCCAACAACGTCCTGCTTGTTTTAAGCCATAAATGCTTTTCAAAAGTCTTCAGACAAATTCGATTCCTTCTTCTTCGAATCCTTCCGGTTGCTCTATGAAGATTCTCTCCTTTAATTTGCCATGCAAGTACGCTGTCTTCACGTCGTACAAATCCAAGAGAAGGTCTTCCTTTGCCGCCAAGTCTAGTAAGATTCTCAGTGACTCAATTCGCACCACCGGCGAAAATGTCTGGTCATAGTCAGTTCTTGGTTCACGGCCACCAGACGCGCTTTGTAGCGATTAAGCCTCTCGTCTGGGTTTTCCTTTATTCTAAACACCCATTTGGATTTCACCGGTTTCACGTCATGTGGTCTCTTCTCCATTCTCCAAACTCTGTGCTGATGCATGGAATTAATCTCATCTTGCATCGCTTCACTCCATTTATCCGCCTCGGGTAACGTCATTGCTTGCTTGTGTGTGGCAGGCGTTATCATAACGTCAGCCACGTTGGCTTGTTCTCTCAGCCTTCCCGAGCGACGTACACCTTGTTGCAATAAATCCGCTTCAACCGCCTCCACTTTCGCCTGTTTCTCAACAGCCAAAACTTCTTTGGTTGCGCCGGGTCTCCTTCTTCCCCTCCGAGCGGGGACTTGCGCCGGCAGCCATTCCGGCTCTCATTCTGGCACTTGTTCCGACTCCTGTTCCAGTTCTGGTTCCAGTTCACGTTGCGGTTTGGGTTGCACGTCCACAATTGGCGCAGGTACCTCGATCGGAAGAACCGGCGCATCATAATGGACATCTAATTCCACCAATTCGTCGGTTTTGGCTACCCCGGATACAGCCAAACTGCCCAGTCGTGTCTCGTCAAATGCCACGTCACGCGACTCCGTAATTCGTCCAGTCTCTTGCATAAAAAGACGATATGCTTTGCGTTTCGCTGAATATCCGACTAAAAAACTTTCTTTTGTCTTCTCGCTCAATTTTGTTTGCCGAAATTTTGGTTCCAGCACGTGTGCCACACACCCAAATCTTCGCAGTTAAGAAACATCCGGCGGGCGTCCTATTCCTATCCATACCTCGTATGGAGTTTTACCATGCACGCTCGATCTGCACCTGTTCCGCAGGTAAGCCGCCGTTAACATAGCCTCCCCCCAAAATGGCAACGCCAAACCTGAGTCCAACATCAAGGCTCTCATCGCTTCTGTGATGGTCCGGTTGGCCCATTCGGATACTCCATTGCTCATTGGTGTCCAAGGTGTGGTCAGCTCGTGACTGATCCACTTCTGGTTGTAAAACTTTGATAGGTTTTTGTTTAAAAATTCTCCGCCATTATCTGTCCGAACGCGTTTGACTTTTTCCCCTTTCTGCAATTCGTGCTTTGGCTTCACCCACGCACCAAACGAATATTCGCGTGGCTTGATTGATGGGTACGCCTCGCAACGTGCGCTGTATTCCGTTGACTTTTTTCCTCCTCGTCTTCTCTCAAATGGTTTCGTTCCACTTGCTCGTATTCGTGCATTTGCACTTTCCGTCAGTCCTTCTTTGCTCTTATCCTTGGACCAGCAGTCCCTGTCAAAATGTCCCTTTTTGTGGCAATTGTAGCATTCAATTCCAGCTTTCCCTTTTGGTCGCGCCCTGTAGGCATTTTCGGATCCTTGCCCGCTCTTTTTCTTGTCTCGTAATCCTCCTTCTTCCGCTCGAAGCATCGTTCGTGCGTCCATCATCGACAAATCGTTTTTCTGGCCCTCAAAAATTCTAACGTTGTGCTCGAATTCTGCCCGCAATCCCTGAGCCACGTAAGCAACCATTTCTTGGTTAGAATAAACCTTTCCAAGCTCTGCTCCCTTTGCTCCTATTGCTTCGCGTATTCATTCACGTATTCACGTATTCACGTATTCATCTACGGTCTCTTTTTCTTGCATCTTCAGCTTTGCCAACTCTATTCCACACTTGACTATTTCGTAGCTATTCCTTGGCCCCATGTCAGCCTCAATCTTCTCCCACAAGCTTTTTGCACTTGTGTCGGTGCTGTATCGTACAGCCTGCTCCGTCGAAAGTGGCGACCTCGTCGTTCTTCCTTTCCCAATCCTCCCAAATTGCTTGCATTTGGACATAATTCGCCTGTCCTGGTCGTGCCTTCTCCGGTTCAGCTTGCTCAATCGTCGTTTTCCACAAACATTTCTTTTTCAGCACCGTCCTCACGCGCATCTTCCATAGGAAATAATTCCGCTCTGTCAGCCTCTCTATCGCCGTTGAAGTTGAAGAAATATTCACGACCGCCACCGCCATCTTGTCTCCAACAAATGCGTGCGAAAAAAAACGTACGAATTATTTTCTCTTCTTAATTTCACTAATTTCTACTTCTGCTTCACTGTCACAGCCCGATTTTTCCAACCGTCATCTGCTACCACTTGTTGATACATTCAATAACGTTCTCAGGCATTCAAACGGTAAAAAGATGAGTGATTTGCTTTAATCGACCATTTTGTTACAACTCGTTGTCAAAGACAACCGCTTGCGCGCAACAAAGCTCATTCCACAGAGTGATTAACAATCGCGCAATTAGTGATTACTTTGATGTTAAAATTCACTCACACCAACAGCTCTCGTTTCAATTGAGAGCTTCGAAGTGCGTTTTCATGGTGCATCGCAACGCAGGAGGCACAATTCTGTTGGTGTGGGATGAAATTTCATCCAACACACCTGTCTTTTGTTTCATCATAGATGTTTTTCCCATTTATTGTATTTTACATTAAGCAGATCACTTATATTTATATATTTGGCATTTCTCTTTCGGTATTTCAAATTCTGTCTTTTCCCTATTAAATTTAGTTTATGTATTATTTGTGTTGCTTTCTGCATCAAATGGATTTTATATTTTGTAGCATTAAGTACAGTGCAGTGTTTAGCACTCCTTTCATTAGTTGTTAATTTCTGCCACCAGAGTGTGACTCCACTCTCCAATATGGCGGCATCCATGGCGACATGGCCTTTTCTCTTACTAAACCATGTAAGTTGTTTTTATTTGATTAAATGCTTTGTTTTATTTTTATATTAGAGAGTTATTTCGCTTGGCACGTCTTATATAAGTGTCTGGTATCCTGCACATCATATTTGGGCAATAAACAAGTTTTGTCCTCGTCAATAGCGACGTCGCCCTTCTTCATGTTATTCGTAATAGCGACAGCAAATCACGACAACCATAAAACAGACCCGACAATACAAGGAAGGTTACGAAGGCTGTCTCAAAAAAATGTATAAATGCACAAAATGAAATATACATAAATCATTAGCTGTGGGCAGGGCTGTTTAATTAACGCTGAAAAAATCCACAAAATTACCGCAAAATCTAAAATTCAAGCTGACTAGTGCCATCAAACTTGGAAAATTCGGACAAAAATTGATGAAAAATCTCGAGACTAAAGCTTGGATCGTCAAAGACTAAACACCAAAGAAAAAGAGCAGAAAAAACTGCATTAGAAATGTTAATTAAACGACGCTGCCCACAGCTAATGATTACTGTGTATTTAATTTTGTGCGTGTATTTATTTTTTTGGGTCACCCTTCGTAACCCTCCTTGTATTGTCAGGCTGATTTTATGTGGGCCACCCGGTATATCTTTTCTTTTAAGAAATAAAAAAGTTTAAATGCTAAATTGTATTTAAAACAATTTTTATGTGAGCTGACATGACAGTCATGTGGCTGAAATGTGCATCGTTTATTTGTCATAGGTGCCCAATGAAAATAAAGTATTGTTTTAGAGTGGGAAAAATATCACAAAATAGAAGACCACAAGTTGAATTACAATTGTTAAACAATGGTTCAAATTGCTATACCATTTTCACACCAAGGTTTTGAATCTCATTTGATGTTGCAGATCTAGATCCATGATTGGTGTGAACACTGATCTCGGTTCATGGATCTAGATCTGTGTGCCCAACAACTCTATTTGCCAGTTGTAAGAACATATGGTGAATTTTTTTTAAATGGCAGTAAGAAATACAAAAATACCAGCAAATTGTTCAGTCTTATTCACATTCATCAAATAGTCTGAAAAATTCATTATTCACTGGTCATGTTGATTTACTGATTGAATCAACTTTGGTGTGAACCCAACAGAATCCAGGTCAATAACTGAACTACATTCAGTTGGATCTGATTGGGTGGATCTAGATACAGCCAATGGCCAATCTAAATCCATTGGTGTAAACATGGTACTAGTATTAGCCTAAACAGCCATGTTCAAGCTAAAACACTTGCTGCTCTCCTTGGTTAGACTGGCAAAAGCATACGATCCAGCAGGCTGGCACAAATAAACTACAGTAGTTTAAAAGCAAAAATGTAAAGTTAGCTTTACTTCCAAGAAGTGAATTGTGAAAAACAAAAATGGATACTATACTCTGTTCCGATATAACGTTGTCCTAATTCACTGGTGTAGTGGCATGAAAAAGTAGCCCTAAACACATTGTTTAATTGATTAAAAGGGGAAAAAGCTTATTTTTAGCAAATAAAATAAATATTTTATTACCAATTAAATAAAATCCATCCTTCTAATCAATTTTTACACTTAAATTTATTGAAAATAAACAGAACTACTTTTCCGCGTAGACGTAATACGGCTCAAAATAGGACAACGTTATATCGGAACAGAGTACAGTACACTGTACATTGCATGGGTTGATGACAACACAATGTGCAATGCCATCTATAGACAAAATGTAGAAACACTACGATACAATGGCACCTAGTGTCAGAATACAAAGTTATACATTATCTCTAATAAAAAACAAATTCAGAAATTACTAAATTATGTGTTGTCACATCTACATGAACAATGGCTAAATTTAATTTAAAAGGTGACGACAGCAAAATTGTTGAATTTCGTTGTTAGTATAAAAATCCTTTTGAAATTGTTTTCATTTATTTAATGAAAAAAAAACATAAATGTAATGCGGTTTGTTCATTTGTTCGACTGTTCATTATTTTTATTTCTACAGTGGAAAATAGCCTTTTTTCATACATAAGCTCATTGGCACAAACAATTGATTATTCCATTTTTTGGCATTTCTAAAATCTGGATTACTCAAAATTGAATCAATATTTTTCAGTTCTATTTTAACTCATTTGTAGCTAAATAATGATAGAATCATGTCCTAAAATCATGAGTTATTCATTTATTTGTTAAATTGAAATTGTATTAAAAGAGGTGATGAGCTTAGTTTGGACCAATATTCCATTTTATTGAAACAGAGTTGTAGTCGCCCTCGATTAGTGGTCGTGGACGGCATCGGCGATTTCAAATAAGCGTTGCGACTTTTATTAAAAATAAAAAACATAGAATAAAACAAATTCTGGCAATATGAAATTGAAAAACTGAAAAAGACTGGACGGGGAACTGACAGCGCAGCTGTTGTTACTGCCAAATATATGATTTAATTCAAGTCTTTCCTTTCCCTAAAAAGCGCCACAAACCCAGAAATGGTGAACATGTTTAGGGTGAAGTCTGATTCTGATAAATGATGAGAAACATCACATTCGCATCCACCGCGGAGGGAATACTGTACTTGTATTGTCCACAGCAAATTTCAAAATGTCGGCTTTAATCACAACAGAATGAGCAAAAGATAGCGGCTCCCTCCCTCCCTCCCACCATCCTAATACCAGATTAAAGGATAAAATGATGAAAAAAGAAAGAAAAAATGGATAAAAAATGTGAAAATCTTAAAATATTTATTGCAAAATCAGAGGCATTTGGAATATTTTCGTTGGAGCAAAGATGCGTATGTTAACATTCCTTATTATCACGATATGGAGGAGGAAACTGCATCACGGCGAAGCTTAGCGAGTTAAATTTTAAATTTCTGTTTCAATGAATTCGCCCTCTACGACTCTGCTGCTATCAATGTCACACAGAGTAAGAGTTGCATCCAATTTTTTTTCATAAACCCATCTATCTTTATGCTCCAAACGGACACTCATCTCGTAGAGAGGCTCAGAACACGCGCCGCCATACTCACCATACTCAACACAATACCACATTTAAAATTTTAAAACGTAAAAATTAAAATCAAATGTATTGAGCGAATGCATGAAAAGAAAAGAAAATTACACGTTTTCATTCATTTTCACCCATTTTCACCCATTTTCACCCATTTTCACCCATAGCAACGGCGTACAAACAAATGCTAAGCCTACCTTATTATCGTTAGCTGTCAAGTCTAGAATTTCAGTCGAGGCTCCATTAACATAGGTTTGTGTCTCCACAGCTTCAGATCTATTCGCAAAGTCTTTTTCTGTCGCATCCAAGTCCGAGCTTTGTTCACCTCCTCCGTTGGCTGCTGCCGATGCTGCCGATGCTGCCGATGCCGCCATAACCGCGTCCATTCTAACTGAGTCTGTAATAGGCCTCCGATTTACTCAAAGCCAGTCGAATGAAGGATGGAGGTAGATGCCGAGCTCTCTGCTGAAGCCAATCGCGCTATTATTTTTCAACACACGGTCGGCCCATTCAATCATTCATAAAACAAAGCACAACTGATGATACACTGCCGTGGATACGGTTAAAGCGATAGCCTCGACACAGTAGCGGGTAGCGACAGTGTGCTCTTCTCCATGGAATGACTAATGCTTATCTCGGGGGCAAGTCCCCTGCTCAGTTTGCTCAGTTTGCTCAGTTTGCTCAGTTTACTGAAGCACACAAAGCGCATTAGAGCAAAATAATCGTACTAACAAACAATAAATTCAAACTTCAAACAGGGTGTTGTGATTTTCAAAGGGTTGATGTATTAGTCACTCCTTGTTTGATAAAAAAAAAATTGTAACGCAGGCAGAATGGCGAAGAGTACGCTATCGGTATCCGGTACTCCACAACACCGATTTCTAATTATCAAGTCTCGGACCAGCTGACACATCATCACAGCCTACAAGTCGGCTATAGTTCGAGGATTCAAGGATGTTGCGTTTTCGTGGCTGCCACCTCTTCGGTTTATCTCTGTCTCCGGTTTATCGCCGGAAAACTCCGGAAATAACACCTAGTGGCGGTAAAAAGATATAAAATGGTGTCATTTGTCATCTGGCTTACAGCTTTATAGTTTGTTGTTTGTTTTTATTTTTTTCTCGTTTCAGAAAAGAATAAATTTCTCACATTAATTCATTTTTTTAGATTCTTTTTGATTTTTTATCGATTTTGTATTAAAAATCGATAGTCTTCTCAGCTGTATAAGATGATGTTTTGACATGGTGTAGGAAATCTTTCTCTAGGACATAAATCTTTACTTAAATAATAAAATATTGGGTCCAATACATACTGCAGGTAATATATTAATCTGCATTAAATTTAAACCTTAGATGGAGCCTGGATTAATGGCATGGTTCCTCTTCCACTAAAAACGGCAACCACCAATAATTCTTTCAGAAACCTTCAAAAAGTTTTACAGAACGAATTGTTTGTTTTCCGTTACAATTTGATAGGTATATTGTCTCGCCTGATGTTACTACAAACGCGACACCATTTAGACCAGGGGTGTCCAACATCTTAGCTTCCTCAGGCCGCATTGGAAGAAGAGGAGTTTAGTTTTCTTGGGCTACACTGACCCTAAAGTTACGGTAGCTAATAATAGCTGATGAGCAAAAAAAAAGGTTTATACCGGTACTTATTTGTTAATTTTCTTAACACCACCACAGATAAGCAAAAAAGTCCTTGCATAATAATCTTAATTTTAATGCTGTTTGTTATCCATAGAAAGTAAACACTAAAATTTATTAAAAACAATATTTTAGAAAGTTTGTTGGGCCCATCCACGGCCGTCTCGCTCGGGCCACATACGGCCCATGGGCTGCGGGTTGGATACTCCTACCGGTAGTTTAAAGGCAAACATGATTAGTACATTGAGAACTTTATTGACTCTATTAATCGAGCAGCAATGCTTGGGAAATGGACAGACCGTGCAAAGATCACAATTGTCAACAGAAGAGGTGCTGTTTTGGTAAAAGATTTTCAGGAAAAAATCTTACCCTGGCCCACCTACAAGTAGGAGGCATCAATTCGGAAATATTTTCTGGATGTGGATGCAGGTGGATACAGGTGGAGGCAACGTATTGCAGCAAGAAAACAAACAGCAACTGAGACTCTTGCTATACCGTAGAGCGTAGATGATATATTTCGCTGCCAAAATCGCTTTGATTGAATCAACAAAAAAAATGAGTTTTTCGCCTGCTGAAACGATAAACAATAGGATTGAGACAGTCGCTTATTCCATAAATATAAGACCACTGAAATCTGAGCAATTAAGTATTTTGAAAATTCTGAGTTTGTGTGTTTGTGAGTGAATTTAGAGAAAGAAAAAAAAATAGCCAATAAAACTAGATGAAAAATGAATATAATGCATACTGTTAGGCATCCAGAGTCCTCCAGACCGCGCTGTAATGCTGTCTTCAACCGAATATAACAGGATAGCGTTGTATTCGAATACAACAATTCGTTCTCCGTTTACCCTCATTTGATTTAATTTATGCATATGTGTGCGATTATATTACAGGATTTCTTGTTTGTAGAGGATACATACCATACTTGTGCTTTGTATAGTTGTATCACCTTTTATTTATTACCGGGTTTTTGCTTCACCGTAACTGTATATTGTTCTGTATCAATCTCTTATGTATACATTGACAATGCCATGCACATGCATGGAATAAAAGTTAAGTTCTTTTCCACGCATTATGGCCTCGTTCCCAGCCTCCAAGCCTCAACATGATTTCCATTCGCATCAACTTCGGTTCAGATGCGGATTGGCGCAAATCCAATCCAAATCCTATCCAAACGCACTCTTAGTAATGGCTTAGAACTCGACAAGGAAACAAAATGTAGCAGTCTGAGAATTGTTGCATTGATCTAGAAATCCCATAAAGAATAAGCTGTCAAAATTATATGGTGATTAAGCTAAGTGTTGGGGAGTTTTACTGCATCTGACAGACAACTTTACTTAAAAGTTAAAATAGTTAAATCTCATTTACTTGTAAAAACTTTGATTGATTTTTCTCCATATCCTCCCAAGCAGTCCGATTTAATTGTACAATACGACTGATGTCCCTTTTGGCTACATTGCTACACATAATTAAAATATTCTCATTGCATACTGAGAAAGACTAGCAAAGGTTGAAAACATTTTGGGTAAAATTCCTATAATAACAACATGAATGAAAAAGACCTAAACAAGCACTGGTTACGCAACAACGTATTCTCAACCATTTTAACACCTTTTAAATTAAATATATTGTTTGACAATGTGATGGCTGATGGGTATCATTTATTTGTTTACGAAAGAAAAATAAAGAAAATATGGTTTGCAAAACTGATAATCCATTTAATATACTTGCCCTCATTAATTACACTTAAGAATACGAAACAATCTTTATCTTACAGCATTATAAAACTGAAGTAACAAAATCCAGTCACGCATAAACGATCGATCATAATTTCTTTTTCTTTTTTTTACCTATACTTCTGCTGTTGCATGCGACCAGGACATGATTACTTTATCTTGTAATTTCTGCAATAAGAATCCAAAGTAAACCTTCGCGCTCTTCCAACATTTCATCTACGAAGCATTCCGAGGCAATCCACACATTTCACATAAAGTGTGAGTCGGTTGATTGAGAAACGTGCAGTGGTTACATGTCCACAAGGATGCACCCAAAAACGCGGTGTGTGATGTTGAAGGTGAAGGTGACCCTAAGAAAAGATTTACATCAATTTTCAAACCATTTGTTTTGGTGAAATACAGTTTGTCTGTCTGCAGGCTAATCTACTCATTTGAAATAAAAACTTAGATTTAAAGGTATCTGCTGACTGCATTTTAATCATTTCTTGGGGACTCTAGAAGTTTTCACTTTTGTCAATACACAACTTAATTTTATTACAATTTTAATTCCCTTAATTACGTAACAAAACTGAAATTCTACCCCCCCCCCCCCCAAATTTCCCAAAAATCATATAAAAATGATTATATTTGGATTATTTAAAATTTAAATTTTTTTTTTTACATGGAACTTAACAAAATTTGAAACTCCCTCTTCCCGCCATGGTGCGTTACGTAATTTATGGACGGCCCCTTATTGCACATGAGGCACTTTCATTTAGTGATTTAAATCAGTTTTAAACTGTGTAATCAGTGTAACCATTGACATAATCCATCACAGGTTTTTTGGTAGGGTGATATAAAGTTGGGTTTGACAGATACCATCATTTTCAGATACCAGCCGATACCGATATTTTACTCCTAAATATCGACCGATAGCGATAGTTCTTTAAAATTACACTTTTTCCAAACTAATCATTTTAATACAGTAGAGCCTCTATTATCGGACCACCGGTTATCTGAACAGCAGCAATGCGATTTTTTTTTATTTTTTACCGATCTTAATCGGTTTTTTACTAGTCTTTACCGATTTTTGAATAGATTTTTAATGTTTTCTTACGATTTTTGAATAGATTTTTAATGTTTTCTTACGATTTTTATCCATCTTGTCAGTTTTAATGCTTTTTAACTATATTTTAATGACTTTATTTTCGTATGCAGTACAGTGTATGTATAAACCTAATGCTCGATTATCCGAACAATTCGGTTTTATGAACAGCCACGTTCCCAAATAGTTCGGATAATCGAGGTAATAAATCTTTGGCAAATTTTCACAAAGAAAAACTAATTTTTCAAGTCTTTCTTCACTCAGTTTTTTCTGCAGTCACTTCAAATATTCCCAGTTTTGCTCCAAACCCTTTTTGATTCTACAGATGTACATGGGCCACCCAGATATTTACAAACTGTTGGGATTAAACCTGGATAAGCATTAGCATTTGCTTTCCCGTTTATCAAAGGATCTATCTATTGAAAGATGAATGTTTGGCTCTCTCGAATATTTCTCCAATTCTGTTTCCTTAGAATTAACACCAACATAATGTTCTATTTAGATCTGACTGCTGGACACTTGATGCTGCATGAAATCAAATATTGTATTTCAATCTTCAGTTAGAATTGCATTGCTCATATGATTTCCTTGACTACTTGAATCATGTGTGAAATTTTTATTTCTAATAACAAATGACGTTTCAATTTTAGCCCATTTCTGATCAATTCAGAATCGTTCTGGCAATTTTTTCCTGGATTTTGGCTATTTTGCTATTGGTGTTTACGCCAAAATCAGCCAAAAATTATAGTGCCGGAAAATTACTAAATCGATCAATCCGAAAGGGGCATAAAAATCAATTGCTTGTATCGGAATTTGCACAACTAGCATCAATGCAGAGAAATGGGCAAAAAAGCAAGTTTTATCAACTGAAAATTGGTTGGAAAACTGTTGTAAAAGTAAAGAAATGCAAAAAATTGTTGCTTGTTTGTTGTCCAGTTTACTTAAATCCATTTCATAAAACGGGTACGCTTCCTTGAGAATAAACTAACGAATTCATATATGATACAGTTAAGCTACTTTGTACTTTACATTCAATACGGAAAACTGCATTAAAATTAAGTTGTGTTGATGAAAATTGAAACTTTATGATTCCCTCTTCAAGATAAAAATATCGAAATGAAGTCAGCACTAACCATTTATTTTACATACTGATTTTCAATGGGCGCATCGGCTTGCATAATACCGAAACTGCAATCGATGATTGCCTTTTTTCATAAGAGAAAAGTATTTTTTGTGTATTTAACGTAACGAATGTAGCTACGTTCAACGTTCGTTACTTTAAATATTAAAAAAACGTATTGCCGCGATACTACGGTATTTTTGCTCCCTCAGTCGTGGCTCTTATTCGAGTCCGGTTGTTAAATGAAGCAATACGGCAAACAATTTTTTTTTTTTAGTGAAATTGTAACTTCTTTATCGATTTTTTTCGTTAAATATTATTGTTAATCGATTTTGTTTCTAGAACCGTTCTTATTTTTTGGAGATAATTTCGAATTTTCAATCGTTTTCAATCGATTTCAATCCTGTCCATAAAAAATTGAAAAATATCAATTCTCAATCCTTTTCATCCATTTTTGATGGTAAAAAATTGATTTTAAATCGACAAACTAGTAATTATTTTTGTTAACAAAATATCGGTTACCGCTAAAAGTATGTACTCAACACTTTTTACTTCAATTAAGACACCAGACGAATTAATCGATTTTTTCAACCAAATAAAACATTACCTTGTGCCGCCATCAGTTGTTCTACAGTTTCCCATTGTTCACTACGAGCCCACACATTAGCCAATCCTTTATCTTTGTTTTTAACTGCATCCAACAGAGGGCCCAAGTAATCCTAACAATTAAAGCAAAGAAATAAATTCACAAATCACTTGTACCCTAACAAAACGTCACTTTCAACGGCAACGAGTCCATAGTTGCTATATAAATAAGAAAATGAAAATCCGACGCAGCATCCAAAAAACAGTCGGGTGTGAACTGTCGTGTATACTCAGACAACGCATGAAAATCCTATTAGTACGAAAAAATAATAATACATCAAATAAAATGATAATAAATAAAAAAGAATTACTTGTAAATGTCCATTAAGTAGTCTATTTTCAACGGGAAATGGTTTAATTCCCGTATTTAGTGTGAATGTAAACATTGGTTCCATTGGGGTCGACAATGGTACATCCACTAATAAATATTCAATTGGTAATGGACGGGCTAATTGTATCACTTCATTACCGTAATTGTCTTTTTCCTGCAAGTAAAAAATTCATCATTAATCATCATTAATTTTATTTAAATTGATATACGGTAGTTTAGTTTCGTTGTTAACCTTGAAAAACACGTCTGGCACATATTGTTCGTTGGTAGATTCGCAAATGAATCCCAATTCAGGTGCATCTTTGGTCGGTACGAGACAATTATCACGTACCAAAGCCATGCATTGATTTGATACTTGGTAACCCTCCATGTGAATTTGATTCGTCGAATCCCCAGTTACGCAAACGGTAACGAATTTAGAGCCAAAATATCCATCCGGGGCTAGTTTACAGGGGTTTGGATGCTGGTTTTGGAAGTAACCCGCCATAATGCATTCCTGAGCGCTCAGAAAGTGAAAATTCTAGATTAAAAATTTAAGAAATACAAAAATTAACACAAAAATTCAAATTTAACGTAGTTTCGGTAGGCGCATTCATAAAATGATTTTAAAATTGTTACTTGCTGAAAATATACAAATAACTTTAAATGACTTTACTTAATTATGAATGCGCCTAATGTTATACCATGTTTCGAAAGTGTTTAACGGTTCCCTTGGTTAAATCATCGGCAATAAGGTCCGTGAAAATCCAACCTACTCTCTGCAAGCCGAGATACCGAGCAATTTCGTCAACAACGTCCTTTTTATCATCCGGTAGCAGTTTCACCAAATCGCGGGAACTTTCCTAAAAATATTTTACAAATAATTAATTACAAGAAAAATATTTATTTTTCAAAGTAACAAATGAGTCGAAATAAAATTTGTGTTGCTACGTTTCGATTTTTGAACATAGATGTCATAGAAAAATATTTCGTTTCAGTTAGAAAATAAAATCAAACTAATTCGTTTCAGTTAGAATATAAAATAAAACCAATTCGTTTCTTTATAATGGAAGACTACATCACTTGTGGGGGTTCGTAAATAGCAGCTATTGTTGCTTTAATCCCTAACGGTACATCCTTGTGTGGTTCGTAACGACCAAAAGCAAAGCCAATGCGTTGATGTCCAGTTGTCCTCCAGTAATCAAGAAATCGCTCCGCTATTTGAGGATTTTCCAATACGATGTTATCAACATGACGGTATAACTTGAGAAATAAATGAATTAATTAATTAATTAATTAATAGGTCTTGAAAATTAATCACTAATTATTCACTATGAATAATTTTTGGTTATTCTTTACTTGTCTGTTTAGTGTAACTGCATTTGGTTGGCACTTTGAACAGATTCCTCTCGGCCAAGGCATGTGATCTTGACAGCCCGATTTGATTTTGCATGAAATGTTCTCCAAAGCAGCAAATTTCCCTCTGGAAAAAATTAATTAATGTTACTCATTTGTTTTAAACACAAAACGAAATAATAATTCAATTTAATTTAGAAATTTTTTATTAACAATTTTTTATTCAAAAAATTTCAATTTCAATTCGTTAAAGATCAATTCTGTTTAAAAAAAATATTTAATTACAAAGCATTTCAAGGAGAAAAAATTTTCTCCTTAAAATTTGTGTTTTTAAAATTAATTGTTATTATCAAGATAAAATTTTTCACAAACAATAAATTGTTTTTTAAAAACAAATTGTGTTTACCAGTACTCAAAATCCAATTCTTTTCCAAAAAAATAATTCTTTCAAACAAACCCCCCTACTTTGGTTAAACAAAAAATAATTTAATCTCGACATAATAGTGAAATTAAATTTTGTCTTAACTGAGAAAAAGGTTCAAAAAATAATCCAACAGAAGCAGAACCATCCATTGACTTATTTTAAATGCAAGTTATATTTTAACAAGGTGTATCCAAAATTAAATTTCGCCCACAAATAACCAAATGATGGCACCAGGCTGCAAATTAATAAACTTACTTGTCCACGCCACCTTTCAGTTTTCTCAAATTCGCATGAAACGACATATGCTTGAAATTATGCGCTCTCAAATACTCTTCATCATAAGGCTACAAGAAAAAACAATCAAACTAAGCAACCAAATCACAACATTTCAACAAACTCACTTCTAACGGAGCACAATGAACGCATTTCGATTTTTGATTATGTTGACATCTGTCAAAACAAAACCAAAAACTCCACATGTCATAAAGCTTATAAACACTCGAATTAAACCTACAAACGGTCGTCACGTCCCCGCTCAATTTTTCCGTCCTGTTTTTGCAGATAAACATCGACCTCGTCCTCTGTGACGCTCACGTTACTCCCGCTGTGCAAGGTGTTGACAGAAGTCGCGGATGCATTTGAAACTTTAGCATTACTTTGGAAAATCGTACCGTTCAGTGGATGCAGGAAAATCATATCCCCGTGTCTATTTAAAAAGACACCAAGAAAATAATAATTTTTACAATTTATTTCGTGAATTTCCTCATTTTACTTGATTCCATAAGAGTGTAAAGTTTTACTGCGCGTGGAAACAATTTCGTCCATTTTATTCGGTTTCTTGTACAATGCGAAATTAAAACTTACGAAAGAAAATGCGTCACGCACCTGAAATTCGTTCAAATAACGTAAATTATTCGTTTCGGAATGATAAAATGGTGAATTACGTTTTCAAAAAATTTCGAGGTCGGGTCTTTAGCAGATGTTTCAATCCTCTTTGTTCCATCGGGTGATTGCACACGAATAATCTGAAATAGTTCATTTTGTTTGCATTATTTATTTATTATTTTTTTTTGTTAGAAACTTGTTTAGTTGTTGTGGTGGATGTCACTTTTTATTGAATAATTTTGCTGAGACGTTTAAGTTATTTCGATTAGTCCCACAGGAGGTTGATTAGATGTTGACTCACCATTTTCTCACTCATGTTTTGCATAACGTCCCGACGATTTAATCACTTAGTTAGAAAAGATTGACAACCTTCTAGTCAAAAGCTTATTACTGCTCCGTCATTCGCAGTACCTAGCGCCCTGCACATGTTGCGGTATATTTCGGTACTTTGGTTTATTAAAACGCTTACGATATATGCCAATTAAAATCGATTTGTTACATTTAAAATACGATAATTAATATTGAAAAAATATGTAAATATGTTTTTATCAAAAAAGAGCTGTTGATTTGATATTTAATCAAATTGCAAAAATAAAATTGCAATCTGCGAGTTTACAAAAATCCGAATGTAATTTTAAGCCTAATAGATACAATTTATTGGTTTATAAAAAAAATGTACACATTTGTTTATGATGATATATTTTTCAATGTTGGGTTGCAACCTCCTTGGGTACCCACTCAGTAGTGCACAGGGAAGGACATAGGAACATCCAATCACGGCATTTCTAACAGTTGACCAATCACATCGCTCCATGTATCCTGGATAACAGATTTTTGAACTATACTCTGCTATACTCTGTCCATGTGTAACTTGGGCCTCATAACTCACTCTGTGCTGCCACCAGGAAAAATAGTTCAGAGTGGTTTTAAATTTGTTTCATGATTTTAATTATTGAAATAATGTTATGTTGTTTGTATTTTCTGAGAAAATATATCTTGAAATCATAAAATAAAGATTTATGTTGGTTTATTTCAACATTCCTATTTATTAAGTTTATTGCTTGCTTCTTCCAGGGAACAAAACAATTTTCAAATTTTTTTATTGGTTGTTTTGTCACGGAACTGCTGTTTTAACACTTCCAACTCACAAGTCAGAACCACCAATGCAGTGATGTTCTGTGGTAATGTGGAGAATACTCTTGTTGTTCGCCAAAACATATCCTCGTGCGGTACAATTCGGTTGTAAACAACGTAAAAACTTGTGCGTGGATTCCGGAATTTTTGGTGTGTTTCCCTCTTGATATCGAAGAAACGTTTCGTCGGCTTGGCCAACCAGTGTGTTAAATCTGGTGATTCGGGTTATATGCAATACTCCAGTCATGTTGAGTCGAAAGAAGACGCTTGCAATGAAAACTATTGGGAATCAGTTGCCTTTATATGTCTGGCGTGTAAGGTGAACGTACACGCGACGTGCACGGTGAACGTACATGCGACGTGCACGTACACGTACACGTGCATGTATGCCCAACGTGCAGGAAACGCAAAAACGGATGCGGGAATTCAAAACACTGGCGTTCAAAACGCTGGCAAACAGAAACGCTGGCATACAGATACGCTGGCATACAGATACGCTGGCAAACCAAACGCTGGCACTGGAAACGCTGGCAAACAAAAGGCTACAATACAATATACAATATACAATATAATCATTTTTTTATTAAATATTTACAACGCTAAAAAGGAAAAACGCTGGCAAAAAAAATTATTTTCCTGAAAAGCTAAAAATGAAAACGCTGGCAGTCCTAGACGCTGGCAACGCTGTGCACCGGCGAGACACACACACAGATATAAAGGTCGCATTGTACGGCGAGATTGATGAACCACAATTCATGACAATACCCAAAGGTTATCAAACTCCAGCGAACAAAGGAAAGTGCTGCAAATTGATGAAAGCCCTGTATGGTTTACACCAGTCAGGGAGAATGTGGTTTATTAAATTGCATGAGAAATTGAAGATTGGATTTGAACCGATGAAAGGATTCAATTGTGTTTACTCCTGAGATAGAGAAGTTATTCTAATTCTCTATGTTGACGACATTGTGATATTTTCTAAAGATGAATTCACTGAAGGGAACAATTTTGAATTGGATTTCGAAATATCTCGAAATTGTTAATCTTGGGCCTGTTTTAATGCTTCTCGGTGTAGAATTCAATAAGTCGAATAATTCTGTTAGAATCCATCAAAGAAAGTATATACAGAAGCTTTGTGACCTATTCAAAATAGATAAAATCACAAAGACATTCCTACCTGGAGCAGTAGGAACAATGATAATGGTTGTGCAGGATAATGAAGTCGTTAATACAACGTTCCCATACAGGTCACTACCGTCTTCCCTCGAATTTTCCGTCATGACGTTGTGTTCGAATACAACGACACCTGACGTTTTATTCGAACACTACGTCATGACGTTATATTCGTACTTTTTCAAGCAACTTCTGAAAAATCAGAAAGTAGCATGTAATTTGGCAAAATAAATTTTATTGAAACACACGGTACGATAAACTTCAAATTTTAAGTTCAAAATTTTTATCCAATTCGTTTTAATACGTGTCAAATTCGTTTTAATACGTATCAAATTTGTTTTTCCGGCATCGTGCCTGTAAAAAGCGCATTCTGCAACGCTTCCCGTCAATGCACTCGAACATAACGTCAATGACGTTGTATTCGAAGTGACGTTATATTCGAGAAAAGGCATAAACTTTCGAAAACGGCAGTTTTCAAAAAAACTTGAATACAACGTCATGACGTTGTATTCGAACACTACGTCATGACGTTGTATTGTGTTTTTTTAGTACAACTTCTGAAAAATCACAATTTTGTTGTAAAACTTCTAAAAAACCAGAAATTTTGTTGTAAAACTTCTGAAAAATCAGAAATTTTTTGTAAAATTTCTGAAAAATCAGTAATTGGTAATGTAATTTTGAAAAAAAAAAATTGATTTGAAATTTCAAGTTCAAAATATACAGTACGTTTTCAATTTGTGTCCAATTCGTGTCCGATTCGTGTCCGATTTGGTTCAATTCATTTTCAATTCAATGCTTCCTGGCATCGCGCCTGTAAAAAGCGCACCCCGCAACGCTTCTCAAATATAACTCGAATATAACGTCATGCCGTTGTATTCGAATACAGCGTCCTCATGACGTTATATTCGAAGTGACGTTATATTCGAAAAATCGCTGAAACTTTCGAAAACAGCAATTTTTGAAAAAACTTGAATATAACGTCATGACGTTATATTCGAGGGAAGACGGTAGGAATCTTTTCACACAGGTTCAAATCCTGCTGGCTGCGGTTTTAAGTTAGTATACATGTGTTCCCCTTGTCAGTATTATGAATGACGTACGGACCGACACATCAAAATGTTACTCCAGGTTTTGAGGTATTTGCGTACAATATTGCATTAACTTAGGGCAGGGGTCGGCAACATTTTGAGATGGAAGAGCCAAAAGTTACAATTTACAAAATTTTCCAGTTTTTAAAGAGCCACTAACATTTTTGTTTCAACATTATGGTATTTGATTAGGATTAGGTATATAAATTTGATTTTTTTTTTGCAGTATAATATTTTTTATGAGTTTTCAAAATAAAATAATATACCGTAATTATTAATATTTGCGCATGGAACTGGAGAGCCGCATCTTGACATCGAAAGAGCCGCATGCGGCTCACGAGCCACAGGTTGCCGACCCCTGACTACGGACCCGCATCGTCTCCAAAACGCCCGTTTTAAGTTTCCGGACGTTTTCCACGCTTCCACGCACCACCGATATTAATTTTATCAGCCACACTCCTACATCGGAGGCATCAATTCAATCCTTCCATGCAGTTGCCATGCCGTCGCTGGTGATCACAAGTGGTTTTGGTTACCTAATTCCTGCTGGTGGCCGAACTTGCTCTTCTGGCATTATTACAATGCCAATGAGCAAGGTGATGTACTATTTTACAATTTACTAACCGAACTAACCTGATTAAAAACTTCTGACACCATGTAACATAGCAACCCAAATTAGTACGCCTCTGGCTATATTGTGAGCTATGCTTAAGCTGAAACTTATTTATTTACTTTCCGACGCCACCACTAGTGTTACAGGTACAGTACATGACAATAATATCAACCATAAACCTACAGTTCTGACCGTGCCAAAAAAAACTTTAAAAACATACTTATTCTTTACAATTTCAAACAAGTAAATATAAACAACTAATTTTTGGATAATGGCTTTTGCTTCAAATTGCCGCCTGAATGCACTACTCCAGGGGTGTCCAACCCACAGCCCAGGATGGCTATGAATGCAGATTCAAGTGTTTGTTTCAGTAGACAGCAAACAGAATTAAAATTAGGACTATTTTGTAAGAAGTTTTTGTATATTTGTAGTGGTGAATATCCAGAAAAGTATGCATATACTCTGGCAAACCCCAAGAGTGCACCTCTGTCCCATTGGCTGGAACATGATTACTTCCAACTGTGTTCTACCACTAGGAAAAGTAGTTTTGTTTTGTTTTTAATATGTTGGATTATTATAATAATTGAAATGTTGTAAATTTATTTGTTTTGTATAATGAAATGAATTTTCAATTCATGAAATAATGTTTTATGCTGTTATTATTTAAAAAATCATGTTTGTTCAGTTTATTGGTTGCTTTGTCGGGAAAGCAAGCAATTTTTTAATTCACTTATTGATTGTTATGTCTGGCAAGCACTCAACATGTATTTTGGTCTACTTTTGTGTGAAATGGCTCGACCAATGGGACAGAGGTGCACTCTTGGGGTTTGTCAGAGTATAGACGTTTGTTTTGCTGGTCAACTTTCGTTGGTGTCAGGATATTTTATGTGCTGCCCAAGACGATTCATCCGCCTACAATGTGGCCCAGGGAAGTCGGAATGTTGGAAACCCCTGCACTACTCATAAATTTTCGGTGACTGCTAAAAATCGCAAAAAAAAACTTTTCCCATTAAAGTGCTAAGACAAACCATATGGACAAATAGACAATTTTTTTCACCAGGATTAGCCTGGTTTTAGAATTTGTTAAGCACTTTGTTTTTAAAAATTTGCATTTCCAATGGCGAAAAGCAGAAATTCGCCCTTGTAAGCCATTAAATCCTCTACAAACCTTTTTCATAACGAAAAAAAGCAATTTTAGAGTTAGGTCAGATGATTTGGCATTTAAAATACTTTCTGTTGTGTACAGGTGGCACTAGCAATGCCGGAAGTTGAAACAAACAAACATCCATGTCAAGTTTAATAAAAGCTTTTTAATAAAAAGGAAACAATAAAGTCCTTACCATAACATGGAGAAACACCCACCAAGGATTCCATTGTTAAATGACAAAGCTGTAGATACTTCTAATAGCTTCCAATAATATTAAATCAATCAATAGCATCACATGTATGAATTCTTTGCAGTATTTATTTATCATAAGTTTTTTCACAAATCAATGCGTTTCATTACCCAGACATTCATAGCATCAGCTTTAATTGGCAATTATGTGAGGCTTGTGCAAAACAGTATTAATGCCTTTTTCTTATTTTGAAATCATTTACAAAATAAAACCAGTAGAGCCAAAAATAATAAACAGATTAATTGTTCAAATCAACATTTCTAATGAGCACTTAAGACTTAACTTATTGAAAAAAAAAAAAAATCTGATATTTCAAACACACCATTTTTACAATTTTCATGCACTTTAAATACCATAAAAAAAACCAGGCAACATTCCCCCCTTCCCTAAAATTCAGTTTGAAAAGTATAGCCGCAGCCCTGCACTCAACTGCCTTGAAATTTCTAAATCTAATTTTTATAAAAGAAAAACCCAGCCGACTAAAATGTACAACTGCAAGCCCTACAATAGGAAAGTAAAAAACCTCATTACATTACCATACAGTAAACATTTTTTTGCTTGCTTGAAAAATGGGTATTTAAAAGAGTTATCCATGGTTAAACGCAAAGCTGCTTTCTTTTCATCAACGATGCAATGAAATTGTTTCTTTATTCAATTGATTTTCTTTTGCTTTCCAGCCTATAATGTTTACATATTCTCACTTAGAAAATAAAGTGGCAGAAGATATCGTTTCTCGTCCGAAACATGTACAGTAGCAAAAAGAGCGGTTTGAGAAAACTCAAATTTCGAAATAAGAGGATAAATTGGGAAGAAAATAAAATATATTTTTATATATATATATATATTTTTTTTCCATCTCGTTTTTTTATAAGCTGAGCAAAAGAAAATCACATCTGGAGTTCGTTTGTGTGTATGAAGTTGTGTTTCGTTCCGCATTCGAGTCCTAACACTTCTTTATTCTATAACTTTTAACACTTTACCGATTGCAATGGTTTTTCCTATTAAAAAAATAAAAATATATATATATATTTTTACAAATAAATTACAACATTAAATTTGTATTCAGCAATATACAGGGTATGCCATAAGTCACGAAGGAGTCTTAAAGTTTTCATAACTTTTTTCTAATTAATTTTTTTTTTCATTTTCCTTTTACTATTTTGTAAAGACCACTGAGGAGATTAACCACATAGAAATTCATGACCAATCAGCAAACACGAATTGTGAAATTTTGCTATCAAACCGGAAGATCAATAATTCTGACCCAACACCTAAACGTCTAATCATTGATCCTCCGGCTTGACAGCAAACTTTCACATTTTGAGTTCGCGGTTTGGTCGTGAATTTTTCCATGGTTATTCTCCCGAGTATTCTTTACGAAATAGCTAATAAAAAAAAATGGAAAAAAAATACCGTATTTATTGTATCAAGATACGCAGCCGAGATAATAGAAATAGTCTGTTATCGTGGAAAACAAATTGTAATTATTGCTGACAGTGACAGTTTTGAATAAGAGCGTCAGACTTCATGACTTTTGGCCCATCCTGTAGTTATGTTTATCAATTGCAGATAACGTTTTTATTTCCTTAAATTTCGATTATTTTAATCAATTAATCATTATTTTTACATTTTTCATGCAAAAAGTTAAAATTGTCAATAATGCAATCAGCTAATAGTTTTGTTTTTAACTTTTTTGTAACACGTTCAGTGGTGCAATAATGTCAATGCCTTGAAATTGGCTTTTTGCCACGTTAAACTTGGGATCAGTGGTTCATTGACCCATTAGTTCAAATAAAAACGTTTCCTGCACTCTTAATTTAGCATTTCATTGCTCCAAACCTTCATCGCGAAGTGTAAAACGGCCCATTTGTGGGAACTCTTTGAAGGGTTCCATGCAAACGACACCTGCAGCTTCTAATCTCATGATAGCGATTTGGTCCTGCTTAACAAAACGTGGTCTCGTTTTACTTTTTTCTCCCGTTTTCTTATCCACCAAACAAATTAGAGCCTAAAATATATTCAAGACGAAACAATTAAACTGCCAATAAAAAAAAGAAAAAAATCCACATCCAAACCTTACTTTAACAGTAACTTCTTCAGCAATAGCATGAATGTGGCACACGGCACTATATCCCGCACAAATGATAGATTTGTGCTCTAAAATAACAACTTGAGCGTCGAATAGCTTCACAGTCCGACATGGCTGTGTCGCGTCGCACAACACAAATCCTTGCGAAACGTCCTGCAATTTTATTTCACGCTTTAAAAACCACACAATCAAAAATTAACTCGTTCCAAAACCTCTTCTTCGACTCCTTTTAACTTAATTTTCACATTTTCACCGCTAACTATATGGTTCACTTCGTCGTCGTCGGACCACAGTTGAATCACTTCAACAGGCGTCTAAAAACAAACCAAAAAAACCTTATTACGTGGACAAAAACAAACAAAGGTTCTACTTTCTAGCTTACCCTATTCGGCATAAGTAATAGCTGTTGACCCTTCTTAGCTTGTCCCATTTCGACCTTGCCTAAAACGACTGTGCCCATATCCTTGTACCTGTCGATTATGGGCATGCGAAAGGGGCCCTCAACAGTCCTCGAAAGAAGAGGTAGGTTTTCTATATATGGAATAAAGGCAGGTCCTCTGTACCACTCACAAATTTTCTCATCCAGAGGATCTTTAAGGCCGGCTCCTGTTAAGCCAGAGCATGGCATAAACATTAGATCGGTTTTGGGATTAAACCCACATTTTTTCAGATATGGAAGCAGTTTTTCTTTGCATTCATTGTACCTTCATTTCAGAAAAAATTAACGGTTATGTTCGTATTTTTGATAATTTTGAAAATTAAATATCTAACCTCTCTTCAGACCACTCGACAGTAGGATCGTCCATTTTATTAATTAAAACCACCATATGCTTGACCCCAGCTGTTTTGGCAAGCATTGCGTGTTCTCTCGTTTGTCCTCCCTTTTCAAATCCCGTTTCAAATTCGCCTTTCCGCGCTGAAATCACCTGAAAGTATGAATAAAAAGCATAATAAAAAATGATATTTATTTATTTATTTATTTATTATTATTATTATTATTATTTCTTTTATAGTTCTAATACCAGGACGGCTAAATCAGCTTGGGACGTTCCACCAATCATGTTGGGTACAAAACTTCGATGACCAGGTGCATCCAATATCGTGAAATGTTTCTTGTCTGTTTCGAAATAGGCCCGCCCGACCTCGACGGTTTTTCCTTTATCCCTTTCTTCTTGATTCGTGTCCAGAGCCCACGAAAGATACCACGTCTCGCGATTCTTTTCTCTAGCTTCTCTTTCGTATTTTTCTAGTGTTCGTTTATCCACCATTCCAGTCAAGAACATTATTTGGCCACCTATTGTCGACTTGCCCGCATCTAAAAATATTTTTACAAAATTTAAAATTTTCCATCTGAAATTTATTGAATTTTAGATTTTCCTACCAACATGACCAATAAAAACAACATTAATGTGTTCTTTCTTTGGTCTATCATCTTCTACTTTAGTTTGTTTCTTTTTGGGTCTCGTTAGTGTTTCCACTTCCGAGGATTCAGTCTCCATTTCTTCATCATCAACATCTACGTGATTCTCTTCATCTGCATTTGCTTCCCAATCTGGAATTTAATTGAAAACAAAAGTCAATTTTCAATAGAATGAAAAAATACATATTTTAAATTCTCTAAATTAAAATTACATTAAAATAAAAAAATATTGTATTGCATTATTTTTTTCAACTAAACTCGAGTGAATCAACTTTGATTTGAATTCAATTTCTCGTAATATCAATACAATATTTTAACTTTTCCCTCGACTGTTAGCAGAAAATAAAAATAGATTAATCATGTAAAGTAAACTGTGTAGCCCAGACGTAGGACAGCTCCCAGAAAGTTGTCTGGAGCTACAATCTGACCAGATGGGATTTAACATCGCTGGGTATAGGTCCGGACCGGACGAGACGAGACGATATCGGTCCATAGGTACAGAACAGGCTACACAGAGTAAACTATTTCTAAACCCAGTTGAATTTCAATACAGTAGCAGTAGATTTATAGATAAAATCAAAATTTCACTTAAAAATCTCAATCAACTTCACTAAGATATGAAGCTTATTACCCGCCGGTTCATTTCCAGCCACACTACTTTCACCCCCTGGCTGGGCATCTAAAAAAACACGAAACGAAACACACAAAAAATTAATATTTTTATTTCACTGAAAAATGTTTATACCTTTTCCAGGGGGTGAATCAACATCCATGCTAGGTGGTGGATCTGAAATGCACAGAACAAAAATCATTAGTACAACCTTTCCAACAAATTAAAATTTTGCTTTAAATCTATTTTTATTTCAAAATAAAATCTTTTTCATTTCTTTGAATAAACGATTTTGAAAACGTGACACGTGGCTCATTGAAAAAAAAATTATTTTCACGCCAACATTTACACGATTAAATCCAATCAAACAATGATTTAAATTCGTCTTTTCAACACTCATCAAGCGGCGTGGAAATTATAATAACGCCAAAGAAAATTTCAAAGCAAAAAATCCCAAACTCGTGACGCCATATTGCACCACAATGCACTTGCCAAATTCAAAATTCATTTCTATTTGAACGAGCCCAACTTAAAATAATAATAAAAAATCATATACATATACATGGGGGTCAGATTTTTGAGTTAAATTTAATTTTTACCCGGTGCCAGGTTGGAATTTGTCACAAACGAAGGCACAAACTCTGGTGCGTGGACATTCGGCACAAATGGCGGCGCATTCACGTTTAGCTTGGAAAGTGAAGTACTTAATTGACTCGTATCTTCCGCGTCACCACCACCGAACACAGAATGTTGTTCCCAACAGTCTGGTTCTGTATTGTTTGTCTCACTTTTATCCATTGTGCAATGCCGATTCGTTTAACAAATTTTATCCTGTAAAAACGTGAACCTGAAACAGGCAGCACAGTCCGCGTGTTCAACTTAGGGAATGTCTAAATCCTGCGCCTGCGCCGTAGCGTTAATTCCGGCGGAAACTTATGACGAATGATGGGTAATATTTTACTAACCCGGCGTGCGATTGGGCAAAAAGTTTGAAATTATAATTTACTTAAAAATTAATTATTTTAATAATAATAAAAAAAAATCATTTATATACTTATTTAATTTTTTTAAATTTTTTTTTAATTTAATTTTTTTTTATTTTTTACTTGTTGCACTTTAAACTCCTCCCGAATTATTTTTAACTTTTACGTTTAAATTAAATTAAGTAAAAAAATTGATTTTTCTAAGAACCATCGAAGGAAATTTATTCGTACTAATTTATTTGTATTTACCTCACAAAATAATTTCCTTATACGTATAGAAAAAAGTCACGAGATTAGTGTCGCAGATATTCTTGCGAGAACAAAATGGCGGCGGCGGCGGCAGCGGCGTTGTTAGACGAATTAATGGGAAGAGATCGAAATTTAGCGCCAACGGAAAAGAAAAGAGAAATTCGCTGGGATGATGCTCAGGTAATCTTGTTATAAATTCAATGCATTCAATGCATTCAATGCACAAAATTAATTCCGTTAGATGCTCGAACCAACGGTGGAATAGGGCTGCAACTATAAAAGTTTTTCCCCATTTATTATTTTTGGCTCGAGAATCTCTTGTTTATATTGTTACATTCGGTGTAAAACAAGATGAAAATAGATCGGCAATTGTTATAATTTGTATTTCTTTGTTGATTATAGGTATGCAAACATTATTTGGTAAAGTTCTGTCCGAATGAGTTGTTCGTAAACACGAGAGCGGATTTAGGTTAGTTTAAATTAAATTAAATGAAATAAACTACGTTGTGCTTATGTTTACTAAATGTTTGTCTATTGTGTAGGACCTTGTGAAAAGATACACGATGAACAGCTGAAGTCGGAGTAAGTTGTTGGTGTTTGAGTTTGAATCTTTAAATTGACGTACTTTGGTATTTTTCCCTGAATGATGAAGGTATGAAAAAAGCTCGAGTTACCAAAAGATGGGTTACGAAGAGGATTTTCTTCGTTTTTGCCAGGGAATGATGGCGGATGTAGAAAGAAGGATTCGACGAGGAAAACAAAGATTGGCGCAAGGAAACCAGGAAGCGAATGCCGCCAAAGTACGTACCGGTAATTTTAAATGTTTTAAATGTAATTTTAAATGTTAAATGTTAAATTTCAGATGGCATCACCGGCCCCGAGTGGCAACAACAGCGAAAAGATAACGATGCTCAGTGAGCGTGTCAATGGCTTGTTGGAGCAAGTGGAGAAGTTGGGTTGTGAAGGAAAAGTTGAAGAAGCGCAAGGAATCATGAAATTGTGCGACCAGTTAAAGGACGAGCGCGAAGGGCTTCGAAGGTGCAGTGAAAACAGCCATTGGTTACAGGTATATTTCGACGTAGCAAGTATTTGGATTTGAATTCGAAATCTAATGTGAAGAAATTGATATTGACGAACGGTACAATAGCAATTCCCTTTCCAGACGGCGGAAATTGCGGCGGCACAAGAGAAACAGATGGAGGTTTGCGAAGTTTGCGGCGCTTTCCTCATCGTTGGGGACGCGCAACAACGCGTGGACGACCATTTAATGGGGAAACAACACATGGGATTTGCTAAAATTAAAGCAACCGTGGATGAAATTTTGGTAATTTTCGTCACAAGTTCTATTGTCAAATTGGACATTTTCTTGATAGTTTTCATTTGACGTAGGCCAAAAGACAAAAAGAAAGGGAGGAACGGGAACAGAGACGGGAAAAGGAACGCGAAGAGAAGCGGAAAGTGCGAGAGGAAGAGGAGAAGGATCGCGAAGAGCGTCGAAAGAAATACGAGGAGGACAGAAAGCGCGACAGGGAAAGGTCGAAGAAACGGAAGAAGAGTCGTAGCAAAAGCCGCGAGCGGAAGAGGTCGCGCAGTCCCGGTCGCAGCAGGAAACGTTCACGGAGTCGGAGCAAGGATCGGCGGAGGAGCAAAGACAGGTGCTAACGAAACTCAGCTCAGTTAATTGAAAAATCGAAAAGAATTTTGAGTAAATAGAACGTTTGGTTGCAGGAGTAAGCGATCGAGAAGCACAGATAAATATTTGAAGAACGAACACAAGAAATCTCGGCGTTCGCGGAGTCGTTCGCGGAGTCATGGGGACGGGAAGGCGAGACACAAACACAGCAAAAAGGAGATGCAGACGGCGGAAGAGATGATTTACTCGAGTAAACCTCCCATCGTGCCGATGCCGAGCGTGGAAATGAGTCAAAACTTAAGTTTGCCCGATAGTTTCAACCAATTCAAAGAAGGTAATTGTTAAGCATTTTGTCATTTGATTTTGGTCCTTGTATTTCTACTGATTTAACTCAGTTATTGTAGTTACATACAATAAAATGTCGAATTAATTCAATCACATGTTGTAGTGTTAATCTGGAACTGAATTTTGTTCTTTGTTACCGCTAGTTTATTTTATTTTATATAACAGTAGGTATTTCATAATTTATGCCGTTTTCTCACGTTCGGTCGAACCGAAATGCTTTACCTTTAATATTTAATATTTAATAGTGTGCTTAAAATGAACTGCGCTAGTTCACTTCAAATTATTTGACCGAAAGGTTTCTTGCTCAACTTCACATCCAACACTAACTGTATTCAAAATGTGTCGTTTTTAAATGTTTTAGGGGTTTGTGTTTTGCTTATGTGATGTCGCTTCACCAAACGCTTTGTTTTCATCCGCCTTAAAATTGCACCACAACACAAATATTTATTTCAAAAGTGGCAATTTAGCAAACAACTGCAAATGCACATTGGTTGGGTCAGTCGGTTTTTGCAGGTGCAGGTCGTACCTCGCTGTAACGAACACTGTTGTAACAAATTCCTTGTGATAACAAATTTTTGATTTCAGTTTGTTGCTCGCCCTATTTTCTCCATTATCAATTATTTCATTAGAACAAACTTTAGTTAGAAAGAAATTTCGGTATAAAGAACTTGAAATACTACGTCAGGAAATAAAATTTTATTTTGTTATTGCAAAGATTACTGGTTCAAAATGTCGGCAGGTGAATCTGGTGAGCATAAAAATTGATTGATGGATTTATTATATTTCGATCAACGTGACTTCATCGACTGGTTTGCCTTTCATTGACATTGAGTGTCAATGAGGTATCATGGTGGCATCGATGAAAAATGTCAGAAATATAATAAAGTTCTCGAAAAATTGCCAGAATTATGTAAAAATTCACGAAAAAATGTCAATTATGAGAAAATACAAAATAGTAGCATTAACTAATGTTTACAATTACACCCATTCTGTTTTTACACGGTTTTGATTTAACACTGTCTAGAAAAAAAAAATTCAATTCTGTTTTTAATCAATTTTTTTTTTAAAAATTTAACTCAATTGAAAAATTGCCTTTTTAAAATTCCACTTTGATGTAAATTTAAAACAAAATTTCCATTCAATTCTCAAAAAATTTTGAGGGTGGGTAGTGGTTTGAACCAATATTATGCAAGTGGGATGCATATGAAATCAGACTGACAGCAAATAAAGTTAAGCAGTATTGTTCTTGGTTTAAATTTTTGTATTCCAGAATTTGTGGTCATTTTTTATTTGTTTTACTTTTTATGTTAAGAATGAATTAATTTTGCTTTATATAAGTTTTCATTAATTAATTTTAAAACATGTAAAGAAAAATGCTCTACATAAAAATATTCAGTATTTTTTTATAGGTTTTAAATATTTATTTTTCCATAGCACTGTATTTAAAAAAAAAAAATTATTTTACATGTTTTTTTTTTCTGGAACCAATCCACCGTGTAAAAACAGTAGATGCGTTCAAATTGGTTAAGCAAACTTTAAATGTTTGCATAACCAATTTAAAGTTTGCTTAAATGAATAAAACTTAAGTAAAATAAGTAAAATACGAGGGGTACCCAAAAATAACTGGAATCGTCTTCCGGTGG
Source organism: Strigamia acuminata (assembly GCA_949358305.1). NCBI lineage: Eukaryota > Metazoa > Arthropoda > Chilopoda > Geophilomorpha > Linotaeniidae > Strigamia > Strigamia acuminata. Next base: position 37,637,129 of record OX442315.1, read on the forward strand.
GCAGACTCCTTTTAGTACAAGCTTCCCCTGCTCGGTGAGTCTTCTAGGAAGCTATCTGTCAGTTCGACTTGAGTGAATTTTTTCAGACTTGGTCAAAACAAAAGCAGTTTGGCGATTTTCTAATGACTGGTTTACATGAACACTGTAAAGTTTGTTTTCTAACGCAGCCTGTCATAACGACTGTTCTAGGAACTTATCTGCATCAGGGTACCAGGAGATGATGCAGATGGGTTCCTAGAACAGTTGTTATGATGAAAGAGTGCATTTGGAAACGAATTTCACTTCTTTACATTGTTCATGTAAACCAGTCATTAGAAAATCGCCAAACTGCTTTGTCCAAGTCTCCGAAAAAATTCTGTAAAGTCAAACGCAGCGGTACTTTTGCTTCAGAACCACAGCCCAACACTGTCAGTGACACACATCCTTGAGCTCAGATTTGAATGATTGTTAAACTCAGCATGTGCAAATTGCGTCATTGTTACTTAAGAGTGTTAAGGAAAGTAAGTGACATTAGAGAGTCTGCAGACATGCCGTTTTCCTTATAAATGGCGTCATATGCATGGTTCACACTTAAACCACTTTTCTAGAACTTATGATTTTCTAAAAGTCTAAGTTCTACAAATCTGGAATCAGTTGTTCACACTTAAGGATAGTTTTGTATCAGTGTCATAACGTTTTTGTGAACGTCAGCCCAAAACTAGTCACATGATACAATGGGGGCGTGTTTTGCAGTTGTGATGTCAAATTTCAGAAAACCTTTCTTCAACTTGAGTTGTAGAAAAGTTCGCCATCTTGTTTTGAGTTCTAGAAAACTTGTGGTAGTGTGAATACAGGAACACAGGAATACGAAATTGGTGGGTTTTCTACAAAAGTGGTTTAAGTTAGGTGTGAACAGGGCAATAAGCGTAAGGATGGATTGTAAGTGTAAGGAAAATGGATCTTTATGAGAGTACCTTATAAAATAGGCAGTGGTTACGTTCATGTCTGACGTGTTTTCGAGGTTTTAGCTTTTTACAAGGGGGGGGGGGGGGCTTAGTCCCTGCTTGACCTAACCTTATCCGTTTTTAGCAAAGTAGACCGAACTGAGTATTTTCATCAATGTATTTCAATGCATGTCTCAACCAATCACAGCGCGTTATGAAAATAATAAATTTACGTCGGACGTGAACGAAGCCACTATGTATAAAATAAAACAGATGTCGTTTTCTTATGATTTCTCAAAATGGCTGCCAACAATTTTTTTTACACCTCAGAACTTTGCTTGAACAATCAGCTTGGAATAAACATTTGAATTGTTGAAATCTAGTAGTGGTTTGATCAATCTTAGTGTGATAAACCAAACTGCTACTTTTGTTAGCTATATTATTGCAATTCTGTTGAAATATGGAGCTTCAAAGCATATAACATTGGGTGTTGTCCTGTGGACAGAGCCGACAAGAGTTTCAGTCTTACTCTATCCTTGTTGTTTTGATCATGCGATGATGTGATCAAAATTACTAGTTTAAGAACATAACATAAGGAACATAATAAATAACGTAAATAAATAACATAAGTAACATAACTATAAGGAAACTTGCAGCAACCAAGTTCGTAATCTCATAAGGTTATAACACTATAAGATCATAAGAACCAATTTTTATAAGGAAAAAGGCATGTCTGTAAATTCTTTACTATCCCTTGCTTAATGAACTGAATAAGAATAATATGACTTAAAAAATGTTGTGTCCAGAAATGAACCTAGGTTATTAACCTAACACATTAAGCTTATTTGTTTAACTAATTTGGACAAACCTAGGGTTTCTTAAGTTTCTCTCGCTATAACAAATGAATTCTCATTGTTAATAATTCTCGTTATAAACCCTTCTCCCCCCAACCTAGGGTAAACTTTTGACTTCCAAAAGTGTTTTTATTTTTTTTTCTTAAACTATGGAATTTTCTTTCTGAAATTTTATGTATTTTCATTAACCATCATAACAAACAATAAAAAAAGAATACTCGGTAGCAGATTTAAAAATTAAATTTTTTGTTTTTACGAAAATTCTTTGTTTCCTACTTTTGAATTCGATCTCAATTATTTTCTAGACCCTCTATCGACAAATACCGAATTGGTTAAATTTCTTTATAAACATGAAGTAGTCAAAGAACAGAATCATTTTCTTACATTTTTGGAAAATTATTTATTGACTTAGGGTAAAAAATTGACCCTGGTTGGGTGAGTAGGGGATGTTTTTTAGGTTGGTACTGCTAGGTTTAAAAACATTTATTCTTCTACCAAACTGTTCGCAATAGTGGGGTTCGACTGGTTATTTGGAAATGAATGCAATTGGGGGGGGGGGACACTAAAACATAATTTTAAACACACATAAAACACTTTCATTCAAAAAGTAACCAGAAAACAATCCAAGAGAAAAAAAAAGCACAGTTTCAAAAACTTTTTGAATGCAGTCACTGTTGCTAAAATCTGTTTTATCATTACATTCAGGTCTCCATTAAGGTTATGGTGGAGGGGCTGACGGCCCCCCGGGAATCTTTGCAGCCAGGAGTGACTAATGCATCTAACAGAATTATTAACGCAGGACGGCAAGTTCACTCCTCAGATTGCGTTCACCTAACCTCACCTCACTTTAAGTGGGCCATTCAAAGCGAAAGAAATCTAACTAACAATCACGCAGATGATAAATTAAAATTTTTATTTCGGTTTGAACTATTGAAACATTAGTCATTTCTGGTCACAAAATCAGCACAGGGATTTCTGGAACGCCTGCAGTTTGTAAATGTTCTCCCCGGGCGCAAGATTTCTTACCGAGTCTCTGTTTTGTATACCCGATCCGCATACTTTGCGGATCAGATGTGGCCAAATGATGCTGTGATTGCGGGTCAAAGGGCGGATCCGATGGCTAAACAATCTGCGCACGCAACAGGCGGTTCGGATTGATCTTCATCATCAAAACGTTCATAATCATGCTTTTTACGGCAAAAACGAACATTCTGATAACGTTTTTATCATCCAAATGTTCGTAATCACGCTTTTTACGATTGGTTTTGTCGTAACTGATTACATTAGACTAACCGTATTTTATTAGGATGACTTGCGTATTTTTTCAATAAAGAGATGCTCTCGAATTGTAGGTCGTGGCTGGGAGAGGCAACACGATGTAGGCTTATGAGTTGCTCTCGAATACAACTAGGGGTTATTGCCGTATCTCTTCTAATTGCGCCCCATGCTCTATTTACAGCAGATTTTTATCCCGCACACACTTGGAAGCCCACGTGGTAATATAGGCCGGCGGGTAATTTAAACCCAACATTGGCACACGTTTCAGATGGAAATTACAATTTTCAACCGAAACGTCTAAAATGCGCATACAATGTTTCATTTATCAATTTGCAATCAGATCCACTGCTCTGAAATGAAGAAATATGGTATTTTATACGATTTTGCCTTTTTATGTACAAGGTTTAATTTTTAAGCCGAAAAAATTCATGCACGTGGTGCTGTTTTAGACAAACACTGCATTTTTAATCCAATAAATGTGGCTGCTATGCTATTGGAACTTGGCTACCGGTAGGATGTACCAGGATGTAACTAGCCACGAAAATGTTTTGTGATTACTCTACGCAATGAAATTTAAATTTACACAAGTGTTGTGTTGAAGAGATTGTTTTTATTGCTTGTTTTTCAAATTTAACAAGTCTTATCAATTCTACGGCAATTTAATTTATATTTGATATTTGATATTTGATATTTGATATTTTATTCCTTTTGAATTGTAGAGAAATGGGACAATACAAATCCGCAGACGGCCGTGATCGAGGCCGTGTATCCCATCATGGAGAGCAAAGCCATCGAAGAAGAGAGCAGTGCCTCGAGTGGAGGTGGAATGAGCAGTAACAACAGCGGCACAAAATGGCAGGTTTCAGGATGGACGGAAGTGAAAACTCGCTACAACGCCAACGGAGCGAAATCTGAAGGTGACTCTGACAAATGACCTAATGAGTGTCAGAATTGCCAGGTAAGTGGTTACGGGAGAGTTATACATTTACTTTGTTGTTAGAAAAACGAAACATTTGTGTGAATATTAAAAATTCGTTGCAGCAATATCAAGTAAGTATGAAATATATATACATATATATAAATTAAAAAGCATATGATATGATAATAATAAAGTAAAAGTTCTAAGTGAAAGAGAGACAAAATGGGACATGGTTTTAAATGAGGCGCCAAAATGTATATTTTTATGATTAACATGAGTTTTTAAAAAAAAGTATTCTTGTTCTTTTGGTATTGGGATTGGTGAAGCAAATGAAATAGCATTTGATTGTTTTGTTTTGCTGCTGTAAATGTTGAAATTAACCCCAATCAGTAGAATGAGCCGTAAGGGGGAAGACAACGCTGGATTAGGAGATCTCCCAGCATCAAGCCCAAGGGATTAGTACTGCTACTGTGCAACTACTTGTCTCGAGCTGGTTTAGGGATGCTCTCGCTCTCACAAATACACCAGGTATACGACACTAATCGGGTCTGTTGGGTCGAGTTGATTAATTAAAGAAGCACAAACAAGTCAAGTGACTTGTGTGCAAAGCCATTGGTTGCCGACTGTACAGAGATGAAAAATTTATCACTCAGTTATTGGTCTCGAAAGGAATTTAGAAGCTCCTTAACGACACGATTCTACTGGTCAAATTCGGTAAATTTATAGTTAATCATGTTTATACGGTACCGTAGTATTTATGCGTACACACCTGTCTGTTGTCGAAAAATAGTACTTTTGACAAGTTACTCGCCCATAGATGTTTTCATAAAAAAAAAATATTTTTTTTACTAAAGAAAATCATATTTATTGTCGAGAAAGTGGAAAAACACAAAAGTCAAGAAAGAACGGTTTGAAATTGTCCTGAATGTAGTCTGAAACACAATACTGGGAAAAAAATGTTCTTGAAATAAACTTGTTGAATCTAATATTTCAATTTTAAGTAACAATAAAAGTAGAAAGGGTAATAAGATTACATTCCATTTATTTATTTTCAATTTATTAAAGAGTAAAACTTTTGCATGGTGATGCGTACTACGAGCGACATGGGTTGGCGCGACACTCAAATTCGCACCTATGCATCTGGGTAGTTGCGTAACGGATGATTTAGCGCGACGTCGCTATTACGCATGGCGGTGGTATGACCTGGCGCGACATGTGTACGTATTACGTGGCGCGACACGTCTTTTCCGCTTTGGAGTCATTTTCAGTGCTGGACTGGCCCAGCGGGCTACCGGGTGGCCCGTCCCTGTCCACCCTAGCCTGTTCCTGTGGCCCGACCCATCCCGATTTCCCGGTACTAAATTTGTACCCAGTCCAGCCCTGGTCATGTTTTGGACTCCTAAGCATAAGGGGGGGGGGCACTACCACCAAGTAGCTGAAATTAGTAGTAAATTGGTAAAAATGAGTTAAAACGTGCAAAAATAGGTTTGAAACGTGCAAAAATGGGTGAAAATGGGCTTGAAACGTGCAAAAATGGGTGAAAATTGGCTTGAAACGTGCAAAATTGGTTTAAAACGTGCAAAAATAGGTAAAACTGTGTTTGAAACAAGCAAACACGGTTAAAAACGCACCAACCAATACGTGTGTCGCGCCAACTCACACACACGTTATTCGTTGTAGCGACGTCGCGCCAACCAATACGTGTGTCGCGCCAACCAATGTCGCGCCCAGTACAGCGGCCCCTTTTGCATAGACGGGACATTTTGCTTTCTTTAGGCGGGAAATTTTCTGCATGGGACCATTTTTGAGGCTGCTTGTGGTCATCTTATGCAACTGGTTGCCACATGGAGGTTGCTTAAGTATTACGTGATTATACCAATGGGAAAATTTGGGTGCCAAAGAAAATTATCACTGCATGGGGAGGGTCGGCGATGCAGTGTTTACTGTAAATTCAATTTAGGTTTTAAGACAACAGGGTTTTTAAGATTCTGTTTAAATTATTTTTGCATTTTTTGTAAACAGCAAAAAAGATGTAAAAGCAGTCTTGCGATGATAAAAATTCCATCAGTTCAAATCAACTAACGGATTTCGGATCACTTGTTTGAACACAATGTACTCACATTTTAGAAGGGGATATATTATTAAACCCCTACTTTCCCTGCATTTTACACAGTAAATATTAGTGCATACCAAAATATTAGAATAATCAATGTTTCGGTCTGTGTACGTTGTTTGAAATCCAAGAAAATAAATTTCTTAGCTGGATGGAATTTTAAAAACATTTACATAGGCTTAAAGGTTATTAATACTAAGGAAGTAGAAAAAACCAACGAGAAGGACGAAAACACAAGACCTTTCTAGACCACAAAACCAGAAAAACTACATTACTTCATTTATGTACAACATGAGGCCGACGAAGAGCGTGCCAGTATTTTAAGGACAACCGGACAAAAATATCGAAAATTTTATCGAACGGGTGAACCGTGCTGCTAAATTATATGGACCAACCACACAAAGAGAACGATCGCGAACGATAAATTGCAAGAGGAAGCTGTGAATTGGTTGGAATTTTATAGGAAATCTTTCGATTCTTGGACCGACTGGGAAAATTCGCTCGGGATTTCTTTGACGACTTGGATATGTACGCAGTTCGGATCACTTCATCGAATCCCGTTTCATCGAATCCCGTTTCATCGAATTCTAATTTTTTATCATTTTTTGAAATGTGGGAAAACGGGGGTTGTTTCATCAAATATAAATTCTGCTCGGTATGTTTCATCGAATTTTCGGCCATCACCGGGGATGTCATTCACGTGGTTCGGTTAGGTTGTGTTAGGTTGTGTTAGGTCAGGTTGGATAGGTTAGGTTAGGTTAGGTCAGGTTAGATTAGGTCAGGTCCGGTCAGGTAAGGTTAGGTTAGGTTTTTGGTTTTTAGATTTTTTTTACTGTACCATTTCATCGAAAATTTTGAAAGAATGGTATGTCGCAACGGAAAAAAAACACTTTTTGATGAAACGGGATTCGATGAAGTGACCCAACTTCTATGTACGACTAATGGTGGCAATGGATGACCGCAAGAAAACAGGAGGCTAAACTATTGCTGGTTGTTTTACCGCAAAAATTGCACTCAACGAAGCGACCAGCAAACAGTTCATCTTCTCCATCGAAGGCTCGATCAATATGACGATTAAAGGGATGTGCGAGAAGGAACTAGGGTTTTTTCGTCAATGCTGTTTTCGACCTTGCCATTTGAGGTGTTTTTTTCCTCTCTTTTCCCTATCTAAGGGGCCTTTGCTTGACCCCCTTATCTTTTTTTAAATTTATTCTTTTTAGATTACCCTACAGGTTCCATGAAATAGTATTGACAAAATGGCCAATCGCCGTAACAAGAACGTCCGAGCCATTTTTTCACTGTTGACTTTTAGCTCCTACATCATACTAATTCGAAAAGGCTGAGGAATAGATCAGAATAACGAAAAACTCTAAATAACTGTCTAACCAACACTGGAAGCAAAGACAAAAATCGAAAAGCGGACGATCTAGAATCGAGAAGGCATCTCTTACAAGAAAGGAATGGACTTATGCGTAGTTCACACTCGAGCCACTTAAATATACAGTTCGAACCAATTAGTGTTCCTGTGTTGTCTGGTGATCCAAAACCGCTTCAAATCCTTGTAAACAATGGCACAAACACAATCTGGTAACCTTCATCATGGGCGCCGCCATTTTGAATAAATTAGAGGAAATTTTTTAAAAGACCTCTTATTGGCTCCAAATAGTTGAAAATCACTCCAAATCGTTTTCTGAGGCTTTCCTGCGTTGTGTGGCCAATTTTGGCCAATTGTTACGTTTCCGAAACGTAACAATTGTACATACCGGACTACCGGATACCGGTATAGGCCGAAAATATTTCAAATGTGCCGAAAAAGGATGATAAATGAAACGTTTTGCATATGTTTCAGTAGAAATTACCGAAACGTATGCAAAACGTTCCATTTCTCACACTTTTTTGGTGATTTTCGTCGCAAATTGGCCGATAAATGGTTTATAATTTTGTCCAATTCGGAATAAACCGCGGGCCTCAATTAGCGTGCGGGCCTCAATTAGCGCGCGGGTCAAAAAAGATTTTTTCTTATAGCGCGCGGGTGCGCTATTTACAGATATACGGTAGTCGAGATAGAGCAAAATTTCCAATTACAAAGTTGTAGAGCACCATCAAAGTAGTACTATCCAACTTATCAAAATAGACTTTATTTAATGAAAGAGTCAGACCATTTGACTACTGGCCAATGTCTGGTGTAAACTTAATCAATCAGATTTTACAAGAGCTTTGCATATAAGTTCTACACTTTAATAAAGTTCTAAACTAAAGAATTATAACTTCCTATAAATCAAATCAAAATCACTAAGTTCAAATATCATACAAATAAACAAACGTAAATAAGGATGATGTGTTTATGGTCTAAGTTTGAAGAGCCTGAGCTGTTTCTAAACTACTAACTAGTCGGCAGTAGCCAGAACTAGAACTCGAGGAGAACTGCCCAAACTAAGTTCTCTTATCCATTAACACTAGAAAGGCCAGAGCGGTCATTTTGACCGCAACAGCTGTTTTAAACAGCTGTAGCAATAAACCCAATGGGTTTACAATGCTGGTATTTTTCCACTTTTACTGATTTATGATACTTTACATCATAAATCAGCAAACGTGGCATTTTTCTTTTAAAAAAATTTTAAAAAAGAGAATTGACCTAGAAAGGCCAAATGCGGTCAAAATGACCGCTTGAAACAACACTGCACAAGACGTGCACGAAACGTAGACAAAACGCGCACAAATCGTGCAATATACATAAACAATACGTGTATCTTGCGTTTAGCCATCAAATTGATCAGTAACACGCGAAATATGCGAAGAAAATAACAAAACAAAAATTGATGGTTTTTATAAAATCTGATAAAATTAAAAACGGAAATTTAATTTTATCAGGTTTTATAAAAACCATCAATTTTTGTTTTGCTATTTTCTTCGCATATTTCACGTGTTACTGATCAATTTGATGGCAAAACGCAAGATACACGTATTGTTTATGTATATTGCACGATTTGTGCGCGTTTTGTCCACGTTTCGTGCACGTCTTGTGCAGTTGTTTCATGCGGTCATTTTGACCGCTTTCGGCCTTTCTAGGTAGGCGGAAATTCCGGCCTTTCTAGTGTTAAGAAACCTTCTGTTCTCCCTATTTGACAAGTTGACCATTCTGTGAATGTCACTAAGCGTAACGCCATCTAGTGGTGGTTTGTTGAACTAAAATGAATCAAATTCGCGTTAGAGCTAGCCGGTTAACGGTACAGCTCTACTGCGTGACAATATTGCTGATGTTGCCCTGGCTCTTTATTCTGTAAAACGCAAGGATGGCGACTGCAGCAAGATCGTTTTCCTGACCCTCGTCGACGGCCTAAGGGAACAAACGCAGGTGCCGATGAGATTGAAATCACCGTCTTTAAAGATGCAAGAAATTTTGGATTGCCTGTGCAAACAAGTAAATTGCATTGCTGTGTAGATTGACGACATCGGCCAAGGCAACCGCACATTTTCCAATATTTTCATACTCCGGGACGTGCTAATCAAGAAAGGACTGCACACCCTCTTGTCAAAATGCCAAGTACTCTGTAAAGAGATGAGTTTTCTTGCCTATATGCTGTCAAAATTTGAAGATGGTCAGACCCGGCGTGGTTACATGCCATCGACCGTTTCCAGAATGCGAAGGATGTTTGCTTTTTCATGGATTTTGCCAGATACTAATGGCGCTTTGTAATATCTTACAAGCTCTGACCAAGAAGGGAACACGATTCCAAGGAATGAAAGCATACCAGACAGCCGTCAACACCATCCAGGACAAATTAACATCTTGCAACTGGTTCGTAGAGTTCAAACTGCGGCTAAAACTTGTGAGAGTGGATGCTGTTAGCTGAGTAAAGGAATGTGAAAAGGTCCTCTTAGGCGCAGTGGAAGGGTAAAGATCTTTTGAAACGATGTGCGCTACGATGCAGATCCAATATGTGAGAACTTGCAGATTAGCAAGCCAGAGATAATTTTTGTAAACTCAGATTAACGAACCCCCAGATGGATTTAGAGATGGTGAATGTCCTAGCGTCAACTGCTGATATGGGAAGAAATTTGCCCAAGCTGTAATCCCAAAGACCATGATGGACCAACTGGTGAAACCAATGCATGAAGGTTTAGGACATGCCGACGCCCAATGAACCTTATCCAGAATTCGCCTACGGCATTGGTGGAAGGGAATGACCAACAGTGTAATGGGCTTTGTTCAAAATTGCCAGCAATGCCAGCAACTGAACCATTGCGCACCAAAACCCGCAAGACTGCTGCATGGCCAACCAGTGGCCACCCCTTCCCTCCACATGATTGCAATCGACCACGACAGACCGCTTTCATGCTTCGGCGACGTGTTATACATTTTGGTAACTTGATTTGTACGAGAAGTTTGTTATTGCAAACACAGTACAAAACATGAAAAAGACTATTACCAGAGAGAAACTGAAGTTCGAGGTCGTGAACAGATTTGGGCTGCTACAGAGATTGATTTCAGACGCCAGAACTTTGTTTACCTAACCAGGAACGTTTGGGACATTGTCTGGACGATAAATAATACATCCTAGGCTTCGTCAAAGTTCACCTCACCTACCGGTAACCCTTGATTTAAAAAAAAAATCTTGTGACGATCAACAGAAACAACCCAATAGACGGATTGAAGATTCTTTGGTTAATTCAAAGCGCAGCCACAAGAAACTAGGAGGAAGCGAAGGACACACAGAAGTAACACCTCGATGCACACAGAACCTCATCCAGAATCCAAGTTAAGCTCAATTTTGGCCAGTGTTTTTTTCTTTGCTCGCATGTTGACTATAATTCGTTTTTCATCTGCACTTAACTCCTGTGACCTACCCATGTTTGATCTTAAGTGATTTTCTGTCATTATCATATGACTAGTCATCTGATTAGACTAAGCAAATGCTTCTACGTCGTGTGCAATTAACATGTTTCTAAACTTTTGCAACAGGGAACACACATTTCCATATTTTTGCTTTGGAACAGATGACGAAAATTCATCATTTCTCTCTTATTTTTTATTTATTTTTATTTGTTAAACATTGTTTTCAAACTGAAATAAGGGTCAACAAAGTGTAGTAATGCGTCATATTTGCCAATCATTTATTTGCACACAACAAAGGAGAAAGAAAATATTTTTTAGAATTTTTGATGTTTCCAAACTTATGCTTTCCACTAGTACATACATACCTAATCTTCTAATATGTCTTCAAATTTGAAATATTTTCCCCAGTAACTTTGATGGGTGACGGTTATTTAATGAGAAAGAGAACTGCTGGGTGGATGTTCGTATGCATTGTTTCTTGTATTTCATTCATTCATTCAATTCATTTAACATTGTTATAAAGCTGGTGTATTAATTTGTTTTTATTCCCTACAGCTTCTTTTAGTTCAAGCACTAGCTGTGCCAATTCTTCTGTTTTTAATTTTACCCAAAAAAATCTCATGCAATTATTTAGACATTTTTAGCATTTCAGTTGAACACAGCCTTCTGCCCCCTCAGAAAAAAACTTGTGTCCACCACGAGTGGCTGGACATCTGGTGAAGAGGTATTTACAGTCCAATCTGAAATGATGTCAGTGTGAATGCACTGTGAACGATTGGCGATTTAATTTCGCAGTGCAATCACAACTAACTTGGCACAATTTGAACATAATTTGGAATTTTGATTAACTTGCTTGAAAGAAAGCAGTAATTTTTTTGTCAATACAGCCAACATTTTATGTACAAGTGTAAAGTAGTTACAATATACAGATTATTTGCTGAGAAATAATTTTTTCTCAGTTTGGGCATTGTCTTCTTGGAGCTTCACTGAACCCTATACTACATGGACCCTCGTCTTGAGAGCACTGTGCAACCAGAAATCTAGGCAGCATTAACGTTCTGGCGGGGTTTACATTATAGTTCACAACTAGTGGATGTCGATTAATTAGATTCCATTAATTGGTTTTGGGGATCCATTGTATGTTGATGTTATTCGGTGCCGTTTCTAAAATAATACTCCATATTATTCATTGAACTGATTCACATTTTACTAGCCAACTAATGCTAAACTTGTTCTAACAGGAGTGCCTGTGCTAGTTATTGCACGAATGAGTTCATAAATGGATATGTATATGTATCATGGTTGTTGCAGAATCAAAACTATGATAAAAGTAAAAACACGAGAATGAGTTTTTTGCAGGGAAGCTATTGTAAAGATGTACAATTTGGGAATAATCATCCACTTTTTTGTGAGATTTACTGATCATCTATTTAGAATCACAGGATCACATTTTTACATAAAAATAAAGGCAGTCCGACGTAAACTTATTATTTTCATGACGCGCTGTGATTGGCTGAGATCTATTCATGTCGGTTCGTTTCCTCAACGTAATTTTTCTCAAATTCAATGTTTTCGAGGTTTTAGCTTCTTTTTTTCTTACAAGGGGGGGGCGTAGCCTCCCCTTGACCCCCCAGACCTAACCTTATCCGTTTTCAGCAAAGTTGACAAAATGAGGATTTTCATCAATATATTTCAATGCATCTCTCAACCAATTACAGCGCGTCATAAAAATAATACGTTCATGTTGGACGTGAACGTAACCACTTCGAAAAAAAAAAGTAAAATAAAAAAAAAGTAATTTTGTTTTTATCTTAATTTTTTTTAGTTTATTATAATGATTAAAATGATGTATTTTTATTTGTATTTCATAATAAAATGTTGTTCCCATTCATAAAATTAAGTTTTATGCTGTTTATATGTCAATATTCATGTTTGGTCAGTTTATTGGTTGCTTCGTCAGGAAAGCAAACAATCTTTGATTTTTTTTATTACAATGTCTAAAGTGCAATTCTGGTGTTTGGGTCTATTTTTTGGTATCACTACACAAGTAAAATGGCTCGGCTAATGGGAGAAAGGCCACTCTTATAGTATGCCAGAGTACAGGTGCTGGTTGGTTTGTGCTTTTCTGTGCACACTTGTTTTAATTGTTTTCTCTAGGTAAATATTTGGGCGGGTAGCTAAGTTGCAAGCAATTTTACTAGAGACGGGCACTTTTTAGCTTTATGACCATTTTGAACATACTCCATGGTCGTCTCTTAGGCAAGTCTAGATTGGACAAGACATATTGTTCAAACCGCATTGACTTAACTATCTCAGTTGTGCTAAGCTCTTCAGAGCATTTATTTATATTACTTTACACTTATCCATAAATACAGGCATGTTTTTGAAATACGAAATTTAAATTTAAAAATATTGATGTTTTGTTTAAATAAAAGATATTGCCAACTAGACAGCAAGTAAGAAATTGATTTGTTGAACTTGTAGACATGTGCATATGTGTTAGGTTATGCCTCCACAGGAATTGCTAGCCAGAAAAAGTGATGTGGAATATTACTGCAGAAAGTACATCTGAGGTGGGCGTAGATTAGTGGTTTCTACTCAAGTCTCATTCTGATCCTTTCAAAATATCTGTCATTGTGACTGTCGCTAATTCAAACAGTTAATGTCATTAAATTGTACGCTTAAAAATGTAGTTAAATACGGATTAGGGTTGAGACTTGGATACTTTTTAATGGTTATTTGCTGCTGTTATGCCAAAACTTTGGCATGTATTTTGATGACTAAGTGTCAAATTGAAGATTAATATTTTGTTTTTTCTTGTATATTTTCTTGTAGTTCAACGCTATCATTGAAAATCGAGAGTTTGCTAGAAAAATGTATAGGACTTACCAACATGAAAAAGCAAGGTGATTTGACAAAAATATATATCCATAAAAATATATAATTTGAAAGAAAAAGGTTAATAATTTGGGATGGGCAAATTTTTCTTGACTTCAAACTTAAAAGCTAGAACTTGTTTTTCCTTCATTTTTATAAGAACTATTATTATCCTAAGCAGGATTGATCATATATAGTGAAAGGGAAAGATGATATACAGATACCCTGTGTAATGATTCATAACAACCATTTTGTGTAAAACTTGTACAATTTCTAAGCAGCTTTACATAGAAATTATATTTTTTGGTCACTGTTAAATAATAGATATTATTTCAACATTTTTGTTTTGCTTTTGAGAATGTAATGGTGTTGTAGATCCTTCAAAATCCCAAGATGTTATTCAACCGGTTTATATTTAATTAATATTACCATCACATAACTTAAAAATAACTGTTTTCTTTTTTGAAATATTTGTAGTTATGTAATAAGTTTGAACAATCCTGCTTTTTTCATGCTCGTAAAATAAAGTCATTTATATTATCTAAAGTGATTGTCCATTGCTTTTTTAGAATGTAGATTTTTAATGGGTTTTTATTTACGCATCCAAATAGTAGGCACATTTATAGTCATCTAACTCAGGTCGGATCACTTCATCGAATCCCCTTTCATCAAATTCTGAATTCTTTCAGAGCAATCGCACTTTATCAAACAGTATTGCTTAACTTCGGTTAAAACCAAACTTAAATAAAAATCCACTCCCCAGCAGGAAACGTAACACAAATTAAGTGGAAGCTCTTCCCAATTGTCCCTATACCCCACAACCCCACCCCACCCCAAAATAACACAAGAGTGGTGTGTACAACATTGTTTTCAAGTTGTGGCATAAAGTCCCAGACGGGACACTACCACAGACTGGCACATGTAGTAGATTTCCGTTCCAGTTGTCAACATTAGTCAATTTTATTTTTTATTTTTATACACATGTATACGAAACAAAAACACATAAAAATCGGTGTGATCATATGTATATATAAAAATGCATATTTTTTTTTAAATGTTCGTCAATACTTAATTAAAGATTATGAAATTTAATGACTGACCAATGGGTTGATGATAATTTGTTTTTTGTTTCCAACAATTAACAAATTTCACGCAACTTTTGACCCATAAAAATCGAAATTGTCAATTCAAAAACTCAAACATTTGTTAAAAACAAAATAAAAAAACAAAAAATAACCGAAATGAAGGAAGTCTAACATTTTAAATACTAAAAAAAAAAAATCTTAAAGAGTATCTTCAACTGTTTTAAATCCTGAGACAATGGCGATGAAAATACTGAGTGTTTTGCAAATAATAATGAAAAATAAAACGCTAACTTTTAAGGTTTTTTTTAAAAAAAGAAAAAGAAAAAAAATTTAATAATTTCTTTGCTTTCCTTCAAAAAAAAAAAATAAAATTATTAAAAAAAAATATATTCTTTGGATTTTTTTTCTTATTATTTTCTTCAATTGTCTTGTGGAATGATTTCGCGGATGAAAGTAGATTTAACCGGTTTGGCGCAATTCAGTCGAATCCGTTAAGAGCAGTCCAGAAGAGAGAAAAATCGAATCAGCACTAACACAACATTCGTTTTGTGTTTTAAATAAAAACAAACAAAAAACCTTGGCTAAGAGTCGCACGCGAATGTATTATCATAACCAATCACTAATTTCTTAATATATGCCAGTTTTAGGTGAAGAAAGTTGAACCTTTTCTTCGACCTTGGTAATTCTCATTCCTTTTGTTTTCTTTGTATTCTCTCAAAATTTGGTCCTTAATTTTCTACAAAAAAATTTTTAAAAAAATTAATTTAATTAAATTAAATTAATAAAATTTACTTTGCTTTCGTCGGAACCGTCTTCGCAATTCCTTAGTCGTTCTTCAAGTAGGGCAAATCTTTTAGACACGGTTTCTATAATGGCATGCAGTTTCCGATACTCATCGTACTCAGCATTAAAATCCGCTTTGTAATGAGCTCGTTGTTGCGCACTATTAATCACAATAGAGAGGAACGGCAACTTGTAAAGTAAGCTCCGCCCACCCGTTGCCTCCCGCGTTGCCGTTGTTTTCACGACGTCTGGAAGGGTCACTACACGTTAAAATCGCGCGTTCAACGTGGAGCTTAGCTCCGCCCTATGACGTCAGCACATAAAGTGATGACGTTTCGGGCTTTCCAGGCGTTCCCGTTCCCGTTCCCGTTCCCTTCTACGCCTTGCAGAACCTCTCTATTATACAATCTGTCAAACCAAAGCCAAAAAACATTAATCCAAACACACAAAAAACAATATAAACTAAAATAAAATACTATAAATAATCGGGCACTTCGTCTTCTGATGATCCATCGTTACCATTCCGACTCCTCAAATCTGAAAAAGCCCAAAAAATGAATAAAACCAAGCAATAAAAAAATGCAAAAGCTCAATTCTGACCTCTAGAATCGACGTTATCCTGGTTATCAGGACTAGATGACGGAGTGGACTGGTGGGAACCGCCAGTGCTCCCATTGCGCAACGCCGAAAAATTGCTTAACTGCCCATTATACCCGTTGGTGTAACTCGTTTTCGATCTACTTTCGAATTTCCCGTAACTATTGATGACTTCCGAAGCCTTCGGGTAGCCGTTCGTGTACCCATTGGTGTCCGCACCCTTAACACAACCGTTTTTGTCGCTCGCGTTGACGTAACTATTTTTTTCGTTCTTGTTGGCACTGTTGTTGTTGCAGCTGTTGTTGGCGTAGCCATTCTTTTCACCGGTGTTCGCGTAGCCGTTCTGCGGTAGAAATCCGGTGGACACCGTTCGCTTGAACTCGTACACGTCGGGTTTCGTGCAACTGTCTTGACTACAATCGTTCGTTCCGTCGTGTTTGTGCATTTTCGGATTCGGATTCGGATTCACGTCGGAACCGGGTTGCTTGTTGAAATGAGAGATCCTTTGCTTCTGCTGGGAATCGAACCCGGGTCGATGTTCGGCCTCTTCACTGGTAATGGAGCACTCGAGTTTGAGGAAGAAAATTCGTTACTAATTAGAGAATTTGAATTTTGTGACACGCGACTAAAAAAAAAGAAACAAATTAATTATGTTCTTTTTTAGAATATCAAAGAAAACACACTCTTTCAGCAATTGTCGGTCCGCTTCGGTATAAAAAGGCCAATCTTCGAGCAGTTCGCTCCACACGTGCTTAGCCAAGTCGAATTTATTATTGTTTATAATGGCCACTTGACCCAAAATGACAGCGAGACCCTTTGTCCTTTTCTTTAATGCCATCCTTTTTTAACCTAAGTATTAACTCCGGTTTCTTATAAGAATGTACAGCTAGTAAGTGTATTATCCTTTCCCTGGAATAAAAAAACAATTGTAAAAATAGATCATCCGCACTAACGTCACATTTTGCTCACAAAATTCCGAAAAAATTCATCTAAAATTTGACAAATTCCGAGAAAATTCATCTAACATTTGACAAATTCCCAGAAAATTTATCAAAAATTGGCAAATTTTCCAAAAATTTAAAAAAGTTTTGAGAAAATTCATCAAGGTTCCGAGAAAATTCATCAAAATTTCGAGAAAATTCATCAAAATTTCGAGAAAATTCATCAAAATTTCGAGAAAATTCATCAAAATTTCGAGAGAATTCATCAAAATTTCGAGAAAATTCATCAAAATTTCGAGAAAATTCATCAAAATTTCGAGAAAATTCATCAAAATTTCGAGAAAATTTATCAAAATTTCGAGAAAATTCATCAAAATTTCGAGAAAATTCATCAAAACTTCGAGAAATTTATCAAAACATTGTTCCTTATTCGGTTGTTCCGCACATGAGTCTTCAGTCATGCATTAGCCGCACGGAGACTCAGTATTCCTCTTCGGCTCCTTTGGCGAACAGTCTTCGCTGGCCCGCACATTGTCCGCTACCGATCACATCCGAATCGCAAATCTGGTCGCACCCACTAAGCATCCTTCAGTTTTCATGTCTGTCACACACGCAGCATTCGGTTGGATACCGGTGATGCTCGTGCGGTGGCTGCAGTTCCCTGTTCTGCTCTTCTCTTCTCTCGCATGGATGGCAAGGATCTTCTTCGGCACATCGTTGAGGAAGAACTAATAAACATGGGTTTGAAGAGGGGCACGGACTTCGTAAGTCAATTGGCGAGCACATTTCATTACTCATCTGTCAAAATGTACTTTCTGGACTTCGTATTTTCAATCGATTTCCTACATAACATACCGCGCATCTGAAAAATAAAATATAAGATAAAGTGGATGAGATAAACGTTTACGACATTTGGAGGTTTATTTAGTTTTACCTGTGGACATTGCCGAGCAACAAATATTAGTGTTGAGGATTCTCGGCAACATGTGGATCCGCTAAATAGACAATGGTGGACCAACTACGAGCTTCTAAATCGGTGGGGGAATCGGGGATAACGTAGTGAGTCACATCAGCAATGTGCACACCCAATTCCCAATTGCCATTCAGTATGGGTCTATAAAAAAATTAAACAATTTTTTTTTTAAAATAAAAAAAATTAAACTCTAATTTTACTTAATGGACAGTGCGTCATCCACGTCTTCGGAGCCTTTAGGCACGGACACCGCCCAGGACGACGACAGCGGGTTGCTCGGATCGTCTGACGCCTGACAGTTAGTCCGGAATAGTCAATTGCCTGACGCCTGACACTTGACTTTTAGTCCATCCAGTTTCCACCAATAACGAATCTTTGGCATCATCTGCTAAAACATTAATGCAATTACAAATTAAAAAGTGTAAATTTAAATCCAACACGTATTTATTGAAAACGCACATTTTTTGTTGGGATCCAAAAAACCAGTGAAAGTTAAGGTCATGCAACCTGAAAACCTGAAATCAAATAATATGCTACTTTCCTTCTCGACAACAGCGAACAACCTTCTCAAAATAACAACACGACTAACGCAGGTCATCCACTCCTATGTTATGGAAACCTCCCTGTCAACACATTGGAAAATACTCGTTACCTTTTCAAGTGCCGATGCCAAATGATGCAATGTCCTTCAACTAGTCACAAAACCTGAAGTTTCCATTTCCTTCTGCAATGGCGACATCGTCCAACATAAAAAGTTCCATTTTTACTCTATTCAAGTTTCAAAACTTATAAATCATATTTACCTCTTTGATTTCCTGTTCCTCAGTCGACATGAAAATGAAAAATAAAAACTAACATTAGTAAACAGATTAATAAACAAAATATAAAAAAAAAAAAAAATTAAAAAGAAAAAATTTCCGCTGTTTCCTAAACTATGTCCCTTCCCGATTATCCCCAGATAAGTAGCCCTTTCTGGTTCATCTAAAATTGGTTGCTACTTCATCTTGCCTACACAAAGCAACTGCTACCTAACCCGTAGGCCCGCCCTCGTCTAACGATAATTCCCCGGCTAACAACTAACAATACCTCGCAATTCTCCCCAACCCCCCTTAACATCAGCGAACAACCTCCTCAAAATAATGACATAAGTAATGCAGGTCGTCCACTCCTGTGCTAAGAACCACCCCCCCCCCCCCTGGAAAAAACCCCAACAGATTAAAAAAAAACACTTGTTACCTTTTAAGTGCTCATGTCTAATGATGCAGTGTGTCCAACTTGTCCAAACCTCAAATTTCCTTCTAAGACGGTGAAGTCATCAAACATGGAAAAAAAAATTAATTTTTACGCCACTGACGTTTCAAAACTTACAGAACACACATACCTGTTCAATTTCCTGTTCCGTGAATTCAATTTTAAATTCGACTTAAAATTCGAAAAATTGAATAAAAAATCCAGAAATTGAATAAAAAATCCAAAAATTGAATAAAAAATCCAAAAATTGAATAAAAAATCCAAAAATTGAATAAAAAATCCAAAAATTGAATAAAAAATCCAAAAATTGAATAAAAAATCAAAAAATTGCACCAAAAATTAAGAAAATTAAATTAAAAATCGGAAAATCGAATTAAGAATTAGGAAAATCGAATGTAAAATTCGAATAAAATTGACTAATACGCATTATTTTGAACAAATCCTAGTTTAATCTTGAATCGGACGCCAATATTTCCTAAACTCGCGTCAAAGGTTTAAAGGTATGTGCGGTTCATTTTCCCTTTCACTTATGCATGCAAACTGAAAATATAACGTTTATAATTCGAATTTTAGTGGGATTAATTTTTAGTGTTTTATTATATAAATTATACCCGTTACTAGTTGCTTTTGAGGCCGTTTCGGGCGAGGGGTGCGACAATCAGAATCTGCTTGTCAGAGATTCGAATCTTCTTTGGGATTCGAAAGATTCGGATGGGATTCGGAAAGATTCGGAAAGATTCGGGGGATTCGGCTGGGATTCGGGGGGATTCGGATAGATTCGGGGGATTCGGGGGGATTCGAATGAGATTCGGGGAGATTCGGATGGGATTCGGTGGGATTCGGCGGGATTCGGTGGGATTCGGCGGGATTCGGATGGGATTCAGAAAGATTCATATAATTTTTTTCAAATAAATTTAGTGAAGTGGGAATGTTTTTTTATTTTAATTTTAACTCTTAGTGAAATGTGGTAAAATACGAGGTAAAATAGCACGCAATCAAATGCAATCACAATTGCGAACAATGATGAATTCCGGGCTCGATTCCGGGATTAATTTGAAGTTCGCGCTAAATCATAAATGCGCATGCGCAGATACCGCGCAGCGAGGTGCGCAGGTATAATTTCTTCCGATGATGATTTTACGGACAATTTCAAGGACAATTTCAAGGACAATTTCAAGGACAATTTCAAGGAAGTTTCTTTTAAAAATATTATTACATTTTTTAATCATAAATTTTGTTTTTATTTATCTCGATTTGTATACAACTTAAAGATTCGAGATTCGAAGATTCGGTGGGATTCGGAAAGATTCGGGTGGGATTCGGAAAGATTCGGGTGGGATTCGGAAAGATTCGGGCGGGATTCGGAAGCCATTGTCAGAGATTCGGTCGAATGTCGCCCCCCTCGGTTTCGGGTCTAGGTCGTTGTGAAACTTGAAAACCATAAGTTTTAACAGCACGATCTAAAACAAAACGCAAATTAATTGATAAAATCAAACAAAAATGAGTAAAATGAACATTAACCGAAGGTCTGTTTACAATTGCGCGTCTTGATTTTCCTCGTGTGATTTGATGGTTGAAAACGCACTTGTTTCGGGCTTAATCTAAAAAGAAAAAAAGAAAAATATTTGCCGTAAATATTGGAAAATTGTTTAAATTTCATTTGTGATGAAAAATCGAGAAAAATTAAAGATGGCGAGAGGCTTGAAACGGCCAACGGCGGCAAATAAATAAATACTCGTGGAATAATGAGATTTGTCATAAATTAAGTGCATCTTTTTAAGAGTCTAATATTAATATGTAAAGTGTCTCAAATAACGCATAGAAAATCGTTTTAATAACTCGGAAAAATGCAGCAAAAGTGGTGGCGCCATCCCGGGGAATTCCTTCAAACTTGCATAGTTTGAACGAATTCCGCTGGATGGCAACCCGATAATCTGGCATATAATTACGTCATATTACAATAACTCAAATAAAAAGTTAGATTTATTACCAGAAACTCTTCTATTTTTACTGTGCTAATATATATTATGTTCAAATCTCTTTGATCGTTTTGGATGAAATTTATTAAAAACAGAGCGACTCCCATTGAGCTGACTGTGATCTGCATGACTCCGTGTACGAAGTAGTTTGTGGTTTTGAAAAGAGATGGCAGAAATGTCGACGTGACATAACCGCATTAAAAAACCTCGAAATCTTTTGAGATATCACTCAGATGAGAACTCGAATAAAAATGAGATTTATCACCAGAAATCCTATTATTTTCATTGCGCGAAAATTAGTATGGATTGAAAACTCAAAATTAAATCGTTTTGATAACTCGGCTGGCAAAAAAAGATAGACAAGAATTGAATGAAAATCAAAATCAAACCAAATAAAATTTAATTCAATTTAAAATTCGATTTATAATTCGAAAAGTTGAATAAAAAATCGGAAAAATTGAATAAAAAAATCGGAAAAATTGAATAAAAAATCGGAAAAATTGAATAAAAAATCGGAAAAAATGAATAAAAAAATCGGAAAAATTGAATAAAAAATCAGAAAAATTGAATAAAAAATCGGAAAATTTGAATAAAAAAGTCGGAAAAATTGAATAGAAAATCGAAAGATTGAACTAAAAATTAGGAAAATTAAATTTAAAAATAGGAAAACCGAATTAAAAATTAGATAACTTGAATTACAAATGAGGAAAATTAAATTAAAAATTAGAAAATTGAATTAAAAATCGAAAATTAAAATTGACATTAGAAAAATTGAATTAAAAATTTTAAAAATCGAATTAAACATTAGGAATATCGAATTTTAATACATTCTTATTGCACTGCGTAATGCAACATCGGTGCAATAAAAACAACAAATAATAATTTCAAAAACAAATCTCGATCTTATCATCGAACAAATAAATACACTGCGGGGACCTTGTTAGTTAAGCGAAAAGTCAATTCCGCTGGGAAACGAGATCGTGATCCTGTCGAAATTATTCAGATGAGTTATCTTCGATCGGGACGTCGCTTTTCTTCGATGATTTCGACCTGGTGATTTTCGTCTTAGTGTCTTGTTTTTTCAACAACCGATGGATGGTTAATTTCTATAAAATAAAATCAATCGATTGTATGAAATTGAAGAAGGGAAAATGCGAAAAAATACATCGGTATTTTTCGGCTGGAAATTCGAATTGATTACCGATTTTTTTATATATAAATCGTTCTGTTTCTCGCGTGGCAAAGGATACGAATTGCTGACACCGATTTTAGAGCGTTTAAATCGAGTGTTTGCGTGTTTTTTCGGATTTCACTTGGAAAATTCGGGGCATCTGAGATGATTCTTTTTCTTGCACTTAATGGCGGTTGATGTTGGCGACTAAAATTGAATTTTTTAGTGAATAATTGATTCAAAAGTTGATTTGAGTAATTAATCGCTTACTTTGGTGTTAGGAAATCGGTGTTAAGGACAAATTGGTCGTTTGATGGATTCGTTTCGAGTGGTTTGTGTATAATCGGCGCGAAATTCGTATTAAAAAAGATGTCCGCTAGATGAGCCTGTGCACTATCAATAAGAAAAAGTGATTCAATATATTTTGCATGCTGTTTGGTTTATATTTGACACGGACCTGGAGTTGTTATATGGTTTAGATTGCTGCGAAAAGTCGTCTATATTAACTTCAACGCTGTCAATATCCATCTTCTTTGAATATTGCGCACACTGCGCTGTCGCCATCTAGGATGATTCCTCCAAACTTGTAAAGTTCTCGCAAAATGCAATAGATGGCGGCATGCTGTAACAACTCAAATAAAAATTTGAATTGATACGATAAATCTGTATATTTTTAATGCGCTAATATTAGTAACGAAGAAATAAATTTGTTTTAAATTGCTTAGAATATTACGCAAATATGCTGGCGCCATCTCGGAGTATTCATACGAACCTGCAAAGTTCAGACGAAATCCGCTAGATGGCAACCCAATAATCTGGCATGTCAATACGTCATCTTACAATAACTCAAATAAAAATTAGGTTTATTACCAGAAATCCTTTTATTTTCATTGCCTTAATCTTAAAACAAATTGAAAAACTTAAAATAAAATCGTTTTGTTAACTCGGAATAATAAGCCGAAAGCTCTAGCGCCATCTTGTGCGATTTCTACGAACTTGCAAAGTTCGGACGAAATCTATTAGATGGCGCAGACAATAATTACTTGATTTTACCGATTTGATATAATAAATTTGCGTTGAAATACACATAAAACACAACAAAAAGAAGAAGAAAAAGCCAATATATATCTAAATATACAAAACACTTAATCTTCGCTCACAACAGCGTCATCCATTGGACATATATAATTTGTTTACAGTAATGGCGTCGGATGTTAGGCGCCGAGTTGAACGAATTACTCGTTTACACGTTTGGATTACATTCCTCTGCTTGCTGGGTCTTTCACTATCATTCTACGCCTACTACGTTGAAGTACAAAAAGCCCACGATAAGAAATACACAGCATTATGCGACATCAGCGAACACATGAGTTGCTCCAAAGTGTTCAACTCGGAAATACCAAAATTACCATTTCAATCAAAAACTCGGAATTAATTTCTTTTTCCTCCTAGATACGGCAAAGGCTTCGGAATACTGGATAAAATCGTGGGCAAGAACTCCCTGTTTCACCAACCAAACGGAATTTATGGAATGTTATTTTACCTCACATTCCCAATCATTGCTAAGCGACGAGCAAAATCAAAAAGGAAAAAATTAATTTTTGTTTCGTCCACAGCTTATTACGATTCGCTCTTTTCAGTAATTTAATGACGACTTACCTGGCCGCTATTTTGTACTTTGTGCTATACGACTTTTGCCTGGTTTGCGTGTCGACTTACGTCATTAACGCCGTGTTGATGGCGCTGAGTTTTAAAAAATTGTCCATAATGAAGTCTGATGCGCGGAAAAAAATTAAATAAATAAACTCCGATGTTTATTACGATAAGAGTAATAAAAGGAATTCATATTTCATTTATTTTTCTTCTTTTTCGGCGGGGGACCGAGGAATTTAAAAACAGTTCTGGAATAAAAAAAAAATTAAATAAATAAAAATTTCGGTTCTAAAATACGTTGAAACTTACTGACACGTTGAGCAAATTGGACTAAAATTGCAGAATACTGTAAAAAAAAAAATAAAAAATAGAATAAAATGAAATTATTGATTATTCCATTATTTCATAGCGAAATGTGTGATGGATTACTGGATAAACAAACTGAACAAACGTAGCCGATTTCAATGAGATTTCTATGGCAGAAACAAGCGGCGCGGAAATCGACTTAAATCGACTTTAACCGACGGTGGAAGCGCCAAATGTTTCCGTAACTGAGGCTCGGGCAAGTACAGCCACTAGATAACACTTATTTCAATATAAAATCACATTAAATTAAAAAACTATCCATTATTACTAATAAATATTGGAGAAATCCGGACAAATGAAGAATTTTGAGGTAAATTCCGTGCGTTAGATCGCAGCCCTGAAAAAGACAAAATTTTAAATAATTTATTTCGATTTGTTAAATTTTTAAAATTTTTCTTTACTTGTTGAATTAAACCAGAGTCGCCGTCTAACATACACGCATCGATGACCACATTCTGTTTCTGTGCTGTGAAGAAAACATTCATGAAATTCATGTACTGAGATAATCACGCCGTGTAGCAATTACGCGTCTGTCAAAATTGTAACGAATTTTCTATATAAATTTAAAATTTCGGTCTAAATACGGCGCAATGTCGCACCAATATCCTCGAAGAAATGTTTTGGCTCATTGGGTTCTGTTTTACTAACCTATTTATGTCTGAAAAACATTAAGGAGTGTTTTATTCTCAAAAATGTGAGTTTTTGGATTGATTTTATGAGGATACAACAGAGCGCTTTGCATAAATCACCGGCCATTAATGATTCGGAGTACACGACGCCGTGGGATTCTGTAAATAAAATATTGGAAAAAACAAATTTTGCAATTTAAAAACGCTACGATTACTGTTGAGAATAAAATTCTTAATGTTGTCCCTGATCGACTTGTTGACGTTCGCGAACAACTCGTAGCGGCCGTCGTTCGGTATGGAATCGCTTTTTTGATCCGGATTTAAATTTGGATACAAAAAATCGCTGCAAATCCATTTATTTTCGTTGTTAAAAGTGTTTTTTAAATTTAAATTTTTGTTGATTTTTTTTACCTGCTCTGGGAATAGCATGCTATTACAGCAATTTCATTTTGAGGATTTTTTATTAAATGCAAGTTACAAAACACCATTACAGCATCGAGACAGTGAGTTAAAACATTCTGAAAACAGAAAACTTCAATAAATGTTTTGTTAAAAAAAAAATTGATTTTACTTGGTTTTCCCTCAATATTTTCGGTCCCGGACTCGAATCCAACACAATTACCAACAACGATCCATTTTGAGTCGATGCATCTGCAATACCATCACACATTAAGTAAAAATTAATAAAAATCGTAAAATTTAATATCGACTCATTTTTCTCCACATCCTCCATTTCTCTACCAACACGATACCGCCATCTGGTGCCAACCATTAAAGGTTTTCACGTTTAATAATAGAGGGCTCCAAATCCTGAATTACATCATGTTGTAATTATTCGAATAAAAATTAGAATTGATACCATAATTCCGTTTATTTTTAATGCGCTAATACTAGTAACAACTAAGAAATAAATTTGTTTTAAATCGCTTAAAATATTGCAGAAATATGCTGGCGCCATCTCGGAGTATTCTTACAAACTTGCAAAGTTCAGATAGATGGCAACCCGATAATCTAGCATAGCATGTTAATGACGAAATCTTACAATAACTAAAATAAAAATTAGATTTATTACAAGAAACCCGAGTATTTTCAGAGCACTAATATTAGCACATAAAAGAAACCTGAAAATAAAATCGTTTTGATAAATCGAAATAAATCCAAAAGCCTTGGCGCCATCTCGGGCAATTTCCACGAACTTGCAAACTTTAGACGAAATCCGCTAGATGGCAACCCGATAATCTGGCATTTTAATGACGTCATCTGCAAATAACTCAAATGAAAATTAGATTTATTATCAGAAAACCTTCTCTTTTCATTCCACTAATATTAGTACGTATAGATCACTGAAAATTAAATCGTTTTAATAACTCTGAATAAGACGAGCGCCCGGCGCCATTTTGTGCGTTGAAAATACTGCAGACGGGATTCGCTCTTTTCAGCACATTACATCATATTGTGAGAACTCGAATGATAATTAGATTTATTACCAGAAACTTGAGTATTTTTATAGCACTAATATTAGTACAGAATAGAAACCTGAAAATAAAATCGTTTTGATAAATCGAAATAAATCCAAAAGCCTTGGCGCCCCTCGGGCAATTTCCACGAACTTGTAAACTTTAGACGAAATCCGCTAAATGGCAACCCGATAATCTGGCATTTTAATGACATCATCTGAAAATAACTCAAATAAAAATTAGATTTATTATCAGAACTCCTTCTCTTTTCATTCCGCTAATATTAGTACGTATTGATCACTGAAAATTAAATCGTTTTAATAACTCTGAATAAGATGAGCGCCCGGCGCCATGTTGGGCGTTGAAAATCCTGCAGACGGGATTCTCTCTTTTCAGCACATTACATATTTTGAGAATTCGAATAAAAATTAGATTTATTTCCAGAAATCCCTTTATTTTTTTTGCACTCATATTAGTACACACGAAAACCCAGCAAAAACTATAAACAAATTCGTTTAAATGACTAAAAACCGATTAATATATTTTTATATTTACATATTAAAAGTACAATTTATTTTAATTTCAATAAATTCCGATTGTAGCACTGCAAGTTGCATAATGCAAAACCGCGGATCGCTTTGGTAACCCTGTGTCATGAAATTTCGTTAATATTTTGATATTTTACAAAATTAAAACGGTTCTATCGAATTACGTGCTGTTGGTTGGCGGCCACAATTTTATTTCTTGACTTGTTTTTTCCGCCGATTTTTATTTTCAATTTGAGTGGTTTGTTTGCTTGTTGTTGCGGGTCGTTTCCATCGCCCGAATCGACGTCGATTGAGGACGGATTTTAAGATTTGGTTTCCAAACGGTGGGTGACGATTGATAATCTGCAAAAAAAAAAACAAGAATTGAATGAAAATCAAAATCAAAGCAAATAAAATTGAATTCAATTTTAAATTCGATTTAAAATTCGAAAAAATTGAATAAAAAAAAAAAAAATTGAATAAAAAAAAGAAAAATTTGAATAAAAAATCAAAAAATTGAATAAAAAAATAAAAAAATTGAATAAAAAAATTGCAAATTAAATTAAGAATTAAGAAAATCGAATGTAAAATTCGAATAAAATTGAATTTTCAACGAAATAAAAATCAATTACATTCAATTAAAAAGAATTCACCATTTCAAGTTCTCTCGGGTTTACATCCTTGATTTTTTTAAACGAGGTAATCTTCATTTGTCGCGTTTTGATCTTCCCCTCCATCGGAAAACGAATTGTCGGCCCGACTTCATCCTTATTCAAAGCGTTCAACGTCTTTTTCTCCGACGTCCGCAACGTTACATCATTAAATTCCGTACACGACGCGAGCAGTTCGACCAAATCGCTCATCGTGGCGTCACTCGTCGACTTTATAAACAACTTCATCGTGTCAAACGCCAGGCAGTAACGGGCCATTAAACGTCCCGTCTGAGTCGGGAACAGATCAAATCCTTCATCACCCATCCGAATTATGTCGTTGTCGACCAACGTGTTGATACTGCGCACGCACATGTCTGCAAAATTGACAAAATATTTGATTTTGATTTTATTTTAGAAAAAATAGACACAAAACCCGAGTAATGTCGACTCCAGCGCGTCTTTTTCCATTATTCCATTATTCCATTATTTCATAGCGAAATGTGTGATGGATTACTGGATAAACAACAGAACAAACGTAGCCGATTTCAATGAGATTTCTATGGCAGAAACAAGCGGCGCGGAAATCGACTTTAACCAGTGGTGGAAGCGCCAGATATTTCCGTAATTGAGGCTCGGGCAAGTACAGCCACTAGATAACACTTATTTCAATATAAAATCACATTAAATGCGTTAGATCGCAGCCCTGAAAAAGACAAAATTTTAAATAATTTATTTCGATTTTTTTAAATTTTTTAAATTTTTCTTTACTTGTTGAATTAAACCAAAGTGGCCGTCTAACATACACGCACCGATGACCACATTCTGTTTCTGTGCTGTGATGAAAACATTCATGAAATTCATGTACTGAGACCCGTAATCGCTACACGGCGTGATTATCTGTCAAAATTGTAACGATTTTTCAATATAAATTTAAAATTTCGGTCTAAATACGGCGCAATGTCGCACCAATATCCTCGAAGAAATGTTTTGGCTCATTGGGTTTTGTTTTTCTAACCTATTTATGTTTGAAAAACATTAAGGAGTGTTTTATTCTCGAAAATGTGAGTTTTTGGATTGATTTTATGAGGATTCAACAGAGCGCTTTGCATAAAGCACCGGCCATTAATGATTCGGAGTACACGACGCCGTGGGATTCTGTAAATAAAATATTGGAAAAAACAAATTTTGCAATTTAAAGACGCTTCGATTACTGGTGAGGATGAAATTCTTAATGTTGTCCCCGATCGACTTGTTGACGTTCGCGAACAACTCGTAGCGGCCGTCGTTCGGTTTGGAATCGCTTTTTAGATCCGGATTTAAATTTGGATACAAAAAATCGCTGCAAATCCATTTGTTTTCGTTGTTGAAAGTGGTTTTTAAATTTAAATTTTTGTTGATTTTTTTACCTGCTCTGGGAATAGCATGCTATTACAGCAAGTTCATTTTGAGGATTTTTCATTAAATGCAAGTTACAAAACACCATTACAGCATCGAGACAGTGAGTTAAAACATTCTGAAAACAGAAAACTTGAATAAATGTTTTGTTAAAAAAAAAATTGATTTTACTTGGTTTTCCCTCAATATTTTCGGTCCCGGACTCGAATCCAACACAATTACCAACAACATTCCATTTTGAGTCGATGCATCTGCAATACCATCACACATTAAGTAAAAATTAATAAAAATCGTGAAATTTAATATCGACTCATTTTTCTCCACATCCTCCATTTCTCTACCAACACGATACTGCCATCTGGTGCCAACCATTAAAAGTTTTTACCTTTAATAATAGAGCGCTCCAAATCCTGAATTACATCATATTGTAATTATTCGAATAAAAATTAGAATTGATACCATAATTCCGTTTATTTTTAATGTGCTAATACTAGTAACAACTAAGAAATAAATTTGTTTTAAATCGCTTAAAATATTGCACAAATATGCTGGCGCCATCTCGGAGTATTCTTACAAACTTGCAAAGTTCAGATAGATGGCAACCCGATAATCTAGCATAGCATGTTAATGACGAAATCTTACAATAACTAAAATAAAAATTAGATTTATTACAAGAAACCCGAGTATTTTCAGAGCACTAATATTAGTACATAAAAGAAACCTGAAAATAAAATCGTTTTGATAAATCCGAATAACTCCAAAAGCCCTGGCGCCATCTCGGGCAATTTCCACGAACTTGCAAAGTTTACACGAAATTCGCTAGATGGCAACCCTATATTCTGACATCGATTTTATGGCCAAAAACATCGATTTTATGTCAGAAACATCAATTTTTTAGCTAAAAACATCGATTTCCTAGTAGAAAAATTGATTTTCTATCTAAAAACATCGATTTTATAGCAGAAACATCGATTTTATAGCTAAAAACATCGATTTTATGGCTAAAAACATCGATTTTATAGCAGAAACATTGATTTTATAACAGGAACATCGATTTTATAGCTAAAAAGATCGATTTTATAGCAGAAACATCGATTTTACAGCTAAAAACACTGATTTTGCAGCTAAAAACATCGATTTTGCAGCAGAAACATCGAATTTATAGCTAAAAACATTGATTTTATAGCTAAAAACATCGTTTTTACAGCAGAAACATCGATTTTCTAGCTAAAAACATCGTTTTTGCAGCAGAAATATCGATTTTCTAGCTAAAAACATCGATTTTATAGCAGAAACTTCGATTTTATAGCTAAAAACATCGATTTTGCAGCAGAAACATTGATTTTAGAGCTAAAAACATCAATTTTATAGCTAAAAACATCTTTTTTACAGCAGAAACATCAATTTTCTAGCCAAAAACATCGATTTTTTATTAGAACATCGATTTTCTAGCTAAAAACATCGATTTTATAGCAGAAACATCGATTTTATAGCTAAAATCATCGATTTTATAGCTAAAATCATCGATTTTATGGCTAAAAACATAGATTTTATAGCAGAAACATCGATTTTATGGTTAAAAACATCGATTTTCTAGCTAAAAACATCGTTTTTACAGCAGAAACATCGATTTTCTAGCTAAAAACATCGTTTTTGCAGCAGAAATATCGATTTTCTAGCTAAAAACATCGATTTTATAGCAGAAACATAGATTTTATAGTTAAAAACATCGTTTTTGCAGCTGAAACATAGATTTTCTAGCCAAAAACATCGATTTTATAGTAGGAACATCGATTTTCTAGCTAAACACATCGATTTTATAGCGAAACTTCGATTTTATAGCTAAAAACATCGGTTTTGCAGCAGAAACATCGATTTTCTAGCCAAAAACATCGATTTTATAGTAGGAACATCGATTTTATTGCTAAATACATCGATTTTATTGCTAAATACATCGATTTTATAGTTAAAAACATTGATTTTATAGCAGAAACATCGATTTTATAGCTAAAATCATCGATTTTATAGCTAAAATCATCGATTTTATAGCTAAAATCATCGATTTTATGGCTAAAAACATAGATTTTATAGCAGAAACATCGATTTTATGGTTCAAAACATCGATTTTCTAGCTAAAAACATCGTTTTTACAGCAGAAACATCGATTTTCTAGCTAAAAACATCGTTTTTGCAGCAGAAATATCGATTTTCTAGCTAAAAACATCGATTTTATAGCAGAAACATAGATTTTATAGTTAAAAACATCGTTTTTGCAGCTGAAACATCGATTTTCTAGCCAAAAACATCGATTTTATAGTAGGAACATCGATTTTCTAGCTAAACACATCGATTTTATAGCAGAAACTTCGATTTTATAGCTAAAAACATCGGTTTTGCAGCAGAAACATCGATTTTCTAGCCAAAAACATCGATTTTATAGTAGGAACATCGATTTTATTGCTAAATACATCGATTTTATTACTAAATACATCGATTTTATGGTTAAAAACATTGATCTTATTGCAGAAACATCAATATTATTGCAGAAACATCGATTTTATAGCAGAAACTTCGATTTTATAGCTAAAAACATCGATTTTGCAGCAGAAACATTGATTTTAGAGCTAAAAACATCAATTTTATAGCTAAAAACATCTTTTTTACAGCAGAAACATCGATTTTCTAGCCAAAAACATCGATTTTTTATTAGAACATCGATTTTCTAGCTAAAAACATCGATTTTATAGCAGAAACTTTGATTTTATAGCTAAAAACATCGATTTTGCAGCAGAAACATTGATTTTAGAGCTAAAAACATCGATTTTATAGTTAAAAACATTGATTTTATAGCAGAAACATCGATTTTATAGCTAAAATCATCGATTTTATGGCTAAAAACATAGATTTTATAGCAGAAACATCGATTTTATGGTTAAAAACATCGATTTTCTAGCTAAAAACATCGTTTTTACAGCAGAAACATCGATTTTCTAGCTAAAAACATCGTTTTTGCAGCTGAAACATCGATTTTCTAGCCAAAAACATCGATTTTATAGTAGGAACATCGATTTTCTAGCTAAACACATCGATTTTATAGCAGAAACTTCGATTTTATAGCTAAAAACATCGGTTTTGCAGCAGAAACATCGATTTTCTAGCCAAAAACATCGATTTTATAGTAGGAACATCGATTTTATTGCTAAATACATCGATTTTATTACTAAATACATCGATTTTATGGTTAAAAACATTGATCTTATTGCAGAAACATCAATATTATTGCAGAAACATCGATTTTATAGCAGAAACTTCGATTTTATAGCTAAAAACATCGATTTTGCAGCAGAAACATTGATTTTAGAGCTAAAAACATCAATTTTATAGCTAAAAACATCTTTTTTACAGCAGAAACATCGATTTTCTAGCCAAAAACATCGATTTTTTATTAGAACATCGATTTTCTAGCTAAAAACATCGATTTTATAGCAGAAACTTTGATTTTATAGCTAAAAACATCGATTTTGCAGCAGAAACATCGATTTTCTAGCCAAAAACATCGATTTTATAGTAGGAACATCGATTTTATTGCTAAATACATCGATTTTATTGCTAAATACATCGATTTTATAGTTAAAAACATTGATTTTATAGCAGAAACATCGATTTTATAGCTAAAATCATCGATTTTATAGCTAAAATCATCGATTTTATGGCTAAAAACATAGATTTTATAGCAGAAACATCGATTTTATGGTTAAAAACATCGATTTTCTAGCTAAAAACATCGTTTTTACAGCAGAAACATCGATTTTCTAGCTAAAAACATCGTTTTTGCAGCAGAAATATCGATTTTCTAGCTAAAAACATCGATTTTATAGCAGAAACATAGATTTTATAGTTAAAAACATCGTTTTTGCAGCTGAAACATCGATTTTCTAGCCAAAAACATCGATTTTATAGTAGGAACATCGATTTTCTAGCTAAACACATCGATTTTATAGCAGAAACTTCGATTTTATAGCTAAAAACATCGGTTTTGCAGCAGAAACATCGATTTTCTAGCCAAAAACATCGATTTTATAGTAGGAACATCGATTTTATTGCTAAATACATCGATTTTATTGCTAAATACATCGATGTTATGGTTAAAAACATTGATTTTATGGTTAAAAACATTGATTTTATAGCAGAAACATCGATTTTATAGCTAAAATCAGCGATTTTATGGCTAAAACATCGATTTTATAGCAGAAACTTCGATTTTATAGCTAAAAACATCGGTTTTGCAGCAGAAACATCGATTTTCTAGCCAAAAACATCGATTTTATAGTAGGAACATCGATTTTATTGCTAAATACATCGATTTTATTGCTAAATACATCGATTTTATGGTTAAAAACATTGATTTTATGGTTAAAAACATTGATTTTATAGCAGAAACATCGATTTTATAGCTAAAATCATCGATTTTATGGCTAAAACATCGATTTTATAGCAGAAACATCGATTTTATAGCTAAAAACATCGATTTTGCAGCAGAAACATCGATTTTCTAGCCAAAAACATCGATTTTATAGTAGGAACATCGATTTTATTGCTAAATACATCGATTTTATTACTAAATACATCGATTTTATGGTTAAAAACATTGATCTTATTGCAGAAACATCAATATTATTGCAAAAACATCGATTTTATAGCAGAAACTTCGATTTTATAGCTAAAAACATCGATTTTGCAGCAGAAACATTGATTTTAGAGCTAAAAACATCAATTTTATAGCTAAAAACATCTTTTTTACAGCAGAAACATCGATTTTCTAGCCAAAAACATCGATTTTTTATTAGAACATCGATTTTCTAGCTAAAAACATCGATTTTACAGCAGAAACTTCGATTTTATAGCTAAAAACATCGATTTTGCAGCAGAAACATCGATTTTCTAGCCAAAAACATCGATTTTATAGTAGGAACATCGATTTTATTGCTAAATACGTCGATTTTATTGCTAAATACATCGATTTTATAGTTAAAAACATTGATTTTATAGCAGAAACATCGATTTTATAGCTAAAATCATCGATTTTATAGCTAAAATCATCGATTTTATGGCTAAAAACATAGATTTTATAGCAGAAACATCGATTTTATGGTTAAAAACATCGATTTTCTAGCTAAAAACATCGTTTTTACAGCAGAAACATCGATTTTCTAGCTAAAAACATCGTTTTTGCAGCAGAAATATCGATTTTCTAGCTAAAAACATCGATTTTATAGCAGAAACATAGATTTTATAGTTAAAAACATCGTTTTTGCAGCTGAAACATCGATTTTCTAGCCAAAAACATCGATTTTATAGTAGGAACATCGATTTTCTAGCTAAACACATCGATTTTATAGCAGAAACTTCGATTTTATAGCTAAAAACATCGGTTTTGCAGCAGAAACATCGATTTTCTAGCCAAAAACATCGATTTTATAGTAGGAACATCGATTTTATTGCTAAATACATCGATTTTATTGCTAAATACATCGATTTTATGGTTAAAAACATTGATTTTATGGTTAAAAACATTGATTTTATAGCAGAAACATCGATTTTATAGCTAAAATCATCGATTTTATGGCTAAAACATCAATTTTATAGCAGAAACATCGATTTTATGGCTAAAAACATCGATTTTGCAGCAGAAACATCGATTTTCTAGCCAAAAACATCGATTTTATAGTAGGAACATCGATTTTATTGCTAAATACATCGATTTTATTACTAAATACATCGATTTTATGGTTAAAAACATTGATTTTATGGTTAAAAACATTGATTTTATAGCAGAAACATCGATTTTATAGCTAAAATCATCGATTGTATGGCTAAAACATCGATTTTATAGCAGAAACTTCGATTTTATAGCTAAAAACATCGGTTTTGCAGCAGAAACATCGATTTTCTAGCCAAAAACATCGATTTTATAGTAGGAACATCGATTTTATTGCTAAATACATCGATTTTATTTCTAAATACATCGATTTTATGGTTAAAAACATTGATTTTATGGTTAAAAACATTGATTTTATAGCAGAAACATCGATTTTATAGCTAAAATCATCGATTTTATGGCTAAAACATCGATTTTATAGCAGAAACATCGATTTTATGGCTAAAAACATCGATTTTCTAGCCAAAAACATCGATTTTATAGTAGGAACATCGATTTTATTGCTAAATACATCGATTTTATTACTAAATACATCGATTTTATGGTTAAAAACATTGATCTTATTGCAGAAACATCAATATTATTGCAGAAACATCGATTTTATAGCAGAAACTTCGATTTTATAGCTAAAAACATCGATTTTGCAGCAGAAACATTGATTTTAGAGCTAAAAACATCAATTTTATAGCTAAAAACATCTTTTTTACAGCAGAAACATCGATTTTCTAGCCAAAAACATCGATTTTTTATTAGAACATCGATTTTCTAGCTAAAAACATCGATTTTATAGCAGAAACTTCGATTTTATAGCTAAAAACATCGATTTTGCAGCAGAAACATTGATTTTAGAGCTAAAAACATCGATTTTATAGTTAAAAACATTGATTTTATAGCAGAAACATCGATTTTATAGCTAAAATTATCGATTTTATAGCTAAAATCATCGATTTTATGGCTAAAAACATAGATTTTATAGCAGAAACATTGATTTTATGGTTAAAAACATCGATTTTCTAGCTAAAAACATCGTTTTTACAGCAGAAACATCGATTTTCTAGCTAAAAACATCGTTTTTGCAGCTGAAACATCGATTTTCTAGCCAAAAACATCGATTTTATAGTAGGAACATCGATTTTCTAGCTAAACACATCGATTTTATAGCAGAAACTTCGATTTTATAGCTAAAAACATCGGTTTTGCAGCAGAAACATCGATTTTCTAGCCAAAAACATCGATTTTATAGTAGGAACATCGATTTTATTGCTAAATACATCGATTTTATTACTAAATACATCGATTTTATGGTTAAAAACATTGATCTTATTGCAGAAACATCAATATTATTGCAGAAACATCGATTTTATAGCAGAAACTTCGATTTTATAGCTAAAAACATCGATTTTGCAGCAGAAACATTGATTTTAGAGCTAAAAACATCAATTTTATAGCTAAAAACATCTTTTTTACAGCAGAAACATCGATTTTCTAGCCAAAAACATCGATTTTTTATTAGAACATCGATTTTTTAGCTAAAAACATCGATTTTATAGCAGAAACTTCGATTTTCTAGCCAAAAACATCGATTTTATAGTAGGAACATCGATTTTATTGCTAAATACATCGATTTTATTGCTAAATACATCGATTTTATAGTTAAAAACATTGATTTTATAGCAGAAACATCGATTTTATAGCTAAAATCATCGATTTTATAGCTAAAATCATCGATTTTATGGCTAAAAACATAGATTTTATAGCAGAAACATCGATTTTATGGTTAAAAACATCGATTTTCTAGCTAAAAACATCGTTTTTACAGCAGAAACATCGATTTTCTAGCTAAAAACATCGTTTTTGCAGCAGAAATATCGATTTTCTAGCTAAAAACATCGATTTTATAGCAGAAACATAGATTTTATAGTTAAAAACATCGTTTTTGCAGCTGAAACATCGATTTTCTAGCCAAAAACATCGATTTTATAGTAGGAACATCGATTTTCTAGCTAAACACATCGATTTTATAGCAGAAACTTCGATTTTATAGCTAAAAACATCGGTTTTGCAGCAGAAACATCGATTTTCTAGCCAAAAACATCGATTTTATAGTAGGAACATCGATTTTATTGCTAAATACATCGATTTTATTGCTAAATACATCAATTTTATGGTTAAAAACATTGATTTTATGGTTAAAAACATTGATTTTATAGCAGAAACATCGATTTTATAGCTAAAATCATCGATTTTATGGCTAAAACATCGATTTTATAGCAGAAACTTCGATTTTATAGCTAAAAACATCGGTTTTGCAGCAGAAACATCGATTTTCTAGCCAAAAACATCGATTTTATAGTAGGAACATCGATTTTATTGCTAAATACATCGATTTTATTGCTAAATACATCGATTTTATGGTTAAAAACATTGATTTTATGGTTAAAAACATTGATTTTATAGCAGAAACATCGATTTTATAGCTAAAATCATCGATTTTATGGCTAAAACATCGATTTTATAGCAGAAACATCGATTTTATAGCTAAAAACATCGATTTTGCAGCAGAAACATCGATTTTCTAGCCAAAAACATCGATTTTATAGTAGGAACATCGATTTTATTGCTAAATACATCGATTTTATTACTAAATACATCGATTTTATGGTTAAAAACATTGATCTTATTGCAGAAACATCAATATTATTGCAGAAACATCGATTTTATAGCAGAAACTTCGATTTTATAGCTAAAAACATCGATTTTGCAGCAGAAACATTGATTTTAGAGCTAAAAACATCAATTTTATAGCTAAAAACATCTTTTTTACAGCAGAAACATCGATTTTCTAGCCAAAAACATCGATTTTTTATTAGAACATCGATTTTCTAGCTAAAAACATCGATTTTATAGCAGAAACTTCGATTTTATAGCTAAAAACATCGATTTTGCAGCAGAAACATCGATTTTCTAGCCAAAAACATCGATTTTATAGTAGGAACATCGATTTTATTGCTAAATACGTCGATTTTATTGCTAAATACATCGATTTTATAGTTAAAAACATTGATTTTATAGCAGAAACATCGATTTTATAGCTAAAATCATCGATTTTATAGCTAAAATCATCGATTTTATGGCTAAAAACATAGATTTTATAGCAGAAACATCGATTTTATGGTTAAAAACATCGATTTTCTAGCTAAAAACATCGTTTTTACAGCAGAAACATCGATTTTCTAGCTAAAAACATCGTTTTTGCAGCAGAAATATCGATTTTCTAGCTAAAAACATCGATTTTATAGCAGAAACATAGATTTTATAGTTAAAAACATCGTTTTTGCAGCTGAAACATCGATTTTCTAGCCAAAAACATCGATTTTATAGTAGGAACATCGATTTTCTAGCTAAACACATCGATTTTATAGCAGAAACTTCGATTTTATAGCTAAAAACATCGGTTTTGCAGCAGAAACATCGATTTTCTAGCCAAAAACATCGATTTTATAGTAGGAACATCGATTTTATTGCTAAATACATCGATTTTATTGCTAAATACATCGATTTTATGGTTAAAAACATTGATTTTATGGTTAAAAACATTGATTTTATAGCAGAAACATCGATTTTATAGCTAAAATCATCGATTTTATGGCTAAAACATCGATTTTATAGCAGAAACATCGATTTTATGGCTAAAAACATCGATTTTGCAGCAGAAACATCGATTTTCTAGCCAAAAACATCGATTTTATAGTAGGAACATCGATTTTATTGCTAAATACATCGATTTTATTACTAAATACATCGATTTTATGGTTAAAAACATTGATCTTATTGCAGAAACATCAATATTATTGCAGAAACATCGATTTTATAGTAGAAACTTCGATTTTATAGCTAAAAACATCGATTTTGCAGCAGAAACATTGATTTTAGAGCTAAAAACATCAATTTTATAGCTAAAAACATCTTTTTTACAGCAGAAACATCGATTTTCTAGCCAAAAACATCGATTTTTTATTAGAACATCGATTTTCTAGCTAAAAACATCGATTTTATAGCAGAAACTTCGATTTTATAGCTAAAAACATCGATTTTGCAGCAGAAACATCGATTTTCTAGCCAAAAACATCGATTTTATAGTAGGAACATCGATTTTATTGCTAAATACATCGATTTTATTGCTAAATACATCGATTTTATAGTTAAAAACATTGATTTTATAGCAGAAACATCGATTTTATAGCTAAAATCATCGATTTTATAGCTAAAATCATCGATTTTATGGCTAAAAACATAGATTTTATAGCAGAAACATCGATTTTATGGTTAAAAACATCGATTTTCTAGCTAAAAACATCGTTTTTACAGCAGAAACATCGATTTTCTAGCTAAAAACATCGTTTTTGCAGCAGAAATATCGATTTTCTAGCTAAAAACATCGATTTTATAGCAGAAACATAGATTTTATAGTTAAAAACATCGTTTTTGCAGCTGAAACATCGATTTTCTAGCCAAAAACATCGATTTTATAGTAGGAACATCGATTTTCTAGCTAAACACATCGATTTTATAGCAGAAACTTCGATTTTATAGCTAAAAACATCGGTTTTGCAGCAGAAACATCGATTTTCTAGCCA
Organism: Strigamia acuminata; assembly: GCA_949358305.1. NCBI lineage: Eukaryota > Metazoa > Arthropoda > Chilopoda > Geophilomorpha > Linotaeniidae > Strigamia > Strigamia acuminata. Next base: position 37,676,746 of record OX442315.1, read on the forward strand.
AAAACATCGATTTTATAGTAGGAACATCGATTTTATTGCTAAATACATCGATTTTATTACTAAATACATCGATTTTATGGTTAAAAACATTGATCTTATTGCAGAAACATCGATTTTATAGCAGAAACTTCGATTTTATAGCTAAAAACATCGATTTTGCAGCAGAAACATTGATTTTAGAGCTAAAAACATCAATTTTATAGCTAAAAACATCTTTTTTACAGCAGAAACATCGATTTTCTAGCCAAAAACATCGATTTTTTATTAGAACATCGATTTTCTAGCTAAAAACATCGATTTTATAGCAGAAACTTTGATTTTATAGCTAAAAACATCGATTTTGCAGCAGAAACATCGATTTTCTAGCCAAAAACATCGATTTTATAGTAGGAACATCGATTTTATTGCTAAATACATCGATTTTATTGCTAAATACATCGATTTTATAATTAAAAACATTGATTTTATAGCAGAAACATCGATTTTATAGCTAAAATCATCGATTTTATAGCTAAAATCATCGATTTTATGGCTAAAAACATAGATTTTATAGCAGAAACATCGATTTTATGGTTAAAAACATCGATTTTCTAGCTAAAAACATCGTTTTTACAGCAGAAACATCGATTTTCTAGCTAAAAACATCGTTTTTGCAGCAGAAATATCGATTTTCTAGCTAAAAACATCGATTTTATAGCAGAAACATAGATTTTATAGTTAAAAACATCGTTTTTGCAGCTGAAACATCGATTTTCTAGCCAAAAACATCGATTTTATAGTAGGAACATCGATTTTCTAGCTAAACACATCGATTTTATAGCAGAAACTTCGATTTTATAGCTAAAAACATCGGTTTTGCAGCAGAAACATCGATTTTCTAGCCAAAAACATCGATTTTATAGTAGGAACATCGATTTTATTGCTAAATACATCGATTTTATTGCTAAATACATCGATTTTATGGTTAAAAACATTGATTTTATGGTTAAAAACATTGATTTTATAGCAGAAACATCGATTTTATAGTTAAAAACATCGTTTTTTTGCAGCTGAAACATCGATTTTCTAGCCAAAAACATCGATTTTATAGTAGGAACATCGATTTTCTAGCTAAACACATCGATTTTATAGCAGAAACTTCGATTTTATAGCTAAAAACATCGGTTTTGCAGCAGAAACATCGATTTTCTAGCCAAAAACATCGATTTTATAGTAGGAACATCGATTTTATTGCTAAATACATCGATTTTATTGCTAAATACATCGATTTTATGGTTAAAAACATTGATTTTATGGTTAAAAACATTGATTTTATAGCAGAAACATCGATTTTATAGCTAAAATCATCGATTTTATGGCTAAAACATCGATTTTATAGCAGAAACTTCGATTTTATAGCTAAAAACATCGGTTTTGCAGCAGAAACATCGATTTTCTAGCCAAAAACATCGATTTTATAGTAGGAACATCGATTTTATTGCTAAATACATCGATTTTATTGCTAAATACATCGATTTTATGGTTAAAAACATTGATTTTATGGTTAAAAACATTGATTTTATAGCAGAAACATCGATTTTATAGCTAAAATCATCGATTTTATGGCTAAAACATCGATTTTATAGCAGAAACATCGATTTTATAGCTAAAAACATCGATTTTGCAGCAGAAACATCGATTTTCTAGCCAAAAACATCGATTTTATAGTAGGAACATCGATTTTATTGCTAAATACATCGATTTTATTACTAAATACATCGATTTTATGGTTAAAAACATTGATCTTATTGCAGAAACATCAATATTATTGCAGAAACATCGATTTTATAGCAGAAACTTCGATTTTATAGCTAAAAACATCGATTTTGCAGCAGAAACATTGATTTTAGAGCTAAAAACATCAATTTTATAGCTAAAAACATCTTTTTTACAGCAGAAACATCGATTTTCTAGCCAAAAACATCGATTTTTTATTAGAACATCGATTTTCTAGCTAAAAACATCGATTTTATAGCAGAAACTTCGATTTTATAGCTAAAAACATCGATTTTGCAGCAGAAACATCGATTTTCTAGCCAAAAACATCGATTTTATAGTAGGAACATCGATTTTATTGCTAAATACGTCGATTTTATTGCTAAATACATCGATTTTATAGTTAAAAACATTGATTTTATAGCAGAAACATCGATTTTATAGCTAAAATCATCGATTTTATAGCTAAAATCATCGATTTTATGGCTAAAAACATAGATTTTATAGCAGAAACATCGATTTTATGGTTAAAAACATCGATTTTCTAGCTAAAAACATCGTTTTTACAGCAGAAACATCGATTTTCTAGCTAAAAACATCGTTTTTGCAGCAGAAATATCGATTTTCTAGCTAAAAACATCGATTTTATAGCAGAAACATAGATTTTATAGTTAAAAACATCGTTTTTGCAGCTGAAACATCGATTTTCTAGCCAAAAACATCGATTTTATAGTAGGAACATCGATTTTCTAGCTAAACACATCGATTTTATAGCAGAAACTTCGATTTTATAGCTAAAAACATCGGTTTTGCAGCAGAAACATCGATTTTCTAGCCAAAAACATCGATTTTATAGTAGGAACATCGATTTTATTGCTAAATACATCGATTTTATTGCTAAATACATCGATTTTATGGTTAAAAACATTGATTTTATGGTTAAAAACATTGATTTTATAGCAGAAACATCGATTTTATAGCTAAAATCATCGATTTTATGGCTAAAACATCGATTTTATAGCAGAAACATCGATTTTATGGCTAAAAACATCGATTTTGCAGCAGAAACATCGATTTTCTAGCCAAAAACATCGATTTTATAGTAGGAACATCGATTTTATTGCTAAATACATCGATTTTATTACTAAATACATCGATTTTATGGTTAAAAACATTGATCTTATTGCAGAAACATCAATATTATTGCAGAAACATCGATTTTATAGTAGAAACTTCGATTTTATAGCTAAAAACATCGATTTTGCAGCAGAAACATTGATTTTAGAGCTAAAAACATCAATTTTATAGCTAAAAACATCTTTTTTACAGCAGAAACATCGATTTTCTAGCCAAAAACATCGATTTTTTATTAGAACATCGATTTTCTAGCTAAAAACATCGATTTTATAGCAGAAACTTCGATTTTATAGCTAAAAACATCGATTTTGCAGCAGAAACATCGATTTTCTAGCTAAAAACATCGATTTTATAGCAGAAACATCGATTTTATAGCTAAAATCATCGATTTTATAGCTAAAATCATCGATTTTATGGCTAAAAACATAGATTTTATAGCAGAAACATCGATTTTATGGTTAAAAACATCGATTTTCTAGCTAAAAACATCGTTTTTACAGCAGAAACATCGATTTTCTAGCTAAAAACATCGTTTTTGCAGCAGAAATATCGATTTTCTAGCTAAAAACATCGATTTTATAGCAGAAACATAGATTTTATAGTTAAAAACATCGTTTTTGCAGCTGAAACATCGATTTTCTAGCCAAAAACATCGATTTTATAGTAGGAACATCGATTTTCTAGCTAAACACATCGATTTTATAGCAGAAACTTCGATTTTATAGCTAAAAACATCGGTTTTGCAGCAGAAACATTGATTTTCTAGCCAAAAACATCGATTTTATAGTAGGAACATCGATTTTATTGCTAAATACATCGATTTTATTGCTAAATACATCGATTTTATAGTTAAAAACATTGATTTTATAGCAGAAACATCGATTTTATAGCTAAAATCATCGATTTTATAGCTAAAATCATCGATTTTATAGCTAAAATCATCGATTTTATGGCTAAAAACATCGATTTTCTAGCTAAAAACATCGTTTTTACAGCAGAAACATCGATTTTCTAGCTAAAAACATCGTTTTTGCAGCAGAAATATCGATTTTCTAGCTTAAAACATCGATTTTATAGCAGAAACATAGATTTTATAGTTAAAAACATCGTTTTTGCAGCTGAAACATCGATTTTCTAGCCAAAAACATCGATTTTATAGTAGGAACATCGATTTTCTAGCTAAACACATCGATTTTATAGCAGAAACTTCGATTTTATAGCTAAAAACATCGGTTTTGCAGCAAAAACATCGATTTTCTAGCCAAAAACATCGATTTTATAGTAGGAACATCGATTTTATTGCTAAATACATCGATTTTATTGCTAAATACATCGATTTTATAGTTAAAAACATTGATTTTATAGCAGAAACATCGATTTTATAGCTAAAATCATCGATTTTATAGCTAAAATCATCGATTTTATGGCTAAAAACATAGATTTTATAGCAGAAACATCGATTTTATGGTTAAAAACATCGATTTTCTAGCTAAAAACATCGTTTTTACAGCAGAAACATCGATTTTCTAGCTAAAAACATCGTTTTTGCAGCAGAAATATCGATTTTCTAGCTAAAAACATCGATTTTATAGCAGAAACATAGATTTTATAGTTAAAAACATCGTTTTTGCAGCTGAAACATCGATTTTCTAGCCAAAAACATCGATTTTATAGTAGGAACATCGATTTTCTAGCTAAACACATCGATTTTATAGCAGAAACTTCGATTTTATAGCTAAAAACATCGGTTTTGCAGCAGAAACATCGATTTTCTAGCCAAAAACATCGATTTTATAGTAGGAACATCGATTTTATTGCTAAATACATCGATTTTATTGCTAAATACATCGATTTTATGGTTAAAAACATTGATTTTATGGTTAAAAACATTGATTTTATAGCAGAAACATCGATTTTATAGCTAAAATCATCGATTTTATGGCTAAAACATCGATTTTATAGCAGAAACATCGATTTTATGGCTAAAAACATCGATTTTGCAGCAGAAACATCGATTTTCTAGCCAAAAACATCGATTTTATAGTAGGAACATCGATTTTATTGCTAAATACATCGATTTTATTACTAAATACATCGATTTTATGGTTAAAAACATTGATCTTATTGCAGAAACATCAATATTATTGCAGAAACATCGATTTTATAGTAGAAACTTCGATTTTATAGCTAAAAACATCGATTTTGCAGCAGAAACATTGATTTTAGAGCTAAAAACATCAATTTTATAGCTAAAAACATCTTTTTTACAGCAGAAACATCGATTTTCTAGCCAAAAACATCGATTTTTTATTAGAACATCGATTTTCTAGCTAAAAACATCGATTTTATAGCAGAAACTTCGATTTTATAGCTAAAAACATCGGTTTTGCAGCAGAAACATTGATTTTCTAGCCAAAAACATCGATTTTATAGTAGGAACATCGATTTTATTGCTAAATACATCGATTTTATTGCTAAATACATCGATTTTATAGTTAAAAACATTGATTTTATAGCAGAAACATCGATTTTATAGCTAAAATCATCGATTTTATAGCTAAAATCATCGATTTTATAGCTAAAATCATCGATTTTATGGCTAAAAACATCGATTTTCTAGCTAAAAACATCGTTTTTACAGCAGAAACATCGATTTTCTAGCTAAAAACATCGTTTTTGCAGCAGAAATATCGATTTTCTAGCTTAAAACATCGATTTTATAGCAGAAACATAGATTTTATAGTTAAAAACATCGTTTTTGCAGCTGAAACATCGATTTTCTAGCCAAAAACATCGATTTTATAGTAGGAACATCGATTTTATTGCTAAATACATCGATTTTATTGCTAAATACATCGATTTTATAGTTAAAAACATTGATTTTATAGCAGAAACATCGATTTTATAGCTAAAATCATCGATTTTATAGCTAAAATCATCGATTTTATGGCTAAAAACATAGATTTTATAGCAGAAACATCGATTTTATGGTTAAAAACATCGATTTTCTAGCTAAAAACATCGTTTTTACAGCAGAAACATCGATTTTCTAGCTAAAAACATCGTTTTTGCAGCAGAAATATCGATTTTCTAGCTAAAAACATCGATTTTATAGCAGAAACATAGATTTTATAGTTAAAAACATCGTTTTTGCAGCTGAAACATCGATTTTCTAGCCAAAAACATCGATTTTATAGTAGGAACATCGATTTTCTAGCTAAACACATCGATTTTATAGCAGAAACTTCGATTTTATAGCTAAAAACATCGGTTTTGCAGCAGAAACATCGATTTTCTAGCCAAAAACATCGATTTTATAGTAGGAACATCGATTTTATTGCTAAATACATCGATTTTATTGCTAAATACATCGATTTTATGGTTAAAAACATTGATTTTATGGTTAAAAACATTGATTTTATAGCAGAAACATCGATTTTATAGCTAAAATCATCGATTTTATGGCTAAAACATCGATTTTATAGCAGAAACATCGATTTTATGGCTAAAAACATCGATTTTGCAGCAGAAACATCGATTTTCTAGCCAAAAACATCGATTTTATAGTAGGAACATCGATTTTATTGCTAAATACATCGATTTTATTACTAAATACATCGATTTTATGGTTAAAAACATTGATCTTATTGCAGAAACATCAATATTATTGCAGAAACATCGATTTTATAGCTAAAATCATCGATTTTATGGGTAAAAACATCGATTTTATAACAGGAACATCGATTTTATAGCAAAAACATTGATTTTATAGCTGAAAACATTGCTGTAATAGCAAAAACATCAACTTAATGGCCAAATTCATCGATTTTATAGTTAAATAGATTAATTTTATAGCAGAAACATCGATTTTATAGGTAAAAACATTGATATTATTGCAGAAACATCGATTTTTTAGCAAAAAACATCAATCTTATTGCAGGAATATTCTTTACTTTTGACTTTTATTGTTGACCTTGACTTTCATTGTTGACCTTGACCTTCATTGTTGACCTTGACCTTCATTGTTGACCTTGACCTTCATGGTTGACCTTGACCTTCATTGTTGACCTTGACTTTCATTGTTGACCTTGACCTTTAGGTTAGGTTAGGTTAGGTTAGGTTAGGTTAGGTTAGGTTAGGTTAGGTTAGGTTAGGTTAGGTTAGGTTAGGGGCAAAGCAGTGAAAATGGTTTAATTTGTATTTGTTTGTTGTGTTTTATTTGTTTTTGCATTGAATTAGCTTTTTTTATTTTCCTAATATTTTGGGATTTTCTTTTAACTGTTTTTTTCTTTCTTTTTCCTCCAATTAGTTATTTGGGCTTCTGTGGGAAGGCAGCCCTAGTGCAGTCCTAGTGCCCCAGGTGAGTTGGTTTATTTACTTATTATTTCAGCCTCAAATGGCGGTTAACTGCAAGATCAAAATGGCTTTTTATTTCATTGATTTATTTTTTTTTTTTTTTCTTCCTCCAGGAATTTTTGGTGTTGCCTTCTTTTGCAATCAGGAGGATCGCCCTTAGGCCCTGCCCAGGTCAATATGGGGACACGAGGGGTGAGTTCAAACTATTTTTAATTTTTACATCCCAATAGACTGGACCCTGTGGACTCAGTCATACTGTTCTGTAGGTGAATGCAATGTGGGTGATGTGGTCTTGTGTTAGTTTGTTGTGTCTTCAGGAGCCCAAATCTCAAATTTTCTGTGAGTTTTTTTTCTTTTTGGTCTTTGAATTGATGGATTTTTGGTGTGTAATTTTGGTGTTTTTTTTTAATTTTTGGTCCTTTTTTTGGTTTTTTTTGGGGGTTTTTTGGTCCTTTTTTTTTTTTTTTTTTTTGGTTTTTTGTTTTTTTTTAGTACTGATTACTTTGTGGTGGATGAATACATTATTTGGATAATTTGTTAGTATAAATTTATAAACTGGCCCTCCAAATTGCTCTTCCAGCTCAAAGAAAAATGCTCTTGTGGGTAATTAACACTGCAGTGCCACGTTAGTGTGTTCATTCAATGGAAACAAAAAACCTCTGATGCATTTCATATTTCATATTTGGGAATTGGAAATTGGAAATTGGGAATTGATAATTGGTAATTGGTAACTCAAGAATTGAACCAAACGATGCTTAAAGCTGGAGAAAGAATAGGATAAACACAGTAATTACAGTATCAAATTTCGTCCAAATTCATATAAAATTGATGAAATTTTGTCAAAATTCATCTAAAATTCATGAAATTTTTTCAAAATTTATCTAAAATTCATCTAAAACTGATCAAATTTGGTCCAAATTCATCTAAAATTGATCAAATTTGGTCAAAATTCATCTGAAATTGATCATTTTTGGTCAAAATTCATCTAAAATTGATCAAATTTGGTCCAAATTCATCTAAAATTGATCAAATTTGGTCAAAATTCATCTAAAATTAATCAAATAATTTTTAATTTGCATTTCTGTTGTTTATTCGGTAATGAAATCTGAAATGTTTGGTTTTTTTTTTTCTTTCTTTTTTTGGGCGTTTTTTTTTTTTTTTTTTGTTTTTGTATTTTATTTTATAAATTGTAGGCTTGAAAAGAGAAATGTAACGTGTGCATGCTTTATTGCTTGTGATTATTTTTGATTCGAAAACATGACACTTTTCCACGTTGTTTCTTGCTGTTCTAGTTCGCGAGGTTGTTAACTGGACCGGGATCTCAAACCGGGTCAATGACGCTAGTCTCGTCGGCGGTTGCGGACGTCGCCACCGCACGCCACGGGCGCTGCCGGCGCGCCGCTAGCTCGTTCGTTTCGGTGCGTGGTCCGACAGCGCCGCCCGACACCGGTTTCGTCCCCGACGCGCCAGTTTGCAAGGTAAGACGGGTTTTCTTTGCTTTTTCCGCGGCCTAGGGAAACAGACGATCCAAAAGCAAGCACACGTTGACGCTGACGTGTGTACTTGGGAAGCGCCCTCTGTATACGGCACTAGGAAGTTGGCGAAGCTAGCGCGCTTCCCTCGTTCGCCATTTAACAACATACGGGTGTTTTTGGTGTTCTAAAAACCGTTTTCACGGTGCCTTGTTCTGTACAAACTGCTAGAAAATGTTCGTGGCCGGCCGCACGGGCAGCTGAATCAATTCGATGTCGGCGAGCAAGGAAAACTAAAGACGCTGGATTTGGGCCCGATCCACTGTAGTTTTATTTTCCCTTGCTCGCCGACATTCAGCTGCCCGTGCTTCCGGTCACGAACATTTCCTAGCAGTTTGTACAGAACAAGGCACCGTGAACACTTACTTTTTGAATATAAAGTCAATTATTGATGATTTAAAACGATCTTTAACGTTTTTTTCTTTAATCTAGGTGTGCAGGCGCACCAGAATGCAATTTTCGACGTTTGTTGCGTACCGGGAGAGTGGAATATCTTTGACCACGGCTATTTTGGACGTCGAGCAGGAAAACAGAATAGCCAAGTTTTCTGGTCCTAAAGGGAGCATCAAATGGGCAGATTTTAGAACGATGGATAAAAGTGGGTAATGAAATTAATTTCTGACTAGTTAAATGTTGAATTTTAATTTTTTAAAATGTTTTTCAGGTGTTTTTGCGACAGCAGCGAGAGATGAGTTCGTTATTGTTTGACAGGCGATTGATAATTCGGAAACAGGTAAATTTCCATTTTTCAACAAATTTTATTTAGTTTTAATTTAATTCAATTTAATTTTTACTCTTTAGTTGGATCATTTGTTTGCCAGCGGCTGCGACAACGTGATCTATAAGTACAACTGCCTTTTGGTCTACTTCCGGAAGGATGGGGTATGCAAAATTGGTTACACAAAGGGAATAATTAAATACATTGTTTCTTCTCACAAATTGAACCTAATGGTCGGATATATATTGTAAATCATTAATTACCACATTTTTTTGTCGTTTTAATGGGTTAATTTTTAATAAGTGTTTCCTTGAAAATATAAACATCAAAAGCAAGCACATGTTGACGTGTGTTAACGTGTGCTTGCTTTTGGATCGTTTGGTTCTCTAGGCCTGTCGCATTGCTAGGGTTAACGTGTGCGATCAGGAGAATCGCACACATTGCATTGCTAGGAGTAGATCAAACGTTGACAGGTGAATTTATTAACACTTTTTGCTCTTTGTAGGTTTTTTTACTCGAATTATTAGCTGAAACGGGGACTTTGGATTGAAATTGGTTCATTGAGTTTTGAATGCGCTCGAATTAGGAATTAACACGTTGGAAGTAATTTATTGACGAGTTTTACTAAATGTTGACGATTTTGATGAAATTTCATTAATTTTTTATGAAATTTCGATAAATTTTATTAATTTTAAATAAATTTTGAAAGAAATTTCGACGAATTCTCTGCAGTTTGGATACCTTTTGATGAAATTACGACGAGTTTTCTTAAATTTTGATAAAATTTTGACAAGGTTTTTAAATTTTGATGAAATTTTATGAATTATGAATTTTTTTAGAAGTTTAAACGAAATCGATTAAGTTTGGATGAAACTTCGACGCATTCAATTAAGTTTTAATAAATTTTGTGGAAATTAAAGTTAAGAAAACGTAAAATTGTAACAATTCCTTTATTTCTCTCTGCAACCAAGGTAAAAGACGCTGCAATTCAGGAACTAGAGTTCCAAGTGGAGGAAATGATGACCATGTTGGCGTAAAATCCGGGACAAATCGACCTGTATGTGCCCGTGTTCTTAGAGAGAGCATGCGACTGCACGTATACTAGTGAAATGATGAAAGCGGCTACGGACACAATCTTTGAGAAGGTAAAAAATGGGAAAAGTTGGAAAAATTGGGGATAATAATAAATTGGAAAATTGAAGGGAAAAAAAATGAAAAATTGGGAAAATTTAAAGATTTAAAATTGTTTTTGTCATTGCAGTCGGTTGTGTGGCCAAACCTGAGATATAACGGCATAATTAAAGAAGGCGAGCGGGTTTTTATGGTAGAAATTTAATGGCTATGTTGTTGGCAGATTCGTTTGCTACGAGTGGGAATGAGTGACGAACCGCAGCATTGATTCGGCTGGTGTTGACGACGCTCTCGTCAAGTTAGCTCTTCGCCCCTGCAACGTCATTGTTTTGCATTCCCGCCTCAATGCACGGTGACTGGCCAGGCTGTGCATTGCCGGCAGAAGTGAGAAACAATTTTCGTGCGCGGGCCCAGGGCATTTATTTCCGATATTTCAGTGATAAAAATGAAAATTCACTAAAATTTCGAAATAAAAATGTAATTTCAGGGAAATGTTGGCGGAATTTAGTCAAAACTCATCCAGAGTATTGACTAATTGGACACGCCGAGCGCTTGGCACATTTTTCATATCAATGCTCATTCGTTTTATTTCCTTTTTTTTTTATTTCCATAAAGAAAGTATATTCAATCAAATCGTTTTTTTGGGTGGGAATTGGTTACGAATTTAATGGATCACCGAAAACCCATCAGGACGTTCAATCTGGTAGTAACAGGTGGTGCCAAATAATAAATAAGCAATGTTTTGTATGAAAAAAATAGATAAGTGAATGTTAAATAATTTTTAATTTGCATTTCAGTTGTTTATTTGGTAATGAAATATGGATTTTCTTTGAAAAGACAAATGTAACGTGTGCATGCTTTATTGCGGGAATTGGAACAATCAAGGAAAGTGGCGCTGGTATTTGAAGCAGACTTTGGATTTCTCCATCAAAGATCGTTTGTCGTCGTCCGGTTGGCACCCCGCACAAGCAACTGCTAATTTGGTTGCGCCAACTAGGCAAGTGGTTTTTTTTTCGGGGGGACGCTTGATGAGGGCCCGGTCAAGCGTTCTCCAAAAGAAAAAACTACTTGTGGCCTGTGCAGGTGTGTGATAGGCTGGCTCTGGTTCGAGCACGTTTTTTTCCCTTTTGGGCACCCTCACAATCCTCGTTTATTACTCAGTGCTGGGCATGATGGACTAATAGTTTTATCAACAGGATCTCTGATTAAAAGAGGAAACATTCGTGTCGTGCAGCGCAGCTTTGGGCCCCTAAAAAAAGTCGCACATTCGTCACCACTCACTCACTCACTCTCGTTTTTGGATCTTGTGTTGCCGTTCGAACGGGAGCACACGGACGTTGTTCTCCTACCCGGGACGAACGAAATAATGTTGGACGGAAAAGTGAGCGTTTATTTTTCTCTTTATTAAACGTTAGTTTATTTATTTTTGGATTTATTTATTTCAGTTTATGACAGTTTTGTTTCGTTTTGTTGGAGCTGATTTTGCCTTGAATCAAAGAGATATTGACCGACAAGATATTATTTGAGCCGATTACGTTGACTCGGGTGTGCAGGGACGGCGAATTGATTGCTGGCATAATTGTGTTGATGAAAATTGGCTCATTTTGTTGGCGAAATTTGAGGGAAACTGACTAAATGAACTTTCACGAATTTTGTCTAAATTTGATATATTTTCCACGAATTTCGTCTAAATTTGATGAATTTTGACTAAATCCGACGGATTTTTTTGTGAATTTAGTCAAAATCCGACGGTTTTTTCGTGAATTTAATCAAAATCCGTCGGATTTTTCATGAATTTAGTCAAAACTCAGAGTATTGACTAATTGGACACGCCGAGCGCTTGGCCCATTTTTCATATCAATGCTCATTTGTTTTATTTCCTTTTTTTTTATTTCCATAAAGAAAGTATATTCAATCAAATCGTTTTTTTGGGTGGGAATTGGTTACGAATTTAATGGATCACCGAAAACCCATCAGGACGTTCAATCTGGTAGTAACAGGTGGTGCCAAATAATAAATAAGCAATGTTTTGTATGAAAAAAAAAGATAAGTGAATGTTAAATAATTTTTAATTTGCATTTCAGTTGTTTATTCGGTAATGAAATCTGGATTTTCACGGACATTCGAATGGGAAATATAAAAAAGTACGTTTGTTATAAGGTTTATTGAATATGAAATTTAAAAAAAAGAGTTTTTGTGATTTAGTGTCCCCCGGAACAATTCTTCCAGACCGATTACATTCGCGATTCCAATCATCACGTTTTGAATTAACAAACTCAACAAGTGCCGTTTCTAGTGGATACAGACGGGAATCCGTACCCGAGGTCTATCAGAGGCTAGTTCCTGGAAGGGAGAACTGTAACGATTCGCAATTAGTTCCTCATATAGTCGATGGTAATGAAATATTTTGCGTTTTTATCATTTTGCATTTTTTACTGGTTAAAAAATCTGGAAAAACCAAAGGAAAAAAACCCTGGATTTTCTGCGGGTTCCTTCCGGTTTACAGGTTAATCCCGGAGATTGGAAACTAATATTGGTTGTCTGTAAAGACGAGGAGTATTTAATGTCTCTTTCTTCTCCCAGGCAATTTGGGCGCTTTGACACCACAGATGGGCGCTTTTTGGTCTCATTCCACACTTGCAGTTCATTCCCAAATTTTGAATTCCTCATGTGTGCAAAGGCGTGGAATGTGTTTTTCAATTTGAAATGTAGTTTGGGCTCTGCAGGTCCATTAGGCACAGAAAAATGCGTTTTCTCATAATGTACACATAAATACATACATCCTAAAAAACCGTTTTTGGCCCTAAAAATTTCTGTGAATTCTCCAAATCTCATCCAGCACTCCGAAAATCCACATAAATTCCCATTTAATCCACATAAAATTCTCCTTAAAATCCCATCGAATCCATTAAACACCCTTTTAAGGTCACTAAGAACACCCTAAATTAAATGTAAATACTACCCCAATACCTACACCCCCCCCCCAAACTACATTTCTGATTTTCAAAAACATTTCCCGAGGGGATTTTAGCCTTTATTTACGAATTCTTTGCTTTGAGCACGATTCAGAGGAAGACGTGCAGGGGTTTACGATCAATTCAATGAACATTCCTGCAATAGTCAGCAAAGGTTGCTTGATTGTAATCGTCTGGATTTTTAAACAGAATTCTGAACAGTGCTGTGTTGTGGACAATGGAGGCAAAGTAGTTGAAACAAATATTTTTTTATGGTTTATTTATTACTGTTAAAAAACATCTCATTTAATTGGTCTTTAATTATTTTGTGGATTTGTAAGATGCGACCAGATGTTGTTGTAATAGCCATTTCATGTACGGTAAGGTGAGCATGTCCAAGATTGCAGTTGGGAGAACAGAGCGTTTGTTTTGTGAGGGCGCATGCCTTTCCAGCATCCAAGCCCAATCGATTGGAACTAAAGATTTTGGTCCTCACTGAAGCAGTTCTTCGTTTTATACAACAAAACGAGGCGCTCGGAAAAATAGGTTTGCACTTTCACACCGACATTCAGTGATGGCCAGGCTGAATGAATGGAGTGAAAAATGTAAACCAGTTTTCCAGAGCTCCTCGTTTTGTTGGAACAACGAGGAAGAAAGAAGGAAAGAAAGAGAAAAAGAGAAATTTATGGTTTGGGACATCAAGCATTATGTAATAGCCAGAACAGACTTTACAGGATGTCATTTGTAACGTCAAAATTTAAAACATGATGAATAAAAAGAATTGTTACATTATCCATTAATTGTTTTTAAGCGCCATTTAATTTGGTGGAAATAAAATTTAAAAAATATGAAATATTCAAAAAGCAAATGCATATTTATTACACTGTGTCCACGTACACATACACGCCTGGGTGCATCCAAACATTGGGCGGACCCAAATTATTACAATTTCTGGGGGAGAATCAAAAACCTTGGATGCTTTTTCATTTATTCACTCCTGTCCATGCATGTTCTGGGCCAGGTGCAAACAACGGTAATAAATTTTCCCCAACACATGGGCGCCATTACCATCGTAAGTGGCGCCCTCTTTGGGAAAATTACAAGCAACACGCACGCCCCCTGATGCCGTTTATCCCAGACCAAAATTGCACGCGAAAATCCGGTTTCTGGGCCCGGATTGGCTATGGAGCGGTCGTGTTCGCTCTGGATCTGCCCTCCATGCACGTCGTTGGCTGAAGAGCAAATCCAGACCGAACACGACCGATCCATGCAAATCCGGTTCCTGGGCCCGGATTGGCTATAGAGCGGTTGAGTCCGGTCTAAATCTGTTCTCCATGCACGCCATTGGCTATGGAGCGGTTAAGTCCGGTCTAGATCTGTTTTTCAGCCAATGGCGTGCATGGAGAACAGATTTAGACCGGACTCAACCGCTCCACAGCCAACCCAGGCGCGTCCCCAAATCCGAGGATGCATTTAATATTTATAATATAGTCGGCGGATTTGGGGGTGAGAGATGGGCAAATGACAGGCGGCAAATCCGCTGCTCGCTGCTGGTTGGTTGCGGAAGAGCGTTTCCGGGCCAACTGGATTTGTTTTTTTAGTAGGGTTAACATTTTTGCAGGCAAAGCACAGCTTTTTGGTTGTTTCTGGATTCCTCCCAACTGGACAAGAAGGCATTTCCTTTGGAAAGGCATTTATTTCTGTTTTCAGGACGGCAATTTTGGAAAGCCTTCCCTTATTATTTCCTCATTATTTCCTCATTTCTGTTTCCAAGACGGTATTTCTTGGCTTTGGGTAGGCATTTTCTCATTATTTCCTCATTATTTCCTCATTATTTCCTCATTATTTCCTCATTATTTCCTCATTATTTCCTCATTTCTGTTTCCAAGACGGTATTTCTTGGCTTTGGGTAGGCATTTTCTCATTATTTCCTCATTATTTCCTCATTATTTCCACATTATTTTCTCATTATTTCCTCATTATTTCCTCATTATTTCTGTTTCTGTTGGTAGCCCCAACTTTGCCACCGCCATTGGCGGGGAGGGGGAGGGGGGAGAGGGGGCGGGGAGGGGAGGGGGGGGAGAGGGGGCGGGGAGGGGAGGGGGGAGAGGGGGCGGGGAGGGGAGGGGGGAGAGGGGGGCGGGGAGGGGAGGGGGAGGGAGAGGGGGCGGGACATCGTAGATGATGAACGGAATATTTTGAAATTTGATTTGGACGTTTTTGTTTTCGGTTTTTTTTTTTCTTTTAATTTTTGATGTCTTTATTCATTTTTCTTTTATTTTCCAGGCATCTTTGACCGACCAAAGGCCCGTGGACGACCCCCGACTGCGGTATAGCCACACAGGACATTGTAGAAGGTAAATTGTTTTTTTTTAAAATTTGTTTTTGACGTTTTTTTTCATTTTTCATCTTTTTTTTTCAGTTTTTATTCATTTTCGTTTCATTTTCCATCATCTAATGATACAGTATGCCCTGATGGACAGATATATTTGCATGGAAAATGCAAAACTTTACCTTTGAATTAATTGATTATTTATTTTTTTTATTAATTTTATCAATTAAAATTGTTTTGGCAGTGTCTTGTTCTGCAGGAAAGTTTTTTGATTTGGATAAAAACCAGTGCAGTCAGTGCCCATCAGGGACTTATTAGGATCTGGAAACTTTTATCTGAGGTCAGATGTCAGACTCAGTCATGTATTTAGGTTTCAGATTCACCTATATCTAGCACACTGCACGAACTAATGATCAAGTCTGAATTGTATTTCACTATAGATCCACCAACCGAGTGGAGGCAGTGCTTTTGACAATGTACAATCAATAAACTTTGTGTTTTTTTGCTGCATGCCACCGAGTGTTGACAGTGCTTTTGAAAATGTGGAGTAAATATTGATATTCGTGATAAAGTGACCATGACATTTCTACTGCAAGCAGACACAGTTACTAATCAACATTCAAGGATGTTAATATTTTATTAATATATTTCTTTTCACAAAATCAATTCACAACATGATTGAAATTGTTGCCAATTTTCAACAGTGTGTTTCGGAAATTATGTTTGGATTCTTATTTGTCTGACATCTAGTGGCGAGTAAACGAATTAAACGATTCGGTCTTTCGGGTTTCTTAAGGATTTCCCGGCTCGTCAACGGAACCACAGGCAAAGCTTAATGTGTTTAACCTAATTTGTTTTAAAATAAAACAATTTTTATAATAATTTTTAAGTTACTAATTCTTTTTCAGCAGGCAGGCAGGCAGGCAGGCAGGCAGGCAGGCAGGCAGGGGTGGCATTTCATGTTTGAAGTGGCTTTTTTGTTTAATTTTTAATGATAGTGGCTTATTTTTTTGTTGTTTTTATAGGTAGGAATGGCGGGTGGATACGTCTTCAGAGTTGAAGGCTCTAGTGAACGATAAGTATTTCTTTTTTTTTTTCTTTATTTTTTTGACAAGGAATCGGTTCTTTGTGTTTTTTTCTTATCATTCTAGGTTCTTGTCCTCCTAGGCCTGTGAGTGCCCCATATTTACAGTAAGGTGAGTGTGAATTAAGGAAGGTTGGTTTGGTTTAAAGTTTGTTTAATGCATTTCTTTTGTTTTTGTTTTTCTTTTGTTTTATCGATATCGCGGCTATCGCCGCGAAATCAGTAGCCAGTGGTTGTTTTTTTTTTTTTTTGTTTTTTTTTATTCAGGCAAGGTAGGTTTGTTTAATAATTCGAATTTTATTTGCATTTTGCATTAATGCTTTTTTGTATGATTTTTGCACGATTTTTGCACCATTTTTAATTTCCTTTCTCTGTTTTTCAGGTGTTTTTCGTCTTAACCCTATGGCGCGCATGCGGATTTCGCGGAGTGCGAAAGGGACCCTATATTTAACATTACGGCGGCCTATACCTTGACCCCCTGTTCGCAGTCTCGTGGCGGATTCTGCGGATTTCACCTATTCGTACAATCCGCACGATCGCGCGTGTTTTATCATTCTTGGCAAACCGTTTTTTGAAAACGCGTTGTAACGCATCCTCAACTTTACAAATCTCGCTTAGCGCGATCGCGCTATAACGCTTCTTCGTGTCCAACAAAAACAGCCGATTAAAAACGAAACTTCGGGTTTCGCTAAAACGCGATTTTGATATCGGGAAGGGCACGTGACCACGTGGGTAAAAATAGAATCGAGTTTCGTGAAAACCTAATTTGGAGAAACGGCGTGGTGGTTTTGCGAAATATATCACATGTCACGTGATCGGACGTTGGATCTCGTACATAAACGTTCGTGCCTGGTCAAACCAGAGTCTTTAAAAAATATAAATGCATTTCCCGATCATAGGATTAATTTCGCGCCGTGTGCTCCAGTCATTAATTAGGTTATCTTCGTCGCAACTCGTCATAATAAAATTTTTACAGAAAATCAATCGTTTCGTATTTTATTTTCACTTTCCGGGAGTCTCGCGTCGTCGTAGTCGACGCGAGTCTCACCGAACGCGTTCTGCGGGTTCGGCGAGCGTTTTCAGATCGGGGCGGACCGTCTCGTATAGTACCGGGCGCGCCTCCCCAACTGACCGGTCGATGGTTATATAGTTTAAAATTTCCTCGACCGAGTAAACGGTCGATGCTTCAGCGTCCGGTCGATGATGTGGCATTTGTGCGCGTTCATCCCGTGTCTCTCAGACTGGCCTTCGGGCCGGTCAAAATAAATAAATAAATAAATAAATAAATAAATAAATAAATAAATTGGCCGTAAAATTGGGGCAACTGGGGTCGCTGAGCGGCGGCGGTGGCGGCAGCAACGACAGCCCCGACGACTCGCCCCGAAAATAAGTTTCCGCGTCGGCATCCGTTCGTTCGTTCGTTCGTTTAAACGTGCGCGCGGTCGCGTGCATCCTACTCGTGTCTGACGTGGCGATCGGTACGGAGTAAAAAAAAATCACCCGAAAAAGGAAAGACGATTAAAATTTTAATTCTCCGGTCGTGGCACCGACTTTGCGGTCCGTGCTTTAACCGATAATTAGGTTATCTTCGTCGTAATTCGTTGGAATAAAAATTTTATAGAAAATGAGCCGTTTCGTATTTTATTTTCATCTTCCGGGGGTCTCGCGCCGTCGTTGTGGACGGGAGTCTTCCCGAACACGTTCGATGGGTTTTGCCAACACTTTCAGATCGAACTCGGGACTCGGGCCCGCCGCTCGGTCGAGCGGCGCACAGTACCCGCCGAGCGGCGCGGTATCCGATATAAAAACACCCTTGCTTCGCCACGGTCTCAGACTGGCCTTCGGGCCGGTCAAAATAATAAATAAATAAATAAATAAATAAGTCCGAAAATGGAACGTATCCGTCCCGACGAATAGATGCGGTTGGGGTCGTTGAGCGACGGCGGCGGCAGCGGCAGCCTTGACGACTCGCCCCGAAAATAAGTTTCCGCGTCGGCATCCGTTCGTTCGTTCGTTCGTTTATACGTGCGCGCGGTCGCGTGCATCCTACTCGTGTCTGACGTGGCGATCGGTACGGAGTAAAAAATATCACCCGAAAAAGAAAGACGATTAAATTTTTAATTCTCCGGTCGTGGCACCGACTCTGCGGTTCGTACTTTAACCGTTAATTAGATTATCTTCGTCGTAATTTACCGGGAAAAAAAATTTGTAGGGAATCCGTTGTTTTGTATTTTATTGTCATCTTCCGGGGGTCTCGCGCCGTCCCAGTCGATGGGAGTCTTTCTCAACACGTTCGATGGGTTTTGCCAACACTTTCAGATCGCCAGCGGAACTCGGGCCCGCCGCTCGGTCGAGCGGCTCAGTACCCGCCGGGCGGCGTGGTAGCCGGGTTCTCGCTTCCAGTGGCTGTAGGCGTCCTTCTTGAACGCCTTCCTCGCTCTCTCGGTCTCAGACTGGCCTTCGGGCCGGTCAAAATAATAAATAAATGAAGAAACAAATAAATCGGAAATAGAACGCGCCCGTCCCGACGAGAATAGGGGCAAATGGTGTCGTTGAGCGGCGACGGCGGCGGCAACCCCGACGACTCGTCCCAAAAATAAGCTCCCACATCGACACTCATCCGTTAGTCTAAACCTCTTGACGTGCATTCTACTCGCGTCCGACAGATTCGGTTCGTTGTGGGCATAGAAAACATCCGCACACCGATACGGCATGTTTCGACGTCGATGCGCGACCGCGAAGCCGAGTCCCCGGCGACGTACATACTCGCACAAGCGCGTTCGCGCGCGCGATATTGCGTGTGATGCGATGCCGATGAGCTCGACACGGTCTTTCGACGCGGGCGTCGATAATAATGTCCGTCAACGTGGATAAATGCCCGCAGAGTGCTTTGTGTTTATGGCAACGCACCGGGACGCAATTAACCAACCACTTACGAAAATTCAAAACATAATTGTTTAACAAAAGGAAACTCGTATAATGTTGAAACGATAAAGAAAACGCAAAATTTAGATTCAAATTCAGATTCGAATTGGGTAAGATTAGGTCAGGTTAGACCCACAAACTCTGGGGGAGCGACACGAAAATGAAAAGGGCGCACCTATCGCTTATAGATGTCTGGCGATCGACAATGGGTGGACGATTAAAGTTTAAATTTCGGATCGTGGTATCGGTTTCGCGGTTCGTATTCCAATAGTTAATCACATTATCTTTGTACCAAACGACCGATACAAAAGTTTTGTAAAATATCCGCCGTTTTATATTTTAATTTCACCTTCCAGTTGCCACGCGCTGTCGTAGTTGGTGCGAATCTCCATCAACGCATTCGACGGGCTTCGAGAGTGATTCCAGTAATCCAGACCAATCCTGGCCCTCGCGGAAATCCGGAGGGTTTTGGTTTTCCGCGATTGTTTTACTCACTTCTGTGGTTTTTCTACTGTATGAGTTAATAGATGTTCTTTTGAACGTCTCTCTCTGTACAGAATACGGGGCAGCTGGCGCCGACAAGCACCGGCAGCCCCAAACAATTTGTTCAAAAATAAGCTTCTGCAAGATGTTTCGTAAAAAAACCCGACGGGATTCCCATTTTTAACATTATGGTGTTTTTTTTTTTTATTGCCACCAAAGCGCGCTACCACCGCAAATTTTCCCGCGTTTGCCATGTACGCGCCGAAAACCACAGGCAATGAACTTTTCCACAAACTGAAAAACAAAATATATGGGTAAGCGCACATGGGCGAATAAAACAAGATTAGCCCAGTTTCGGAATTTATTGGGTCGACGTTTTGTATTCACGCGTGACGGGGGCACCACATGTGGAAAACGCGCGAATCACGCGCGTCTACGCACATTGGAAACTTAGTATTAACGTTCGTTTCGAGTTAAATAAAAACGACGACCGTGACGAGGACCACAAAGACGGCGATAGCAGGATTCGTCGGAACAACGAGGATTGCCAACGAGAGAGACCCGTTCATTCGCCAACGCTCCATAGTTCAAACTTAAATCGTTCTCGGACTGCCACCAGATGTCACATCAGCCGCTCACGACATACACACACTTTGGTTCGGCAGCTTATATCAAACGCGCGCGTTTCATCTTCCGTCTGATCCTCACTACCACCTCGTGTTCGTTGGTAAGTAAGTTTGATGCTTTGTGTGATTTCTCGGTCAATGGACCACGCCCACGACCACAATCACCTCCCTCTCTCTCTCTCTCTCTCTCTCTCTCTCTCTCTCTCTCTCTCTCTCCAATTTACTTTCAGTTGTTTACTCGTCTCACAAACAAAAGGAAAATGGCGGAAGCACCACAAGAGGAGGGTGGCGGCAGGTCATACTCCTGCGCTCTATGCGATGATAAACACCCCGATAGTAAGAAACGGTTATTTATTTACTTATTATTTTATATCTTTTGTTCTATATCTTTTATTTATTTTATATACATAAATATTTTTTAATTTTATTTTAATTTTTTTCTTCTTCTTCTTCTCCCCCGCCCCATGTGCCTCAGGATCCGAACGGATTCTTCTGCGTCGACGTCTTTCGCCATCAGCGACAGCGACACAACATCCACAAGGACGTGAAAAATTTCTCGCGCGAGCTCGTCTGTCTGGCATCGGTGAGTGTCCGATTATCCTCTTCACTCACACACTAGTTAACTAATTCGTATTTTTATTTTTTCCCCTTTCTTCTTAGGCGTTGAAACGAGTGCACCGACTCAACGGGCGACGCTGTCCGTTTTGTGCGGCGACGCCCTCTCCCGGGGATCTCGTCACTCATTGGGCGGAGGCACACGATTACCAAGCGCCCGCCGGAAACGATGGAGGTGGCGTCAATGGACATTAGTTTTTATTTAATTTTATTTTTTCCCCATAATTTGCACTGTCCAACTCTTCTTCATTTGCTTTTATTTGTTCTTTACTTTTTATTATTTATCTATTTATTTAATTTTTTTTTTTTTTTTTAATAAAAAAGAAAACAAACAAAAAAAAATCCACATTAATCATTGTTATTGTTATCATTATTACAAATACACGGTCAATTTTTTATTATCCCGCGTCTTCTTTGCCAGCCTCTCGATTCTCTTTCTGAGACTCGTCGCCGTCTCCTTCGTCTTTTTCTGATGTGACTCTTACCACACCCACATGGACTAACGCGCTCACCACTGAATGCGACAAAAGAACGTCTCCATCTGGAAGCATCTCGACTCTCATGGGGACGTTTCTGTTGCCTTCATTCTTTCGTTCCTCCTCCTTCGTCGCTCTTTGGACTATAAGATCCACCGTCTTCAACCTGCCCGTCGGCGCACGCGGGATGGAAGCGGCGGACGACTGGAAAAGGAAAGAAAACAAATAAAAAAATAAAAAATAAACGAAAAAATGAACAAATAGTGAGAATCTCAACGTGATACCCCTTTTTTTCAGATTTCACTTCCATTTGTCCAATTTTCATTACGAAGTACATTACATTACGTTTCGGTCACGGCTTCCGTCAGATGGCGCTCTGGTTTACTTAAATTTTGCCGTAAATTGCTTTTTTCGCCTTTGTAACTATATTTGATCCAAAAACTAATGACGCCATCGTTTTCAGCGCCAAATTACACGTAGGAAACCTCATTTAATCATTAAAATTGTTCAGTTTTAAAAATCAGTCTTTTTCAAATTTCCCACCAAATTTGCCACGCGGTTGCCGACTTCGGTGGATCGTAACGGTACTTTTTCTTGACCAAATTGAAAAATAAAAGATACAGGCAGGTGCAGATTTGGATTTCCAGTCGAATGAGACTGATTTCAAAATTTATAAACCTCATTTCGAGATAGAAAACAATATTTTTCAGTTTGCGACGAAGATTTCTGCCTCCATTATAGCTTACGGGATCCGCCGAGTGGCGCTGTTTTCCATTACATTTCGCCGTAATTTAGCATTTTCTTCTTTTTAACTATATTTAATGCCAATTTCATATTTATAATTGGAAAATAGACCAAAAACTGCACCAGAAAAGTCTACTTTCCAATCGTCCGATTAATTTTTTAATTCATTTTTTTGGGATATTACACAAACCGGAAGTACCGGAAGTAGAAACATTACATACAGGTCACGTGACCGGACGTCGAAGACGGACAGACAGAGCCGTTTCATTATTAGACTTTCTAAACACAAGGTTTAGAAGTCTAAAAAATAGAAATGCATTTCCCGATCGTAGAATTAATTTTGTGCCACGTGCTCCAATCATTAATTAAATTATCTTCGCCGCAACTCACTGCCATAAAAGTTTTATAGAAAACCAATCGTTTCATATTTTATTTCCATCTCCCGGTGGTCTGGCGCCGTCATAGTCGACGGAAGTCTCTCCGAACACGTTCAACGGGCTTCACGAACGCTTTCAGATCGAATGCGGAACTCGGGCCCGCCGCTTGGTCGAGCGGCGCAGTACCCGCCGAGCGGCGTGGTAGCCGGGTTCTCGCGTATGGCGATAGGGGGTCCTTTCTAAACAAACACCTCTCTCGGTCTCAGACTGGCCTTCGGGTCGGTCAAAATAATAAATAAATGAATCGGAAATAGAACGCACCCGTTCTCGCTCGGTCTACCGGCGAATGGGAGCAGTTGGGGCCGTTGAGCGGCGACGACAGCAGCCCTAACGACTCGTCCCGAAAATAAGTTTCCGCACCGACATCCGTTCACTTATTTAAACCCCATGACGCGCGCGTGGTTGCCTGCATTTTTCGGCTCGTTTCGACACGTTTCGACGTCGACGCGCGACCGTGAGCAAAGTCCTCAGCAACATATGGACATGAGTGTGTCTTTGCTCGCGATCTACGCGTTTGAGCGCGTTACGACGCGCGATAATGCACGTGATGCGATGGGGGTGAGCGCGACACGGGCTTTTGGCGCGGGCGTCGGTAATGATGTCCGTCAACGTGGATGAATGTCCGCGAAGTGTTTGGTGTTTATGGCAACGCACCAGGACGCAATTAACAACCAACAAGAATTAAAAATATAACTGTTTAACAAAAAGAAACTCCTATAATGTTGAAACAATAAAGAAAACGCAAAATTCAGATTCAAATTTAGATTTGAATTAGGTCAGATTAGGCCAGGTTGTAGATCCACAGACTCTCGAGACGACAACAAGAAAATAAAAAGGATGCGTTTATCGTTTGTAGGTAGAATCTCGCGCCGAGTTAAATAAAAGTCTTTAAAAAATAGAAATCGATTTCCCGGTCGTAGAATTAATTTTGTGTCATGTGATCCAGTCATTAATTAGATTTTCGTGGTAGATGTTGCGTGAAACAAGATCGTGAACGTCTCAATTGGTTTACGATTTAAATTTCATCTCGCAATACACGCTGCACCAACGTAGTCGACGCGAGTTTATATCACTGCACTCGATGGGTTTTGTGAGCATTTTTAGACCAATCGATCGTACAGCTTGTTTGCTAGTTTCCTTTCGAGGTCAGCGGTTAACTCTTTGCATTCTATGATGCTGTTGGTTCCAACGGCGATACGCGTCTCCCGCCTGCCTCTCGGTCTCAGACTGGCCTTCGGGCCGGTCAAAAAAAAAGAAAAAAATTAATAAATAGATAAATAAGTCGGGAACAAAACGCATCCATCCCGACGAATAGTGACAGTTGGGCTCGTTGAGCGGTGGCGAAGGCGGCGGCAACCCCGACGACTCGTCCCAAAAATAAGCTCCCACATCGACACTCATCCGTTCGCGTGTGCACGTGTGTGTCTGTGTGTGGCATTTTACAACGGAGTGGCATCGACGTGTCCATTGGTTGACTCGAGTTCCAACCGTCCCCAACGCCTCGTAAAAATCGACACCGATTTTATGACTTTGAACGACTTTATCGCTAACATTTCCATCTGATTCCCCGTAACGACGTTTTGACCATTGCTCCCCCCACACTCCAATTCAAAATTTAATAAGAAATTGTCAAACTTTTCAAATTCTATGATAAAAGTTGAGTGTTTTTATTGTTTACAAAATAAAAACGAAAAATAAAAAAATAAAATAAAAAAAGATTCAAAATCGACTCGTCACATCGCCGATTACGCGCCTGGTCGTGGGTCACTGAGGAAGAGATCAAATTGAATAAACTAAATGAACAAACTGATGGACGAGCGGACAAATTGAAACGTTGAACCGAATTAATTACCTCGACGCCGGACGCCCTGGCAACGTCGGTTCGGTGGCCGCGAAACGCGCTAGCATCCTGGCGCGCCCGCGGGATTGACTTGAAAAATAGAAAATAAAATAAAATAAATATAAATAAATAAATCAATTCGAATCAAACCAACCAATCGGTCAAACAAAACAAAACAAAAACAAAAACAAAACGTTGAATCGAATTAACTCACATCGGCATCGGACGTCCCGGTCCCATCAACTGGGCGCCCGCGAAGCGAAGAAACAGTAAGGAACGTCCGCGAGGATGGCTTAAAAAATAAATAAATAAATAAATAAATAAATAAATAAATGAATAAATAAATCAAACGAGACGTTTGACCGGATTACATCGGTTCCGGAGTCGCGCGCTGGAATGGCGCAACCCGCATGATGGGTCGAATGTGACCGGGTTCGGTCCACTGCCACGATGGCGACTGGGGCGGATCAATTGGCTGACAACTGAATAAACAAAGAAATAAAGAAATGAAGAAACGGATAAACGAACGATCGAAACCGGTCGGTCGAATCTCTCACCTTGCATCATCGCCGTCGTTGTTGTGGTCGTTGGTTTTCTCGTTTTTGTTCATCGTCTGGAACATAGAAATTAAATTAAAGTCGAATGCAAAGGAAAATAAAATAACGGCTAAGAAAAAATAAAAAATTGCAAGTCACGAGTCTGTCAAATGAGCGAGCGAGCGGTGCCCGACCGAACCAATGCAGGCGTTCGTGTTTGCACGCGCGTGTTAATTGATACGTTGTCGAGAGAGG
Organism: Strigamia acuminata; assembly: GCA_949358305.1. Classification (NCBI taxonomy): domain Eukaryota; kingdom Metazoa; phylum Arthropoda; class Chilopoda; order Geophilomorpha; family Linotaeniidae; genus Strigamia; species Strigamia acuminata. The sequence goes on from OX442315.1 coordinate 37,702,682, forward strand.
CGTAGAGGTAATCGAGGGTTGTTTTTTTTTTCAATTTGTCGATCGATTGACTGATAAATGTGACGGTAGAACGGTCAACTACTCACTTTTTGGAAGATGGAAACACGACGTCGTCTGTCCCGCGCGTGATCACTATCGATGCATAGAGCGACACCAAGTGACATAATCCGGAAACATGGCGGCTGTCTGTCTCCATCCTCTCGGCACACGGTTCCACGCGGCGGGTATCTCCGTCCACTCGACCAATCGTCGTATTCGTTGTTATCCTTTTTCCTTTTTTTTTTCTTTTTTTTTTCTTTCTTTTTTTTTCTTTTTTTCTTTTTTAGGCGAGTAAATAAAACTGACTGAAATAAAAATTCCCATCCGTCCACCCATTTCGTTTTGTTTTTTAACGTGACGATTCTGAGTAATTACGTCACACCGTGTACCCCAACCATTAATCAGATTATCACGATAGATGTCGCGTGAAATGAGATTGTGAACGCTTAAACTGGTCTACGGTTTAAATTCCATTACGCGATGCACGGCGCGCCATCGTAAATGACGCGAATTTCGGTCACTGCATCCGATGGATCTACTAACACCTTCAGACCAACCGGGACTGATTCGAGCCCTCGCGGAAATCCGGGGGGTTTCGGTCACAAAAGTCTGCATTCGGGTTGCGCAACCACTCTATTGTTCAGCCGTTGGTCAACCGGGGCAGTTGGCACCGACGAGCGTCGACAGTCCCAACAAATTCTTCCAAAATAAACTCTCACATCGACATCACAACGTTCCGCCCGGTACAAACAAACAAACAGTTATGAAAAACACTTGGTTTATCTATTTATTTATTTATTTGTCCGTTCGTTTCCACACACTCTCTTTGCACATGACAGATTCGGCATCTGGTCGTAGAAAATTTCAATATTTTGATGCAACACGTTCTGGTGTCAGTGCGCGATCGTGAGCGAAGTCCTCGACAATGTGCTCGCATGAGCGTGTCTTTGTTTGCCATGCACACGCGTGAACGCGTTCCCACGCGCGATAATATGCGAGGTGCGATGTATGTAAGCGCGACATGGATTTTTGACACCGGCATCGATAATAATGTTCACCAACGTGGATAAATGTCCGAAGGTGTCCGGTGCTTATGGCAACGCACCGGGACGCAGTTAAATAGCAAGTAGAATTAAAAATATAATTGTTTAATAAAAGGAAACTCTCATAATGTTGAAACGATAAAGCAAACGCAGAATTCAGATCCAAACTCAGATTCGAATTAGGTCAGATTAGGCCAGGTTATAGATCCACAAACTCCCGAGACGCGACAAGAAAATGAAAAGGACGCGTTTATCACTTACAGGTGCCTGGCGATCGACAACGAGCGGACGATTAAAGTTTAAATTTCGGATCTTGGAACCGGTTCCGCGGTTCGTATTCCAATGATTAACGAGATTATCTTCGTAGCAACCGACTGGAACAAAAGTTTCGTAAAATATCCGCCGTTTCATATTTTAATTTTACCTTCCAGAGTTGACGTCCCGTCGGAGTCGACGCGAGTTCTAATCACCGCGTCCGCTGCATTTTGCGAAAGCCTTCAGACCGAGAGCAGAGCGAGGGGCCGTCGTCGCTCGGTCGAGCGGCACAGTACCCACCGAGTGGCGCGGTACCCGAGTTCTTCTGACGCCAGTGCCGATAGGTGTCCCTTTTGCACGCCCCTCTCGGTCTCAGACTGGCCTTCTGGTCAGTCACAATAACAAATCAAAAATAAGCTACACAACTGACAAAAGTTATGATTAAAATGCTGATTAAAAATGTAATAATATTGTTGCCAAATAACTGACGACTATAAATAAATTTTCCACATTGAAATTGTCCGTAAAATCCGAAGTAAAATTCATCGGAGGAAATTATACCTGTGCACCTCGCTGCGCGGTATCTGCGCATGCGCATTTACGATTTAACGCAAACTTTAAATTAATCCCAGAATCCATCATTGTTCGCAATTGTGATTGCGTCTGGAATTGTGTGCTATTTTAATTGTAAATTTTAATATTTCAATAATCTCAAATCAAACTGAAAAAAAAAAAAAAAAAAAAATATTCATTTCATTAAATTCTGATTGTCGCCCCTCTCGACCACGTTGCGTTCATTATCACGCATTAGGGCGCGCTCAAACGCGCGTACCATTAGAGGCGACGCGTTTGCGTTGGTGCACTGATGTGCGCTTCTCTCGCGGGTGGGCGCAAAGAAATGGAGAGGAAAAGAGAAAACGTAAAGAAGAGAATGGAAAGAATCCTCTCTTTATTTTTTTTTATTTCTTTATTTATTTATTTATTTTTTTTCTTAATTTCTAATTTGTGTCACCGAGTGTCGCGTCGTATTCTCGCGTCTTTGCAGCGAGCGACGGGCTAAAGCTTTCCTACCATACCGCGCTTTGCTTCGCGCACTTGTACGCATTGGTTCATTCGCTATATCGAGTTTC